>JAWZYU010000019.1:48954460-49635127 GCA_038380435.1 Ryuthela nishihirai | reverse complement strand
TCTATGGAGAGTGTGGAGAAATAGACGTATACACTTAAAGACTGAAATTCGACTGTATGATAGTTTGGTTCTTTCTAGGGTTAGTTATGGTAATGAAACTTGGACGCTTTGTGAACAAGATAACAGGAAACTTGATGATTTTGATTCGAGCTTACGCAGTATCTTCAGTATTAGGCGGTTGAACTTTTTAAGTAATGAAGAGGTTAGGGAAAGGAGTGGGCAACCTTCTCTGAGCAGTATATTGTGCAGAGAGAGACTCCGTTGGTTTGGCCATGATGCCCGTGTGCAGGGCAGGACTTAAGCATAAGCTAACTAAGCTACAGCTTAGGGCCTCAAAGAAATGTATTTCAAGTTTTACTGCAGTATGAAAATTTTTTAATATTTAATCTATTGTGCAAACACTGTTCATCTTTGCTTACCAATGCTAGAATAATGTTTTCACCACATCAGTTTTGTGTTTATTTTGCAATGTTCCCCTCAGTCAGAATAATTATATATATGTATATCGACTTTTGAATTTTTGGTTAATCTTAAATTTGATTTTCTTAAATTTGAATAACTTAGGTCATCTTAAATATTCCTTAGCTTAAGGCCTCAGAAGGTCAAAGTCCGCCTTGCACGTATAGATAATTATAGATTAGCGAATAGGATTATGCACAGTGTACCTAAAGACCTCAGAAAGAAGGGGGAAACATATTATGCGGTGGGCAGACAGTGTCAAACAGGACCTTGTTAGAATTGGTGTGCAGATGTAGCTCAGGACAGATATGCTTGGTGAACTAAATTGCGCGATCTTGTTGAACCTCCGTAGCTTATGGCTACTTGATGATGATGATTCCAGCTGAAAGTGGGTGAGCATGCTAAAATTACGATATTCCAACCGTATTTGCTGTAAAAGTGTTTCATAAATTCCAAAGACTACCCTGAGTCATTTAAATATTTTGCTGGCAACTGAAGAAAAAAAAGCAAAGGAAAACATGTTGAAGATTCAGTCTTGTCAATGATATGCATATCCACCAGTAAGGAGGAGGCCTAACTCCTGTTTAACTTTCAGTTTTTCTTTTTGTAGTTTTATTTTTATTCACACAAAATAATCTTTGTATTCTGGTCTTACTGTTTCTTGTCATTGGAATTCTATAAGTCATTTCTCAACATGAAAAAATTTCACGTAATTATTTTGAGGTTTTTATTCATGTATCCATAAAATGAGTTTTATGCAAGAATGCATTTTTTAAAACCCATTTTATCACAGCAGAAGAAAAAAATAAAAATTACATAATTTTATACAGAAAAAAAATACTACAATTTTTTTTCAAAAATTTAATGTTTCGATTATTTGGAAGAAGCAGAAAAAAATGTAAAATTTCTATATATTTATTTTTTTGAAAACAAGAAATTTTTGCAACACATTTTTCCTACATCGGAATCCCCAATTTTTTCCACTAAACCTCTTCAGAATTTTTTAATAAACGCTTTGTGTTTTAAATTACTTACGTGGTCTAGTGGTTAGCGTACCTGACTATTAAGACCAGCGGGTTCTTGTATAAGTGTTTGTATGAGAAATCAGGACAAGCCTAATGTAGCTTCTAGGATTTTTGCATCCTTTGTGTAGGGAAGCACCTTTTCTTTTTAAAGAAAATTGCTGATTTCTTTTTTTTAAACAAAATTTCATATTCAAAATGTCTCAAATGCTTACTTAATCAGAGGATATCGTTTTATAATCAAAGATTCGAAAAACGTTTGCTAAAACAGTCTTGAAAATTAGTGTTTTAAGCACGATTCTTCCCTTTAGACGTTAGACATGTGATTCGACCCCTCCCCAGCTAAAATTATTACTTTCCGTGCACACAATGTTGTGAAAAAACTAATTCTTATTTTAGGATATTTTCTAAAATTTTTGTTTTTTGTGTTTTTAATCAATTCATTATTTCAATTTGCCGTTTTAGCGTAACGGTTTTCTGTATAGATTTTACCAAACAAATTCATTTCAGAGTCAGAGCAAGTTGATAAAAAATTATCTTATTATTTATTCAGTTCATAACAAAAATTTTAATTAAAAAAGTTCATATTGAAAAAGTTGCAAAAATTGTGACTCGACACAAAACTCAGGTGTCGGAGAGACTGCGAGAGCATCACTGCGTTTCCTTAATAACATTGTTATTTAGATATAATAAAAGAAAAATGTTATCTTAAAGTAGAAGAAATTTAAAAGATTTCCGATTGGTAAAAAGTGTTTTTTATGTGGAAGAAAACAATCCATTAATATTTATTTGATATTGATTTGTTTCACAAGAAGCATTATAAACTGTCTCCATAAGGATGTGGCGCCATCTGCCGGTGATGATTGTAATTTATCGTAGTTAAAACATAAAAAGTTCAAATTAAGATATCGGTAAAGAAATATTGATATTTAATTATTTACACTTCACAAATCATTATTTTGAATGTAATAATTTTCAATAATAGAAACTTTAGTGATAAAATATTTGAAGAATTATACCTTAGATCGTCCGAAATTTCCCATAGAAAGAAGTTTATATTAAATTATTGGCAAGCAGCTGCTTGAGGGTATTATTAATTTTTTTATTATTATATTATCTGTAGATGTTTCTATAGTTATATCTCAATGGCAATTCGCTACGTAATATTCCAATTTCATTAAAATATCGATTTTTTTTTCTGTTTTTAAATCCTTAAGGGGTAAGGTTACTATGATAAATGTGTTCATTATCAGTAACTTGATAGTAGTGACACCTATCTAAATTTAATAAAAACATATTACCTCATTAACGTTCAGGATGCGTTCCTGAACGTTAACTAATTTAATTAGTTAAATCATTTAAGTTAATTAGTTAAATGAAACAGAGTTAAACGAGGCCTCATTTGTACTATATAGTGTTACAAAGGAAAAATTTTCCATACATATAAAATTTGTTATTTTAAACACAGTCTGAAAATAAAAAGCTGTTAAATTGGTATAATTACACATATTTCTTTATTTACAAATTCGCAATTTATAATCAGTTATTAATTAATTTTTATATTAATTAATATTTTTTAAATTTAATGTGCTGTATTCAAAATAAAATTCAATTTTAAGAAACTTTAAATAAAATTTAAAACAATGTGTGAGAAGTTACTGACCGGAGGTTTTAGAAATTATCTAAAGTTGATAGCTTTACGCTTTTCTGCTTCTCTTTTAGCAATTTAGTGTAAAGTGATAAAACATTTAATACTCCACGCTTTACACAACAAGATCTTTCGGAATTACGATCGTTCTCACTCAAATTTTCAAATACATGGTGTACTACATTCGTAAATGTTTGTGTCGTGCATTAAAAATGTGCCATGTTTAAAAAGTATGGTATTTTTTTTTCTTTTGTTTTAAATAAGATTAAAGCATATAATCAACTATTCTGACAATGGTACACTCAAATAAAAAGAAAATGAAATATAAAAACAGCTCTATATCGAAATAGTGTTAATCGACTTAGAGGAAAACGAGGTCTGCCTTTAACTGTAAGGGTTTTGGAAACATTTCTTTTGTTGCATTTAGAAACATCACCACATCTTTGTCTCATCAAAAGTAGCACCATTTTGCCTACTAATTCCGGTCTTATTGCTGCATTTTGGAAACATAATCTTTTTGCTAATTTGTCAATAGAAGCATCATTATATCCACCAATTACAGTACTATTATTAGGAGCAGCTTAAAAGAGTGGATTATAGTGTCACTCGCTGTATCATTTTATCACTTCAGAGGATGGTTGCGGCTTCCTAGTTCCCTAAGAAGTAGTGCGTGGTTTTCAAGCCGTGAAAAAGTGGTTGGGAAGATAAAGTGGTTAAAAATAATGATTAAAAAACATGATAAAGTGGTTGCAACAGAGTCAAAGACAGTATTGCGTGGTGACTCTTGTCTAAAGAAGTATCCTACAGTGTCTTTTTCCTAACAGAGCATTCTGTTTTTTTGTTTGAAAACGAGCATTTCCTATTCCATACATTACGCTTTTCTGTTTCTCTTTTAGCAATTTAATGTGAAGCGATAAAACATTTAATACTCCACGTTTTACACAAGATCTTTCGGAATCACGATCGTTCTCACTCAAATTTTCAAATACATTTTGTATTACATTCTCGGTGTCTCCTGTCCAACAGGGGTATTCCACAGTGTCTTCTGTCTAACACAATATTCGACAGAGTCTCTTGTCTAAGCCAGTATTCCACGGTGTCACTTGTCTAACAAAGTATTATGCAGTGTTTTTGTCTAAGGCAGTATTCCACGGTGTCCCTTGTCTAACAAAGTATTCTGCAATGTTTTCTTTCTAACAAAGTATTCCACAATGTTTCTTGCCTAACAAAATATTCTACAGTGTCTCTTTTATAACAAAGTATTCCATGGTGTCTTTAGTCTAACAGCAGTATTCCAAGGTGTCTTTAGTCTAACAGCAGTATTCCATGGTATCTCTTGTGTAACAAAGTATGGAATACTTTGTTCCATTCCATGATATCTCTTGGCCAACAGAGTATTCTGCAGTGTCTCCTTTCTAACAGAGTATTACGCCATGTTCCTTGTCTAACACGATATTCCGCAGTCTTTTTTTTCTCACAAAGTATTCTGCGGTATCTTTTGTCTAACAAAGTGTTCTGCAGTGTCTTTTGTCTAACAAAGTATTCTGCAATGTCTCTTGCCTAACGAAGTATTTCACAGTGTCTCTTCTCTAACAAAGCATTCTGCAGTGTATTTTGCCTAACACGGTAATCCACACGTCTCTTGTCTAATATAATATTCTGCGGTGTCTCTGGTCTAGGAAAGCATTCGGAGGTGTCTTTTGTCCAACAAAGTGTTCTGCAGTGTCTTTTTTCTAGCAGAGGATTCCTTGATGTCTCTTGTCTAACACAATATTCTGTGGGGTCTCTTGCCTAAGATAGTATTCTGCAGTGTTTATTTTCTAACACAGTATTCTGCAATGTCTCTTGTCTAAAACAATATCCTTTAGTGTCATTTGTCTAACAAAGTGTTCTACAGTTCTTTGTCTCACAAAGTATTCTGAAGTGTCTTTTTCTAACACAGTATTCAGCGGTGTCTCTTGTCTAGCAGAATATTCTGCGGTGTTTCTCGCCTAAGAAAGTATTCTGCGGTATCTGTTGCCTAAAGTATTCTGCAGTGTCTCTTGTCTAGCAGAATAATCTGAGGTGTCTCTTGACTAAGAAAGTCTCTTGCCAGAAGTCTGCAGTGTCTCTTGCCAGAAGAAAGTATTCTATGGTGTCATTTGTCTAACAAAGCAGTCTGCAGTGTCTTTTTGCTAACAGTATTCCGCAGTGTCTCCTAACAGTGTTCCGTGGTGTCTCTTGCCAAAGAAAGTATTCTGCAGTGTCTCTTGCCCAAGAAAGTATTATGTGGTCTCTCTTGCCTAAGGAAATATTCTGTGGTCTCTCTTGCCTAAGAAAGTATTCTGTAATCTCTCTTGCCTAAGAAAGTATTCTGCAGTCTTTTTGCTAACACAGTATTACGCGGTGTCTCTTATCTAACGAAGTATTCTGCGGTATCTAGAAAGAAGAACTGTTCTAGAAAATTGAAATTTGAGCCGTAGAGTGTCAATAGTTTTACCGATACGAACAATCTGCAATCTTTTTTTTTTCACAGGGTGTTGAGAAAAAATAACTTTTCCATATTTATGGCTAAATACGAAATTCTCTTTACGTTACATAAGCACTAATAAAATATTACTATTTACATTTGCCCCATCATCCATTAATTCGAAAGTGAAAACTTCATTTTCTTTGAAAACGAGCATCCCATATTGACCAGAAGTGATATGTGTTCATTTAGTTCAGTGTCTCGCAAACTGTGTGCCGCGAGAGATTTTCAAATTGACACTAGATATTCCAAAGATTTCATTTTGACTTGACTTGTGTTATCGACGTGCTTTAATAAAAATCTTTCAGATTTTATCAACTGGGATCTTGTAAGTATTTATCAAGCTTTTTCCAAATTTTGGTATTAATTTTTGACTATTTCAAGCCATAGAATGGACAAATATTTAAAACAAACACCGAGTTATGATTAATTATATTTATTATTATATTTATTTTAAATAAAATGCATTTAACGAAACTTAAATTTTCCTCTTTTTACGTAACCATCAAAAATTATTTTTTAGGTGTGCCGCGGAAAAAAAATTTGATTCAGTGTGCCGCGGAAAAAAATTTAGATTCAGTGTGCCGCAGAGTAAAAAAGTTTGCGAGACACTGATTTAGTTAATACGCCAAAATATACTTAATAAAAATGGAGGTTTAGCGTCCTCTTAACCACTTCGGTTGCTGAGTGGATAGAGCACTTGGTAACTGATCGAAGGGACCTGGGCTCGATCCCTAATAAAGATAGGTTGTTTTACCTCTGAGTGGCAATTATTTTGCACATAACGGACTAAATGGCTAGGCCATAGGGACCTCAAAGTCTCAGAGAAGGTTGGGAAAGGGAATCCACTTGAAAGCTGTTAGGAGGCAGATGGTAGCCTCTCGTCAAGGGCATCCAGCGTGTTCTTTAATATGCACTGGATATGACTCTCCTGCACATGGTGCCACGGCTTCACGTCGGATGATCTTGGAAAAGATGATGGAGAAAAGATGAGGGTCTTCGAAAAGCTGCCGTCCGACGCAGCCTTTCCATGACTATCGGTGTCGTCTTTCTGACCGAGAGAACAGTGGAGGTTTACTGGAGATAAACATCAACTCTTACCTAAGTAGGACTCAAACCTGGGAACTACATATAAGAGCTTGGTGCGCTACCGACTGAACCAACCCCGACCGCTGGACTGAGGTCTCGCTTTCCACAGACCTATGAAACTGACAAGCTCCTTTAAGGCCTCTGTGGTAAGCAGCTTCTTGGGGGAATTTTTTTCCTTCCCTTCCTACTTCTCGCATTGCGTGTGGCCTTGGTGTGTATGCAGATGTACTATATATCAACGTGCAGTGCATTATCAAGGGCTCAGCTAAAAATAGATTCTTGTTGTGTTGTTTGTTTTGTAAACAGAACTGCGTGACACCAGACAGCTTAGGACAGAGCCAGCAGAGCTCCATAGAGTTTTTCACTTCAGTTTCGATCGATGCAAATTACTCGACTGCAAAATCCCGTGGTAAACTGAACGCAGGGCATTCGCGTGTGTATCGCTCAGTCTTTGTTGGTATTTGTCAGTATTTGTTGGTATCCATCGCAGCTTATGTTGCTTGTTGAAATCATAAGTAAACATAGCTTACTAAATGAAATGTCACCTTTGCAATGCGAATGGTATGAAGATTAGGATGTACTTCGTTGCTCACCATCTGGTGACAGCTCAGAAAAATATTTATGAGTTTTCTGCATGTTTTTGGAGATCCTCTTGCAGTCGTGTTGTTTTACGTCTTGACCACTGGACAACTGTTAGGAGACAGATGGAAGCCTCCCGTCAAGGCCATCCACGTGTTCTTCAACTTGCTCAAGGTGTAGCTCTCTTTCGCATGGGAACCATGGCTTGACGATGGACGGCGACATTTCCAAACCTATCAGTATCCCCTTTCTGGCCGAAGGCAGGGATAAATATCAACTCTGGATATGATAAATATCAACCCTATCAACAGAGGGCTTAGCGGAGATAAATATCAACTCTGGGCGCAGTTGCAATTCGAACCTGGGGATTTTCTCTTACAGTAAAGATCTAACAGGATCCAAATTATTGGATTTATTGTGCTTCGTTGTCTAAATTTCCTGGTGATGGTAGTCTTCAATGTTTACTAGGTATTTAGTATAATTAAGCTGTTTTAAGTAACAGAATAAAGATGGATGTAGAGAAAAAACCGTCTTACAGAGTGGGATCTAAACCCACGATCTCCTGATGACATATCAGGGGTTCTGACCACTAAGCTATCGGCCGATGATCAACCTCCTCTACTGCTGATGTTATCCTATACATCAGGCGTGTCCAACCCACGTCCCGCGGGCCACATGCGACCCTGGACAGCTAGTAATGCGGCCCACAAAATCGTAAAGTTTATGTGTTTACGACATAAGATTTCAATATGATTATATGATTTTCAGCGAGTTTTTGATATCCCACTAGTTTTATGTTGCCCTTTTTTTAATTTTATAATAAAAACATAAGAAAATAAATGAAGTTTTATTATTCATATACATTAACTATATTATATATTTTATGTGCGGCCCAAAATAATTCATCTTCACTCAATGTGGCCCAGGGAAGTCAAATCTTCACTCAATGTGGTCCAGGGAAGTCAAAAGGTTGGACACTCCTGCTATACACCATCTGGTCTATCACTGTCTTTTGAGTATTTTGGGGAGATTTATTTCTTCATAAGCATCCCAGGCACCAGAGACTTCTGACAGATTTTTTTGTGAGGAAATTTGCATCACTTCTGGTATGATCACTAGTACCTTGTATTTATTCAAATTAATCCACAGATCGTCATTGATTTACTAAGAATTTAATCACTATTAATCCGTTTAAGTAACAGGATGAAGATGGGTGTGGAGGAAACATTTTCTTGCCGGTTGGGATCTGAACTTACGACCTCCTGATATATCACATGTCATTCATGGGCCATGCTTGGGATGGTTCTGAAGAAATAGTCCCAAGAGGCACTTAAAAGACAGTGATTGATCGGATGGAGTATAGCATAACATCAGCAGTGGAGGAGGGATTGATCAGCAGACAGTAGCTCAGTGATCAGAGCACCTGATATGTCATCAGTAGGTCATGGGTTCAGTTACCCCCATTTCTCCTCAAGTTTTTAATCTATCAGTGAATGAATTAGCACATTGAGGATGGAACGTTGAGAAACTTTTTTTCCCCGTAATCGGAAGGCTTACGGCCGAAATCATTTGCTTTCCAAAGCAACAGAAAATAGCCGACCAGAAATTTTTCAAGTAAAACTGTTTGGTCTTTTTTATACCGAACATTTTTAGGTGTAAAATAAAACGATTTTCCCAATTCATAGTATTCACTAAAAATGTATATATTTTTTAATCGAGTAATTTTATTAATTCCTTAAAAACGTGATTTTTAAAAAAAATTCATTACACTTTAAAAATGTACGTTTTAAAGTCGAGAAATTTTCTTTGGCTCTTTAGGAATATAATTTATTTTTTCCTACTATATCTTAGTTAAATTGGTGTTGGCCATCCCTGTTGTGGACTGTCGAAGATTACTCATTAATCGAAGAAATGACTTCAGGTAATTTCTAGAAGTCTGAGAGCGTCTCTACCACATTCTTGGAAGCACGGCTGAGATCACCGGTTGCCATTGACAACCGCCTGTTGATGACGCGCAAAGGAAGAAGTCAGATGTTTTGTGCAACAGGCCATTCACCGCGTGGTTCGCTCGTGTCTCCTCACGCAGTCCATTAGGGTTTAACATATTTCTCTGTCGCAGTCAACGGTTTTTAGTTGTCAATACAAAAATAATGTCAAAACAAGCGAATAGATATTTAATGAACTAAGTCAGTAAAGATATCTTGTATTTTTTTTCATGTATGGCGCGATCGTTTTACATCTGAAACATGTCTGTTAACACGCAGCTTACAATGCTGCATATGTAAGCGAGAGAAGCTTTTTGTAAACAATCCTCAAATGTGTTGGAAAGAAAAGAAATGTAAAGGTCGTTTACCTTTTTCTAACATACTTTATTTAGAGAGTCATGGCGTATAAACTGACAGACTTCTGTCAGATCTCTGTGGAAAAGCAGCTGTTTGAGGGGATACAAATAACGCTTTCAGAGTTATTGAGATTAGCAAAGTTTAAGGCTTATCTGCAGGAGAGAAAGTTATATTTATTTAATTCGTAAGTCTTCTCATATTCTTCGACTTATTTGATTACATTCACAGGCAGTTGTGTAGCAAAAATCAAATTTTACACATATATTAGTGTTTCTTGTTGAAAAGAGTGAGTTACAGATGGAAAGTGAATGACAAAGAGTGAGTGACAAATTGGGAGTGAATGGCAAAGAGTTTCAAATCGGGGTGCGAGTGACAAAGAGTGAGTGACAAATGGGGAGCGAGTGACAAATCGGGATTGAATGGCAGAGTGAATAACAAAGAGTGAGTTTGAAATCGGGTAAGAGTGACAAATTGGAAACGAGTTACAAAGAGTGAGTGACAAATAGAAAGTAAGTGGCAAAGAGTGAGTGACAAATTGGAAACGAGTTACAAAGAATGAGTGATAAATCGGGAGTAAATGACAAAGAAGAATTTCAAATCGGGTGCGAGTGACAAAGAGTGACAAATCGGGAACGAGTACAAAGAGTTGGTTACAAATGCGGAGAAATGCGACTTTTTTTTAAGATTAATTAAAAGAAATGTGACTCAATTTTATTAATGATTAATACTATATTTCACTGTGTTTGTTCAGTTATTTAAAAAGTTTCTGAGTTCAGTTTTCATTTTACTATATGAAGATAGAGATAATAATTATCTTGGCAAAACACTGAAAATTATGGAGCTTTATAGTTTTTCACACATTCAACATTATTGTCCGTGAAAGATGGAATTAATAAGTTTTTTTGTTATAATCTAGTGGTTAATCAGTAAGGTATTGGTCTATATGTGTAATTAAAAACGTTATTCAGTATAATAATACATATTTAATATTTTATAAAGCAATATGTGAGTCACTTTTAAGTACACTATTACCATCCTTTGTACATCAAGTGTAATGAATATAAAAAACTTATGGTGTTTATTGCAAAATAACACAAAAAGTCAAAAGTAATATTGTGTTTATTGAAATGTTTGGTAAGATAAAATCCTCGGATATTTAAACCTGTTTTGAGGTGTTTAGAGTTCAAAAGAAATTAAATATTTAGCTATAATACGAACGAGCGAAGGATACGTTCTATGTTTTTTATATTCATTACACTTGATGTATAAAGGATGGTAATAGTGTACTTAAAAGTGACTCAAATATTGCTTTATAAAATATTAAATATGTATTATTATCTAATACATATGATAGTTTGTTCATCTTCAGTTTATGAGTGCCCATAGTAATGTGTTGCAAAGTTTTTTTCGGATGTGCTACATTGAAAAGTGTTGTCAAAATATAGACTTAAATTCTTTATAGGCTCTACTCTATTATAGTGCAACTGCAATCGTTAATGTTGTCAGATGCTTTTTTATTGCAGTTAATCTTTTGGTTATTAGATCATTTGATTCTTGTTTTAAACATCTTTTCATCCCTAAGGAATAAGTAAATCTTACTGTTGATGGATGTTGATCTCTGACTCTTGTTACAGCGATTACCTCTTATACGAAAATGGATCATTTAATTCATGGCCTGCAATCGACCACAATTAGGAGTTTTTCGTTCTAGTTAACATTTTAATGTGGCAGCACAGCGATTGCGCTACGGTCGCAAGTAACAGCAGAACAGTACGTTGTCAGTCTTTGTCGTTTTCCAGCTGTGTAACGGTCATTTTTGTGTTTGGTTTTTGCAGTCTATGGTTGATCTGGAAACTGAGCGATATGTGATACGTTACTCTGTTCGGCGAGGCTTAAATAGTGAAAATGACTCAAGATATAGAGAACAGTGCTTGGTTGCTCAGATCCAAGGAATCGCCCCCGTCTGTGAAGTGTTTGTGCAACTTGAAATCTCTCTTCATGTTGGAACGCGGTTTAGCGGAGATAAATCTCAATGCAGGCACTGTTGGGACTCGAACCTGGAAACATCAGATAGTCCTGCCTGTGCCAATCTCCGACTCAGGGGAGGGAGGGACCAACACAAATGCACAGACGAAAAAATTCGAAAAGTCAGCCCTAAAGATAGAAGATCGGAACTTGGTTTGTCGTTAGAACGTCAGGCTATTAACCTGGTCTTCCTAGGTTCGAGTCCATACTGTACCTGGGTTGAGATTTTATCCGCTTATCCTCTCTCTCTCTCTCTGTCGTCTGTGTGGAAGAGGACACCAATGGGATTGGAAGACCACTATCTGTTTCAGATGTTATTCTACGGCTTAACAGGAGAACGCTTACCCTGGCTACGTTAAAGAGCAAATTAGATGGCCCTGACCAAGATCCGGATCTAAGGGGGATGGGGTGATAAGGAGGCATGCCCGTCTCTTGTGAATCCTAGTAATGTAATGGAAGCAAATAATTATTAAACCTGCATCGTTCACAGATGCATGCTTCAAATATTTTTGAATAAAATTTTTAAAGAACTCTAAAATGAAGTGAAATCCAGTCTCATCCCACCTCTCCCCTTTACTTTTTCACAGCTTGATTGAGTCACTTGTCCCTCCACTTTATTTTTTCTACTTACATTTGTCTTTGCCTCCTAATAGTTGTCCAATGTATATTTTCTTCCTGCCCAGTTCTGAGCACTTGAAGTTCTTAAAACTTCGTCATTTAGCCCGTTATATTCAGGAAAGAAAAAAAGCTCTTCACCCAAAGAAAAAACGCCGGAAACTGAGTAACAAAAAAAGTAAAATTCAGCTCGTTCAATCATTGCTGCCACCCAAAGACCCTAAGTAACGAGCTAACGAGAAACCCGTTCTACGCAAACATTCTCAAACATCATAACTCTATAGTTGAGATGTAAACTCATGTAAAGCGATGGCATTTCAAATGTATCTAAAAGTATAGTTTTAATGCAATATTCATAAAGGGCAATGCAATTAAAGTGCTCTTTAGAAATAAAACTAAGTGCGGTAGTTTATCTCGTCAAATGCAACTTGCGAATTCATCTAATGAAGTTTTTTTATTTTTAGGTCTTCGTTGGAAAGAGTTGCTGGTGATGTGATTGTTTTAAGGCACGCTTTCCATTCAAAGTTTCCACACCCTCCTGAGTATATCTTGTTTGATCCGTTTCCACTGCTTCGCATCAGAGTGGATGCGTGTCATTCCAGTGACCTCACCCGCCAGAGGTTTATGAATAATTGCAGCTGTAGTTAAATGAACGATTCGTAAATGCCACTCTCCAGGGGACCAAGAACAATAAGTTTTTCTGATGTGTGTTCCTCCTCTTGGTAGAGAAGGCGGAATCCCTCTGAAGTGCGCGACTAGGCGTAGGCTACGTTTTTTGGGGTCAGGAGTGCAAGGTTGGGAATAGGTCAGAGTGTCATTTCATTTGCATAGAAACCACACCCAATTCTCTTCGTTAGATGGGCGTCTACGGAAGGCGAGATGATGCATTTGAAATCGAGAATATACTTTAGGAAGGTAACGCTGAGGCTTATCAAAGGTGCTTAGCAGTGAAGGAGGGTTGGGTTGTTTTATCTTTGAACAGCACTTTTTTTTGCACACAACGGGCTGAATGATCAGGTCACAAGGGCTCAGACAAGGTTGGGGGAAGGGGCCGACTGGACAGCTGGTAGAAGATAGATGTAAACCAACCGTTCTCTTAAAGGTTACTGAGTATGGAGATCGGTATTGAGAATTAAAGCGTTCTGGAAGAAGTAATCTGTGCTATTAAAAAGTGAGCACTTACTAGGAACACAAATACTTAAATATTTCAGTAAATTCTTAAACAAACTATTTACGAAAATATGTGATTAAAAATTATTTCAGAAATTGCAATCAACTTATGGAAATCTGGAATTTTACCAAGAGTCATCAAGAGTTTCAAGAGGTCTTCCCGTAGTCGAGTGGTTAGTGTGCTTGGTTCCTGATCAAAAGTACCGAGTTCGAGCCCCGGATAAAGCATCGATGTTTGTCATTCTACTTTCTCGCCATCCTCGCAGACCTTCTATTGAAGCGTATTAAACTGACAGGCTCTTATTAGATTTCTGTAGCAAGCAGCTGCTTGAGAGAGTTTTCCTTTAAAAAGAGTTATGGAAGCTGAAATATTTCACTGCAGCAATGCGTTATAAGAAGTTATCTCAGAAATTATTTAAAACTTGAAAATAATAAGTATTGTTTCAAAATATTTAATGAAATAAATATACATTTCAGAAATTTGCATAATGATTGTAAGAATATTAGACAGTTATGAATGATTTTTGTAAAACAAGCAAATTTATTGTAAAATATTCCAGCTTTCGCAACTCGTTAGATAGTGAATGAAAATTGTTGAAAAAATCGAGATTTAAATACATTTGATTATGATCTTTAAATTATCTTCAGTCACATTTTCCCTTTAAACGCATATTTTAGAAGCTATAGATATTCAAAAACAGATTCTCATAGACAAAACATGGAAAATCTCTAATATTTAGTAGGTCTGTGAATTATCATGTAAAAATAAAAGTATATAAAAGTGGAATTTAAAACGCATTTCAAAAAAAAAATAACGTAATAAACAATAAAATTTGAATTTTTTCCCCCTCTTTAGGGTCTTGCCTCACACTCACCTCTCCGACTTAAGAAAAGAGATGAATAGACAACTGGGAATCGAAACTGTTCCACAAAATTTTGTTTTCCTTCGCTCTGTGGGGAGAAACTTTACTCAGGTGAGTGGCCCTTTTATTCCTCTCTTCATCCTATTCACATTTGTTGAATTGCTAGTTGAACATAAAATTATTAAAAAGTTTAAATCAGCGATCCCCATTTTGTTTTTTTATTTGCATGTGGATTGCATTCAAGTGTGCTAAGATGGGAAGAAAACTACTTTGAAACAGAAAAGGGAAGAAATATAATTATTAACCTGATAAACGAAATAATAAAGCAAAATATGTCCAAATATTTTCAGGAGAAGGGTAGTTATCCCTCTCCTCCATGGAAAAATTGATCGAGATTTGTTGGGTTGTTTTATATCTGAATGACACTTTTTTTTTTTGCACGCAACGGGCTAAATGACCAGATCACAAGGACCCTTAGAAGGTTAAGGGAAGGGGACCCACTGAACGGTGAGACTGATGGTCAAGGGCATTCAGATGATACCACGTTTTTAAGAGATAAATCTCAATGCTGGCCCAGGTGGTATTAGACCCGGGGAAGTGCAGATTACGAGCCAGGCGCGCTACGAACTGAGCCACTCTCGCCCCCAATTGATCGATAAATTAATTCATGTTAAATAATATTAAATGTGCAAAGAACAAAAAAAATAATATTTTACCGAAATGCATTTTTTGCCTTACTTTCGGAAGCATATTCTTTATTTTTATTTATTAATATGAAAAAACATTTTTCATATATATACTATAGAAAAAATATTTAAAAATATTAAGTCTCTCCTAAATATTTTTAGATAAAATTTTATTTTTATTTGTGAGCAGCAAGTTTTTGATATTTTTTAATTTATTCAAATATTATTTTCATTTGAGATATAAATGATCGTAATGATATGTAGATATATATTTAAAATAATAAATAAATATATAAAAAAAAACTAAAATTCATTTTTATACTCCTTTCTGATTGCTCAAATGGGATGGCTCAGTTGGTAGCGCGCCAATCTCGTAATCTGTAGTTCCCAGGTTCGAGTCCTATCTGACTCAAATTTGAAATTTATTTCCGCTAGACCCCCCCCCCCACCCTGCCTTCGGTCAGGAATGGAACACTTATAAACACGGCAAAGGCCGCCGTCCATCGGATGGGACATTAAGCCATTGCATCGCGAGCTGGAAAGCCACACCCTGTGCATGTTAAAGAGCACGCTGGATGACCTTGACGGGAGGTTACCATATGTCTTCTAACAAGTGTCAGTGAATCAACTTATCCAATCCAAATCTGATCCTTTTGGGGCCCTTGTAACCTGCCCATTGTGTGCAAAAAAGTGCCGCTCAGAAGTAAAACAATCCAACTATTTATCTTTGACAGTGGCGACTCCTGATTAAAATTATCGGTGGGGCATTTTGACTAGTGCAGGAAAGGAACAGATGTAAGAAAATTTTTAAAGACATGCCTGATATTGAATTGAACTCTATCGGACGGGAATGGCGTTCCGTAATGCATATATTCTTTATTTTGTTCCCAGATATTCTCAAAACGCATCACTTAAGAAATATTTTTGAGGGAAAAAACTTGGAAAAGCTTTCCTGTCTTTTCCTGTTGAATTCAGCATTTGCCCCTACCCTATAATAATTACCTATATATATATTTGCTCTCCGTTCTAATAATATTTTAAAAACCATTCGCAAAAAAGTATGCGTAATATAGAGATTTACAATTTTTTTGACACTGTTTCGATTATAAATTTATGTATAATTTTTTACACTGAATTACTCGTCGTAAATTATCACTTGAACAGTTTTCTGTTTTTGGTTAAAATAACTAATTTACAGTATTAAATTATTTATATATTATTATACATATTTCTTTATTGTAAATTAAATCGTGAAATAAAACTGATACTCCCTCTGATGATATTCAAACCAGAAACCGTGGTATTACAAGTCAAACAGACATTGCACCCAGATGATCACAGCTGATGATATACTTTGCTAAAATAGTTTATTAATATTCCAGTATAAATCAAATGTTCAATATATTGATTTATTTCATTTTCAAATGTCTTTCTAAACTGTTTATTCTTAAATGACTTTCATAAACACTTCACTTATAAGTGTCTTTCCTTGGCAAACCTACTGGTACAGTCAAATGAATAATTTTGGCTAAGTAACATGATCTTGGACATTGGTTGAATTAACCAATCAAGTGAAATTGTGGAATCGGCCAATCAGGTGTCACGGGGCACTCCGAAATGGTGATCCATCTCCTGCAGTTAACCTTCTATTGTATTTAAGCGCTTCCGCATTTGTGTAATCGCCATAATATATAACGTTAAGACTCTGGGCCTATGGCCGTAATGTATAAATTCGTTTTGTATAAATCAAAGCAAAAGACGTAGCACTGATTCAGAAAGTAAATGCTGTGATTGTTTATATAACACGACAAATAATGATTGCAAAACGAGTATAAAAATTATATACATATTTTTTGATATGACAAATAATGAATACTAAATTTGAATTATTTTTTGTGATTATTTCTGATGGGACAGTGCCCTAGGTGGTTTTATGGAGGAGCCGCCCTAGGGTCGAGATTTTTTAAATATATAATCAAATATTCGACAAAGTCAGAGCTAACATAACAAATGGAAAAGCATCTTTCTGTTCCACTTCGTGCCAAAAAGGAACAGCTAATTTTTCAGAAGATCAGTATTGCATCACCTGAGAAAACACGGGCATGACACTTTGAGAAAATTCCGACAACCCGAATATATTCGAGCATAATGTTTCAAGAAAAATTCCGACAGCACGCATATTTTCCAGCATGAGGTTTTGAGAAAAATTTAGATAGCCCCTGTATACTCGGGTATGAAGCTCAAACTATCTTTAGAAAACTCCGATTTTAAAAAATTACGGTCATTGAACTTCCAGTTTTTAGACTTTGCGCAGTATTGCTTTCGGGAACTCTTACCTCGAATATATATACAGGGTGAATCTGAAAAAGTGGGCAAAACTTTACGGGGTGGTAGAACGTAGCTATACGAGCAATATTCGTCATAGAATGTATGGTCGGAACGCAAACGGCGAGCCGCTAGGTGGCGTTGGAAATGGTATAAAAGGGTCGGTCCTCGCACCCAACGGCATTTCTACCGTGGATTGCCAAGAGGATGGCTGGTTATACTAACCACGAAATGGCGGATATGCACTTTGTGTTGCATGTACCTCAATTACATTCCTGTTAATAAAATGTTTTCTGAAGTATCTCCTCTCCCTCTTGTGTTCATTCTTTAAATGCGACAGTGAAAAACTACCTTTTAACTTCTCACCGCTTGCGTTCCGTAATATTCTATGACGAATATTGCTCGTATAGCTGCGTTCTACCACCCCGTAAAGTTTTGCCCACTTTTTCAGATTCACCCTGTATATACATATGCAAACCGTTAAATGTATCTAAATATGACAAAATTAATTAGTTTTTTTAAGTGAATGATTTATTGATTTTCTTTCATCTTGTTTCAGGTCCGTCCTCGACAAGAAATGGAGATGAAAGTGAAAAACTTCATGCCCCCTTTTGTAAGTTTTTATTATAATTAGATTTTAACAATTTAATTTAGCGAGACCATACAGTATAGAAATGATGTAGATTTAAATATACTAATGACAATAAAAAAGAACCATTTTAAAAGTATCATCAATCATATGTGTAAAAAAAAAAGCAAAATTAGCAAGAGGTTGTTAAAATAAGATCTCACAAGATATAGATTTAACAGATTGAAGTAAATTAATGGCATTAAAAAGGCTAAATTGAAGGCTAATCGAAGGCTCGATGAAACGGGATCCCGCGGTATGTATTCTGGTTATATATTGAAACAAATCTAAAAAAAAAATCTAAATTTTGAGAAATATTTCTTTACGTATTTAAAGATTTCTGAAAACTGAAAAAATTTAACAGCCGACTTTGCGATATTTTAGATTTAAATATTATTTTAAATTTATTTTGCATAGAAATAATAAAACTTAAAGACAAAATTGTAATCAAAATTATTATTATCCAGTATAATTTATGTTCCTATGTACACTGCTCGTCCTTGAAATGCCTCAACTAGAATGAATTGATCTGACGATTTCCATACAGAGTTGTGACCAGGCCAGGATTTCCCATTACGCACCAGCCTAGGGCACCAAAATATCTGGGCGCTATCATTTAAATGTTGCAGTTTGTTTATTAAGTAAAAGCAAAATTATGTCTTTTTTAATTTTAACTATTTGCGACTATCCGTGGAAAGCAATTATTGTTTTTTGAAAGTACTCTTTCTTCATGATAATCGAAAACGAACTCTCAAAAGAATTAAAATTGTGAGGCTAAACACTCTATTATCAAACATATTGGGATACTTCCTTGGTGTGGGAAAGAAAAATCACTTTCAAAGTTCTCTAACTTTGGCAATAAGGTTTTTTTACACAAAAATGTTGCAAAAGATAAACTGCACATTTCAAATATATCCAATATTCGATTTAGAAAATATTAGCTTATTATTTAAAGAATTATTAAATTTGAAATTCTAATAAAATTGTTACTTTTGTTCTAAACAATATTTCAAAATTAATGCAAGGAAAAAAATATATTATCCAGACTTTTAAAATTGTATGTGTTTCAATAAACTATTTGTTATAATTTTAAGGCAATTTCTTACCAGCAACACTGATGTTAAAATTTTCACTTTCCACAACTTTTTAAATAGTAAACAATTATTGCACAAATTCTAGATTTGAGAGATTTTTTGTAATATTGTGTTTACATTGAAGCCTAAGCAGCAAATCGTTTAAAGACGACAGCCATGCAAAGTAAATTATTGTTGATGGGACCAATCATGTTACTACGCCGACAGGACTTTAAAATGACACGTTTATTTTTATGAGAGACTGCCATAAATCCTTACTCCTATTTTTTGAAAGAATCATTTTTATATCTAGACTTTTGTGTCATTTTTAGGATTTATTTATTAATCAAATGTATCATGTCATACAATTCAAAATTTCTAATAAATTATTACGAAAAAAAAAAGATTGTCTGGTAATAGTGACAGGACTCATATGCACTGAATCTTAAGTCATTTCAGAATTAGCATTGTTCAATAAGGCGTCTTTATGAATTCATCCCTGTTTCTCTTACATTGCAATGAAATGTCGTTTCTTCAGGAAATATTCCTGTCACACGAGTCCTGACCCGTAAGGGCATTTGCAGCACGTGGTTTTCCAACACACTTCGCCACTTAGCAGTGTTAATTTAAAATATGATTAAACTAATACTTTACAAAGAAGTAATTCTATATTATCGTGAAAACTATTACTTGAGTAGTTCGACGTTAACATCTGAGCCTTTCATTTTTGGGAAAGCTTATGGAATGATATCCCACAGAATGTGACCTTGAATAAATGAGCCTTTCTCTTTCCTTTCATTTTCAGGGAAATCAATTCTTGCCTATCACATTTCTGTAAAAATTAATCTAAGCTTCGAATAATTAAATGACGTCTTCCATAATTTACGTAGAACTGTTCTAGGTGAATTTTAATCCTTTTTACCTTTATCTAATACCACTTACACTTGGCAGGGATTAAAGCTACACGTCTCATATGCATTGTACAGAGAATACAGACAGTTGGCGATGTCATCATTGGCTGGGGAATGTTCTATTGGGATATATTGAATTCTCTAAACAGGGGCGAACCTAGAGTATCTGCCAGAAACTGGTGCCCGTGGCGATCCATGCAATCGGGTTCCCCAGCCCCTCCACCCACCCTGCAAAAACACCTAGGCCGTATTTTCTGGTAAACTGGAAAACATCGTGCGTTTTTCTGCTCTTTTAATGTTTTTCTTGGTCTTTTTTCTTAAACAAGGACAGATCTTTGGTTGAAGTGTTTTAGTAAACTGAGAAATATTTTGAACCGTCTTTTGTTTTCATGTTTTTTAAAGCTTTTTCTTTCACACAGAGGGTTTAATTATCTTTTTGTACTAAGATCAGAACAACTAACCTATTCCTGGTTCAATTTCATGGTATCATATACGATTAATCCAGTTATTTACCAACTTTTTTTTATTACCAGGTACCCGTTACGATTAGGTTGTTTTACCTCTGATAGGACCTTCTGTGAAAACAATGGGCTAAATGGCCAGGTCACAAGGACTCCAAAGCCTCGGAGAAAGTTGAGGTAAAGGAATCCACTGGACAGTTGTTAGAAGACAGATGAAACCACCCGTCAAGGCCGTCCAGCGTGTTCTTTAAGTGCTCTCCTGCATACTGCACCATGGATTAACGTTTCATCCGACAGCGTTCCAATTCCATCAGTGTCCACTTTCTGACCGAGGGTTTAGCGGAGATAAATCTCACCGCTGGGCCTGGTGGGATTCCAACCTGGGAACTGCAGATTATGAGTCTTTAGAGCGACCGATTGAGCAGCCCACCCATTTCGGAAAGAATCTACGATATCAAAATGATCTTCTACAGACAATATAGAATATCACATATTCCTCGATATCAGAAAACTGTTTGGAAAAATTAATAATCCTATATGTAGAATCCCAATTTATGCCGATAAGAGAATGACTTAAAAACTCTGTAACATCTAAAATAAGCTTTTTATGGTAAAAATGTGACTGATGATAAATTAAAGATCTCAATCAAATCTTTATAGATCTCGATTTTTATCATTTATTTAGCTTGTATTTAGAAGGTGATATATTTAACATTGCAGTTGATATGAAACTCATACAATATTCAAAAACAGTGAAAGAATTACTGACACAAACATTTAAACCATATACTTATATTTTTAAACGGCCCGAAAAATTAGTTTTTGAGGTAAAATCTTATGATTGCCATTGATATTGTTATAATCCAAACTTCCATAAATCTTTAAATACTTAACGAATATTGCTGAAATTTGAATAGTTTGATTGAGATCGTTAATTTATCTTCACACATTTTATCACAAAAGGCTTATTTTATAATTTACAGAGTTTGAAGTTAGTTTCTTTTTGACATAAAAAGAGTCTTAACATTGCTATCCATACCTGGAAGATAAATGCGACGGTTTATCGTGAAAATCGCTACAAACGAGATTATCACAATACACAGAAAACTGACAATTAAGAGAGCTAATAACTTTGGAAGTGATTTTTGTTTGTCTCATCCTGTCCAACTTTCAACCCTTTGATGTCATCTGTGTTATTACTCTAATTAAATCCCTTGAACGTGTTGGGCTTGGGAGGCTTCCAAAACGCATTTTGTGTCTCCAAAGCATCCAAGTCGTTAAAGGCAAACAGAAACAACGATGCCAGGTGTAATGTGAGTCGAATGAATGACTGTAACTAGTTTATAGTACTGTACCATTACATAACTACGTGTCTTGTGTCTCAATCCGGTTCTGGTTGGGCATTAATATTTCCTGAACTTGGATAGTTAGCTAGATTGTTGGTACGCGGATATGCAATGTGAACTTTTAAATTTGTTCTTTAAACGCTAGAAAGGAATTATTATGACTTGGTTTCTTGTGAAAGTAGACTTTAATAATGCAATGGCAAAGAATTGCAAAAGGTGGAATCAATATATTTTAACTCGAATATATTCTATTTTAGATTTAAAGAATAATTTTAAGGTACAGGAGAATAAGAAAGGATGTTGAAAATTTTAAGGATTTGTGGAAACTTCCGAACTTATAAGCAAAATTAACAAAAATCTTGATGTGTAGGAGTGTAAGATGGCAGCAACACATTCTATCGTCATAATTTGATATTGTTGACCCATGCTTGCTCTGTTGAGACTCGAACCTGGGAACTGCAGATTTCCTTAAAAACGGAACTCATTGGAACGGCGCCATGGTGTCTCTAAATATTTCTCTTAGCATTTTAGGTTCAAGGTTGTGTGTTGAGGTCCCCTTCCCCTTGTGACCTCAACTGTCGCAAAGTTACCTACTAATGCCTTTCACAAAATCGATTCAGTAAATAAGCTAGCAAGCTTTTAGTCGGAAAAAAAATGAAAAACGTACGATATGGCAAAGCTGATAAAGAATCAGATTAACAGAAATTTTAGAAAACTTTTTTTTTTGACGATGAAGAAACCGGAAGTAAAACTAATAATCCATACATCTCTTGCGTGTCTGTAGATTACTTCACTGCACAATCTCTGATGATAGTCAATTTTTTCCCGTCCAGCCACGCCGGCTTAAGTTTCATTGAATCTAATAGTTGTGACATGAACCGAAGTGTCGTCACATCATGATTAGACATTTCGTCGTATCAGGAATGAAGAAACAGAGAATGATTTTGATTGTTCTCGTTGTATCCTTTTTACAACCTCTAGGAATCTCCTCAAGGATTATGCTCTTCATTGGTATTCATCGTCTCGTTGGCTTGAGCCTAGGAATGACCGTCTCCTTCTTTATTTGTGACCGCTATCAGTGACGCTTAATTATTATCCAGAGGTTAATCTTGTCATTTCATGACTCAGAATTGTCATTTAGAATTGCCTTCTGATACTTTTTTTTTTATAAAAAGAACGAATTAGAAACTATTACTTATAATTTGACAATTAACTCCTAGATTTTTTTTCAGTGAATTGGATGTAATTATAAATTGGAAACAGTATTTAGAAGTATTCGAGTGTATTCAATGGTTAATCATACTTTCTCGTAACCATGACAACCGTCGTTTAGTTCATCGCGGTATTTTATTACATAGAAATCGAAATTTTGCAGTGACGTATCTTTGTAGCCGTCTGTTAAAGGCATTTTTGTGACCGCTTATTTCAAGCTTTATATGTTATGGATATGTAAACAATAGTTTTGTGCGATAAAATTTTGTGTGCGACTTTGAAAATGTGCTTCGGAAACTTTGCAATTATTCAAAGATTGGTCCCAGAGTTCTTGCCACTTGCTGAACGTTTTCTGGAACTCCTGCTTGAAACGGCTTCCAAAATCGCCTGCGTTTTTGAAATCATATCCGAATCCGTGGTGAATTTTTGTCCTCCTTTTTAATTAAATGGAAGTAACCAGAAATCACGTGGAAAGAGGTCAGGAACGACAAATTCAGGATCACATAAAGCTGTTCCGTTTTCATATCCATAACATAAAAAACTTGAAAGAAACAGTCCCAAAAATGCGTTTAACAGGCGGCTACTAAGATACCTCACTTCAAACGTTTTTAATGCGTAACAGAACACCGCGAGAAACTAAACGACGGTTGTCATAATTACGAGACGGTATGATTTACAAATGGGTACACTAGCTCGACTTCTAAACACTGTTGCCAATTTAGAGTAAAAAATATTCTCAGCTTTTTTGGAATGCCCTTTGTATAACAGCAAAATATAAACACTTTATATAAAGATAATCGCATATGAGCAAAGCCTTGAGCTTTTTGTTGCTCTGAAAATGAACAGATTTCACTAAATTCTCAAAAATATTGCTTGGTTTCTATGTTGTGCGAATGGAAAACTGTATTATATCATAAAAAACGGAAAAATCCAAAAAACAAACACCCAAATCTAAATTTTGAGAAAAATTTCTTCACCTATTTAAAGATTTCTGAAAACTGAAAAAATTAACAGTCTGCTTTAAGCGATATTTTAGAATTAAATATTATTTTAAATTTATTTTGCATAGAAATAATAAAACTTAAAGACAAAATTGTAATCAAAATTATTATTATCCAGTATAATTTATGTTCCTATGTACACTGCTCGTCCTTGAAATGCCTCAACTAGAATGAATTGATCTGACGATTTTCATACAGAGTTGTGACCAGGCCAGGATTTCCCATTACGCACCAGCCTAGGGCACCAAAATATCTGGGCGCTATCATTTAAATGTTGCAGTTTGTTTATTAAGTAAAAGCAAAATTATGTCTTTTTTAATTTTAACTATTTGCGACTATCCGTGGAAAGCAATTATTGTTTTTTGAAAGTACTCTTTCTTCATGATAATCGAAAACGAACTCTCAAAAGAATTAAAATTGTGAGGCTAAACACTCTATTATCAAACATATTGGGATACTTCCTTGGTGTGGGAAAGAAAAATCACTTTCAAAGTTCTCTAACTTTGGCAATAAGGTTTTTTTACACAAAAATGTTGCAAAAGATAAACTGCACATTTCAAATATATCCAATATTCGATTTAGAAAATATTAGCTTATTATTTAAAGAATTATTAAATTTGAAATTCTAATAAAATTGTTACTTTTGTTCTAAACAATATTTCAAAATTAATGCAAGGAAAAAAATATATTATCCAGACTTTTAAAATTGTATTTATTTCAATAAACTGTTATAATTTTAAGGCAATTTCTTACCAGCAACACTGATGTTAAAATTTTCACTTTCCACAACTTTTTAAATAGTAAACAATTATTGCACAAATTCTAGATTTGAGATTTTTTTGAGATTTCTTTTTCCCATTTCTTGTGACATTTTGCTGCAAAACGCTTACTTCAAAGTTAGGAAGATCTGAAAGTTTCAAACAACCCTTTTAAGAGTTTCCTTATTACCCCAAAGCTCTTTTGACGCCACACTTTGCAGTTAAATCTGCTTAACACGTAATTGAAGCTACAACGTGACTATTAAAATGAAATTAGACTAAAACAACACATTATGATTTATTTTTGCACGAATATTCCGACTGAGTCATTGGCAAAGTACCACCACAAGGTAACGGAAATATGCACCATTTTGACACATTACGAATACTAATGGATCGACTTTGCAATTCTCTGTCTAATTGGCGAACTATAAATATACATACATAGCTTCAAGTACACGTGTTCCTATAAATGTAATTCAATGTGAACGGATTCTTCCACATGTAGCTGCACCATCAATCACCGAAGCCTGTAATTTCAGGGCTTTTCAGAGAAGAAAGAAGATCTCTCTCTTGGAACGAGACTTGGTGAGATTACGTGAGAAGATACTGCGAAACAGTGGAATGAAAAAAATCAGAGAACATGGAGATATTATTAATTCGGGTTTAGTTTTAGCAGTGGTATAATGGGTTTAATTGAGCCTTGCACTTTGACACATTTTGGGTAAATTTTCTTATGTTCCATAATTATCTTATATTCGCCTCAGTTATTTGGTAAATTAGGAGGAGCTGCATTACGAATAAGTATAATGACGGTGTTTCTTCGTTATTAGTTCGCATTCGGATGTGGGGCGAGGGTGACTCAGTCGGTATCGCACCAGGCTCGTAATCTGCAGTTCCCAGGTTCGAGTCCCAGCTGGGACAGCGTTGAGATCTATCTCCGTAAAACTCACCGCCCTTACCTCGGTCAATAAAATATACCGATGGACTTGGAAAGACCACCGTCCGTCGTATGGGACGTTAAGCCGTGGTTCCGTGTGCGGGTAGAGCTATAGCCGTGCATGTTAAAGAACACGCTGATAACCTTGACGAGAGGCTACCATCTTTATGTTAACAGTGTCCAGTGGATCCCCTCCTCCAACCTTCTCTGAGCCGTCGGAATCCTTGTGGCCTGACCATCATCCCATTGTATATAAAAAAGTGCCGCTCAGAGGTAAAACAACCCAACGCATTCTGTTGTACAGAATGGGACAAATATAAATTGTGATATAACGTTGACATTACCAAGTAGAGAAAACCAAAAGGTGTATTTGAAAAGAAAATGTAAGAAAAAGTTGAATTTAAGAAAAGTAAGAAAATTGCATTTGTGGAAAAAAAAATGCAAAAGAGTTATCTGTCAAAGAGCGTAAAAGGGGCATGCGGAATGATTTTATAAGACAGTGATGGTGAACCTATGACACACGTGGTAAAGGTGACACGTGAGCCAATTTTTTTGTCGGCAAGCCACTAGGAGTGAAAAGATATGCGTGTCTACGGTTAGTGTAGAGACTTGGAAACAATGGCCCTAGTAATTCGATACATTTATGGATGTATCATTGGTAACAAGATGGCGACTATTTTGCTATAATTAGTTATTATTAATTGTTCATTTCAATGGTACGCCCATCTGTTTAAAAGATATCGTCAAATAACTGATTACACATTGCACAAAAAGCTGCATCAAAAACAGACGTACTAAATTCATTGATTTCCTTTAAAACACTTCTATCTTAAAATTTAGTTTAGGTTTCGGTTTTCTGCAACGCCTGAGAGAGCCATTCATTCCCTCAGCCAATGAAAATTCATCCTGAAAACGGTGGCGTAGCGTCAGTGATGTGTTTAGCACACTCAATGGGAAGCAGTATTGGAGTTTGTGCATGTGATTGAATGATTCTGGTTTGGCAAATTAAGGTTTCATTTCTTTTAATTTTCCTTTGTATAATGGCGAGTCTAAAACTTAGTGTTCCGTATCCTTACATCTAAAACCTCAGTATTTTGTTTCGTTTAATTAATATTGTAAGATGAACGGATATCTAACCTTAGATGGCTAATAATAATAATAAATAGCATTTTAAAATATTTTGCATGTTTGCCCGGGAGCTAGAACATATTTTCTTATTTCTCTAATTTTTGGCACGCGAGCTCGAAAAGGTTCGCCATTACTGCGATAGCGCAAAAGACGTATTTACAAAAACTGCGTTTCCAAAAAAAAAAAAGCAATAGGCACAAATGCAAAAGAGCAAACGGTTAATTTTAAAAAAAGACTGAGAGATATGCTTTGCAAAATCGACTTTTTAAAAAAGGGCACAAAATTATATTTGAAAAAGAGAGTAATAGGTGCATCTCTAAAAAAAAGAGAAAAAGGGTCATTTGCTAAGAGAAAGCTAGAGTGCATCTTCAAAATGGACAAAAGGTGCATTTTAATAACAATAATGATAATAATAATAATTGTAAATAAACTAAAAATAAATGAATATAAAGAAATGGATCATTTTGTTTTCCCGATCTGTCTTTAAGATATGAAAATTAATTTTTTTTGTACAACCTTAGTAAATAAATTATATTACTTGTAAACTTCAAAAATCCCGTTTTAGCTCAACACCTCTCCTCCTAAGACAAAATCCACTGTTTTATTTACCTTTTCTATCTCCCACCCCTTTCCGTCCCTGGACAAACCTGCGATATAGTGACGGTTGAGGATATCTCGTTTTTTCATTAGAATTCAATGGATCCACTAACAAAAAAAAACTAATTATCATTGAGATTAAAGACAAAATATCACCGATTCACTGGCCTTGCTTCTTTCGTTTGGAAGAATGGTTGCTATTTTGGAATTACGTAACTCAGTGTGGTCCAACTCCTTTCCTTCTGAGGACTGAGAATAGCTTTCAAGCCTGCTAGTATCCGAATTAGAAGTGGTGCTAAATCTAATAGTTTTTCTTAAGCAAAGTACAACTTGGGACATTATTTTTTAAAATTAATAATCAATTTCTACACTACTTCTCTAATTCAAAGGGGGAAAAAAACAATTTTTATCAGAAATTTAAAAAAATCCTTTCTAGAAATTCCGGCATTTTTTTACGAATGCTTTCCCCCTCACCTGATCGTACTACCATGTCCTTTCCCGTTAAATGTGAATAAGCTAAACGGCACAAACGCTACTGAAACTCTTTTATTATATTAACTTTTTTTTAAGACTCCTTTTGTACTGTTGTTGAATGATAGGATCAATTTATGAATGTACATCCCATCACAGTATTTATTATAAAAATTTCTTGAAATTGGTCAGGGAAATTCGGGCCAAGGACCCTATCATCCATAGTCATTTTCTTGGCTTATACCTCTTTCCGTAAACAAACTGGAGTAACGTATATTAACCTGAATAATATCGCCAGCATTCAGATTGTTGTCATCGTATTTTCCACCAGAATTCTTAATAAGAGTATATTTCGGGACAGTCCCAATTCCAATTGTCATATGATATACGATTCTAAAAATGTTACTATTTTTTAAGGGAATGGGAATAATTGTAATGTAAGCTTTCAAGGCTCCCCACCCCCTTTCTAAAACTGTAACGAGCTCTTCGTAAAAGTAAATAGCAATCACTAAGTTTTGATTAGTCGACAGGATCATAAATTCGATGGATCCAGGCGATGTTGCTAGTCTGGGTTGTTTTACCTCTGAACAGCGCTTTTTTTTGCACACAATGGCTAAATAGTCAGGTCACAAGGACCCCGAAGAACTCAGAGAAGGTTGAGGGAACCCAGTGGACAGCTGTTTAGGAGACAGATGGTAGCCTCCTGTCAAGACGGTCCAAAGTGTTCTTTAACGCGTCTGGGATATGGTTCTCCCGCACACGGCGACGGCTTAATGTCCCCATCCGAAGGACGACGCCCTTTCCTAGCCCATCTGTGTCCCCCTACTGATCACGAAGGGAGGTTTTGCGGAGATAAATATCAACGCTGGTTCAGCTGGGACTCGAACCTGGGAACTACAGATTACAAGCCTGGCGCGCTACCGACTGAGTCCGCCCTTGCTACGTTTTGGGCTGGGTCGTTCTGATTTTAGTTTTTGTCCTCAATAGATGTCTGGTTTATCAAGTCGTAATCAGGCGTCTTAATAAAGAACGAATTAACATTAGAAAGGATCCGGGTTTATTTTTTCTCTCAAAATCTCCCCAAACATATAGGCTTTATTTCAACCCAGTATTCCATTTCCTTCTGGGTGGGGCAATTCTTATGACAGCCTAATCAATCCTCCAAGCGTTATGAAACATACACATAAAAAATAAAAACTAAAATTCACGAAATAAGCCTCAGGAAAATTGAAAACAAAACCATATTAATCTCCTACATCATTTTAAAGTGTGCAGAGACTACGATTTATAAAAAAAAAGTTTAGATAATTTTCTTCTTAAGTATTTTGCCGCCGAACGTTGGCAACAATGGTTCTGTGGCCTTTACTGGCAAATTTCCAAAATGGTGGTTTTTAGTTTTCCTTTGTTTTTGCCCCAGCGACGAGAAACAATCACGCGAGCTTGAGAACAGAACACACGTGGACAGTGGATAGAATAGCTTGTGCAACATCAAGCATATCTGCAATTGCACTTGCTATCCGGGCAGGTGCACCTATGTCTGAGTGCCGTACTACAATTGCAGTTAAATATGGAGTGTGGGAATATAGGTCCTTCGGAAGTTGACACGCAGGCTGTATTATAATTTAACACGGAATCTTGCTATTAGATGGAAGACCTGTCAACGAAGAAATGAGGCTAGTGCGTCTTCACCTCGTTTGGCGAGTGAATTCGGCGATGCCCTCAAAAGTGTTAATTGTCTTTTGATTGGAGATATCGTGAGGAAAAAGGTAGTTTTTAGATTAAACTTTTCACTGTTGTTTCCTTTTTTTTTTCCGTACAAACCACCTACTTTAACTGGAATTATTAGCAGACGATGTTTTCTTCTCTCTAGCGGGATTTTGGCTTAATTGCATAAATTATTTAAGGTGTAAGAATATTAATTTGATTTTACTAAGTGGCATTTGTATATTTATTTTAGATTTGTATAATATCTTCCCGAAAGTTATTATTAAATGCTGACATTTAGCGTTTTGAAAGTCTCAAGCAACCGACTAGCTTTTGCGGACTTCTCTGCTGAGCAGATTGCGGCTGTAAATGATGCCATCTTTATTTGTACAACTAAGGATATCTAATTTATATATTACAGTCGAGGGTGGCCTAGCTGTCAGCGAGTCGAGTTTCTAGTTATAGACTATGAGTTTCGTATAATTCCAAATACCATCAAAAGCGTAATCATCAAGGAATGGAGGGTGTCAATTATGCTGAAGTTATTGTTGGATTGTTTTATCGCGAGTGACACTTTCTTGCATACAATGGGCTAAACTGCCAGGTCACAAGGATCTTTAGAGTTAGGAGATTGGGAGAACCACTAGACAGCTGTAAAATTACAGGTGGTAACCTACTGTCAAAGCCATCCAGCGTGTTGGTGCACAGGGTATGACTTTCTGAAGAACTCCGTGCACTGACATGGGAGCCACGGCTTAACGTCCCATCAGACAGATGGAGGCCTTTCCAAACTCATCCATGTTTCCTTTCTTACTGAGGGCAGGGTGGTGGTAGTGTATGTGTGAGTTTGGTGGTGGGGGGTAGCAAAGATAGATCTCAACGGGTCGGACACGAACATGAGAACTGCAGATTAAAATCCTAGCGCGTTACCCACTGAACTCAACCCTTAATTATGCCTCAACCTTTAATTATGGTTGGGTTGTTTTATCGCGAGCGACACTTTCTTGCAAACAATGGGCTAAACTGCTAGGTCACAAGGACCTTTAGAGCTAGGAGAAGACGGGGGGAACCACTAGACAACTGTAAAATTACAGATGATAGCCTACTGTCAAAGCCATCCAGCGTGTTCGTGAACAGAGTATGACTTTCTGAAGAACTCAGTGCACTGACATGGAACAACGGTTTAACGTCCCATCGGACAGACGGCGGTCTTTCCAAGCTCATCGATGTTTACTTTCTTACTGAGGGCAGAGTGGTGTTGGTGTGTGAGTTTGGGGGAGGGATAGCAGAGATAGATCTCAACGGGTCGGACTCGAACCTGAGAACTCCATATACTCTCACCACGAGGGGTGGTGTTACCCAATAAACTGGCATCTCAGTATATAAGTTTCGGTGAAATAAACTTATTCAATTCAATCTTCAGTCACATTTTTTCATAATAAGCGTATTTAAAAAGTCATTGAATTCTGAGTTACTATTACCCAGGGACTGTACATAACATGTAATTGTACCTAATAAAGTGGCATCTGAAAAAGATATTTCTTTTTGGGGTATTTTGAAACTTGTATATGATCTTCAGTGTAACAAAATAGCGACAATGTAAGGGTTAATACACCGTTACAAAGTGCCAAGGGATATTTGGTGGTTCATGACGGCATACGATCGTGTTGTGCTGGAAGGTAACCAGGGGCAACCAATAGACGTTATCTATTCATTTGCATAGACACGTGCAGCACAGCGTGGAGGCAATGCTGGAAGAGTCATGTAGAGGAAAACATAGAGAATAAGTGACTTATGTAAGGTGTGTGGAAAACACGTTTCATAATGTTCGGAAATGAGGGAACCACATTTTCCACGAGATGAGATTATGCGCGCGACTGGAATAAGTTGGTGAAGAAAGGTGGAGACTGCATGCTCTGTAAATATGTCTCAAAGCGTTATCAATAAACTGTTGAGGAAATATAGTGACACAGGAAACGTGCTGGAACGTATACAGAAAACTAACACTCGCATTACATTCAAGCGCAATCACATCATGTAGACATGTTAACCCCTTTTGCAGCTACAAGGAAAAGGATCTATAGGATATCAGTCCGGGGGGGGGGGGAAGCGAGGGTTGGCTCAATCGGTAGCGCGCCAGGCTAATAATCTGTAGTTCCGGTTCGAGTCCTAACTGTACTAACGTTGAGATTAATTTCCGGTAAACCATTCAGATCTTCCTTCAGTTAGAAAGAGGATATCGATGGGCTTGGGGATGTCATCGTCCATCGAATGGTACGTTACTCTGTGCCCATGCGTGTAGGAGAGCCTTATCCAATGTGTCCCTTCCACCCAACCTTCTATGAGCCCTCATGGTCTTTGTGACCTGGTCATTTAGCTCATTTTGGACAAAAAAGTGCCACTCAGAGGTAAACAACATTTCCAACAATGGGGAGGGGGAGGTGCGAGAATGCATGAAGTTGATATCCTTTACAATTACCCAATTATTACAACACTTATAGGGAGATAATCACATAAATCGCTTTGAATATATCGCCAAACCTACGAAAAAATTTTCACAGTTTTGTTTTCTTTGCCTGATGAAAACTGAAATAAAAATCTCTTCTTTTATAAATTGTGATTAAAACAGACATTAAGGCCTGTTTCATATAATTTTTGCTATCCGAGAAAAATTGTTCAAGATATTCTTTGATCATCCACCTACCCGTCGAAATCCATATGCACGTAGAAATATATCTGCCAAAGGACTTACGAAACAAAAGTGCCTAGGGACCAAAAGGACCATAATCCAGCCCTGGCATGACGGCAAGTGTACATGGAGAGATCTTGAACTCTATCCCATTTCCAACACGCCCAAAAGATTCATTCACATAATGAAGACACCGTTACAGAGTTAAGAGATAATTGCCACGAGATTTAGAACGCATATCGTTGTCTTACAGGGCAATTTGAATGCTATCAGCCATAGAAACGAAATTGTTTTTCTGTGATACAGTTCTTTGTGTGAAGCAATTGAGCTCGAGCTACGATTTATGTATGATAACACAACCCGGACTCCACTCCCCAAGATGCAATGCTCAGATGAAGCAAGATTCCCTGGAAGAGAATGGCATGGCCATACTATCATGACCTTGTATAGTCGGCAGATCTGAATTCTATAGAACACGCTTGGATTCATCGACATGTGCTGTGGTATATTTCGATGCTTTCTAATCGTCTCTAATTGGTTACAGTACTTCTAAGGACCTTAACATCTCTTTTAAGAATTCAGAGAGATAGGCTCATTGCAAGTATGTCTGCAAGATGAGAAACTTTAGTCTGATATCGTGTGGAATATACAACCTATATAGGAACACACCCTTCCTATTAAGGAACACATTCTTCCCTATTAAGGAACATGTTCTTTCCTATTAAGGAATACATTCTCCTTATTAAGGGCACATTCCCTTCTATTAAGGAAAAACACTCTGTATACTTTCAGTTCAATTTGCCATTTTATCGGTATCGATGACCGCTGAATTCGTCTGCTCTATCTTTCTCAATCACTCTCTCTCTCCATTTTACGCAGAGCAATGTGAATGCTTAGGTTTCTTTTATAAACTTCAGCTTATTTGTTTTTGTCGTTATTAATAGACAGTTTTGAAAAATGTATTACGTCTCTCAAACATTGAACCACAACTTGCGAAACATTGTGTGTTCACTGGCTAGATGGTCAGATATTACTCTATATTAGTCTTATTATCAGATTTAAGTAATCGTAAATTAGTCCTTTGTTTAAGGGTAGAGTAGTAGAGTACTTGGGTCACGCAATGTTTATAACCTGAATCATTTAGCAAGGTGAACATGAGCTACTGAGATCATCCGTCATTTGATGACGCTTAGAGTTGTTCGGTTCAGGCAATTATTTTTCAGCCCTGATGCATTCAGAATAATTAGTCAGAATTAATTCGTTATTGGCTATTATCCAATAAACAGTTCATGACAAATTATTGCGGAAGTGTAACAAGCTCAAGGTTAATTACGAGCTTTTATACTTCTATATTCTACCTCATGCTATTATTTCACTTTTCATTTCTACTGCTCTTTAATTACGCCAAGCAATTTATATTGCATTTTATAAATCTACGCAGAACCCATAACCCTGCCCTTAGTCAGTATGAGACATCGATGGACTTGGAGAGGCCGCCGTCCGTCGGATTGGACGTTAAACAGGGTCCCATGCGAGGGAGAGAGCCATATCCTATGCACGTTAATGAACACGCTGAGCGACCTTGAAGAGAGGTTACCATCTGTCTCCTAACAGCTGTCCAGTTGGTTCCTCCCCTAACCTTCTCTGAATCCTAGAGGTCCTTGTGAACTGGCCATTAGTCCATTGTGTGCAAAAAACTGTCACTCAGAGGTAAAACCAAACCTAACTTTACAATATATATGGAACTATTACCTTTACCCGATGTTACTCCGATTCTTAACAAATTGTGTAGGGCTGGATTGGCTCAGTCTGTAGGCGCCAGTCTCGTAATCTGCAGCTGTCGGGTTCGAGTTCCAATTGTGCCTTCTTTGAGATTTATCTCCACTAAACCCCACCCGGCCTTCGGTGAGAAAAGGGACACTGACGGTCTTTAAAAGGCCGCCGTCCGTCGGATCGAACGTTAAACCGTGTCTCCGTGTGCAGGAGAGAGTCATATCCTATGAACGCTACAGAACACGCTCGGATGGCCTTGACAGGAGGCTACCATCCGTATCTTAACAACTTCCCACTGGGTCCCCTTCCCCTAACCTTCTTTGAGTCCTTGTGAACCGACCATTTAGCACATTGTATGGGAAACAATTGGCGATTAGACCCAACACAATCCCATTAGGTTAAACACTCTAAACTGTAAAGTTCTCCGATATCGCATGCTTTCTTTTAACATATAACTCGATTCCTGTGAAACGTCTCTCACTTTGTATTTTTGGTGGTGTGGGTGGAACAGTAAGGAGGATATGTACTTTAAGGTTGCTCATCATACTCCCAATGTGAGAGCCATTCAAGAGATATAACTTCTGCATAGCAATCGTTTACACATTCCCTCACCCACTTTTTCTGGATTATTAAAGAGAAACAGACAGCTAGAAAAACTGTCTAAAATATATTATAGATATTAAAAAAGATAAAATATGGCCTATATTACATATTCTGCCCCTGAGATCATAGATGAAGCATAGGCAAACTACGTCCTGCAAGATTTCAGATTTCCACAAGTAATTTTAATCCATATACTGAAAAATTGCAACAATGTAAAACCATTACGTTTATTACATAAAAAACTAATTTTGTTGATAAATAATTTTTTTAAACTTACACAATGTAAACAGTTACATGCATCACACATTTCGTAACTTTACATAACTCAAATGATATTTTCATTGATAAATAAACGTAATTTATTAAACGTTTTTTTCTAGTGGCCTATGGAGTCATTTCTCAATTTTCATTTATCCCTGAATGAGCATACCAATTATAGATCCTGAAGTATTGATCTTTCCTGAAAAAATCCTTCTGTTATTAATTAAGAATGTACTTTTAATATCCGACGTCACTTCTGGTAAAGGACATATAAAATCACTTCTATAAAATCACTTCTAGTAAAAACATCATGACTGCGGTGGTCTACGCTTGGGCAATACTATTAACTGAAAGTAAAAATCCTATTTGAGAACCGGACTGGATTTAGGGTGGGGGGGGGCATTCCCTCTCACCCTCACTGAGAATGATAGTAAGGGTAAGAGAAGTAAAAAAATTGATAACCTTATTTATATTTCACGCATTTTTCAAGACATTAAGCGTTATAGGTAAAAATGCACTCCTTTTAACTTTTTCCCCTGCTCGACTGAATTTTTTTGCCACTTCCCTTCTTATTTTTCTAGATTTGAGCCTGTTTTACAATAATATTTACCACAGAACAAATATGACAAAGAATTAAAAAACGCTAAAGCAATTAGCGCATTTGCTTCTTTGGAGGAGACAATGCTTGGTAGCTGTGTTTAGTTGATGTTTCCGAAAGAGAAAATGAAATAAAAATAAAGAATGAGGAGAGATTCAATATCTGGGAAAATGAATGAGACGTATTCCATGAATGTTGAGTGACGAAATGAGTTGCACGTGGTTAAGCGGAAATCACAGGTCACGTCTTCTCTTATCGATTGTGATTTGCACTCATCTCTTTCTCTGCAGAGGTTGCGTCATATTTCCTCGTGTTCATCGATTTTTGCCATTGGTAGCTCTCAGGAGATCGAGTCTTGTTTCGTGAAGAAGAAATTGGCTAGAAGGGCGGGAAGAACGCTTTGGAGAAAAGGAAAATCGTCATTTTCGTATGCGTTGTGATTAAAAAGAAAGGCAAGGAAGAAGACATTATTAGTATGTACGAGGGTAAATTAGAAAGTGCGGTAATTTCTGTGGGTTGTATAGTTTTAACTGAAAGCGAATTTTTTGCACACAATGGGCTAAATGGCTAGATCACAAGGACCTAATGGCTCAGAGAAGGTTGGAGGAGAGGACCCACTGGACAGCTGTTGGAAGACAGATGGTAGCCTCCCATCAAAGCCATGCAACATGTTCTGTAATGTGCACAAGTTATGGCTCTCCCACACACGGACCAGATCTTTACATCCTATCCGACGGACGGCAGCCTTTTCGAGACCATAGAATGTCCCTATTGACCGATGGCAGGGAGGGGTTTTGCGGAGATAAATCAACACTAGCAAAGCTGGGACTCGAACCTGGAAACTGCAGATTACGAACCTGGTGCATTAGCGACAGAGCCATCGCCTCCCCAAATTTATGTGAAGGGAAAACAATTACAGGAAATCTTCCCGCCTACGTTTATTATTTTTCTATGTAGTCATAAGACTTGTTGAGACACTTATAATGGTTGATCAGCTTATCGAAGCCATGGCAATATGAGGACACGTTCTGTTTCTGAAGCCACTTCCACTTTGACGGTGTCTCCCGATAAAAAGGTGATGAGTCACCTTCAAAGATGCTTTTTCAGCTTTCCGAATAAGTTAAAATTTTATGGTGACCGGTGTGTTTAGTGAGTGGTGAATACTTGTCCATCGCTAGATGCTTCTATCCTCATCATTGCAGTCACATGAGCATTTTCGAATTGATAGCACCATTTCCTAACCTGTTGCAGTGACAGGACAAGCGAGCGTACATAAATACAAATGTCGATGTGTTTCCGCCAGATGAGTCTCCAATGTCCACTGAAACCGAATCATTGCTCAGATATCCAGCATCGTATACACATGCAGTACCTTTTCCACGTTCCCTCCGACTCTGTGTTTCACAACACGGGTGTGGTAACAGTAATGATTGCTGCCACTTAATGACACTATTCGTTACTAACATACGGTGATGGTACGGCCTCAGATTTTATTTTTGGTTTGGCTGGATATAAACTGTGAACTTTACTTTCTGACTTTCTCTAGTAGCTTCCTATCTTTGAGATCGTGCAGAGATGTTATTCAAACAATGCTGGGGCGATTGGCTCATTTGGGGGCACGTCAGATTCATAATTTGGTGATCCTGGGTTCAAGTTCCCACTTTACCAGCATTTGAGATTTTCATCACTAAACCCGACTATGCGTTCGGTTAGAAAGAGAACACTGATGGGTTAAGAAAGGCCATTGTCCATTGGATGAGATATTAAACTGTGATTCTACGTGCAGGAGAGACATATGTTTACACGTTATAAAAGGCATTGGATGGTCTTGATGGGAGGCTTAAATGTTTCCTGTGTTAGTGGATCCTATTCTCCTACTAAATTCTGAACCATCGGAGTTTGTATCCTACCTTTGTGTGTATAAAAGTGCCACTCGACGGTAAAAACTCAGAAAAAAACAAAACAAAAATGCCTAGCTAAACCCAATGGGGTGACAGGCAACTGATGATTACATTTTAAGCACCCATGTAAATAAAAAGAAAACATATAATTATAATGTAAATAAAGAACAATATTAAAAAAAGTGTTAAACGTCAGAAGCAATTGATTATATGGGGACTAAGGCTGTTCAAATCTTGGAGTTCGCATTCATCCCTCTATTACAGTTAGGCGAGAGCCATGTGCTGCACACATGACCTGCCAAGGGTCTGCTGGACTGCAGGGATCAGACCCGTGCGCCACAGGGTGTCAAGAACAGAAGGATCTCTAATGAAATCTGCACCCGTTTGTGCAGAAGGAAAGGAGAATGAAGAGAGGAGCACTTCTCGCTTGACCCCCGAACTGGTCGGAAGGAGAGTAGAAATGGGAGACAGCATATTTGAAGGACTATTTAGTAAAGTCTGGTGTCAACATTCAGGGAGTGCGTGACTTTATTGTATCGGTTGTTTTGGGTTGTTTTACCTCTGAGCGGCACTTTTTTGCACACCATGGGCTAAATGGCCAGGTCACATGGACCCCGAAGGCAGGCTCCCGTCAAGGCCATCCAGCGTGTTCTTTAACGTGCACAGGGTATGTCTCTCCCGCACACGGGGCCACGGCTTAACGTCCCATCCGACGGACGGCGGCCTTTCCAAGCCCATCGGTGTCCCCTACTGACCGTGGGCAGGGTGGGGGAATTTTGCGGAGATAAATCTCAACGCTGACCCAGCTGGGACTCGAACCTGGGAACTACAGATTTCGAGCCTGGCGCGCTACCGACTGAGCCACCCCCGCCCTATTGTATCGGTGGGGCAGTGGATTAAGGCTGCGCCCAAGTAAAGTATTTATATATGTTTAGGTAAGGTGAAGTGTGTGCTATTAAACGTTATATCTAACCAAGATATGCCGAGTGCCTTGTTTCCTTAATGAGAATATCAACTGTAGTGTGAGTCAAGTCCAGTAGAGACATTCGGCTAACCGAACTCTCAAATAAAGAGAGATCTTTACAAAGGCAGTATCAAGCCCTGTCCCTCAAGAGATAAAAAAATATCTCCTGAGGTTCAAAGAGAATACTAAATAGGAGTGACCATGATATTTTAAGTAGGGGTAGTTTGAAGTTCGGAGGTAAGAATGCGAAGTATGGGTGACAGTGAAGTTCATAAGTGAGGATCCTATTAGGGTGATCATGTGCTTTGGAGGTAAGGATCCTAATTAACATTCATAAGATTCGCTTAATTCCATCCATAACGTTAGGGTATAATAATCCCAAATAGTAATGACCATGATGTTCGGAGTAAGAATTCCAATTAGTAATGACTTTGAGGTTTGGAGTAAGACACAAAAAGGGGTGGCTATGGCTTTATAAGTAACGATTCCAAGTAGGCGAACCATCTGATTCAGAGGTATGGATCCTAAGTAAGGAGTGGCTGTGAGCTTTGGAGGTAAGGATTCCAAGATCATAACGATCGGATATAAGGATCCCAAGTGAAGGTGACCATCAAGTTCAAATGTGATGAATCCAAGTAGAGTGACCATGAAATTGGGAGGAATGAATTCTGAACAGGGGTGACATGAAGCCCTTAGGTATGAATTCTAAATAAGGGTGACCATGAGCTTTGGAGGAAAGGATTCCAAGTAAAGACTCGGAGGTTGAACTTCAAGACTATGACATTCGGATATAAGGATCCTGAGTGAGAGTGACCATCAAGTTGAAATGTGAGGGTCCAAAGTAGAGTGACCATGAAGTTCGAAGGTACTGATTCTAATAGGGGTAACCATGAGCTTTGAGGTTAAGGATTCCAAGTAAAGGCTCGGAGGTTAGCATTTCAAGACATGATGTTCAGATATAAGGATTCCAAGTGAAAGTGATCATGAAGTTCAAAGGTATGCATTCTAAATTGGAGTGACCATGAGCTTTGGAGGTTAGGATTCCAAGACCATGACGTTCGGATGTAAGGAAGGAATTGAAATGTGAGTACCCAAATAGAATGACCATGAAGTTTGGTGGTTCTAAATAGGGGTTCTCATGACCTTTGGTGGCAAGGATTCCAAGTACAGAATCGGAAGATTCGAAACCATGACGTTCGGAATTAAGGATACGGAGTGAGTGTGATCGTCAAGTTAAAATGCGAGAATCCCAAGTATAGTGACCTAGAAGTTCGGAATTATGGATTCTGAATAGGGATGTCCATGAAGTCCTTAGATATGGATTCTAAATAAAGATGACCATGAAGTTCGGAGGTATGGATTCTGAATAGAGGTGACGATGTTCCTTTAAGGTTATGATCTAATAGTGTCATCACGAGTTTTGGATGAAGGATCCCAAGTACAGCGACCGTTTCTCAAGAATCTGGTACGAATAAGTTTCCTTAATCTCAAACTCAAAATTTCTAAGCTGTATTCTAAAATCAATTTTATAATTCCATATCTCGAATGTTGTATAATACACATTATCTGAAGTAACTCTATGTTCTTTCAGTTTTCAAAATCGTGAAACTCAATCACAGTCATGTTTCAAATCTATTTGTATTTTTCCATCTGCACAACGTTCTGCAATTATTCACCATATTCGGAAGCAAATAACACATGCACGCTGGATGAATTAAGGCAACTTTGAGAACTTTATTTGCATGCATAACAGACGTCTTTTTTTTCAAACCTATAATTAATAATCAGTTCCAAATTAATTCGTATTGAAAGAAAAATATCAGTGCGCTGACTCATTTTCTAGTTAGTGATGAATTAAAACTTACAGTTCGTGTTTATATCCATTTTCTTCTTAGTACTCATACCAGAAAATCTAGTTGCCATAGAAACCTGGCGCCTGGGACTTCCGCAACTGTCTTAGACCATTGTCTGCTGAATTATATACCATGCAACCCTGCGTGCCGCATTTTAAGTGGGTTTTCACTCTGATTAAGTCTCTTAATACCGAGATTTTACCAAACTGTTAGAGGAAATATGTAATACAGACTACATCGCATTGAACCCAGAGCTTTGACTTGAAAGATTCTTTGAACTTCTACAAGAAACAAAACTATTTCAATGTCTCAGCAAATCAAAAGTAATAAATCATAGGCTCATATTTCTGTGAATTTACCGTTTGGATACGTGTAATAAAGATGTTTGAAAGAAGTTAATATTATTTAATAGCAAAGACAGCTACGAACGAAATTGTTAAGAATTCTGTGACAAAATTCAAGAGGAGGTTCGGAGGCTTTAACATTGGTTGCTTGGAACAAAGTTAAAGATTTCTTCGGGAGTGTGAGTGGGATTGTTTTACCTCTGAATGGCACTTTCATGCACACAATGGGCTAAATGGCCAGATCACAAGGACACCAAGAGCTCAGAGTTCGGGAAGGGAGATTCCCTGGGCAGCTTTTACGAGACAGATGGTATCCTCTCGTCAAGGCCATCCAATGTGTTCTTTAACGCATATAAGGTGCGGCTTTCTTGTACACAAAGTCACGACTTAACGTTCCATTTCAAGTCCATTGGCTTTCCTTCTCTAAATGATGTAAGAGTGGCGATTAGCGGAGATAAATGCCAACACTGACAGAGACGGCACTCGGATCTGGGAACTGCAGATTACGAGCCTGTAGCGCTATTGATTGAAAAGTGATATCCCGGTTCCACATGAAACGCGAGAAATAGTTTAGGGGAAATTTCTAGGTTAGAGCTTTCAGTTCTCCTGAAGGGAGCGCGGAGGAGGGAACGGGGGTGGAGTTATTCATGAAACTCGATGCATGTTTAGATTTTCATTACTAATTTCTAGCTGTTTAATTACCACGAATGCTTGGTGGTTAGGCTCACGGTTGGTGGTTAGGCTCATCGTAGAGACATCTCGAATTAAATTAATTTTATTGTTGTGATTGATGCTTATACATAAAGTAGGATCTGGGGAGTGGGGGGCAAGGGAGCCATGCTCCCCTTTCAGAATGCTAATAATGGTAATATAAGCAAAAAATTATTAAACTTATTTATGTTTCATGCATTTTTCAAGAAAGTTTTTAAAGACCTGTGAAACAGAAAGGTAAATGTTACGATGGATTGGAAACCAGTCTCTTGGCCTCCTCCTTTTGATTTTTCCGGCTACATTGTTTTCTTGCTTTTACGATCGTGTCAAGAGAGTGGATTTCCATTGCATGATAACATTTGCGTCTTCGTTTTAGAGGGCTTGGAAAAATTTATTGAAAAATGCTGATATATTCATAAGTTTAATATTAGGCATTTGCAACACATAGGACAGAGAAAAATCCTAGAAGATACTCGTAGCTTTAACAGGCCTTCCGATAGAAAGGCATACCTTACTAAAATCGAAGTCACTGCCTCAGTTACTGCTATGTAGTATCAAAAATGCCGTTCCACCTATAAGTATCACAAGAACAGCCATCAACCTTTTTAAAAAAAATAAGCATAAAATAGTTCTCGTAAAATCCTTAGGAAAGACACCTTTATCATAAAATTAGTTCAATATTTCGGTCACCATATGACAACAGAAACATTCCCAGCTATTGCAGAGAGTTTCCTTTATGTTAACTTTTCAGGTATGCCATACGAGATTTTTCAGAATTCAGACGACCCAGCTGTCGCATTTCAGTGGTAATTTCATCTACCCCTGGGGATTTACACAGTCGTATCAGAATAATATGACCACCTACCATATATATACTATGGTAGGTGGTCATATTATTCTGATACGACTGTATGTAATTAAAGGTACATACATAGTCATATCATTCTGAAACGACTGTGTATGTACCTTTAATTTAGAGAGAGCCAAAGTAACTTCCGTTTATGAAATAGAACCAACATTAAAGACAGCAATGCATCTATCCTAAAGTATGGGAGGAGAACTAACTACATTGTTTAGAAGTTGATGCCTATATGTAATATATTATTCCCCACCAAAATAGGAAACAATGAAATAGTTATATCATGAAACGTCTCGGACGACATGTGCCAAAATCTGCGGAAGTTAATGTTAAGTTGGGTTGTTTCACCTCTGATTGGCACCTTTTTTGCACATAATGGGCAAAATGGCCAGGTCACAAGGACCACGAAGGCTCAGAGAAGGTTGGGAGAGGAGACCCACTGAGACAGCTGTTGGGAGAGAGATGGTATCCTTCCGTTAAGGCCATCCAGTGTGTTCTTTAACGTGCACAGGGTATGGCTCTTCCGCACACAGAGCCACGGCTTAACTTCCCATACGACGGACGGAGGCTTTTCCAAGCCGAGCGGTGTCCCCTACTGACCGAGGGCAAAGTGGTGAGTTTTGCGGAGATAAATCTCAACGCTGACCCAGCTGGAATTCGAACCTGCAGATTACGAGCCTAGCGCGCTACCGAGCCCCCCCCCCCGCCCCTATGTTAATTTAGGCAAAAAATATTCATATTTTTTCAGTTTTTAAAAAAGAACGAAGCTGGGTAGTGATTTCAACATTTTTTTTTTACCATCCTACAAAATGCACAAACCCTTTCTAACCTCTTTCATCATAAAACTCAATTTCAACAAAAAATCTTTTATATATAATACGAATAAAACTCACGCTAATCTGTTTAAAAGAATGATAAATGACAACCAAAACCTACGGAAAGAAGAAAGAAATTCAAACCGAAAAAAAGAGAAACGAAAAAGCACTGACTACCTACTTCCTCCTAATCTTTGGAGGAAGCGACTACCACTACTTGGATTACCCTCACTCTGTACCGTTACGTAGTCGCGAGTTACGTTGTGCGCCGTTCAGATGCGCCGTTGTCACAGAGAGGGCAATTATCGATTGGTCAGCGATGCTCAGGTAAACGATGGGTTGTCTCTTTAGAGTTGTGCGTTGTGGACGATACAACATGGTCATTACCTCTCTTGTGTAGTCCTTTCGAAGTTCTGTGTTGATATGTTTTGGATGTGTGGTTCGACGTGATATATTATTTGTAGAGGAAAATGTTATACCAATTGCCAACTAGAAAGCACAGGAAAAAATGTTCATGTAAGTTATCTGGTTTTATAATTTTTTTTTGTCTCTGTCCCAAGAACCACAGAAATGAAAGGTTCTATTTTTATACCGGACATGTTTAGGGAAAAAGCAGGAAATTACTTCAGCAATGGAATCGAAGGGAAAAAAAGTAAATGCATAATAGGGCGTTGCTCTAAGGTCTCTTTGATGATCAGTTAAATCCATTAGGGAATCGTTGAATAACATGAGTGAAAATATTTACACTTCCTGACATATTACAATTGATTGAAATTGCTAATACAGATGAACAATTATTATTACATGAAGTGTGAATTTAAACAAATTTAAAACCACATTAAAAATTTATATTATTGTTTAAATTTTTATCTTAACTATGTGGAATTCCCCAGATCACATTTACTTTAAAGTGCATTTTGTCCATTTACTGATATCTGGTTCGAATCTCACTGTACCTGAATTGGAGTTTTCTCTGCAAATCTTTTTCGCTAAACCTCGCTTTACCCTCAGTGAGAAAAGGACACAAATCGCCTTGAAAAGGGGTCGTCCGTCTGATGGTACTTAAAACAGTTGGCCCGTGTGCGGAGTACCCTGTACACGTTAAACACGCTGGATGACCTTGACGAAAGGCTACCATCTGTCTCTTACAGGTGTTTAAGCCCTTTGTTGTGAGGTGGGGAGGTCTCGAAGGACCCACACCCCTGGGGAGAATCTCGTGCTCCTTCTGCACGCCTATAGCTGTTCAGTGATTCTCCTCCTGCCAACCTTTTCTGAGCCTTCGAGGTCCTCGTGACCTGACCATTTAGCCCATTGTGTGAAAAAAAAGCGCCGCTTAGAGGTAAAACAACCCAACCCTTGTGCAAGAGAACCATACTGTGTGCACATTTAAAGAAAGACCTGGATGGTCTTAATTGCAGGCTTCCATCTCCTTACAGTAGTTATTGAATCCTCATTCCATTGCCGAACTCTAAGCCCTTGGATTGGGTTGTTTTACCTCTGAACGGCACTTTTGCATACAATGAGCTAAATGGCCAGGTCACAAGGACCCCGAGGGCTCACAGAAGGTTGGGGGGAGAGCACCCACTGGACAGCTATTCGGAGACAGATGTAAGTCTCCCGTCAAGGTCATACAGCTTGTTCTTTAATATGCTTAAACTCTTTTGTACATGGGGCTACTTTAACGTTCCATCCGACGGATGGCATTCATTCTAAGTCCATCGATGTGCCCTACTGACCGTAGGCGGGGAGTTTTGTGGAGAAAAATCTCAACGCTGGCCGAAGTGAGATTCGAACTGCGAACTGCAGAATGCGAGCCAGGCGCGCTACCGACTGAGTCACCCCCGCCCTCTGAACTTTTGGGGTTCTGGTGATTTGTCATTTAGTATTTGCATTAGGTGGAAAAACAAAGCCGCTCGGAGGTAAACTATCCTAACCTAATCTTGATTCTCAGTGGCTACCGCTGTGGAATGTTTTTTCAAAGTAAACAATCTTCATCCTCAGTCGTGAGGATGAAGATTGTTTACATTATGGATGTAATATTCGATTACCGCTATGGTCGGTTCGTTTACAAAACACGTTTCTTCATCGTGTATCAGTCACGTGATAAGAAAATGTACTCCCTGCGACCATAAAGAATAGAATAATTTTAATCTTTTAAAAATATTATCCTTAGCCGCATAAGTTGTGGGTTGGGTTGTTTTACCTCTGAGCGACACTTGGGCCCCGAAGACTCAGAGAAGGTTAGGGGAGGGGACCCACTGGAACAGCTGTTGGGAGACAGATCTCCCAACAGCTGTTGGAGTAGCCTCCCGTCAAGGCCATCCAGCGTGTTCTTTAACGTGCACAGGGTATGGCTCTCCCGCACATGGAACCACGACTTAAGGTCCCATCTGCCGGACGGCGACCTTTCCAAGCCCATCGGTGCCCCCTACTGGGCGTGAGCAGGGCGGGGAAAATTGCGGAGATAAATCTCAACGCTGACCCAGCTGGGAGTCGAACCTGGGAACTACAGATTACGAGCCTGGCGTGCTACCTACTGAGCCACCCCCGCCACAGCCACATAAGTGATATGACAGGGGTTGTGGATTGCTTTACCGCTGAGTCGCACTCTTTTTTTGCACATGATGGTCTAAATGAGTTGGGGGGGAAAGAACCTACTGGAAAGCTGTTGGGAGATGGAAGTACACGCTGAGTGACATTGACTGTTATCAAGGTTATTCAGCGTATTTTTAATGAGCACAAGCTTTGGTTCGCTGTACACGGGCTACAGGCTGACACTCACATTAGACGAACATCGGCCTTTCCAACTCCAACGATGCGTCATTTTAAGGCGAGGACACTGTGGTAGATAGTGGAGAAATTTCTCAAAGATGGTCCAGTTGGGACTTGAAGCTGAGAACATAAGATTACGGGCCTGCCGCGTTACCTATTGAGCCAAACCTCCTCTCTGTGGTACTCTACCATTGAGTTACTGACTGCGAATCAAGATCTTCACTAAGAAAAGGACCCCGAAAACATCCTATCATCGAGAAGCATCATGTGATTTTTGCGCCAAGTGTATTGACGTTTTCACGAGATAGTTAGTGGCTTCAATCCCACTTTCATAAAGACATATTTTCTTCTCGCTTAGTGATGGGCTTGAAAAGGCCATCCTCGGTGTCCTTTTGACCTGGCCATTTAGCCCATTCTAGGCAAAAAAGTGTTGCGAGAGTAAACTAGCCCAACTCTAAACGAAATAAAAACCGTTTGAAGTATTATTTATTCTCATTACACTTTCTGGAAAAAAACAGGTGAAAACTCTCTATCCCTAGAAATATTTGATACATAGTATGAGTTGGATTGTTTTACCTACGAGTAGAACATTTTAGCACACAATGAGTGAAACAGCCAGGTCACAAGGACCCAATGGCTCTGGTTGGGTAGGGGACTCATTAAACAGCAGCTAAGAGATGGAAGCCTCCACGATATTAGATGTCAATATCATCCATCATGTTCTTCAACATGCACACGGGGTCACGGCTTTATATCCTATCCGACGAACGGCGCGGACCGAGGGCAGGGTACAGTTTAAGAGCAGAATCTCAATGCTAGCTTAGGTGGAACTCGAACCTAGGAGAGATGGGGGAGGAGGTGGCTCAGTCGGTAGCGCGCTAGGCTGGTAATCTGCAGTTTCAAAGTTCGAGTCCCAGCTGGGTCAGCGTTGAGATTTATCTCCACAAAACTCCCCGCCCTGCCCACGGTCAGTAGGGGACACTGATGGGCTTGAAAAGGCCGCCGTTCATTGGATGGGACGTTAAGTCGTGGCCCCGTGTGCGGGAGAGCCATACTCTGTGCACGTTAAGGAACACGCTGGATGGCCTTGACGGGAGGCTACCATCAGTCCCCCAACAGCCGTTCCAGTGGGTCCCCTCTTTCAACCTTTTCTGAGTCTTCGGGGTCCTTGTGACCTGGCCATTTAGCCCATTGTGTGCAAAAAAGTGCCGCTCAGAGGTAAAATAACTAATCAACCAACGAACCTGGGAGCTGCAGATTACGAGCCTGGTGTGCTACCTGCTAAGCCAGCCCCGCCCTACAAAGTATGATACAAGATAATAATATACAAATAAGAAAAAAAATGACAGTTTTTACTTATCAAATTAAGATGAATGAAGTTTCTGGAAATATTAATTTAAAAGGAAACTAATATTCTTTTTACAAAAAAAAAATGTTTTAATAACACTAAACAACAAATTGAGACTTTTTTTTTTAACATTGGCCAAATAGGTTGTTTTCAACTAATTTTGGGGTGCTAAATTCAAATATGGCTGTGAAAAATCTGTAGCGCGTACAGTTTTTTTAAAATTAAGAATTGATGTATTTCAGATTTCAATGAATACGCATATTTGGGAAATGAAAATAAATGTAACTATTTTATTAAATTGCAACTTAAAACTCATTAATTAATTACATGATTACAGTGAAAAAAAAATTAGAAACATCCGTAGATATAGACCACTGAATATAAAGTAACAAATGAAATAATATTGAAACGCAAAATAAGAAAACATGGGTGATGCCTTTTATACTTACAAGAAGTTCATTTTTGCATTTTATGTGCTGAGGTATCTTCCTTCTGCAAGAACAACAGTAGTCACCCATCATTGCTGGGTCCCACCTGCCTTGTTATCTCTCCTCCGTGGTTCGGATATTTTGGTGAAATCTTTCCCCTTGCTCATCACTAACAGCTCCTAAGTTTTTGGGAAAGAAGTCGTGATGCGAGTTCAAGAAATGGATCTTCAAAGACATTAGGTAGCCAAGGTTTTCATAGTTTTTGAGAAGATTTTGAATGAATTGATGGTAGTTTTCCTCTTTGTGATTCCCCAGAATACCCTGGACCACAGACGTGAAGGATTTCCATGCAGAGTGAATCCATGTGAGTGATCTCTAATCTAAGATTAGAGATCTTAAAATTTGTGGCAATTTATATCATTTTCTTTTTCATTTAATTAAAGAAAAACATTTCAAATGAAAATTAAAAATACTTTATCTAATGTTTATAAATTTCAAAATAGGGTGGTTCAGGGGGACATATATCTCCCTGCTTTTTCAATCTTTATTTGAAAGATTTGGACAAAATGTTTGAACAAGGAATTAACTTCGAAACTTATGCCGATGACATCATTTTCTGGTCCATTGATGCAGACATTAATATTATTCAAAAAAGATTACAAAATGCAATAAATAAATTAAATCATTACTTAAACAATAATAATCTCAAAATTTCTATTGAAAAAACTAATATTATATATTTTCACAAGAAAGTCCTTCCTCAGGACTTTAATATTAAAATAAATCAACAAAACATTACAATTGTTAAAAACATTAAATTCTTAGGCTTAAATCTAGACTCTAAATTAATATGGGGTCAATATCTCAAAACTAGCTAGAGAAAAAGCTTCCAAACTATATAATTTTATGAGATTTTTGGGAAATTCTAAATGGGGCTGCTCTCCAAAAATTTTATTATTAATCTATAAATCTATTATATTACCAAAATATTTTTATGGTATAGAATTATTAAATACATTATCTAAAACGAAACTAAAATCCCTTGAGAGTATTCAAACAAAAATTTTAAAATTTTGCATTGGTCTTTTACAGAGTACATTTAATCTGGATGTCTATGCTCAAACTACAATACCACCTCTAGAATTACATAAAAATTTTACATTATCCTACTTAATATTTAGAATTATCACAAAAAATAGAAATCATCCAATTATTGATAAATTTGTTATTAATTTTCAAGATACAACATTAAATAATTTTCTTGAAAAAAGTAAAATTATTGAAATTATAAAAAATAATTCTAGTGGAGATTACTTTTCAAGTTTCCCTTATTGGTTATCAACTACTCCTATGATAAATAAGGATATTCAAGAAATTGACTCTAAAAATTCACTTGATAATACCAGCTTAAAAAATCTCTCTGAACTATATATTGACAACTTTTTTAAAGACTTTTTACACATTTATACTGATGGCTCTGTCGATTATGGCAGAGCCATATCATCGGGAGCTTTCATTTGCCCTTCAGAAAAATATGAATATAAATTTAAATTTCAAAATTATTCACCAGTAATTATTTCAGAATTAATGGCAATTATTCTGGATATTAACTGGGCAAAGAAATTTAAAAATAAAAAGATTATAATTTTAACTGACAGTAAATCATCGTCGGACATTATTCTAAATAACCGTCATAAAAGTAACTTTCCAATTTTTATAAATGATGTTTATATATTACTATATGATCACTTATTACTTCATAATTTTATTTACCTTCAATGGATACCTGCCCATTGTGTCATAAAATTTCATGAACAGGTTGATATTTTGGCAAAAAATGCCAAAGAATTAAATATAACTGTTAATGCTCCTTTTATGTTTTATATTTTTAAAATGAAAAATAAAGTTAATTGCTTTAATGAATTATAAAAATGGTGTGAAGAGAGAGCTCAACACACACATCGCTTTAACATTTCTCCTAGATTATAAAATTTCAAAATTTTGGTTTGAAAAAAAAAATGAACTTAATGCCATCATCCGAATCAAAGTAAATAAAGCTCTTACAAACTCATTTTCATTTAAATTAAAAAAACGAAATTCACCCAACTGTAACTTCTGCAATTCTCCACACACGATTGAACATATTATCTTTGAATGTGATCAGTTTAATGATGAAAGGGAAGAATACTTCAATAGACTAAGAAAATATAATATATTAGATTTTAATCTAAAAAAATATTTTAGAACCTTCAAAGAAAAATTTGAAGCCCATCTTTTTCTCTCGTCTTGTTTCATTTCCAAGAAGATTAATATATTAAACTGCCTCTAATATCTTCCCTAATGCAAATAAATTCTCATCCAAAAACTGTGACTGAATGAGTGTGCAAGGGTCTCCATTATTCCTCGCAGGAATATTCAAATGTTGACGTGATGTTCAATTCAACTCACGTAAAATTAATGCTGAAAATTCCTTGAAAATAATAAGGAATATATTTCTATCATAAGTAAGCATTTCACTAAGTTTATACCTTTAATATCAAAAACATTGAGAGCGAAATAATTTTAAGAAAATGGGACGATGGTGGCTCAGTCGTTAGAGAGCCAGACTCGTGATCTGGAGTTCCCAGGTTCGAGCCCCAATTGGACCTGCGTTGAGAATTATCTCCACTAATCACGTTCCGCCCTCAGTGAGAAAGGGTGCACCGTTTGTCTTGGAAGGTCGCCGTCCGTGGGATGGCACATAAAGCCATGTGCAGGAGAGCCATCCCCCTGGGTGTACTAAAGAACACGTTACATGGCTTGACGGGAGACTTCTGTCTCTAGCAGCTGCTCAATTCCTCAACTTTTTTGAGCACTTGGGGTTCTTGTAACCTGTCCATAGCTCAATGTGTTACCCAATCTTTATGAAAAACGGATCTATAGAGAACTTTTCATTTTTCCATCCTCTAACTGAATCTTTTCCCTTTTCGATAGTTTTTTTTTAATTTCTCACTCAAGCAACAAATTTAAAAATATCAATGCCGGCGGAATCCAAAGAAAAAAAAACACTTAACGTCATCCAGCAATGCAAAAATAATTCCCCGTTTTTTAGAGAACACTAACTGATTACTCTGCAGATAACAGATTTTTTTATCTGCACTTTATTACTTGAAGCAAAGTAAATCACTGTCAAAAAAAGAAAAAAAAAGAAGTGTAAGACTTTAATTCTCAGATATTTGAATTGTTTCCTTGCATTTTATCTATAAACATATTAATCAAATCTTAATATCTAACGAGGCCTTTTACAAACACCTTGTATTGACTTTGCCACAAAGAAGCATTTTGCCATGAAAAGAAAAGATTGTTTGACGCACCGTATTTGAAGCGCGACGCAGAGACAAACCGTGAAGGATTGATGCTTGTGAATGGCAGGAAGAAGCTCACGGATTCCCGAATTGACGTCATAGTCGAGCCACGCCCTACCATTAACAGTGTTCTGAGCTTAAATCGAGTGACATGCTATTAAGGCTATTAGGATTCAGCGCCAGTGGACAGCTTGGTTATGATGCTGTGATGGCATCTGCTTGTGGATAGAGAAAGCTTCTGTATTAGATTCCTTATTTTGCTGTTGTTGCAGCGAAGTGCATTTGTTTCATTTGTAGTCATTATGTTTGTCTCATTACGTTTAGGGCAATACAGCCGGTTCATTCTGCATAGCACTCTAGCATTACAATAAAGCAGCACCCTTTTTGTTTGCAGTATAAAATAGGAAATTCAGTAGCCCAACATGTGAGGCTGTTTGGACTGTTCGATCTCTGAGTTGTACAGAAGGGCTAAATTGCAGATCACAAGGATCCAATGGGAACACTTTATTTCGATTGACAGAAACCGTGACATTTCAAAAAACGTTCCGATTTCATGAATAGTTTAAAAATTTGAATTTCGCCTTAAGTGGGACTTGAACTCTCGTCTCATGAATCAGGTGTTATAACCACTAAGCGAATGGTCGGTAGGGCGCCAGGTTCGTAATTTACAATTTCCAGGTTTGAATCCCAGCTGGGTAGCGTTTAGATTTATCTCCGTAGAACTCTCCGCCCTACCCACGGTCAGTAGGGGGCACTAATGGGCTTGGAAAGGCCGCCGTCCGTCAGATGGAACGTTAAGCCGTGCTCCGTCTGCTGAAGAGCCATACCTTGTGGACGTTAAAGACACGCAGGATGGCTACCATCTGTCTCCCAACAGCTGTTCTAGTGAGTCACCTCTTCAACCTTCTCTGAGCCTTCGGGATCCTTTTGACTTGGCCATTTAACCCATGGTTTGCAAAAAAGTGCCGCTAAGAGAAAAAATAACCCAAACCAACCTGTGCCATTCTACTACTGGGTTTCGATTTCAGTTTACTGAAGCCCGAACATTTCTACTCGGAAGAGTAACCCCAGAGAAAATTTGACTAAGCATAATTTGAATATAAGCTAAGGCAGTTGTAACAACGACGTATAAAAGATAATTCGCAGTAAATAGGAGGAGGAATAATTCTTCCACTTTAAGAGATTCGAGGACAGATTGTATAGTCATGCTGAATAAATTAACGGAAAGCCTATATATCTCACAGAGATAGGTATGACCTTCACTGTTGCCGGGAACGTGTTGGAGTGATGTGCCTTTTCTAGCGGCACGGCTAATTGTCCGCAAGTGCGTTATTGTCGACTACGTACCTCGCAGACAACATTCAACTATGCTACCAGTGTGCACAGATATTTTTTTTAGTTTATTTAAAAAAATACCCATGTAAATTAAAAAAAAAAAACTTAAATACAGTGACTGTGTTATTCCAAAAATGTTTATATCGAAAGCAGACTATATTTTGTCACAAAAAAGAAAAGGTCATTTAGATATTCCGAAAATCTGTTCGGGACACCGGGACAGTTTTCTAAAATTCGAGACGAATGGACGCCTTAACCTATAAGCCAGTCAATACCTCATGTGAAGTCCACACTCTTCTGAGACCCTTATTTTGTTCAACTAAAATATAAATCCTCTCAATGAGGCCTCTCTAAATTTCAAAGAATTGGTTATATCTCTAGTTCTTTACATGACCTTCATTTATTGGCTATTTTGTAATTTGAAACTAAACATTTGATTGGAGAGATTCGATGCTACAGAAATGCTTACGACATCGACAGCCAATCCAAGGTTGCGATCAGCATAAGAGAGGCAAATGCTGCCATACCAAATTGACATAATTCCAGCAAAATGCAATGAAACTTAAAGCGGTTTTATGTCATCGCTGAAAATGTACGTTTCCCTTTAGAACTGTCTGAAATATTAAGAGAAATATTTAAAATAGCTTACGGATCCTCATTATTACCTATGTTGATATTTAAGAATCCAAACACTACAGGTTTTTGGAGACTGCTGCTGTAGGCAATGCAGCTGAAGCCTAGAGAAACAATTTTCAATGGGAGCGGCAGTCCTTCAAAAAAAATTAATAATAATGAATGATGAACTAGACAACGACACATCTCCCCGCCGAGTATGGAACGCTCGTTTTCAAAGAGAATGATTTTTTTTCCTTTTCAGCACCGTCCAAAAGTGGAAACTCCAACTAATGGATAATTAGGGAAATGCAGAGAGTAATATGCGATTGTCGAAAAATGACAGGAAATAAAAATGGCCAGAAGACTCTGGCCATTTATTCAATGTTATTTCAAGTCGAATCCGAATTATTTTCAATCGATCTCCTGCGACAAAATCATCACTTGCTTTACTGAAATGAAGGTGAGACGATGATTTTTTTCCTTTCCAACTTTTAAGAAAACTCTTAGTGCTAGTAACGTAGCAATAAATAAGTTATAAATGCTTATTTTAATAATACATAAACAATTTTAGAATAATGAATTTATCATCATCATCATCCTCAAGCAGCCATGGGCTACGGAGGTCCAACCAGACCGTGCAATTTAGTTCTACAAGCAAGTCTATCCTGAGCTACATCTACTGTATCTGGCCACTGCACACCAATTCTAACAAGGTCCTGTTTGACATTGCCCACCGCATCCTAGGTCTCCCCTTCTTTCTGAGGCCTTTAGGCACACTGTTAATAACCCTATTCGCCAATCTATAATTATTCATAAGGGCAACATGGCGAAACCAACGGAGTCTCTCTCTGCACAATATGCTGCTTAAAGGAGGTTGCAGACTCCTTTGCCTAACCTCATCATTAGTAACAAAGTTGAACCACCTAATGCCCAAGATACTGCGTAAGCATCTGGAATCAAAAGCATCTAGTTTCCTGTTATCTTGTTTACACAGCATCCAAGTTTCACTACCATAACTAACCCTAGAAAGAACCAAACTATTATACAGTCTAATTTTAGTCTTTAGGTGTATACGCCTATTTCTCCACACTCTCCATAGATACTTAAAAATCCCGGCAGCAATCCCTATTCGTCTGTTAATCTCATGCCGCACATCACCATTATCTGTTACATAGCTCCCAAGAGAAACTGTGACACCTGCTCAAGACTACAACCATTCAGATTAACTGAATCACAGCCTACCTGACCAATTTTCATCACTTTAGTTTTCTCCCTGTTTATAACCAAACCTACTCTACTACCAGTCTCATCAACAACTCGAATGAAAGAGTTCATCTTATCAACATCATTTGCCAAAAGGGCTAAATCATCAGCATAATCTAAATCAGAAATTTTCGTATCTCCAGTCCATTTAAGGCCAAAATCTTTCCCTTGAAGTGAATTTCGCATAACATAATCAATAACCAAGCTAAAGAGAAAAGGAGACAAAATGCACCCTTGTCGAACACCAGAAGTAATGCTAAACCAATTGCTACAAGTAGCCTTACCAACTCTCACACACGACTCAGTGTTATTATAGAGAGCTTTCATTATGTTAACTAACTTGTCAGGTATACCACATGATCCCACAATCAACCAAAAATTATGACGATCAACAGAGTCGAAAGCCTTTTTGAAATCAACAAAGCTAGCAACCAAAGGTTTCTGAAACTCTACACATTTATCAAGAATCTGCCTAAGTGAAAATATCTGATCCACACATCTCCTACCACTTCTGAATCCACATTGCTCATCACGCAATTGACTGTCAACCAGATTCTAAATTCTATTAAATCTGTCAACCAGATTCTTAATTCTATTAAGCACAATCATGGAAAGAACTTTACCTGGAACAGAGAGTAGGCTGATACCCCTATAGTTATCACAAGAACTGCGATCACCTTTTTTGAAAATAGGGATAACAATAGCTCTGGTAAAATCCTTAGGAACCATGCCTTTATCATAAAATATATTCAGAATTTCAGTCATCCAAGTGGTAACTGAAACATTTCCAGCTCTAAGCATTTCCGTAGTAATTTCATCTACCCCTGGGGATTTATGAAGTCGAAGTTTAGAAATAGCCAAAATAACTTCAGATTGTGTTATAGGGCCAACAGTAAAGCCACCAATGCATCTATCATCATTGCAAACAATGGGAGTAGAACTAACCATATTGTTTAGAACATCACTGAAATGCTCAGCCCACCTAGCCATGACAGAATCCTCACCTTCTATAACCTTACCTTGTTTATCCTTCAAGCCCTGTATACCTGTCCGTTTTCTACCACACAAAACATTAACTATCTGGTACAGCTCTCTGCTGTTGTGCTGTCTAACTGCTTTCTCGGCTTTGTCAGCCAAACCATCAAGCCAAAGATTCTTATCAGCAGCTAACTGATCTTTTACACTTTTATTAAGTTCTCTGTAATGCTTTCTATTAGGATTAGTAGGGTATTGATTAAGGACATTCCTGCAGTTCTTTCTTTCCGAAATAAGCTCAAGTGCCTTATCACTCAGATAATTCTGCCTCTTCTGCTCCATGTTTCCTAAAAGAGTACTGTTAGTGTCCAAAAAAGCCTGTTTAAAATGATCACATTCTTCCTCAACTTCAGTAGTAAGCATAATATGACTGTCATAATGACGAAGTAACCTATCATGGTAAGCTTTGACTATAACTGGATCTTTCAGAGCTTCAGTATTAAAAATAAATTTTTTAACCCTAGCCAACACTTTTTAAGTTTAAGTTGCAAGACACTTTTAACAAGGTAATGGTCAGATCCAATTTCAGCTCCCCTATATGCCCTGGTATTTCTAACAGAACTAGTCCATTTGCTGTTAATTAATATATAATCAATCATATTCCTATGCAGCCCATCAGGTGAAACCCATGTGTATTTATGTATGTCGCGATGTTTGTAATATGTGTTAGTTATTCTGAAACCATGAGTTTACTTACCTGTAGGAGACGTTGCCTATTGCCATTGCAGCTACCAATACCAAAAGCGCCTATTACTCCTCCCCAAAGGTCAGAGTCAGTACCAACTTTAGCATTGAATCATGAAGTTGTTCATAAAACCTATCCTTCTCATCCTCATCGGCATCCTCAGTGGGGGCATAACAGCAGATAACATTCAAGCCTTTAACGCTTGTCTGAAATTTTGCTGTAAGAAACCTTTCATTAATGCACTCATTTCCTAGAAGAGCATCACTAGCGTGTCTGCTGAGAAGCAGACCCACAACTTGGTGGTGCTTATTATCTTCCCTCTCTGAAAAGAGATTATTTTTAAGAATCTGACCTTTATCTGGTCTCTTGCAATCCGAGAATATCTTAATTTTAACAGTGGAATTCTTGTGTGAGGACATCAACAGAATAAGCTCTGTGCAGAATCCTCACATTCCAACTACCTATGGAGAGAAAATGGTTGGTGGGATGTTTAAAGGGAATGCCGACAATATCAAACAGCCCCCTAATCGCAGACATGGGGCAAAGACCCGTTCCCCCACCACTAAAGGCTGAAGCCATCTACACTGGAAGACTTCCTCCAATGTAGAATTTGACGATGCCAATAGAAGCAAAGAATTCAGGTGTCTGCAATGACCTCTGCTCAGGATTATCCACCAGCTGATAAACATATCCTGTGAATCTATTCACTTGGGGCTGTCAACCCACAAACAAACAGAAAACACAGCGGAAGATTTTTCCTCCACAGAAGCCCACCAGTGCAGCAAAATCAGGATCCATAATCAAGCTCAGAGCCATATATCTGTCCAGTCCAGTGGGTTTATATGGTCAGTACCAGGACCCTGTGTGGCTGACCACTCCTCAGCAGGGTAGAAAAAAAAAGAAAAGTTGCCATAGTTGTCCAGATCAGTAGGCCACACTAATCTGGCAGCCCTCTCCTTCCGTTCACTTCCACAAGAGAGTATCTCTTTTGAAAGGTACTAACGGTCTGTACCACGAGAAGGCGGGGTCTGACATTAAGTGCTAGGCCTGGCCGGTTCTATGTATCATCACAGGGGATTTGTGCATATAGGAACTACAATAAACGTAATGCTACTAGGTGGTAAAATGATCCTTTGGTCCCTATAAGGAACCTAAAGGATCAGAAATCAGTAAGCAACTATTTGGTGACAGATGAGGCGCTCAGGTCAAGGGCATGAAGAATGTTTGCTAACATAAAAGGTCAAGGGCATGAAGAATGTTCGCTAACATAAAGGTCAAGATCAATGATCACGCATGACAAGCACAGTACCTGGATAAGATAGCCCACACCTGTATGATCTGATACATTTGGGGAAATGGCGAGAATGAAAATTAAACGGCAAAGCCGTGGCAGAGACTGCCATTGATTCGACCGAGTTATGACCTGGGATAGAACCCCGGGCGAGAAACGCCAGATGAAATCGGGAGGGAAGGGCGAGGAGTAGAACTGAGGCATCAGGAGAGAGAAGTACAAGAAAGATGTAAAAAGAAGGATGCTCAATTATTCCCTATTGGGGATAATTAGATTACTGAATGGGGAGACATGCATCTACCCATTCGGAATTGTGTGCCTATTATATAATAAGATGTTAATTTGATAACAGCTATTGCATTTTGAATTAAATCTACTTGGATTACCAGCACTGAGTTTTCTTGAAAGTGGAGGTGGGACAGTAAGTTACGGGGATATTGGAATGGGAGGGCAAAAGCAACTTGGTTTAGGCCCAAGAGGGAAAATTGCCCACAGTGAAATATGGAGAAATTTCAATGCAGAAGGATACCTAAGAAATTAGGGAAAACGGACCCATCGCTTAGGTAGAAAAAAGCTGGGTCCTATGGGACATATAAACAGCATGCACAGGGAAGGGTTCATTTATACGCTGTTCCAGTATTTAACTTCCTATCCAACGAACGGTGGTCTTTCAAAGTCTATTGGCATCCCCTTTCTCACCAAGTAGAGAAATCTGTCATAACAATAACTGAAACTTTGGAACATTAGATTGTGAACTTGGTGCGTTAAACCTTACCATAGGGTGGGGTTGTCTCAACCAAGCAATGCGTCAGGCTCATAATCTGCAGTTATCGGGTTCGAATCCCACCTGTTGAGATTTATTTCCACTAACCCCCACCTTGCTGTCGGTGAGAAAGGGCACACCGTTAGAGCAAAGGTCAACAGTGGCCTTCGTCCTAGCCGAGGTGCCCAACGGTGGTTCCAATCTCTGGTAATGCCTACCGTGGCCCCTTTCTCACCAAGTCGAAATACCTATGGTACCCATTAATTATATGGATGGAAAGTAAAACCATTGCCACGTGTGTAAGACAGCCATACCCTGTGCGTAGAGAAAAACACTCTTGGTAGCCTTGAAAGAGCCCGCTAGATAGCCCAGATAAGCTTCTTTCTCTTAAACACTGTCTAGTGAATCTAGTTTCTCAATTTTCTCTGCGCTCTTGCAGTCCTTGTTACCTGGTTATTTAGCTCATTGTGTGAAAAAGGCGTCATCCAGAGTTAAAACATCCCAACCCACCCAATATTGGGAGAGGGTAATGTTTCACTCATAACTTTCATTGTACGATTTGCTAAAATAAAATTTTATTTCATTTTGAGTGTTTTTGAAAAAAGTTCAAAAAGAGCATGATAATTTGATGATAAAACGATAAAAATGCATCGAGTGTTGCCAGCATTGAAATCAGAATGAAATGATTATCATGGGATATTATTTCCAGAGCTCGAAATGGGAAATATTACGAAGCGGAACCCTTGGCAAGTTAAAATAAGAGATAACACCGAACGCGAAATTTATATTACTAGTTAAACTCCACCAAATGTTTGGCGCGAAACGTCAGTTCTTTCATAACTTTTCCCGTCAATAACATACTACTTCACTCACAGCTTTCCGTCGATAATGTACTACTCTGTTCACAATGTACGAGAGAGCAGCACCCCCAGAAATTTCGAACACTTGTAGAGAGATTATTCCCCACCAATGGTAGATAGGAACCCTGATATCTTAATCCAACACAGTTAGGGCTAAGTGGGACCACCATACCAAATTTGGGACCGATTGGTCAAGTATCCACGGAATCAGAAGGAACCGAAAATTTCCTCCTACAATGACGTCACGTCGCGGATGTACACGAAACGCATGTCTGCCCATTCGGAATTGTGCCTATTATAAAATATGATGTTAATTTGATAACAGCTATTACATTTTGAAATGAAATCTACTTACAATGTAGATATAAAACAATGGTTCCCAAAGGGGGCTCAGCATTGAGATTTATCTCTGCAAAACACTCCGTCGTGCCCACGATCAGTAGGGGATACCGATCGGCTTGGAAAGGCCATCGGCCATATCCTGAGCACGATAAAGAACACGCTGGGTCGCCTTGACGGGAGGCTACCATCTGTCTCCCAACAATTGTTCCTGTGGGTCCCTTCCCCCAGCCTCCTCTGAGCCTTCGGGGTTCTTATGTCCTGGACATTTAGCCCATGGTGTGCAAAAAAAGTGCCGCTCAGAGGTAAAACAACCAACCAACCCAAAGGGGGCATCATTGTTTCCTGGGAGGGGTAGAAATTTGTGGGAATGTTTATTTTATTAAACTGATGCCTTCCCTCCCGATGGTAAGTGGCCTTGGCACGGCCACCTAGATACATCGGGCCCGAACAATGGTTGAACAAAAGGAGGGAAATTAAATATTCATAAAGATTTAAGTGATTTATTTTATCTAAAGTTTAACAACAATCAATTTATTTTGAATTGTCGTAAAATAAAATAATTTATTATGAGGTTATTAAAATATTTCTGAATATTTTAAGAACTAATAAATATTTTTAAAAAATTACAAAATTTTTAAAAGAAAAATAGCTAGCAGTTGAATTTTAAGATACGATACTTTAAAAATATACTCTAATATTTAAAAATATATGTTTTATATCAGCTATATACTTTAAATTCTTTTTTTAGTGCACTGTCCAAGTCCGGTATGATTTAGGTGACTTTGGTCTTGGCCTCCTCCTTTCAAGATGTTAGTAACCAGAAAGGATCCTGTTGCTATGAAGCTCATTTTCTACCCTTGTATTGTTGTAGCGAGACCAAACGTTGTGGGTCTGCGATTCCTTTCACAATCCTTCGTACTGACTCTTCCTCCACGAAATCATTCTCTTAAGGTTTAACAAAGTGTGTGTGTGTGCACCGTGGACTTCTATCGACAAGGAATGGAAAAACTCGTCCCACGATATAAATGCTTCACTCTTTTGCAGTATATCTAAAAATAGCGTGATGACAGCAGAATTTTACTCCACATTGTTCATATTAGAGATTTGAACAAAAACCTCGAATATGCCTGTAAACTTGCTTTCCTGTCACAGGGTGGGCGGGAGAGCCACAGCCTGTGCACCTCCCGTCAAGGCCATCTGGCCTTGACGGGAGGCTACCATCTATCTCCCAACAGCTGTCCTGTGGATCCCTTTCTCCCAATCTTCTCTGAGACTTTGGTTTCCTTCTTATCTGCCCATTTAGCCCATTGTGTCAGGAACGTACCCAGGATTTAGTTTCGGGAAGGATACTTGATTAGTTTCCGATTACTAATATGCTCAAAAAAAAGCCTTCCCGTTGCCGAGTGGTTGGCATGCTTGACTACTGATCGAAAGGACCAGGCTTCGATCCCCGGATAAGGAATGGATGTTTGTGTTGTCTTTCCGCTGAGGTCTTGCCTTCCTGGCGCATAAACTGACAGGCTCCTGTCAGATCTCTGTAATCTGACAGGGAGCTGCTCCTGTCCCTCCTCAACTCCTGTCCCTCCTCAACTCCTGTCCCTCCTCTGCTCCTGTCCCTCCTCAAACAGCTATTAGCTGTTTGAGGAGGCATTTATTTCTTTTATATTTTTTAACAAAAAGGTAGATTCCACCGAACAGGAAGAGTTGAAATAATATTCTATACGGAATAAAATTTTAGGGTAATTTTTTTAATCTATTTTTAGTTTCAGGCATATAACATTGGACTAAAATTATACAAAATCATTTGTTTTGGATTTCAAAGCAAATAGACAAATTCTAGAGTTCGTATAGACGGGATTTCAGGGATTGATTGGTCCAAACCCCCTGAACCCTCTCTGGGTGCATTGTGTGCCTAAAAGTGCCGCTCAGAAGAAAAACAACTGAACAACCTTAGGTTTTACTCATCAGTACATACCATTTCAAAATGCGATTGAATAATCCACGTATAACCTGCTATCGTAAGCCTCCTAGTGTACAAGACAAATAAAAGCTTTTTTTTTTCCGTTCATCGACTAAAATCCCAGAAACTGAAAACCTGTTTCTCTACTCTGAGTATCCTTACGGGTGATACTGCTAATGGTAATGGAGAGCGAGGTCATCGTGGCGAAACGTGCTTTGGAAGGGAGAACGTGGCACTTCCGACCTCAATCATCAAGCCTCGATCAGTCACATCAAAACTCATCGTTACTTATTGATGACGGATGAAATAGTAATGGACTCTACCAGTAGATTAAACAGTAGGAAAGATACCAGTTTCCGGATTACCTTTGCAGACTTTGAATGCCGCCCGTTTCTTTTTTTCATTTCCTCAGTACATGTACGTTCACTCATTCTGTATTTTCAATTTTATTCATTTTTATTGGCATTTTATTTATTACTAGCTGCACGGCACCCGGGTCTCACTTTTAATCCGTATATATATATATATTTTTTTTTACTGCACTAAAGGATAGATTTTTTGTGAATAATGCTCCCCCCACTCAACACTTTAGCTGATTCCACATGAATTGCCTGGCATTGCGCAGGTCGTTGAGACGACAGCGCGCGCTCTCATACCACGTAACTTCGTCGCAAACTATCGAGATCTTTATTTCGACAGATTTTGACACCCCTTTGGTTCCCAATATACCTGACTGAAAGGTTCCAAATATTGTAGACGGTTTCTACTGTCTCATCCAGTGTTGGGTTAAAAATTCAGGCCCCTAGCTGCAATTGGACGCCTTAAAATAATAATGCATTTGGAAATGTGGGAATCTGGCAACGGCAGCAAATTTAAATGTTATTTTGACATTTATGTTCATAGTTAGGGAGCAGTAAATGGCAACAATAAATTCGGCAGCAATTATTACTGAAGGAAAAGTCATGGAGGTAGGAATAGGGAGAGGCGTTCTTACTATCAGTTGGCTAGTGTAGCCGAAACTATTGGATATTTTTGCGGTGATTATAGATACGTTACTGATTATATATTTTCTTGCCGGCCGGACCCTTCATTTTCAGTTTCCTATGCATCCTTCCTATCCATTTCAATATCTTATAAGATCCTTCAGCTAAAACGTTTCCCCATGCCGGCTCAAGCGCGATATATTTTCATGATGTTACCAAATTTTTCGCATAATGTCACTTCATTATCTTGTGCCCATGACAAGTATTGCTGGAATATGTCCTAAGCTGAAAGTACATCTTCCTTAAACGGCCAGTGGCTTAATCGATGCAATATTATTATCTCTTTCGGTATCATAAAGCAGGGGGGAAGGGGGGACAGTCGGTAGTGCGCCAGGCTCGTAATCTACACTACCCAAGTTCGAGCTCCACCTGGTTCAAGTTGAGATTTATCTCCGCAAAACTCTCCTTCCTGCCCACGGTCAGTAGGGCACACCGATGGGCTTGGAAAGGCCACCGTCCGTCAGATAAGACTTTAAGCCATGCCCTATGTACTTTAAGGAACACGCTGAATGGTCTTGACGGGATGCTATCATCTGTCTCCTAACAACTGTCGGGTGGGTCCCCTTTCCCCAACCTTCTCTGAGCTCTCGGGGCCCTTGTGACCTGGCCATTTAGCCCATTGTGTGCAAAAAAGTGCCGCTCAGAGGTAAATCAACCCAACCCTTTTGTTATCATGGTTCTTTGGTAGTTGGGTTCGGAAACACATAATTTTTACTTATTGTTTTTTCTCTTATGATTTTAGGTATTCAGGCATAGAGATATTTATATTATGAGTACAGGATTAATTTTTTTCGAATTGCAAATTAGTAACGGTTTTGTATTATCCAGGTACTTTCGTAGGAAATTTATTGGGTTTTTAAACTGAAGGAAAATTCGAATAATACGAAATTTCGAATTTAAGAGTTTTGAAAGCAGATGAAAACGTTGCTGTCAAATGCCATCCAGCATATTCTTTAACGTGTTGTACAGAGTGTGGCTCTCGTACGCACGGGCTAACCTCACATATGTACGCACGGGCTAACCTCACATATGTACGCACGGGCTAACCTCACATATGTACGCACGAGACGTTTTAACCTCACATACGGGGGATCGCTGTCTCATTGGTTACTCTTTCTCACTGAGGGGCGGAGCCGAGTTGTTTTATCTCTGAGCGGCATTTATTTGCATATAATGGGCTAAATGGCCATGTCACAAGAGCCCCGAGGGCTCAGAGAAGATTGGGGAGGGGACCTACTGGACAGCTGTTAGGGACAGATGGTAGCCTCCCGTCAAGGCCATCCAGCGTGTTCTTTAATGTGCACGCGATGTGGCTCTACTACACAGGGGACCAAGTCTTTACATCCGACGGACGACAGCCTTTCCAAGAATTTTGTTGACCCTTTTCTCGCCGAAGTAAGGTGGAGTTTAATGGACCTAAATCTGAACTCTGGCTTAGTTAGGACTCGAACCTGGGAACTACAAAATACGTGCCTGTTGCACTACCGACTGAGTCAACCCAGTTTCACAACGCTAGTGAATGTAATACGGGTTGATCAAAAATGAATGTAACAATTTTAAAAACACCACATAAGAAACCTTTATAAGCGAACTGAACAATTACGAAAGTTTACACCATGAGGAGCTACAGACTGCAATACGTTATACCAATGAGAATCTTTCCTCGAAGCTCTATAACTTCTAAAATACGCATTTAACGGGAAAATGTGACTGAAGATAAAATAAAGATCTTAATCAAATCTATTTAAATCTCGATTTTCAACAATATTCGTTCAGTATTTAAAGAGTTGTGGAAGCTGGAATATTTCACAACAGTAATACATCATAAAAATTTACCTCACGAATTAAAATTTAAATAATAAGTGTGGTTTCAAAACATTTAAGAAACTGAATATACATCTCAGAAATTTGCTTAATAAATATTTCATTACAATTATCAGTGATTTTTATAAAACAAGATAATTTGTTGTTAAATATTCCGTTTCCATAACACTTTAAACACAAAGAATATCGTTGAAAAACGAGATTTAAATAATTTCATTATGATTTTTAATTTATCATCAGTCACATTTTTTCATTAATTGCATATTTCAAAAATTATCTTCGAAGATAGATTCCCATTGATATAACATGCAAATTCTGTAATACATATTTTGTTACGCGGTGTATATATGCATAATTTATAACGTTAATATAAATCTCATTTGTTGAAGGCGTGGAAAGGCCGCCGTCCGTCGGATGGGACGTTAAGCCGTGGCCCCGTGTGCGGGAGAGCCATACCCTGTGCACGTTAAATAACACGCTGGATGGCCTTGACGGGAGGCTACCATCTGTCTCCCACAGCTGTTCCAGTGGGTCCCCTCTCCCAACCTTCTCTGAGCCTTTTTCTCTGAGCCTTCAACTTTCTCTTTCTTTTTTCTTTCAAATGCAAGGCCAGACCATGTGACCTGACCATTTAGCCCATGGTGTGCAAAAAAGTGCCGCTCAGAGGTAAAACAACTCAACCTTGTTGAAGGCGATAATAGGAGGACTCTGGATGAATTTGGCGTTTTTTTTTCTATTTAAATTTATTTTATTATTATTTGTTTGGAAACAAAGGGGTTTGTCAGATACACCAATTGCCCCACGTAGTTGCACTTCTGGCTAGCTTTATGGGAAAAATATGCGAGCAAATTGAGAAGGAGATTAAAAAATTATCGTGGCCACCGATTCGAAGTTTGATGTCTTATACATTATTTGTTAAGAAATTATAATTAGGTTAAATAAGAATAAATTCAGATAAATTGATTTAATGAATGAAACATATTTTTATAGGCGAAATAATTTGTGAGAATTATTTTTGTCATTTTCTACATTGCATTTTGCTTCCACTCCTCATCCCCAAGTGCATCCGCATTTTGAAGAATCGTTTATTCATGAGTTATAGATTAACATCTTACTTTGTTTTTTGGATAATGTCCAACTCTCTGTGATTCCTTGTCTGATAATTTCCACTTCGAAACACGAGAAGATTTATATGGGAACAAAGAGAATTCGAGTTTCGACGCAAAATACCACTGGCTAAATGCAAGGCCAGACACAAAGTTAAAAATAACATTTAATTAATTGCTCTCCCCCCTTCCAATTTAGCTTTCCTGCTCACGTGACACTCCTCGGAAATGGCTGGACTTGGAAGGAAGTTATTAACAGTCAAGTTCAAGGTCGTTTCAAAGTGAAATATGACTCCACTCTGAGCAGACGACATTTATTTGTTGTGTCAGTCGGGACGTTGGGTTGTTTTTCCTCTGAACTGCACTTTTTTTGCACACCATGGGCTAAATGGCTCAGAGAAGGTTGGGGGAGGGAACACTGGAACAGCTGTTGGGAAAGAGAGATTCGAGCCTCTCGTCAAGACCATCCAGCGTGTTCTTTAACGTGCACAAGGTATGGCTCTCCCGCACACGGGGCAACGGCTTAACGTATATCCGACGGATTTTACAAGACCTTCGGTGTTCCTTACTGACCGTGGGCAGGACGGGGAATTTTGCGGAGATAAATCTCAACGCTGACCGAGCTGGAACTCGAACCTGGGAACTGCAGATTACGAGCCAGGCGCGCTACCGACTGAGCCACCTCCGCCCCCAGTCGGGACGACAATGCAATTTAAAACGATGATTCATTAAAAATAAATTACGTGATTGTTTAATCGGATATGGAATATTTTTTAAAGCAAAGTTGCTTGATAAATGTATAGAACATGCGCCTTTCATTTATTTCCGAAGTTTTGGTGTGAAATGGTGTAATAATAAGTGATAGATGTGTTGGATTGTTTTACCTCTGAGCTGCATTTGTTTTTGCACACAATGGGCTAAATGCTCAAGTCACAAGAACACCGAGGGTTCAGAGAAGGTTGGGGGAAGGGGACCTACTGGACAGTTGTTAGGAGACAGATGGTAACCTTCCGTCAAGGCCGTCCAGTATGTTCTTTAACGTGGTCAGGATATGGCTCTCCTGCACCCGGAGCACGACTTAATGTCCCATCCGACGGCGGGCAGCGGCCTTTCCAAGACCATCGGTGACTCTATTGACCTAAAGCAGGGTGAGAGTTTTGCGGGTGAGGCAGGGTGAGTGTTTTACTTGTGAACGTAGATTATGAGCCTAGCGCGCTGGTGACTGAGCCAACCCTGCCCCAAAATAGCTGATAACCGTGAAAATAATGTTAACATTTCTGTTTTTTCTCAGTATAATAAAATTTTGTATTCAGTTTTGAAAATAAATATTTGGAACTGGATTTAATATTACATTATAGGGTAAGGTCAATGTGAGAGTCAATGATTATAACAAAAGGTTAACATTAACAACAAAGATTTGATCACTTATCCCTAGGATAATGAGAAAAGGCTACTTTTTTGTTTCAAGTGATTAAAAATTATTTTTGTGCTAAAAATAGGTGCTAAAAATACAATTTTTTTTCCGAATCGTTCATACTTCGAATTATCTCTGTTAAAGACTTCAAAAGTCAGATAATCAAAAACTTCATTCTTTGAACCTACAGATGTCATTGTTGCACATTATTTCGGTTCGGACGAGACATACAGCACCAATGCATAGGATTATGGGTGGGTTGTGCATAGGATTATGGGTGACCAATGCATAGGATTATGGGTGGGTTTATCAGTTATGAAAGGAAATACTTCTTATAAAGATCCACACCAGTGCTCATTACATCCAGATCATTTTACAGCTGATAGCTTTTCTGTGCTTACAGACTGTCCCACATGCTATATTTCAGCAAGACAATGCAAGACCCCATGCAGCAGCTACCACCGCCGTTGAATAATGTGCATATCCTTCTGCGGCCCTTCAGATCCTCTGAAATGTCAACTATAGAAAATGTATAGGATATGGTCAAACGGAGGTTGTAGCAATACCAGCACATCTCCGCAAATCTGGATGAATTTTGGGCACGGGTGTATAGTGCTTGGATAGCTATTCCACAATCCAGCATCAAACATTTGTTTGACTCCATGCCTCACTGTGTACAGCAAGTGATACAAGCAAGGGGTGAACATAGTCATTATTAAACAACTTGGTATGTAACTTTTCAGCTGCCTCCATATTGTAATCATTTAGTACTTAAATACAGCTACATTGAACCCCCAAAATATGAGCGTGTTCTGATTCATCATCAGTGAACATCAGTGTATTATATTTATTAATATAGTATTATATTTAGGCATTTCATTATATAGTATTATATATAGGCATTTCACACAAACGAACACAAAATTGATATGTAGATTGTAGAATTAGAGTGCCAAACTGTTAAGAAGCAAAGCACAAATGTTGCAACTCTTTGGAACTTTGGGGCGGGGGTAGCTCAGTCGGCAGCGCGCCAGGCTCGGAATCTACAGTTCCCAGGTTCGAGTTCCAGCTGGGTCACCGTTGAGATTTATCTCCGCAAAACTCCCCGCCCTGCCCACGGTCAGTAGGAAACACCGATGGGCTTGGAAAGACCGCCGTCCGTCGGATGTGACGTTAAGCCGTTGCCCGTGTGTGGGAGAGACATACCCTATGCACGTTAAAGAACACGCTGGATTGCCTTTCCAAGGAAGGAAGGGAGGTTTCCATCTGTCTCCCAACAGCTGTTCCAGTGGGTTCCCTCCCCCAACCTTCTCTGAGCCTTCGGGGTCCTTGTGACCTGGCCATTTAGCCCATGGTGTGCAAAAAAGTGCCGCTCAGAGGTAAAACAACCCAACCTTGGAACTCTATTTAAAAACAACTCTAGTTTCTTTTTGTAATAATGCATCTGAATATCGTGACAGTAGATTGACCTCTGTTTTGCAATATAAGCTTCATGTATAACCACAAACTTATCAAACAAAGTTGAAACTTTGAAATGCAAAATTAAAATAAAATCCAAATTTATATGCACATACATACAAAATCTGCCTCTACAGCATGCATCTAAATTGCGATCATTGCTGAGCCATCCACAATCCAGCATCAAACATTTGTTTGACCGCCATTTGAATTGTCATTTGTCTTTTTGGTTTGCATCTCCGAGGAAATCTCAGTGATATTAGCATCAATTACGATAGGACATACAGCCAAGTCACTTCCACAGTGGTTCCAAAGTGGTTAGTTGTTTCCCCTTCCTGCGATTTTTCCCTTTGCAGAAAGGAGAAGGCCTTTACCCAACTGTGTGAACTTGTGACTGTGCACGGGCAACTTCTTGCCAGCCATCGTGCTGCACACCCAGACTTTTGACTGTCTTCAGAGAAGGCTCGATATCCAGTTACCTCTGTGGGATTGGCGATGGTCTGCTGTCATACCATCATTGAAGAACAGGTCGAACCCACTGCAATATTCCATCTTCACTACAAAATTGCACACTATCAGTCTTGCTTTGAACCACATAGGTGCTTTACGCCAACTCGCTTAGCTTGCTACAGATTTTGATCTCAGTGAGGCCTGTAAATGGTAGCTAGGCGTAAACTGGAAGGAGAGCTGTGCACCAATCCCTAGTGATGATGCACAGAACCAGCCAGGTCTAGCACCTAATGTCCGACCCCGCCTTCTCGTGGTGCAGGCCGTTAGTACCTTTCAAAAGAGATATTCTCTTTTGGAAGGGAACGGAAGGGGAGGGCTGCCAGTTCAGTATGGCCTACTGATCTGGTCATCTATGGCCACTTTTTTCTTGTTTTTTCAACCCTGCTGAGGAGTGGTCAACTTCACAGGGTCCTGGTGCTGACCATTTATACCTACTAGACTGGACTTGTTTATGGATTTGAGCTTGATTATTGATCCTGGGCTTGCTGCACTGCTGGGCCTCTGTTGAGGGAGAGTCTGCCGCTGTGTTTTCTGTTTGCTTCTGGGTTGCCAGCTCTAAGTGAACAGAGGCATGGGATACCTTATATCAGCTGGTGTATAATCCTAATCAGAGGCCATCGCAGGTACCTGAACCTTACTTAGCTAGTTGGGCATCGTCAAGCCTAAACTGGAGTAATGTGTCTCAGGCAGGCCATGTGGCTCTTGAAAAAGTCCACTTGAAAAGGTGGTGCCTGATGTTCCTACCAGCATCGGTGACTTCAGCCTTTAGCAGAGGAGCTACAGGTCTTTGCCCCATGCCTGCGATCAGGGGGCTGTTTGATACTGTTGGCCCTACCAATCTCAATAAACCTAATTTCTTTAATAATCCTACTAATCATTTTCTCTCTGCAGGAACGTGGAACGTGAGGACATTACAGAGAGATTATTCTCTTGATGTCCTCATGCAGGAATTCCAGTGCTATAACCTAGATATTCTAGGCTTGTAAGAGACCAGATGGACAGGTAAAGGTGAGATACTTAAAAATAACTTTAAATTTCTCTTTACAGGGAGGGAGGATGGAAAGCATCACCAAGGCGTGAGTCTGCTGCTCAGCAGACATGTTAGTGATGCTCTTCTAGGATATGAGTGCATTAATGAAAGGTTTCTTACAGAGAAATTTCAGACAAGCATTAAAGACTTGAATGTTATCTGCGGTTATGCCCCCCTGAGGATGCCGATGAGGATGAGAAGGATCGGTTTTACGGACAACTTCAGGATATTTTGAATTCTGTCAAGAAAGGAGATATTATCCTTGTTCTAGGTGACTTCAATGCCAAAGTTGGTACTGACTCTGACCTTTGGGGAGGAGTAATAGGCCCTTTTGCTATTGGTAGCTGCAATGGCAATGGGCAACGTCTCCTACAGGTAAGTAAACTCAATGGTTTCAGAATAACTAACACATATTACAAACACCGCGACATACATAAATACACATGGGTTTCACCTGATGGGCTGCATAGGAATATGATTGATTATATATTAATTAACAGCAAATGGGCTAGTTCTGTTAGAAATACCAGGGCATATAGGGGAGCTGAAATTGGATCTGACCATTACCTTGTTAAAAGTGTCTTGCAACTTAAACTTAAAAAGTGTTGTGCTAGGGTTAAAAAATTTACCTTTAATACCGAAGCTCTGAAAGACCCAGTTATAGCTAAAGCTTACCATGATAGGTTACTTAGTCATTATGACAGTCATGGTTTGCTTCATACTGAAGTTGAGGAAGATTGGGGCCATTTTAAACAGGCTTTTTTGGAAACTAACAGTACTCTTTTAGGAAAAAAGGAGCAGAGGAGGCAGAATTATTTAAGTGATAAGGCACTTGAGCTTATTTCAGAAAGAAGGAACTGCAGGAATGTCCTTAATCAGTACCCTACTAGTCCTAATAGAAAGGATTACAGAGAGCTTAATAAACGTGTAAAGGATCAGTTAGCTACTGATAAGAATCTTTGGCTTGATGGTTTGGCTGACAAAGCCGAGGAAGCAGTTAGACAGCACAACAGCAGAGAGCTGTACCAGATAGTTAATGTTTTGTGTGGTAGAAAACGGACAGGTATACAAGGATTGAAGGATAAAAAAGGTGAGGTTATAGAAGGGGAGGATTCTGTCATGACTAGGTGGGCTGAGCATTTCAGTGATGTTCTAAACAATGTGGTTAGTTCTACTCCCATTGTTTGTAATGATGATAGATGCATTGGCAGCTTTAATGTTGGCCCTATAACACATTCTGAAGTTATTTTACTGAAGTGAACTAACTTAAACTTAAACATCTCTAAACTTAAACTTCATAAATCCCCAGGGGTAGATGAAATTACTACAGAAATGCTCAGAGCTGGGACTGTTTCGGTTACCACTTGGATGACTAAAATTCTGAATATCTTTTATGATAAAGGCATGGTTCCTAAAGATTTTACCAGAGCTATTATTATCCCTATTTTCAAAAAAGGTGATCGCAGTTCTTGTGATAACTATAGGGGTATCAGCCTACTCTCTGTTCCAGGTAACGTTCTTTCCATGATTGTGCTTAATAGAATTAATAATCTGGTTGACAGGCAATTGCGTGATGAGCAATGTGGATTCAGAAGTGGTAGGGGATGTGTAGATCAGATATTTTCACTTAGGCAGATTCTTGAGAAATGTTTAGAGTTTCAGAAACCTTTGGTTGCTAGCTTTGTTGATTTCAAAAAGGCTTTCGACTCTATTGATCGTCATAATTTGTGGTTGATTGTGAGATCATATGGTATACCAGACAAGTTAGTTAACATAATGAAAGCTCTCTATAATAACACTGAGTCATGTGTGAGAGTTGGTAAGTCTTGTATCAATTGGTTTAGCATTACGTCTGGTGTTCGACAAGGATGCATCTTGTCTCCTTTTCTCTTTAGTTTGGTTGTTGATTATGTTATGCGAAATTCACTTCAAGGGAATGATTTTGGCCTTAATTGGGCTGGAGATACGAAACTTTCTGATTTAGATTATGCTGATGATTTAGCCCTTTTGGCAAATGATGTTGATAAGATGAACTCTTTCATTCGAGCTGTTGATGAGACTGGTAGTAGAGTAGGTTTGGTTATAAACAGAGAGAAAACTAAAGTGATGAAAATTGGTCAGGCAGGTTGTGATTCAGTTAATCTGAATGGTTGCAGTCTTGAGCAGGTGTCACAGTTTAATTACCTTGGGAGCTATGTAACTGATACTGGTGATGTGCAGCATGAGATTAACAGACGAATAGGTATTGCTGCCGGGACTTTTAAGAATCTATGGAGATTGTGGAGAAATAGGCGTATACACCTAAAGACTAAAAGTAGACTGTATAATAGTTTGGTTCTTTCTAGGGTTAGTTATGGTAGTGAAACTTGGACACTTTGTAAACAAGATAATAGGAAACTAGATGCTTTTGATTCCAGATGCTTACGCAGTATCTTGGGTATTAGGTGGTTCAACTTTGTAACTAATGATGAGGTTAGGCAAAGGAGTCTGCAACCTCCTTTAAGCAGCATATTGTGCAGAGAGAGACTCCGCTGGTTTGGCCATGTTGCCCGTATGGATAATTATAGATTGGCAAATAAGGTTATGAACAGTGTGCCTAGAGGCCTCAGAAGGAGGGGGAGACCTAGGATGCGGTGGGCAGACAATGTCAAACAGGACCTTGTTAGAATTGGTGTGCAGTGGCCAGATGCAGCAGATGTAGCTCAGGACAGATATGCTTGGAGTATTAAACTGCACGGTCTGGTTGGACCTCCGTAGCCCATGGCTGCTTGAGGATGATGATGATGAGGCCTGGGACTCACCACGTTCTTTCGAAGATCAGCCAGCAGCGACATCATCTGGCAGCCACTTCGTCTATCGTGTTCTGTTGGGTCAGCCATGCTGGTAACAAAAACAATGACTTGGCAGATACAGCTGTCAGGTCAGTCATACTGGTAACAAGGACAATGACTAAGCAGATAATTTAAGACTGTATATCACATGTAAGCGCAGTTGTGGCATAAAAATGTTAGGTATAAGCGCCTGGCGTTAGGGTCTCCATTCTCAGTCATGAATTTTTTAACAAATCGTTGAGAATATGGAGACTCTTTTCAAAGCGTGATGAATGGTAGTTTTGCCTCGGTTTTGAATATAGAATGATCAGCTCCTTTTAAGGTGCAAAATTCTGGTTGTTTCATTTATTTTGACAGAGTAATTTGGTCCATCTCGGTACGTAGACATATACAGTAAGATATCCAATTCAGGCAGATACAACTGTGGTTCATCTGGTGTTCGTTGTTCCCACAATGTGCCGACTGTCTTCCTGATCTCGCTAGGTATCGGTTTGGTAACATAGGAGGGGTACTTGGGCCAACAATATGACGCTCCTCGGGGCGTTCTTTTGCTTTTTGGAACCCTGTTGTTGTCTAATAGGCACAAGTATCCTGCGTCATTAATGTTTCCTGAAGACGTGTGGGGGATAAAACTCGTGGTATTCTCAACCTCACACCACTTCTACCATTTCGAGGTCATTGGGTGTTTACTCACTTGAAAAAGTCCAATAATCACCGTTGAAACAAACTGTGTAAAATATTATTGATTGCCGAGCAGTTGTCGAAAACATAGTAAAAACTTGAAATAATAACGGATAAGTAATGATATAAAACGTTTATTGAAAATAAAATAAATATACTTTTATAAAAATTGTTATAGCTGCACTTTTTTTTTCTGACATATTACAAGCGATGGATGAAAAAGGGAATTGCCCTAAATGCGTTTCCTGTCGTTCTATGTTCAAAATCGAGGAAAGGTTAAGATTAATACAGTAAAGCCTGGTTAATTCGAAAATCCTCAATTAGAAATTTCTGTATAATTCGAAAATTCTTTTAATTTTAGGATAAACTTTCATAAAAAAAGGACTTGGATAATTCAAAACCCTCATTAATTCCTAATTCAATAAAACAAAATTAGCCACGTGTACATAATAATAATATATACTGTATATATATATACACTGCTCACAAAAATTAGGGAATATTTCAAAATGAATATTAAACGATAAAAAAAGAAGCATTTGAATTGTTTTTATTAAACAAGAACATCAGAAAAGCAAACGACAAGTCAAAGAAAGTTGTTCGATTATGCAAATGAGATGCAAACTCAATTGTCGTGATTGAGTAGCAAGTGCCATATTGGTGGGGGTGAACAGAAGCATGTCAAACTGGACGAGAGTGGCACACATTGACTGTTCAGTAGGGTGTATGGTCACCCAAGACTGCCAAAACACACTGATAGCGATGGGGCATGGACAGGATCAGAATGTCCAGCAGTTCTTGTGGGATACTCTGACACTCTTGCTCCAGGACAACTTCCAGCTCAAGAAGTGTTGTGGGAGGCATTGGACGGTTTGTCAGAGGTCTTCCCAGTGCATCCCAAGCATGTTCAATGGGATTCAGGTCTGGAGAACGTGAAGGCCAGTCCATACGTTCGATTCCTGCCTCCTAAAGCATGTTGTTGACGAGATGCGCACGGTGGGGCCTTGCATTATCATCCATGAAATGAAAGTTGTTTCCAACTGCTCCAGCATAGGGTACCACTATAGGGTGCAGGACCTCATCTCGATATCTGACAGCAATCAGCAATCCGTTTCTGATGACGTGGAGGTCGGTACGACCACCAATGCTGATGCCAGCCCACACCATGATTCCACCACCACCGAAGGAGTTCCTTTCTCGCATGAAACGTGGATTCTCCCGTGTTCCTCGTTCACGCCAGATCAGGACACGATGATTGTCAGGCTGCAGACTGAACCGTGACTCATCAGAGAAGAGGACAGTTGACCACTCATCACGGGTCCAATGACGATGCTCATCAGCCCACCTTCTAACGGTTCTACGGTGTTCAGCAGATAACGGAATGCATACCATTGGTCGCCGGGCATGCAGTCCAACACGATGGAGCCGATTTCGTATGGTCTGGGTGCATATCTGTCGTCTAGTGGCAGCAAGAAACTGTCCCCGCAGCTCTGTTGCATTGCTGCGCCTGTTCCTTCTTGCCAATAAGGTCAAGTAGCGGCCATCTCTTGCTGTTGTGGCAGATGGGCGACCCTGCACTCGTCTTCTTCGTACTGTGCCAGTCTCTTGAAAGCGATTCCACAGTCTGCTAATCACGCTTTGGGATGTTCCAAGTGCTGTTGCCACTGTCGTCTGTGTTTGATCAGCTTCAAGATGTCCTGTGGCTCTCCTGGCTTCGCATTCGGGAAAATCGTGTTGCAGGGGCATTGCAAGGGCTGGGAAAGTGCAGGATGTGCACTTTCAAGATCAGGGAACGTGCAGATACTCCAGTACTTTCAGCCTTTTATATAGTGCATTTTCACCAATGACATCAAAGTTGGTTTTGCATCTCATTTGCATAATCGAACAACTTTCTTTGACTTGTTTGCTTTTCTGATGTTCTTGTTTAATAAAAACAGTTCAAATGCTTCTTTTTTTTATCGCTTCATATTCATTTTGAAATATCCCCTATTTTTTGTGAGCAGTGTATATACTTTTCTGGGAACAAAATGATTTGGAAAGTTCGATTTTATAAGCGAGGTAATACCGTTTTTAAAAAATTTTGAACTTGTGCATTTTGTTCTTGTTGGGTTGTTTTACCTCTGAGCGGCATTTTGTTTGCACACAATGGGCTAAATGGCCAGATCACAAGGACCAAAAGGCTCAAAGAAGGTTGGGGGAGGGACACACTGGACAGCTGTTAAGAGACATATGGTAGATCTCTCGTGTCATTCAGCGTGTTCATTAAAGTGCAAAGGTATGATTCTCCCGCACACGTAACACGACTTAACGTCCCATCCGACGGACGGCGGTCTTTCCAAGCCAAGTGGTGTTCCCAACTGACCGACAGTGGTTGAGTTTTCGTAGATAAATTTCAACGCTGGCTCAGGTGGGACTCGAACCTGAGAACTACAGATTAAGAGCCTGGCGCACATACGACTGGGTCAACCCCAGCTCTAAAACTCGTGCATATTTCAAGCATTTTTTCAATACATTTTTTACAAAAATAGTTCTCTGAAGCAGGGTGGGAAATGTTACATTGTAATGAAAATCCAATCTCTTGCCCCTCCCCTTCCTTCACTCATTTTAATGCTTGATTAAATGACTTGCCTACTTTTTATAATTTTATAGATACAATCCTGGACTGTAATGAATTTTGTGCCAAAATAATATTTGTAAAGAGGTAAGAATAGTGCCGAACGTAAATGCTGTTTAATCGTTTGATTTGTGGAACCATTTCAACAAACAGACCAGGGCTACACAATTAAACTTTTAAGAGGCTAAAGGCTTTCATTTTCGGTTATTTCGACAGACCAGAAGAGAAAATAACAATAAAATCGAGGTGATGAAAAAAAAATATAGAATGATCATCATGTGCATGGCGTGTTTTGTGAACAAATTATATTTATAATAATAAAAAATACCACCTCAAGCAGCTGCTTGCCACAGTCTGACAGGAGTCTGTCAGTTTATAACGCCATAGTAGAAGGTCTGTAAGGATGGCGGCACCTCAGCAGAAAAAGTTTATAACGCCATACTAGAAGGTCTGTAAGGATGGCGGAACCTCAGCAGAAAAACGACACGGACATCAATGTCTTATTCGGGGCTCGAAACCAGGTCCCGTAGATCAGTAGCCAAGCGCACTATCATCCTATATTTAAAACATAGTATAAATATATTTATACTATAATATAGTTAATTTTTAATTGCAAGCAAATCTGATACAAAAATCTATTTTTCTGAAATTGAAGGAAATGGAAATTGAGGCTTTTACACTTGGTCGACTACTGGCACATGAATATGAAAAGAGAAAAATAGTTCACATCGATTCTTGCCATTCTTAAAAAAAATCAAACCTATATCACAATATTTAATCCAAGTCTGCTGGACATACTGTCAAAAGGATGTGATCCTTTAGGGGACCTCGCACATACGCGCGAGGAAAAAATATAAACCAAATATGAATTATGGGTGCCTGGAACCAAGTTCCGAATGTGGGCCTCTGGAGCCAAGTTTTGAATAGGGTATCTGCACCAGTGGCGAAGCGTGACTTTTTGAGTAAGGGAAGCAATTACCAGAAGCAGTGTTACAACTAAATCGGCACGCCGTTCCGGTAATCAATGTTTGCGAAACACTAAACAGGAACGCTGCTCCGGTACTCTGTTTTTAAATCACTGAATCGAAAACCGTTCCGGCATTCGATACTTCCGAATCATTGAACGGAATGGACGAACCGGTACTTGATGTTTCCTAATCTATGAGTGAAAATACGCCTGTACTTTTAAATCAAATATTATTAGAAATTTTTATTATACATAGTCTTTTCTAGGAAAAATTATGGGATACTATAGCCTTGCAACAATGCTATTTTGATAGTCGAGGGGGAGGGGTGAGGTTCAGAACATGGTCCAAACGCATGAAAGAAGTTAAACATAACTATATGATAAAATAAGTTGTCTGTGTGTATGTGTGGCAGCCATAACTCATCGGGAAATCAACGTACACGCTCCAAATTTTCAGACAATGTTTCTGGTTATGGTCTGGATTGCAGTGCCAAATTTCAGGTCGAAAATCCAAACGGGGGGCTTGCTAGAAGCAAAAATATTTACCATTCCTACGGGAAACTATAATCGCTGTTAAATCTATTGGTATTCCTACGGGCTATATCCTAGCTATTGGTATTCCTACGGGCTATATCCTAGCTATTGGTATTCCTACGGGCTATATATATATATTATCTATTGCTATTCCTACGGGAAACGATAATCGCTGTTACTTACTTACTTACTTACTTACACGTAACACTAATATGGGAGGTCCTTATTCAAGCTTTCCCAGAACAAGTAAGAAAATTCTTATAACAAATCCTCAAGTGTCTTTCTTGAGGGAATTAAGAAATATTTTTTTCATATAATTTATTTTATTTCCATTTTTTATTTATTTATTTTTTTTCCATTTTTTTCATTCATTTTTTTTTTATTATTTTTTTTCATTCATTTTTTTTATAATCTATTGTTGCCATTTAATGCTCCCTAACTGTGAAAGTAAAAAAGTTAAAAAAGCATTTAAATCAACTGCCGTTGCCAGATTCCCCACATTTCCAAAGGTTGAGGCGTTCCATTGCAGCTAGGGACCTGATTTCCTAACCAAACATGGGGTCGGGCAGGGGGAACCTGCCTACAAAATTTGGGACGTTTCGGTTACGTCGGGAATTACAAAATGACAAAATCTGACGAAATAAATATCTCGATCGTTTGCCACGGGCTCTGAGAGAGCGCCAGGTAAGCGGTGACCTGTGCAACACCGGGAAATTCCTCGTGTTCAAACTGTGTAAAATGTCGGGGGGGGGGGGGTGCTCACAAACTAACCATTAGTGCAGGAAACAACAGAATATGCAGATTAAAAGTGAGACACGAGCTGTCACAATTTGGGTAGAAACGAAGCCACGAGCCAAGTTGGAACCTGATTTTTAAACAAATCACTGGGGGACGATGTGCAGGAAATTTGGACAGTGCAGACGAATATAACGGGAGCCATAGGGTAGCAAAATCTGTGGTAACGGAAATAAAATCTCGATAGCTTACGCAGAAACTAAGCCACGGGCTATGAGGAGTGCTCATTGACGTCAACAACGATCCGGGCAAATTTCTTCGTGTTGAAAATCTGTGCTAAAGTGCAGGGGAGGAGGGTTCTTACAAAATTTACCTTTAATGAAGTGAAAATAAGAATATACAGGTTAAAGGTGACACCCGGATACGTTCAGTTATATACTAAAAGATGTCTGTCTGTGGCAGCCATAACTCATCAGTAAATCAACGTAGACGCTTCAAATTTTTCAGAGAATGTTTCTGGTGTAGTCCGGGTTGCAGTGTAAAATTTCAAGTCGAAACTTCAAAAGAGGGCTGGCTAGAAGCAAAATAGTTTCCCTGCTCTTCTTACGGGAAACGATAATTGCTGTCAAATTTATTGTTGCCATTAGCTCTCCCTAATTGTGAACGTAAGAGTTAACATTTAAATCTGCTGCCGTTGCCAAATTCCCCACATTTCCAAAGGCACTATTAAGGCGTCCAATTGCAGCTAGGGACCTGATTTTCTAACCCAATATGGGGTGAGGTACGGGGAATCCGCCTGTGAAATGTGGAACCTTTAGGTCAAATACGTCGGAAATTACAGAATACCAAAATCGTCCCAATAACAATCTCGATAGTTTGCAATGAAGGCACGAGCTATGAGAGCGCGCGCTGAGTCGGCAATGACCTTTGCAACACCGGGAATTTCTTCGTGTTGTTGAAACTGCTAAAATTTAATGCCGCAAACAGAATTTGCAGATGAAAAGTGAGACCCGAGCTATGACACGGGAGACTGTTGTGCAGGAAATTTAGACCACGCGATCAAGTATCACGGGAGCCACAGGGCAGCAAAATCTGTCGTAACGGAAATAAAAATAGTTTAAGTAGTAACTAAGCCACGGGCTATGAGCTCGCTCGCTGACGTCAACAACGACCCAAGCAATCATCGGGATATTTTCTTGTGTTCAAAAACTGCTCTAAAGCGTCGGCGAAGTGGGGCGGAGGTTGTACTTAAAAAATTTATCTTTAGTGTAATAAAAATAAGAATACACAAATTAAAGGTGACACCCGGGCAGAGCCAGGTGCCGTTCAACTAGCATTTTAATATAATTTCATTTTATTTACTGGGAAGTTGGAACAAAAGTACAAATTAATATTATAAAAAAAAAATTAACGAAATCACCCACAGAAAAGTTGTATAAGGAACTCCAAATTTGAGATATGATCTGAGGAATATTTCGATTTCGCTCTTTGCTTTTGGGGCCGACACTGTGGAAATGTAGTCCAGTCGAAAATGGGGTAATGAAAAATATCATCAAGTGTACTTTAAAAATCTTTTATTAAAAAACTCTCAACTAAAAGAAAATAATCAAATCTCATTCTTATACTAATGAAAACAGGTCAGGGTACGGATCATACCTGCTTATCCTCAGAACAAGAAAAAACCTTTCCATATTTCTATCAAATAACTGAATATAATGCAAACAGTTCTATGCTATATCAATAGAAAATCATATTGAAACCTCAATAACTTCTTCAATATAATTTTTTAAACAAAAATATGTCTAAAAGATACAGATATCAATAAATTGTGTCTAAATCTCGATTTTAAACAATATTTGTTCAGTATTCAAAGAGTTATGAACTCTGGAATATATTTAACAGGCTACAAAAAATGACGCCAAAATTTAATTAAAACAGGTTAAGAGATCAGAGATCATAGTTGACTCTAGTAGAGCTAGGGTGCATTGCACCCATTACTGATCTCTTAATCTCTTTTAATACGTTAATTAAAATTTGGTGTCAACTTTTTTTTTGTACCTGTTAAATGTTCCAGCGTTTGTAACTCTTTGAATACGGAAAAAATGTTTCAAATCTGGATTTAGGCAGATTTGATTGAGGTCTTAAATTTAGCTTTAGACATATTTTTCACTAAAAACCATATTCAAGAAGTTATTGAGCTCTGATTGTGATTATTTATTAAAATAACTTGGAAAACTATTTCCATTTTTCAGTCCAGTAATTGTATATATAGATATGAGTTATCTCATACTAACAAAGGTGGGGAGGGGGTAACTGAGGGTGCCATCTCCCCCTCATTCACGAAATTTATTTTTAAGGAAACATTTATTAATCAGCGTCCATATGGCCGAATGGTTAGCTTGCTTGGCTATTGATCTTAGGAACCTGGGTTCAAGCCCTGGATAAAAGACAAGGATATTAGGCTGAGAGGCACCTGTAAGATATATGTGGTAAGCATCTGTTTGAGGTGTGTATTATTTATTTGTTCACTAATTTTGGCTATGTCACTGATTGTTTGTAAAATAATTATGTGTAATTCCTAAATTTCATTCTTGCTATATTTCATTTAATTGATATTTTGTTTGAGCTTGAGTAAAACCATTATTATTATCTATGTAATTTCTCTTTCCAATATTGAATTCCATAAACAGACATGTGTGGAAGATGAGGAATTTTGTCGTCATTCGAAAAACAGATATGCCCATAATTGCTGTGCCAGTTTTGAAAAGCTTTACCTCTGAGAGGCGCTTTTGTATACACGATGGGTTAAAGAACAGGTCCCAATGATTTTCCACCCCACAGGGCTCAAAGTTGAGAAGTGAAAGGAGATCTGGACAACCGTTAGGAGACAGGTGAAAATCTCTTTAAAATCATCTAGCGCCTCCATCAAATAAACATCATAGTAGGACTCTCTTAAACACGGGGCGGAGATGGCTAAGTCGGTAGCGCGTAAAATGCAGTAAAATGCAGTTACCAGGTTCGAGTCTCACCTGGGCCACCGTTTGAGATTTATATTCGCAAAGCTTCATGTCCTGCCTCAGTCAGTAGGGAACATCGATGGGTTTGGAAAGGCTACCATCTGTTGTATGAACATTACGCCAAGAATCTGTGTGCTGGAGAGCCATAGCTTGGGTAAGTTAAAGAACATGCTGGATGGCCTTGACGGGGGGCTATCATCTGTTTCCTAACAGCTGTCCAGTGGGTCCCTTCCTCCTCAACCTTCTCTGGCCTTCGGAGTAATTGTGAACTTGTCATTTACATTGTACGCAAAAAACGTGCCATTTAGAGGTAAAACAACTTAACCTGAACACGGAGTTACGGCTTAACGCCTCATTCGACTGGAGGCAGTTTCTCTGAGCCTATAGGCGTCCCCTTTCTCGCTGAGAGCTAGGTGTGGGTTAACGGAAATAAATAACAATTGGGAAAATCAGAAAATTAGTCTCGCACACTACGAATTAAATTACCTCCACCATATGCCTAAACGTAAAAGCTATTCTGATAACTTTTGATTGGGAAGTCAGAGAAATATATGCAAAACATCAAAGGAGACCGTTTAGTGAGCAATGGAGATGATTTTCGGCTCAGTTTTTCGAATCCGCACCCGCCTGAGTCCGCTTTGGGAAAAAGAAATTCAGAAGCGTCGCAAAACATATATACTGAAATGAGTGTCGGTGATCTGTTATTTTATTCTTATAATATTAATTAAAATCGTTTTATGACAAAATTGAATGCTAATGCTATTTGGAATGAAAAATACTTGAAATATTACCAGAAACTGAAATTTTGTGGATAGCATGTTTACAAATGCAAAGAGCCATTAATTTATTAAAAATGAGAGAATACGCAAAAATTAAAAACTGCGAGGTGCTTATTTTTAATTACTAAAGACGATTAAAAGGTTGAATTTAAAATTAAAAATATTTTATATTTATGCCTTTTAAAATTAAAAAAAATATTGAGCCCGAAATCGTCTGCGCTATTTGCTCCCGAGCTCAAAATTCGATCCAAAACTCATCGCTAGCGAGAAGGGTACAAATATTTGCATTTGTATACCTTAGAGCAGTGGTTCTCAACCTTTTATGCTTCACGTACCCCCGGAAATGTATATGTAACTGGCGTACAGCTTGTATAGATAGATAAAACTATATAGTACGTATAACAATGGGAATAAAGCATATGTATATAATATATATCTAGCGACTTTTGAGCTCTCACGGCGTACCCCACATTGAGAACCCCTAGCTTATAGTGTGGCCGTTACAAAATTCAGAAGAAATGACAAAGAATTAATTTGATTCTCATTTTATTTAACCTAAATTCAACCTTCTAAAATTAATACATTGAATATTGCGCAAAAGCACCAATACGTTAACAGTGAATAAACTTGTATCGTCAGTAAACAGAAAAAAAAAAGCAAAATATTTATAGCTTGAATGCAAAAGCCGAAATTTATAATGAAATTACATGCATTTAATGTTTCATGATTTCCAGCCATTTATTTTCCATAGTTCGTTTTCAAAGACTCTATTTTTGGATTTTTCAGAATTTTTCAAAGGCTACAGAATATATTTTTTAGGACGTAGACAGCTACTTAGTAGCCCTTATATAAACAGTTTCAAAATTCCCTGTGTTCGAGAGATGCGAGTGAACGATAGGTTATTTACCATTTAAATGGCTAATAAGGGCCTCTACCAGTGACTGTTTTTTGTTTATTAATAGATTTTTTTATAAAAAAATGAATCATACTAGTTGAATGCCGCTTGAAAACTCATTGAGATCTTTTTAATTTCACTTTAAACAATCCCTTTTGAAATGGGGTAGAATTTTTTTCTGTGAATTAAACTTCCTACCACTTCGATATTTCGGTCCTTTAGAATTTACATCACGTTTAAACTAGTTTCAAGTTTGACCTAGATTCTATTATAGGTAACGAATTGAACTTTATAGGCAGTACGATACATCTAATGCTGAGTACTTGGAAAACATTGGCATAAGATTGTTTAAATAAGAAAATTGGGTAATTCTAACCCAACATTATATGTTTAAAAAAATTGCCCATTTAAATCACTATCGTCACATATAATATATTCGCTGGATAGTAATTTGTGAATACTGGGGAAAAAAAAAGAAACGATTCACAATTCTGTTATAAATTTGCTACTTTAGTATCAAATGTTTCAACACAAACTTTATATCTGGCAATCACTTTCGGTATCAGCCACAAACAGGAAGTATGTCGACATAGTTGAAAGCTGATTTTTATACACATAAAGATTCACTAGATTGCGTTTTGGTGTCTTTCTACGCTAAAATAAGAGTAAAGTAAAAAAAATTACAGTTAAATTAAATATATTCGTACAAACCCAGTTGTTAATAAATTTGTATCAGAGCACTGTCTGTAGATCATTTTCAAATATTTTAACGATTATTTATATAACTTTCTTGTTTTAAATTATCGTTCACACACTTCTATTACACTTTCAAACCTTTTCAATGCATCTAATTGCATATATTTGAATATAGTGCTATATATAGTAGGTACAGTGATACAACATTAAGCTTTGCAAACGATAATACATTGGTTAAAATCTTGATGAGTAATCTGTTTGACGTTATGTTTTTCGAATTGCATTACTAAATTGCTACACTTTGTCCCAAAATTGTATCAATAATTTGTTTTCTATTATACCTATAGTAATAATAAAATATTTCTGGTTATTACATAAAAACAGTAAAACGTAGTAATGAAAAATAGTTGCATTTACCTTTGACTAACTTGACAGATGAAATTATGGCGGATTATAATTACAGATCGAAAACTTTAGCGGCCCCTAGCGGTTAGTGAGAAAGGTATGACGTATCTGAAAAGCGATGAGATGAGTCGGAAAATTTCTGCTGGTTGAATATGGAAATAAGACTTCGTTGTGCGCAATGTAGTAACGATAAAGCGAAGTTCTTCATAAAATTCTTAGCTCAACTAGCCTGGCAAATTGGTGCTTCTGTTAATTATACAGTATAATATAAATCACTGGAATATAATAGTTTTAAATAATTAAAAAATACTTTTATGTGAAAAAAAATGGATGATAAAACAAATATACCGTTTTAATAAAGATTCGAGCTTCAAAGAGAGAATTCTATTTAAGCAGTAAACTTTGAAACGCACTCTAAGCTAGCAAAAGCCATCCCATAGTCCACTTTTTTGCTATTTTAACGGTTTTTCATTAGTTAATGTGTTTTCGAAATTAATTTTTTCTTTTTTTAGGAACAGGTGAAAAGGATGTGCTGCTTTGTAATTAATTATGCTGCTAATATTTTGTTGCCTAGGCAACGTTAGTTAAAGGTCATTGCTCATCTCCCCATTGCTTTATACTTGAAGATGTTTATTTCGTTATAAAAGAGTATCCATATTTTATTAAATAATTAACCACAGAAATTTACAGAAAAGTAATTGCATGTACAAAGTGTCAAGAAGCTCTGAAAGTTTCGTTTTGGTTTAACAGACTTCAATGAGGGCGTCGATTGGTGTAGTGATAATCAACTGCTGGCGATAATCGTTTCAGAATGTCTGGTATAAAAATTTGCAACAACTGCAGTGATTCTTTCCTTTAAATGCTGCAAATATTGAATTTTTTCGGAATAAGCAATGTTTTTAATGTATCCTCCCAAAAAAAGAAGTCCAATGGTAACAAATCCTGACATCTATTGGGCCAAAAGATGGTTTCACTTCTACCAATACAGCGATTGGAAATCTGGCATTTAAGACATTACATGCAATACTAGCGCCACCATGTATTACTAACTACACCGCATCATAACAAGGAAGATCGGGTGATTTTTATAACAACATTTCTGACACAAAATTGTTACTTAACTGGTTAATAAAATACAATGCTTTAAAACATGAGTGCTTTTTATAAAGAACCCTTGAGTGCATTTTTGTAGATATTTAATATTTTTCACATTTAAAGTCAGTGTTTTACGTTAATGGCGGTAATGCTACAAAATGCTATAAAGTAGTGAAGTAAAAATGAATGTTACGGTCTAATTTACGTTTTTTTTTCGTAATTAGGATTATGCAATGATTAGTAATGATATTGTTCATTTTTTTATAATCACAAGATAATTCATAAAACTGATTTACACTATCACCGGTCAGCAGTGTCGAAATGTTAGAAGTATGAATTGCTGCATGGTTGGCTGTAAATCTCTCGGGAGCTTTTCGTTTTTTACTGCAACTGAGCCTACGTCAAAATTTTATTTTTAGTATCAATGTCGAACAAGTTTCGTATTAACCACGATAGATGGCAGCACTATATTAGTGTCACTTTTCAAAGCTTTCGTGTGAAGTTGTTATACAAAAATTTTTTTCATCAATTGGTATTTCGCTTGATATATAAAATGTTATAAATTTTTTTAATATTTTGAAACCCAGATAAATCTTTCATTGGAATTATTTTAGTTGGTTGTTGGGTTGTTTTACCTCTGAGCAGCACTTTTTGTACACCATGGGCTATAATGGCCAGGTCACATGGACCCTGAAGGCTCAGAGAAGGATTGGGGGAGGGGACTCACTGGAACAGCTGTTGGGAGACAGATGGTAGCCTCCCGTCAAGGCCATCCAGCGTGTTCTTTAACGTGCACAGTTTATGGCTCTCCCACACACGGGGCCACGGCTTAACGTCCCATCCGACGGACGGCGGCCTTTCCCAAAGGCCATCGGTGTCCCCTACTGACCGTGGGCAGGGCGGGGAGTTTTGCGGAGAGAAATCTCAACGCTGACCCAGCTGGGACTCGAACCTGGGAACTACAGATTACGAACCTGAGCGCTCTACCGACTGAGCCACCTCCACCCCATTTTAGTTGGTAAGATTAGAATTACGAAAATCATTAACAGTACAATTTTTATCCTACATATTATTTAGTATTGATTGACCATCACCTGTATTATCTCATATTTATTTACAGTTAAGCAATGGAAATGTGGAACTAATTTTTAAATATTCTATATTACAATTAACTATTATTTACTCGTAAACATATATTCAATAGCTATTTCATTAGGTAGAGTTCCATCTTATGTCCCATAGTAACTGAAATACGAAACCCAATAAATTCTTAATCCTTTTATGGAAAAATGTGATTGAAGATAATTTCTCGAAATCTCGATTTGATTTACAACAATATTCGTTTAGCATTTAAAAGAGTTGTGAAAGATGGAATATCTAACTGGAGCAATGTCGGTTTAGAAAATTGATTCGCAAAGCTAATTTAAACTCTTTAGAACCAAAGCAATAGGTATTATGCTAAATATTAAGATGTGTAAGAGTACTTTTATCAGTTCGCGTAATTATTATTTCGATTTACATCCATTTCGAATTTTATTTGCAGAACGAGCTAAGTTGCTAAATGTTTCAATTTCCATAACTCTTTAAATACTAAACGAATATTGTGAAAAATCGAAGTTTGGGTAGATTTAAACGAGATTTTGTTTGATACGATATTCACATTTTTTCATAAAGGGATTATTTAAGGAGTTAGAATTCTGTATCCCAGTTACCATGAACAAAATATGGAACTGCACCTAATAAAGCGGCCACATAGTGTGTATGTGTATGTATGTGTATATATAAATAATACACTGTCTGCCCAAACTATACCACGAAACATGCCAATTATTCAAAATTTCTTACTGACGAAAGTATGCTACGTCACTACGAAGTCCTATAAAAGCCGTCAAGGCAGGCGGAAATCAAAGTCAAATGCGACATGGGTAATAAGGCTGATCTGACTGATTTCGAAACGGGGCTCATCGTTGGAGTCTGATGGGTCTTCCATCCACAACGGAGGTGACGGAACTAAGAGGAAAATCACGGGGGGCACAATATCCCAAATATATGGAGAATAGTATTAGTCTCAAAAAACTTACCCCCCAATCGTGGCAAATGTGGAGAGAAAAAAGGCTCTGACCGACAGGGACACGGGTCTGTTCTACTAATTGTTTGTCAAAATAGAGCTGCTACAGTTTATCAGTTGACCGCTAGGAGTACTTCAAAACCATTTCAAAGAGAACTATACACAGAGAATGTGAAGCTTTGAAATTTGGGAACTGTATCATGATACATACGACGAAGTATTAGGTAGCTGTTCAAAATAATTTGGCCAGGCAATGCAAACATTCACTTGTATTTTGAAAATAATTTATTCTTTTTTTATTCACAAGAAGCTTTTAAGGAATATAATTCGAAAATCAGATTTGGCAAATATTTTTTTCAGAAAGCTTGAATCGATTATTTATTCGAAATATTTTCCTTTAGATATTCTTTCTAACTCATTCTCAACCAGCATCTTTTCTTGTCCCTTCCAAAACCACTTCTTGTCATTTCCAAAAATTTCTTTTCTTGTCCCTTCTAAAACAATTTCTTTTCTTGTCCCTTCCAAAACAACATTTAATTGTTTTAGTTCTAAGGGCGACTCATTATCAAAAATAATCTCTCGCTTCTAGAGATGCTTTTAAAAGGTGTTCGAGCCAGCAGTAAATGTTAAATAAAATAACAATAGATACGAAATCCTTATCTTCACGAAAGATACATTTAAGAGAAAAAAAAAGGAATATGAATTCACAAAATGCAGAAAAGAAAATCATACTTTGACAGATTCGAGTACGATCCTACAAATTCTTAATAATATATGAAGTCCTCTTACCTTCCTAATAATATATGAAGTCCTCTTACCTTCCTAATAATATATGAAGTCCTCTTACCTTCCTAATAATATATGAAGTCCTCTTACCTTCCAAATAATATCATTAAGCCTTGAGCCATCTACTTTCCTTTTTCTGGTCATAAATTAGAATATTGCAATTCGAGATGCTGCTTATAATGGGACAAAAGTAGTGGAAGTTTGTACAGTCGCTCAAAAAAAATCCGAACACTATGGTTGATTACAGAATTCAGAAAAAATATCTGGCAACGATTGAGCGACTGTACGTAGGATAAAATTAAGGGAAACTGATACGATATCCTATTTCTATGAGTAATTATAGAGAGCCAAGAGTAATAAAGAACACTGATCTGAAAAGGGCAATGTGCAAAACAATCTGCATAATGGCTACAAGGATTGACGTGTAATGTAGGCTTACTCGTATGAATTTGTACTTGCAAGGAAGCAAGCTACCAGTTATATCACAGAAAAACGATTGTATTTCTATTAAAAAGAATGGAATTTGAATAATCAAATCATGAAAGGTTTCCAATATTGTATTACAGAAAACGTATAATTTTTCTTTGCATTCTATTTGAGTGTATGGAATCATATTGCCAAAGCTTATCTTTATCTCAATATTGGATAAGACGTGAGGTTTACAATAGAGCAACAAAGTACAATTTTATTGAAGAAATTTGGAGTTTTTATGAAGCAAACATAGAATACTTTTCAAAAAAATTCGATCCTTAATCGAGAATAAATATTTGCGTAAAAGAAGTTTTAATGGTTTTACTCGATTGCAAATGATTTTTGATATTTCCTGCATTTTAATATTTACAAGCAAATAAAAAATATAACGATCTAAAATAGTGCCAGGGACGTCCGCAAGATTTTAAACAGGAAGAGAGGAATAAAGATTTTAAACTGGAACAAAGTGTAAAAAAATGAATTTGTACGGTCTCTCCCTACCTATTAAAATGGGGGGGGGGGCGGAGTTTGGCTCATTCGGTATTGCGCCAGATTCGTAATCTGCAGTTCCCGAGTTCGAGTCCCACCTGCGCCAGAGTTGAGATTTATCTCATCTAAATTCCCACCCTGTCCTCGGTGAAAAAGGGGACACCCATGGGATTGGAAAGGCCGTTGTCCATCAGAAGGGATGCTAAGCCGTGCTCGTGTGTAGGAGAGCAATGCTCTGTGCAGGTTAAAGAACTCGCTGGATGGCCCTCAGGGTAGACTTCCGTCAGTCTTCTAACAGTGTCCAGTGGATCCTCTTCCCCAACGGTTCTCTAAACTCTTGGGGTCCTTGTGACCTGACCATTTAACCCACTGTGTACAAAAAGAAGTAGCGGTCAGAGGTAAACATACCAACCTTATGAACAAAACATGCCCTTGTAGAAAGTGCCAAAATTTCAAAGCGTTGCATTTATATTTAAAAATTTAAATTTTGTTGGTTCAGTGTGATTGTCAAGAGTGCCACAAATAATTCTGTGGATACAGTGGGATTGTCAAGAGTGTCACATTAACAGCAATGAATTAATCCCTTTCTTTAAGACGAGCTGGGAAGATGCAACGCTTTGCTTTTAAGAGATAAATCAAAAATTCTTTTTGCCTCGTAAAGGTACTAATAAAATATTACTATTTTTTCCTCTCCCAATTATCCATTAGTTTGAATTTATACTGTAAGAGGGTGAAAATTTCGGAAAATAACTTCATTCTGCTTTAAACGAGAATTCTACTCTCGCCAGAGACATTATGATTTAGGTTTTGCGTTGTCTTTCTGCTTTAAGTCTCGCCTTCCTCTCAGATCACCTCTATCGCATATTGTACTGTCGCTCAAAAAAGTATCCGAACACTACGGTTGATTACAGAATTCAGAAAAAATATCTGGCAACGATTTTTTTAGAAATTAGTGATCTGGCAACCTTCGTGTCACGTGATTACACAATTCAGGAAAAATATCTGGAGCGTGTACAGCAACTGTACACGCTCCAGTTACCGTTCACAGCAAACTGGAGTGTGTGCAGTTACTGCACACGCTCAATATTTCCGTGAGTGAGCCCACACGATCCAGGTCTTTGTGAGCTCACACGATCCAATGTGCTGTGAACATTAACCGCAACCGCTGCAGTTTGCTGTGAACGGTAACTGCACACGCTCAATATTTCCGTGAGTGAGCCCACACGATCCAGTTCTTTGTGAGCTCACACGATCCAATGTGCTATGAACATTAACCGCAACCGCTCCAGTTTGCTGTGAACGGTAACTGCACACGCTCCATATTCATACGCATTATATATTAAAAAATATCCGAACACTATGGTTGATTACAGAACTCAGAAAAAATATCTGGCAACGATTTTTTTTAGAAATTAGTGATCTGGCAACTTTCGTGTCACGTTCGTGTCAACAAATCGTTGCGAGATATTTTTTCTGAATTTTGTAATCAACCGTAGTGTTCGGATACTTTTTTGAGCTACTGTACTCATAGGCTCCTAATCAGACTTCTGTGGCAAGCAACTGATTAAAGTGTGTTTTTGCTATTTTCTGAAAAATCTTCTTTTAAATTGTTTCATTTGAATCAAAATTTCGAATCATTACGGATTTTAGACTTGCACATTTGGGACTTTGTCATTATTTTCATTTCATAATGCTTCGTAAGTAATAATAATAATATTACAAACAATTAATGACAATTGGGTACTTTAGAAAATAACATTAGCAAGTAATAATAACCAAAAAGCTTAAATTTATCACTGTATGATACTAGTGAATAATAATCACTTTTCAAATTTCACTATATCAATCATTATAATTGTATTAACAAACTTAAGTATCACTTAGTTAAAATATTCTGATAGCTTAAAACATCATAGGTTACGGAGGTCAAAAGTGCAATTTAATTCTCGGAATTCGTTCATTCTGGTTGGCAGTTACTACATGCCATTTTAATGAGGTTCTCTTAATATTAAATACTACCTAGAGCCGCATCTAGAAAAAAAAATAAAGAAAGGGGATCTGACGAAAGACGTGATTCCATTGCAATGCAACATTTTTCTCTTTGTTTTAGAGGTTTTGTTAAAAAATATTATTGAAAAAAGACAAATTAACTAATTTAATTGAATTAATTAAATTTAAAAATTAAACATATGCACATGTATATTAATTTTTCCTAGGGGCGGGGGTGGCTCAGTCGGTAGTCGCGCCAGGCTCGTAATCTGTAGTTCCCAGGTTCGAGTCCCAGCTGGGTCAGTCGTTGAGATTTATCTCCGCAAAATTCCCCGCCCTGCCCACGGTCAGTAGGGGACACCGATGGGCTTGGAAAGGCCGCCGTCCGTCGGATGGGACGTTAAGTCGTGGACTCGTGTATGGGAGAACCATAATCCTGTGCACGTTAAAGGACACACTGGATGGCCTGGACGGGAGCTACCATCTGTTTTCCCAACAGCTGTTCCAGTGGGTCCCTTCCCCCAACCTTCTCTGAGCCTTCGGGGTCCTTGTGACCTGGCCATTTAGCCCATGGTGTGCAAAAAAAGGGCCGCTCAGAGGTAAAACAACCCAACCTTATTAATTTTTCCCTCCCATTTCCATTACTAGCATTCTCATGGGAGAGAGCATATGTTCCGCTTGAAACTCACCCCCATTCCATGATTTCTTTTTTTTTAAAGTAACACTCACCGTAACTCTGTTTGCTGAGTTATGATTCTGCATGCTGAAAACAGACTTAAAATCGCCGAAATTTCAAATTTAATATTTCAGTAGGAAATTGAAAGCTGTTGATATCGAGAGTATTTGAGAGTAACGTTTGTGCATGCATGTTTATCTTCAGGCTCCGGATCCCGAACTGTACCTGAAAGAAGGACCTTACACGGGTCCTAATACTTGGAGTCAGGGGGAAGACAGCGGCCTGGAGGAAAGCCTTGCAGACAGCAACAGTCAGAGATCACAAGACAGAGGTGAGTAGGAAAAAAAAATCAAAGCAGTGACTGCTTCGTTAATAAGTTTGAGATAATAATATCACTACAATTAAAAGGACTGCGACCGATTCAAATTTATTTTATTCCAGAGCAAAATTATGACAGTGGCAATGAAATCGATGACATGTTTTACGAACTCGCAAAAAAGTCATGAAAAATAACAATAGTCATGAAGTCTACATAACTACGTAACGATATTTCGTGAAGGAAAAATTTCCTGAACCATGGGGGGCGGGGGCTCAATCGGTAGCGTGCCAGGCTCGTAATCTGTAGTTCCCAGGTTCGAGTCGCAGCTGGGTCAGCGTTGAGATTTATCTCCGCAAAATTCCCCACCCTGCCCACGGTCAGTAGGGGACACCGATGGGCTTGGAAAGGCCGCCGTCCGTCGGATGGGACGTTAAGCCGTGGCCCCGTGTGCGGGAGAGCCATACCCTGTGCACGTTAAAGAACACGCTGGATGGCCTTGACGGGAGGCTACCATCTATCTCCCAACAGCTGTTCCAGTGGGTCCCCTACCCCAACCTTCTCTGAGCCTTCGGGGTCCATGTGACCTGGCCATTTAGCCCATGGTGTGCAAAAAAGTGCGGCTCAGAGGTAAAACAACCCAACAATCCTGAACCATGTTTATGTAATTTTTTTATTATTTTGGTACTCCGAACAAGTTCGCAAAATTTGTAAACGGAGTTTTGACTCCCCCTGAAAAGGAAAGACTGACTTGGTTGCTGCAATGTTTGTATTTTAGTATTTAACTCTCTTAGTTGCTTAAAAGTTTATATTTTATGTATAAAAAATCTATATTTAGTAAAGAATTGCATTCTATAACAAAAACTAAAAAGTAGGTTCCTGTCGAGATCCATTAGTTTACCCATTTTGAGGGCCTTATTTTTATTATGTTGGGTTGCATTAGTAAATTGCCAAAGATTCCAATTTAGCTCACATTTTGGCAAAACTGTAATAAACGACATTTCTTACAGTATTGTAAAACGTATTTTATAGCAATCGATTCAGTAACAACTAAGAATAAAACCAGTTCAGACCCGTATCTAGAAAAAAAAAACTAAGTATATGGGGCGGGGGGGGGTAAGCGATGCAATCGAGCCGAGAAAGGTAAAGGACAAGAGACTAGATTTCCATTGCAATGCAGAATTTTTGTCATCGTTTTAGAGGTTTTTGTAAAAATTCTTGACAACTGCGTGAAATATGCACACGTTTAATAATTTATTATTTTCATTATCCATACTGATATTTCCAAATGGGAGTCATGGCTCCTTGTCCCCCCCCCCACACACACATAGATATCTAGTCCTACTCCAGTCAAGTTATACATATATATATATCCTTCTGAGCAGCGAAGTTTGTTTTTCGTGTCACGTGACACGAAGGTTGCCAGATCACTAATTTGTAAAAAAATCGTTGCCAGATATTTTTACTGAATTCTGTAATCAACCATAGTGTTCGGATACTTTTTTGAGCGACTGTACCAATTTGAAACTATAATGCTAATAAATTTTGATATTTGGTAAGATTATTTTGCTTTTCTATGAAGTATTCATAGGATAGTTATTCATAGTGTGCCGCTGATGTGTACGGCAGAGCTCTACCCTCCGCACATTAAAAAACACACTGGAAGCCTTGACGGGAGGCTATCATCTGTCTTCTAACAGCTGTCCAGTGAGTTCCTTTTCCCCCAGCTGTCTCTGAGCCCTTAGGGTCTTTGCGACCTGGCTATTTAGCTCACTGTGTGCACAAAAAAGTGCTTCCCCGCCCTGCCCACGGTTAGTAGGGGACACCGATGGTCTTGGAAAGACCGCCGTCCTTCGGATGGGACGTTAAGCCGTGGCCACTTGTTTGGGAGAGCTATACACGTTAAAGAACACGCTGGATGGCCTTGACGGGAGGCTACCATCTGTCTCCCAGCAGCTGTTCCAGTGGGTCCCCTCCCCCAACCTTTTATGAGCCTTCGGGGTCCATGTGACCTAGCCATTTAGCCCATGGTGTGCAAAAAAGTGCCGCTCAGAGGTAAAACAACCTCACCCAACACAAAAAGTGCTTCTCAAAGGGTTGGGTTGTTTTACCCCTGAGCGTCACTTTTTGCACATAACAGGCTAACAAGGACCCAGAGAAGGTTGGGGGGAAAGGACCCACTGGAACAGCTGTTGAGAGACAGATGGTAGTCTTCCGTCAAGTCCATCCAGCATATTCTTTAATGTGCACGGTATGACTCTCGCGCACACGGGGCCACGGCTTAATATCTCATCTGCCTGAAGGCGGCCTTTTCAAGCCCATCGGTGTCCCCTTCTGACCGTGGGCAGGGCGGGGAGTTTTGTGGAGATAAATCTCAACGCTGACCCAGCTGCGAATCGAACCTGAGAATTGCAAATTACGAGCCTGGCGTACTACCGACTCAGTCACCCCGGTTGCTAAAAGGTAAGACCAACACAACCGTATCGTATACATTCATTCTGGTTTTAAAAAACAATCGCAAATGAAGAATTAACGACATCTGCATTTCCCAACCTAAGCACTCGATTCGCAACCTACTTTAGGCATGATTCGCTTTACGTATTCCCCTGTGTTAACACATCTCCCAATTAAAAATAAATATCACTCAGAATATGCGAGCGAAAGGGACAGAATTCGTGACAGATCTTAATAAAGCCTCTTATTAAAGTTCAAGAGATGGCGTGTAGTTGGCCATCCGGTAGTGTATGTGCGAGATCATTTCCTACCATAACTAACCCACATTCAGGACAGGGTGTGGCCACTCTCGGAAGGTGGGGACTGCTGATCTCGCGGTTGCGGGCTAAAAGTGATTAATGGAGGCAGACTCTCCAGAGTAGTCCTATGCAGGTGAGTCGACGCCACACTCAGCATGGCACTCATTGGCCAAAACTGCCGCTGCATAAGGCAGAAATGTGCTTTGATTTTTATGCGCTGCTATTACCGAAGTAACTGAGTCTTGTGTTGTTACTGTATCCTGTTTGTTGATTGGGCTCAATGAAAGCATGTTGCGCACGTGGCTCGAGATTTGGGTTTGAAATGAATTTGTTGGTTGTTAGATTCATTTGTGATTCGTGTATACGTCTCCCGAATATAGATGGAGAGATAGTTATCTGATTTCGTAGGATAAGCGAGAACTGTTCAATTACAGTTTCAACGGATCGCAATTTTTTGGGGTTGGGTTACATTTGAACGGCACTTTTTTCCACATAGTGGATTAATTGGACAGGTTAAGGAATCCCAAAAGTTCAAAGATTGGGGGAAGGGGACCCACTGGACATTTGTTAGGAGACAGATGGTAGTTTCCCGTCAAGGACATCCAGCGTGTTCTTTAAGTATAGTTCTCCTGTTGGGTTGGGTTGTTTTACCTCTGAGCGGCACTTTTTTTGCACACAATGGGCTAAATGGCCAGGTCACATTGACCCCGAAGGCTCAGAGAAGGTTAGGGGAGGGGACCCACTGGAACAGCTGTTGTGATACAGATGGTAGCTTCCCGTCAAGGCCATCCAGCGTGTTCTTTAACATAAACAGGGTATGGCTCTTCCGTAGACGCGGTCATGGCTTAACGTCCCATCCGACGGATGGCGGTCTTTCCAAGCCCATCAGTATTCCCTACTAATCATGGGCAGGGCGGGGAATTTTGCGGAGATAAATCTCAAGGCTGACCCAGCTGGGACTCATCCGACGACAGCTGGAACTACAGATTACGAGCCTGGTGCGCTACCGACTGAGCCACCCCTGCCCCGGTTCTCCTGTACAAGGGCGCATGGCCTACTTCCTATCCGACGGAGAAGGCCATCGGTGTCCCCTACTGAACGAGTGCAGGGAGGAGGTTCTTGAGGAGTGAGGAGATGAATATCAGAGCTGGACCAGGTGGACTCGAACCTGGGAACTGAAGTTGGTTGTTTTACCTCTGAGCGGCACTTTTTTGCACACCATGGCCTAAATGGCCAGATCACATGGATCCCGAAGGCTCAGAGAAGGTTGGGGGAGGGGACCCACTGGAACAGCTGTTGGGATACAGATGGTAGCTTCCCGTCAAGGCCATCCAGCGTGTTCTTTAACGTGCACAGGGTATGGCTCTCCCGCACATGGAACCACGACTTAACGTCCCATCTGCCGGACGGGGCCACGGTTTAACGCACACGGGGCCACGGTTTAACGTCCCATCCGAAGGACGGCGGCCTTTCCAAGCCCATCGGTGTCCACTACTGACCGTGGGCAGGGCGGGGAATTTTGCGGAGACAAATCTCAACGCTGACCCAGCTGGGATTCGAACCTGGAAACTACAGATTACGAGCCTGGCGCGCTATTGACTGAGCCACCCCCGCCCCTGGGAACGGAAGATTATGAGCCTGGCGCACTTCCGGCTGAGTTACACTGCCCCCCACCTGCACATGAGGCTTAATGTTCCACTTAAAGGAAGGCGACTTTGCCCAATTTCTAACTCAGGGAAAGGGGCGGTTAGCAGAGATAAATCTGGAACAGTTAATACTCGAAGCTGGGGACTTCAGATTACAAGCTTCGCGCGCTTTGGCCAAGATGACTGACAATCTCAATAGTTCATTTTCTTTTATTTTTAATTTTAGATCTATTAACCGGCTTTTTCTAAAGACAAGAAAATAAAATCTTGCACAATTCTATTTAGATAGGACGTTTAATATTTTTCATCCAGTTTTTAGTTTTTGTTTTGCAAAAATAAATTCTTTTATTTTGTTACATATGCATTCTCAACAGGGTGCAAAATTATCTTCACTAGTTGCATGTGGCCCACGCGTAGACGTTTTCGTAGCTTTGGAAGAGACCAATTTGAATAAAAAACTGGAGTATCGTAACTATCAGTAACTAGTTTGGTATGAGACTTGAAGAATTGTTTGCTTTCCTGAGGACAGATTTAACATGATAATAGATTTAATTCCTTCAGGGAAGAATTTTTGTTTGTAGAAGAAAAAGATGTTTCCATTTAAATGTTTTTCATTTATGAACAAAGGAACAAGAATACACAAAAATTATTTTTTAACGACATTTCATTGAAACTTAGCATGTGATAATAGTGTAGGTAGTGTCCCAAAAGTTGCAAATTTCTGAAATCTCAGACACATTAAATAAATGACACCTGGGAAATGTAGCAAAACAGTTCTTGTGGTTTCCCCCTGAAATGTGGGGCGGGGATGGCTCAGTTGGTAGCGCGCCAGGCTCGTAATCTGTAGTTCCCAGGTTCGAGTCCCCGTTGGGCCAGCGTTGAGATTTATCTCCACAAAACTCCCCGCCCTGCTCAGAGTCAGTAGGGGACACCGATGGGCTTGAATAAGACCGCCGACCGTCGAATGAGCGGATGCGGAAGAGCTCATACCCTGTGCACGTTAAAGAACACGCTGGATAGCCTAGACGGGAGGCTACCATCTGTCTCCCAACAGCTGTTCCAGTGGGTTCCCTCCCCCAACCTTCTCTGAGACTTCGGGGTCCATGTGACCTGGCCATTTAGCCCATGGTGCGCAAATAATCTGCCGCTCAGAGGTAAAACCCAACCCCTGAAATGTAACAAACAGTTCCTGTTGCCACACATTTTAAACACAGTTATTTTCGATGTTACTTATGTAGTTGCTATTATATGCATAGATGGCAGCAAATTCCAGTTTATTCCTGTATATGAAGTTTGCAAACATTGTAAGACCACAGGCACCTCTTCTCATGTTTAAAATAATTCTAAAAAGTAATAAATTCTAAAAGTACAATGTAATGTGCACACGGATTTAAAAGGATTACGTTAGTGATGCCACATCGAAACACAAGAATAGTTCTCTTAAGTTGCCCATAGAATAACACAATCGGCAATGTTAAGGTTCATTTTGATCCGGAATTTACGGAAATCTGGGTTTTTAAAGTAACTTACTTTTAGTATGATTCCTGACTCTTTATAATAACCCTAAAAAAAAATCTGACTAGCATTTGCATGATTCGCATTCGTATACATATTCCTCACTTTGATAGGAGCGCAAATCAACTTAAAAAATATTTTATCTCACATTACGGCAACAGATGGCGCCACAGTGTAATCATTTCTTTCCAAAGCTTCCTTATTTCGAAATTTGGTTGCAAACATCGTCTACGTAAAATAATATTTAAAAGCAGATTACGCAGTGTTATCTCAAAAACGAAAACTATTTTTTTCTTAATAAATTCTATTAAAACGAAATACTCGTCTATTTAACGAAATAGACCGTCTATTTAAACGAAAACTTTTTAAATAGAGCTTATTTCGTCAAATTTCGTTTTTTGAATTTAGTTTTTTGTTCTAAGTTATTATTTTAAAATATCTTTAGTGAAACGAATACTTTATTTTTGTTTCATATCAGTTTTCAAAAGAAAATTCCTCACAGCACCAAAAAAAATTTAGTTTTAGAAATAAGATATTTGTTCTGGTGTTTTGTGATTTCATTTTTGATATCTTTGTTGTTGCATTGCTTTATCATATCGTTATGATTTTATTGCAAAATTAATCCCTGGCTGCCTTAGCTTTAACCTTTTAATACAGGAGTCGTCCACTTCTCTACCGTTCCATTAGAAATAATATCACATTTCTTATTTAAAACATCATCTATTATTTTTCATCATCCAATCAAATAATTATTCTTCAACATGGGGCGGGGGTGGCTCAGTCGGTAGCGCGCCAGGCTCGTAATCTGTAGTTCCCAGGTCAGCGTTGAGATTTATCTCCGCAAAATTCCCCGCCCTGCCCACGGTCAGTAGGGGACACTGATGGCCTTGGAAAGGCCACCGTCCATCAGATGGGACGTTAGGCCGTGGCTCCGTGTGCGGGAGTTAACCCTGTCCACGTTAAAGAACACCCTGAATGGCCTTGACAAGAGGCTACCATCTGTCTCCCAACAGCTGTTCCAGTGGATCCCCTCACCCAACCTTCTCTGACCTTTTGGGGTCCATGTGACCTGGCCATTTAGCCCATGGTGTGCAAAAAAGTGCCGCTCAGAGGTTAAACAACCCAACCCAACTTCAACATCAGAAATATTTCTTAAGTTTTACGATTTCTCTAGGAAGCAAGGTTAAAAAGTACGGAATTTGATTTTCTTTGCAATTTCTTCCGTAATCATTACAGAACTTTAGCTGTTTTAAGAAACCCAAAGCGTTATTTCTCGTCAACTTATCGTGGCTAATATTTTGGTTATAACTATTATCAAAGAAGTTATATCAAAGAAAGACGCACGAGAACTTCTAAAAGAAAAAAATCCTTTCCCAAAAAACCGTCAAAAAACCTTTGAGCGAATTATTTTTACAACTCCGCAAGTTTGGAGTTGATCGTTCCTGGTTCAATCTGGGGCGGGGGTGGCTCAGCCGGTCGCGCGCCACGCTCGTAATCTGCAGTTTCCAGGTTCAAGTGCCAGCTGAGCGCGCAGTGTTGAGATTTATCTCCGTTCAAACTTCCTGCCTTCAGTCAATAGGGGACAGCGATGGATTGGAAATATTGTCGTCCGTCGGATGGGTCATTAAGCCGTGGCTCCGTGCACGGTTTGTTCTTTTTACCTCTGAATGGCACTTTTTTGCACACATTTCGCAAAATGGCCAGGTCGCAAAGACCCGGAGGGCTCAGAAAAGGTTGGGGGAGAGGACTCAGTGGAACAGCTGTTGGGAAGCTGATGGCGGCCTCCCGTCAAGGCCATCCAGCGTGTTCTTTAACGTGCACAGAGTATGTCTCTCCTGCACAGAGAACCACGGTCCAGCACAGAGAACCACGGTTTAACATCCCATCCTACGGACGGCGACCTTATTCAAGCCCGTCGGAGTCCCTAACTGATCCTAAGCAGGGAGGAGAGTTATGCGGAGATAAATATCAACGCTGGCCTAGCTGGGACTGGAACCTGGGAACTGCAGATTACGAGCCTGGTGCGCTACCGACTGAGCCACCCCCGCCCCCAAATAACCAGGTCGAAAAGACCTCAAGAGCTCGGAGAAGTTTGATGGAAGAGAACTCATTAACAGCTGTTAGGAGGCAGATGGTAGCCTTCCTCAAGGCAATCAGGCTTGTTCTTGAACGTGTGCACATCGTATGTCTCTCCTGCACACCGTTTAAAGCCCAACTCTCCCATGCCCACTGGTCTTATTATACTGATTTCCATAAATTAAGGAACAGCTCTGTGTTATGTCGATGGGTGGCTACCGTTGAAGCACTGTAACTTCTAAAATATTTTTCTTTTGTTTCGAAAAAATATGATAACAGATAAATATTTTAATATGGAATATCTCGATCTACAGCAACATTCGTTCAGTATTTAATGAGTTATGAAAGTTTGAATGTTTAACAATAACAATGCCAGTCTTTTGCAAAACTAATGATTAATGAAAGAATTCTTTACACAAACTTCTATAATAGAGACTTATTTTATTAAACACTTTGATATAATACTTATTACTAAGTTTAAAATTAACTTCTAAAGTCAGTTTGTGTGACTGGCATTGCTATTCTTAAATATTGAAACGTCTCTAACTCATTAAATGCTGAACAAATATTTTTGGAAATCAAGATAATGATATATTTGATTGAGATCTTTATCTACTATCACATTTTTCAAAAAAAAAGGTAAAAAATTAGAGGTTGGAGCTTCGACGTTAGCTACTTATTGGCATAATATAGAGTTGTTCCTTAATTTCGGGAAATCAGTGCATTTTGCTGCACTAATCACTAGACAAAGTAGGGTAAAAGACGCGATTTTCAAGAAAATAAATTTTCTTTGATAATGGAGAATTTATTTAACATCAGTTCTTTAAAGTAAAAGGTTCCTGGAAAGTTTTTGCTTCTGCAGTAAGAAAAAGAAAAAGGTTTTTCTTCCTTGTTGTAAGAAACAAAACTTTTCTTCTTTTGCATTTACTATTTGGCCACTCTCCACTTACTGATTAGAATGGGATGTGCGCGCATGCGTGAACAAACAACTATCTGAGTGGAGTAATTTTAAACAACATGCTTTGAAAAATATATGCATTTTAAATACCGTCATTCTTTTGACGAAACCGTGTATATCAGTGGTTAAGTTGAATAGTAAAGCATCGGACATCCCCCCCCAACTCCCCCCCCCCCAAAAAAAACTCTAGGAATAGCTTATAGGATTCCTTTCTGCCTTAAATAATTCAAATGAAAATAAAAGCGAATATTAGATTAATTAGAGAATATCGTTTCCATGGCCGTAAAAGATGCCAGGAATGAATCGTAGGTAATGCTAAAGAAGGTTTTTTTTTCTCTCACCTAGAGCAGGGTTGGGATTTAGTGGAGATAAAACGGAACAGATTTGGAATTCGAACCAGGTAACTTCAGAATAGGAGAGTGAGTCATACCATCTGTGTTAAAGAATATGCTGGATAGCCTTGAAGGAAAGATCCATCTGTCTCCTAACAACTGTCCAGCAGATCCACTTTCCTAACCTTATCTGGGCCCACGGGGGTCTTTGTGACCTGTTCATTTAACCCATTGTGTGCACAAAAGTGCTCTCAGAGGTATAACAACCCAACTTTATAATGGTAATAGTTTGAAAACTTTTCAATAATGATCAAAAGAATTTAATAAAATACAAATTACGAAGCCGAAGCGAGATCAGAAGCGATTCGTTGATCAGTACGTCGAAGGAAGACCAGCCCATCATTCCACAGAGAACATTTAGATCTCTTTCTTCCAAGAGAAAAGGGGCGGGGTGGTTCAGTCGGTAGCGCGCCAGGCTCGTAATCTGTAGTTCTCAGGTTCGAGGTCCAGCTGGGTCAGCGTTGAGATTTATCTCCGCAAAATTCCCCGCCCTGCCCACTGTCAGTAGGGGACACCGATGGGCTTGGAAAGGCCGCCGTCCGTCGGATGGGACGTTAAGCCGTGGCCCGTGTGCGGGAGAGCCATACCCTGTGCACGTTAAAGAACACGCTGGATGACCTTGACGGGAGGCTACCATCTGTCTCCCAACAGCTGTTCCAGTGGGTCCCCTCCCCCAACCTTCTCTGAGCCTTCGGGGTCCTTGTGACCTGGTCATTTAGCCCATGGTGTGCAAAAAAGTGCCGCTCAGAGGTAAAACAACCCAAATCCAAGAGAAACAGCATTTGCAATCTCTATAAATAGCAGTCAGGTGTACTAATTATGAGGGACCATGAGATTCATGGTTAGGTCACTCAACGCACTTATATGCTGAAGCAACAGGGCAGGAGGTAATGTGATTTACCGTGTGGTAACAGTGCTGAGTTAAATAGATTAAACCGCCAAATTAAACCACATTAATTTTAATGTGCTCGCAGACGCAGAATGGCGAAATGACTTACTTGAAGAGCGCGGATGATTATTCAGTGCATTGTCTACACACAAATGACATCTATTATCGTCATGGCAACTATAACGGTGTCGTCCTTTTCGAGTGATTAGAAAATTCGTTCTATCCGACGTCCAACAACGTGGACCTTCTGCAATGTCAGCGTCATGATGATTCATTTAAGACTAAATCAGTTTATGCGGAATATTCAGAAAACGTCGAAAACTTTTCGTCTAACTTCGAAGTTTCGTGTACATCAGCGAACTTGCAAAATGCATCAACTTTAAACACCGCGGAAGAGTGACAGAAATTCAAAAGTCAGACACAGACAGTTTGATAGTTCCTAAAATATTCTGGTAGTTTGTGAAATATTATGTCTGGTATTATCTGAAATATATTGTCTGGTAGTTTGTGAAATATTCTGTCTGGTATTACCTGAAATATTATGTCTGGTAGTTTGTGAAATATTCTGTCTGGTATTATCTGAAATATATTGTTTGCTAGTTTCTAAAATATTCTGTCTAGTACTTTCGAAAATATTTATTTTAATATCCGAAATATGCTGTCTGTTAGTTTCTAAAATATTCTATCTGGAATTATCATAGAGTTCTCTCTCTATATATATGCAAGGGGCGGGGATGATTCAGTAGGAAGAGCGCCAGGCTCATAATCTGCAGTTCCCATGTTCGAGTCCGAACCTGGGAACGTAAGGTACAGTCCTCACCACAAATGGCTAAATGGTTGTAACAAACATTTATTTGGCTCCTTGTGACAGGGGCGGGGGTGGCTCAGTCGGTAGCGCGCCAGGCTCGTAATCTATAGTTCCCAGGTTCGAGTCCCAGCTGGGTCATCGTTGAGATTTATCTCCGCAAAATTCCCCGCCCTGCCCACGGTCAGTAGGGGACACCGATGGGCTTGGAAAGGACGCCGTCCGTCGGATGGGACGTTAAGTCGTGGCCCCGTGTGTGGGAGAGTCATACCCTGTGCACGTTAAAGAACACGCTGGATGGCCTTGACGGGAGGCTACCATTTGTCTCCCAACAGCTGTTCCAGTGGGTCCCCTTCCCCAACCTTCTCTGAGCCCTCGGGGTCCATGTGACCTGGCCATTTAGCCCATGGTGTGCAAAAAAGAGCCGCTCAGAGGTAAAACAACCCAACCCCCTTGTGACAACAATTTAGCCCATTATGTGCAAAAAAAGCGCCGCTCAGAGGTAAAACAAGCCAATCTATATATATTAGAAGTAGATCTGCAACTGCAGCATGAACAGAACGGAGCAGAGCAAATTGGGCGGAAACGACGCATGTAATGACTATAAAATGTTATTCCATATATAAAATGGAATATATATTCTGGGGAAATATTCTAATAATTTGGAAACCATACTAAAATCTTATCCTATACCTCCCCCCCCCCCCGACTTCCATATAGAATATCATAATCATAGGTACGTTCCTGCACTCATGCATTTTTTTATGAACCTTAATGTACAATGTGAAATATTGTTTTGGAATAAATTGTCAAGATATGTGGGCAATGGCGGAAATAGTCGTGGATTTATCTCTATGTAGCCTTGAAGCGATGACAGAGAAAATGAGGTTTTATATCCTATGGCAATCCCCACAACAGAAGCTTTTATTTGACACATAATTATTTACGATAGGCAGCCGTGTATGGAAGACATAAAAGCAATAAAAATTATTCGGGTTTTTTTTTTGTTGTTGGAGAGGGAATGGGGAGAGAATTAAAAAAAAATTCATATGTCCCGTTACTCTTTATCTCATAAACTTTCATTTGATAAAGAACCTGTTACGATAGATTCCTAGATTAGGAAGCTGATCGAAACATCTGTTTTGATAAATTCAGTGACAAACGTCATGTGAAAGTACGAGGAACGTGTTTTTTATTTTAAATATTTTCAACTGTTAAGTATATTTTTGTATTAAGAAGTACAGTCGCTCAAAAAAGTATCCGAACACTATGGTTGATTACAGAATTCAGAAAAAATAGCTGGCAACGATTTTTTTAGAAATTAGTGATCTGGCAACCTTCGTGTCACGTGACACGAAGGTTGCGGTAAATGTTCACAGCACATTGGATCGTGTGAGCTCACAAAGACCTGGATCGTGTGGGCTCACTCACGGAAATATTGAGCGTGTGCAGTTACCGTTCATAGCAAACTGGAGCGTGTACAGTTGCTGTACACGCTCCAGATATTTTTCCTGAATTCTGTAATCACGTGACACGAAGGTTGCCAGATCACTAATTTCTAAAAAAATCGTTGCCAGATATTTTTTCTGAATTCTGTAATCAACAATAGTGTTCGGATACTTTTTTGAGTGACTGTACAGCTGGCCTGTTATACCAGCAGAACAGACTTTGAATTTTCCACCATCCTTCGAATCGGACGTTAAACCGTGTCCCACTATGTAGGAGATCCATATCCTGGGCACATTAAAGAACATGCTGGATAACACTGACGGGTGACTTCCATTTGTGTCCTAAGAGATTTCCAGTGGATCGTCTTCCTCAGTCATCTCCAAGACTTTGGGATCCTTGTGACCTGATCATTTAGCTCAATGCATACCAAAAAGTGCCGTTCACATATAACCCTGCTCCAGAAAATTTTATAACGATGCATACTGGTATAGACGAATGACTGTTTGAAGCTTGAATTATTGATGGTTTATTTCACTTATCTGTAGGAATTAAAAAAAGAACCGTGCTTTGAATGCGACGATCTGGAATCTGATTTGGATTGTGCTGAACATTTAACCTCTTTCGCTAATGTGTTGCAGGGGAACAGGTCTATTATTAGAGCTGTTGATGAGACTGAGGCAGCGTTGTCAATCAATGCCTACATAAAGCTAAAAGTGATGGGGTAATTAGTGACATTCTGTCCTTTTTAACGAATGTGCCTCTCATGTTAATTAATCCCTCACTTTTATGATCTTGGCGGCTGTAGTATAGATAACGTGGAAGTTGAAAGGGAGAAAGACAAAACGCTTTTATGTGCTGTAAATCAGGTCCTTATGAATCCCTATGAATCATTTTAATGATTAGACTTCAGCTTTATGCCAATCTTCTTTGTTTACCGCGAGAGTGAGGTGAGGCTTCATGCAAAGAGAAATGTAAGAGAATTCAGCAGCACACTGCATCTTTACCCCCATTGTACTTGGGCGGTCTTCGATGAGAAAGAGAACATCTGTGTGCTTGGAAAGGCCGCCGTCCGGCGAATAGGACGCTAAGATGTGGCTCCGTGGGAAGGAGAGCCATATCCTGTGCACATTAAAGAACAGGCTGCCATCTGTCTGATAACAGCTGCACTGTGTGTCCCTTCCCACAACCTTCTCTAAGCCCTTGGAGTCATTATGACGCGGTCATTTAGTTCATTTTGTGCAAAAAAGCGACGCTCAGAGGTAAAACATGGCAATATAAGACTTATTGTTCGCTGGAGTCTCTCAGTACAGTCGCTCAAAAAAGTATCCGAATACTATAGTTGATTACAGAATTCAGAAAAAAATATCTGGCAACTTTTTTAGAGATTAGTGATCTGGCAACCTTCGTGTCACGTGATTACAGAATTCAGGAAAAATATCTGGAGCGTGTACAGCAACTGTACACGCTCCAGTTACCGTTCACAGCAAACTGGAGCGTGTGCAGTTATTGCACACGCTCCAGTTTGCTGTGAACGGTAACTGCACACGCTCAATATTTCCGTGAGTGAGCCCACACGATCCAGGTGTTTGTGAGCTCACACGATCCAATGTGCTCCAGTTTGCTGTGAACGGTAACTGCACACGCTCCATATTCATTGCATTATATATTCATATGCATTATATATATTAAAAAATATCCGAACACTATGGTTGATTACAGAATTCAGAAAAAATATCTGGCAACTTTTTTTAGAAATTAGTGAAACCTTCGTGTCACGTGATACGAAGGTTGCCAGATCACTAATTTCTAAAAAAAAATCGTTGCCAGATATTTTTTCTGAATTCTGTAATCAACCATAATGTTCGGATACTTTTTTCAGCGACTGAACAATAAGCCATAGAGACAATCTGTGAGGAACACATGGTCTCAACTGAGAGATAACACATAAAAAAATTGATCTTTTATCTGTGATTCATGTTCAATTTCTCTTTAGCAGAGAGAAAAAAACACTCTAACTATTCGGCCACTGTAGCATTCAAAATAGAACTTTATTAAAATATTTCTAGATAAAATTTAAGAAATTAAATTTAAACGTTCTAAAATTTCTTTGTTGATAAAAGCTCAGTCAGTAGCCAATCGGCTGAGCGGTTAGTGTGCTTGGTTACTGATTGAGGGGATCCTGGGTTCGGGCCCCGATTATAAGGCATGGACATTTGTTTATTTGTGTTGTCTTTCTACTGAGGTCTCGTCTTCCTCACAGATCTTCTCTATGGTGCGTTGGGTTGTTTTGCCTCTGAGCGGCACTTTTTTGCACACCACGGGATAAATGGTCAGGTCACAAGGACCCCGAAGGCTCAGAAAAGGTTGCGGGAGGTGATCCACTGGAACAGCTGTTGGGAAACAGATGGTAAGATCCCGTCAAGTCCATCCAGTGTGTTCTTTAACAGGGCATGGTTCTCCCGCACACGGGCCACAGCTTAACGTCCCATCCGATGGACGGCGGCCTTTCCAAGCCCATCGGTGTCCCCTACAGACCGTGGGCAAGGTGGGGAGTTTTACGGAGATAAGTCTAAACGCTGACCAAGCTGGGACTCGAACCTGGGAACTGCAGTTTACAAGCCTGGCGCGTTATATTGATAAGTTGCTATCAGAACTCTGTGGCGAACAGCTGCTTTAGGGGGTAATTTATGTTTTTATTTATTTTTATCTAAATAAATAGTAAATAATCAAAATGTTTCACTTATTACTTGCCGCCTGAGGGTTTCCTACAAGCTTGATTGGTATTAAAGATTGAGCAACGAATTTGTCCTTGTCGATTTGGTACATATTAAGCCTTATTTTAGGGGGGGGGGGGTGGCTCAGTCGGTAGCGCGCCAGGCTCGTAATCTGTAGTTCCCAGGTTCGAGTCCCAGCTGGGTCAGCGTTGAGATTTATCTCCGCAAAATTCCCCGCCCTGCCCACGGTCAGTAGGGGACACCGATGGGCTTGGAAAGGACGCTGTCCGTCGGATGGGACGTTAAGTCGTGGTCCCGTGTGTGGGAGAGTCATACCCTGTGCACGTTAAAGAACACGCTGGATGGCCTTGACGGGAGGCTCCATCTGTCTCCCAACAGCTGTTCCAGTGGGTCCCCTCCCCCAACCTTCTCTGAGCCTTCGGGGTTCTTGTGGCCTGGCCATTTAGCCCATGGTGTGCAAAAAAGTGCCGCTCAGAGGTAAAACAATCCAATCTAAGCCTTATTTTCATTTTATAAAGACTGAAAGTAGTCTATGCCTTTGGATGACATTGCAGATGGGCCATGTAATCGACTCTGTAAAAAAAAAGTATTAATTCCTCTTATGTTACGACAAAAAATCTTATTCAACACACCTTCAATAAATCTATTTTTCTCTCAGGTATTCCTGTTTCCGTCTCAAGGGTGATTTACGGCGGTAAAAATGCGATTCTATTAAATGGAACAGAGTCATCATTTTTCACTGTCTTAAGAGCTATGTAAAGAAAAAATTCGTTCAGAACCCAACACCGCTTATACCAACAACCATGAGCGAAGTGTGCGAAACATACATCCCAGGAGAAAGATTAATTGCATACTCTAAAAATGTACAGTCGCTCAAAAAAGTATCCGAACACTATGGTTGATTACAGAATTCAGAAAAAATATCTGGCAACGATTTTTTTAGAAATTAGTGATCTGGCAACCTTCGTGTCACGTGACACGAAGGTTGCGGTTAATGTTCAAAGCACATTGGATCGTGTGAGCTCACAAAGACCTGGATCTTGTGGGCTCACTCACGGAAATATTGAGCGTGTGCAGTTACCGTTCACAGCAAACTGGAGCGTGTGCAATAACTGCACACGCTCCAGTTTGCTGTGAACGGTAACTGGAGCGTGTACAGTAACTGCACACGCTCCAGTTTTCTGTGAACGGTAACTGGAGCGTGTACAGTTGGTGTACACGCTCCAGACATTTTTCCTGAATTCTGTAATCACGTGACACGAAGGTTGCCAGATCACTAATTTCTAAAAAAATCGTTGCCAGATATTTTTTCTGAATTCTGTAATCAACCATAGTGTTCGGATACTTTTTTGAGCGACACTACGTCTTTATTTTATGTATCTGAACCTTTTCGCTTTTAATGAGAGAAATATCATCTCCATCACTTAAAACGAAAATTGTATTTTTTCTAAGCTTTCGTCGTTAGGAAACATCTTTTGTTTTTAGACGTTCATGTCCGCATCCATTAGCTTGAGACTTTGTTATCCACACACCAAGTCCTGACCACACGAAGGATAATCGATTCCGGAGCTAAAGTGTCCGGGGGCTGAGTTTAATATAGAAGAAATGAGTTATCCCTTACAACCAAGGTCTGTCAGACTCTGTAGGATAGAAAGTGGAGATAATGAGTACCCTATCCATCAGATAATCCATCACTCTAAGTGGATTCTCCTTAATTACTGATGTTTGAGGCTTTAATAGCTGACTTTCACCTGCGCAGAGGTCGCTAATGGTGCCATGATGTATACAGTAAAAGTGTGAGGAAGAGACAGAGAAAAGAAGGGGTAAAGAGAAAGACAGAAGGGAAGAGATACAGTCAGAAGAGGGGATGGAAATAGAGGAAGAGAAATATTGCTGAAGTCAGCGTTTAAGTGACATGAAGTTGGGAATGAACTGATCGTGACGAAGAAATGTTGATAGCCGTGAAGTCAAGTGAAAAGGTTATACCTTGGATCGTGTAGAATGTTCAATGATCTGACAGGGTTTTATTGAGGAATCTCTTGTAAATTGTTGTGCAGGTTTTCTTTTACAGTTTGAAGCCGTTCATGAAGTAAATAATAGATTTTGTTTGAGAAAGTAGAGTGTATTATTCAACATTCATGTAGGTATGGCTGTCGTCCACGGGATAGGAACTTTACATGCTGTGTGTAAGGGTAGAGGTCTTTCCAGACAGAGGTCAGTCTGAGACGAATAAGTAAAATTTTCAATACGTATATGGGGATTGAACTTGAGAATTTCAGTTTGTGATTTCGATCTCTCTCTCAGGAAGTATGCGCTCTGTTATCTTTACAAACTCTATCTTATTTTGCCTAAAGGTGCAACGACTTTTTTTTTTTGAGAAAGTGAAGCCAGTTTTCGATCAAGAACAAAAAAAATACATTTATGATTTTTGCTCGAATAATGTTTCAGAGCTACTTATTATTACAATGATAATTAAGATAGAATCTTTGTTACTTACTGCAAAGGTTATCAAATTAAAGTCAGCGTAACTTGTCAAATATTATTAAGATAAAATCAGCTCATTGCAGGGATTATCGAGTTGAAATAAAAGATACTTGTTGAAAAAGTAATCAAGATAAAATCAAAGCTGCTTATGAAAAATATCATCAGAATCAGCTACGTATTGCAAAGATTATCTAAGAGTATCAGAATTATCATTGAGAACTATTTATTTTACACGTTATGATAAAACCAGAGTTACAACAAATGTTATCAGAATATCAGGAAGTGCTACATGTTTCAAAATTTAGGATAAAATCAGGAATCCTACAGCAAAGATTATCAAGATAAAACTAGTTACTTAAAAACAAAGTTAATGTTTTAAAGATTGTTAATATAAAATCAGAGCACCTTATTACAAATATTATTGTGATGAAATCAGGTTTAATTATCACCAAGATTTCCGATTAAAAATCAAAGTTTCCTATTGCAAGAGTCATAAAGATAAAATCGAAACTACTTATTACGAAGATTATCAATATAAGGGTGACTTGTTAGTAAAATCATTAAGATAAATCAGAGTTGTTTATTGCAGAAATTATCAGAATTGAAACTATTTATTGCAAAGGTTACGAAAATAAAACCAGAATTACTTTTTTTTACAGATTGCCAAGCTAAAAAAAAGTTACTTTTTGCAAAAATCGTCAGGGTAAAATTAGAGCAAATTATTGCAAAGGTTATCTCGATAAAATCATATTAACAAATTGTAAAGAATGTCAAGAAAGAAATCAGAATATATGTTGCGAAGATTGTCAAGAGAAAATCAAAACTACGTATCACAAAGATTATTAGAATGAAATCAAACAAGGCATTTTATAAATGGAAGTTATCAGAGATTGAATGCATTTTTCAGATGCCCAAAGAAATGTGTGTAGTCGATATGCACACTTGTGTTCTCCTTCTTTGAACTTATAACATCTAGAATAAATTAATCTACGTGTTTGATCTTTGGTAATTATCAGTTGCGAATTGAAGGATGGTTAGTTTCTTGCATCCAAGCAACGATGAGCAATTTAAATTTAGAAATAGGAATTCTACATTATTATTCCATCAGTTGCAAAATGCAACTCTGGTGCAACTATATGTGAATCAAGATTGAAGAAAGGCTTTTTTTTTCATGAGATAAAATCGGGAGCAAACTTCTTTATTTTCATCTTATGAACGTTGGTAATCGTCGGTTACCAACGTTTTTGAGCCCAAGATCCCTTTACTCTTTCTAACCTCCCCATGATGGAATTCGGGGCGGGGGTGGCTCAGTCGGTAGCGCGTCAGGTTCGTAATCTGTAGTTCCCAGGTTCGAGTCCCACCTGGGTCAGCGTTGAGATTTATCTCCGCAAAATTTCCCCGCCCTGCCTACGGTCAGTGGGGGACACCGATGGGCTTGGAAAGGCCGCCGTCCGTCGGATGGGACGTTAAGCCGTGGCCCCGTGTGTGGGAGAGCCATACCCTGTGCACGTTAAAGAACACGCTGGATGGCCTTGACGGGAGGCTACCATCTGTCTCCCAACAGTTGTTCCAGTGGGTCCCCTCCCCCAACCTTCTCTGAGCCTTCGGGGTCCATGTGACCTGGCCATTTAGCCCATGGTGTGCAAAAAAGTGCCGCTCAGAGGTAAAACAACCCAACCCAACCCTGACCATTTAGACCATGGTGTGCAAAAAAGTGCCGCTCAGAGGTAAAACAACCCAACCCATGATGGAATTCAAAATATTTTTTTCTCTACACATCTAGTTAAAAATATATTTATAGTGTACACAAATTTATGAGTATATTGAGACTGTATCTGTGAATTTCTAAGGGTTTTCTGTCGAAACAAAACATTCATATCTATGTTAATCTAAGAACTATTTGATATTTATTTAATCTCTTCATTACAAAAAATTCGAAGTAAATAAATTAAAAAAATACTCCCCAAATTGGGGCGGGGGGTGCTCAGTAAGTAGGCCGCCAGGCTCGTACCCTGCAGTTGCAGGTTCGAGTCCCAGCTGGATCGGCGTTGAGATTTATCTCCGCAAAACTCCCCGCCCTGCTCACAGTCAGTAGGGGACACAGATGGGTTTGGAAAGGCCGCCGTCAATCCGCTTCACCTGTGCGGAAGAGCCATACCTTGTGCACGTTCAATACTCACTGGATGGCCTTGACGGGAGACTGTCATCTATCTCCTAACAGCTGTTCCAGTGGGTCCCCTCTCCCAGCCTTCTCTGAGCCTTAGAGATCCTTGTGACCTTGCAATTTAGCCCATGGTGTGCAAAAAAAGTGCCGCTCAGACGTAAAACAACTCAATCCAACCCAACTGTGTCGGTGTTGAGATTTATCTCCGCAAAACTCCCCGCCCACCCCCACAGTCTGTAGGGAACACGATGGGCTTGGAAAGGCCGCCGTCCATCGGATGGGACGTCAACCCGTAGGCCCCTGTGCGGGAGAGCCATACCCTGTGCGCGTTAAAGAACACGCTGGATGGCCTTGACTGGAGTCTACCATCTGTTCCAGTGGGTCCCCTCCCCCAATCTTCTCGGAACCTTCCTGTGACCTGGCCATTTAGCCCATTGTGTGCAAAAAAGTTTCGCTCAGGGGTAAAACAACCCAACTCTCCCAAATTTGTAAAGCAGAGAAAAAGTAAAATTGGGAACAAACTTAACTGGTATAAAAAAATGAAGTTGTATTAATCACAAAAATATTTATTTTTTCATGTTTCTTTTAAATTAGAGATGAAGACATTCTTTATTCATTCTAGCATAAGTAAAAATATATGAAGAAATTATTATTCTTTTCTAAAGCGACCCCAGAGAGCCTGAACGACGACCCCGTCCCTCCGAAAGACCCTATTGACCTTCTCTCAGTGCCTCCAAAGGACCCCATTGACCTTCTGTCTGTTCCTCCTGGGCCGGAAGTTGACGATACTGGTGGAAGAGCCACTAGACCACCGATGATGGCTATCTCTATGGCAACCAACGAGGCAACCACGGGACTGACAAGAGGTCGACGATTAGGAGGACCAGGGATTCATAAGGCAGTGAAGCCATCCCGTGGCACCGAAGGATTAAGAAGAGGATTTGGATCCCGAAACAGAAGCATCGAGAGTGGAGTTAATCTGGATTACAGAGATGGAGTCAATGATTTCGAAACGAGAGCTGCTGATGTTGGACCGAAACTAAGAGCTGGAGGATTAAACAGGTATTTGGAAGCAATCGATTCTAGTTTACTTCTGTAACCAGATCTCAAGGTACCCAAAAGGATTTAATAGGTAAAAAGGATGGTATTTTTTCTACCTCTGAGCGGCATTTTTATCCACACAGTGGTCTAAATGGCTAAGATCCAAGAGCTCAGAGTTCGGCATTAGAAGGGAACCAACTTGAAGGGTCACATGGAATCCACCCGTCAAGGCCATTCAATGTTTTCTTTAACGCGTGGGCGGGGGTGGCTCAGTCGGTAGCGCGCCAAGCTCGTAATCTGTAGTTCCCAGGTTCGAGTCCCAGTTGGGTCAGCGTTGAGATTTATCTCCGCAAAAATTCCCCGCCCTGCCCACGGTCAGTAGGAGACACCGATGGGCTTGGAAAGGCCGCCGTCGGATGGGACGTTAAGCCGGGAGAGCCATGCCCTGTACACGTTAAAGAACACGCTGGATGGCCTTGACGGGAGGCTACCATCTGTCTCCCAACAGCTGTTCCAGTGGGTCCCCTCCCCCAACCTTCTCTGAGCCTTCGGGGTTCATGTGACCTGGCCATTTAGACCATGGTGTGCAAAAAAGTGCCGCTCAGAGGTAAAACAACCCAATCCAACCTTTAACGCGTATGTGGTCACGGTTTCAGATCCATCTGACGGACTTGTGACCACTTTCTCACCTAGGGCAGAACGACAGTTAGTTACTAAAATCTAAATGCAGTCATTGGAGGACTCAAACTCGATAACATAAGAGTTGCCCATGGAGCTCTATTGAATGAGTCATTCACCTCCCAATAGCTCACATGAAGTGTAGGTAAATCTCTGATATGCATTTGGAAATTACTGTATGTGGAAATGAAATATAAATCTTTTATTGATTTGCTAAATTTTTCAAAAGACATTTTCGAAAAAGGGAGGCTATGCTCCTCCTTTGAGAATCTAGTTATAAAAGGCAATAGAAGCAAAAAAATATTAAATTTGTGTAATATTTCATGCCTTCACCTAAAACTTAGGAGTAATGCTATACAGTTCAGTGGAAATGAAGTCTTTCTCCTGCCCCGCCCCTTTTCCTGCTAGATGTGGGGGGGGGGGAGGCAGTGGCGGCTCAGACGGTAGCGCGTTAAGTTCGTAAATCTTCAGTTTTAAGGTTCGAGTCTCGCCTGGGCCATTGTTGAGATTTATCTCCGCAAAGCTTCCCGCCCTGCTCTTGGTCAGTAGGGACACTGATGGGCTTGGAAAGGCTGCCTTAAATGGTTCGGATGGGACGTTAAACCATGGTCCCATGTTCGGGAGAGCCATATTCTATGCAAGTTAAAGAACACGCTGAATGACCTTGACAGGGAGGCTACCATCTATCTCCCAACAACAGTCCAGTGGGTCCCTCAACCTTCTCTGAGCCCTCGGGTTCTTGTGACCTTGAGGCTTCTGTGTACAAAAACCTGCCGCTCAGAAGTAAAACAACCCAACTCAACTTAACCAGCTTGATGGCTTGTCCATGCCTATTGAGTCATCTGTTCCAACATGGAATCAGCAATGTGATAACTTCATTCCGAGATGACTTTGGTTGTTTCATGAGGATGTCTGTGACAATGCGCTGTACTTCTTCATCCGATTTCAACTTCGTTGTCTTCATGGCGTTTTTAGAAGTCGAAAAATGTGAAAATTTAATAGAGAATATATCATGGTTATATAAAGGATGTTCCAGGCATTCCCAACTCTACCTCTTGAAAGTTGTTATTTTGACTTGGACATTATGGAAGCAGTCGTTGTAGGTAACAAAACAACTGTTTTACTCAAAAGTCGTGGTCACTTTGACTTTACTGCCTGCCTTCGATTGACTACTAACAAGGAAAACACAGGAAAGTACAGTCGGTCAAAAAAGTATCCGAACACTATGGTTAATTATAGAATTCAGAAAAAATATCTGGCAACGACTTTTTTTCTTTTAGAAATTAGTGATCTGGCAACCTTCGTGAAATGGAAAACCACTTTGAAAGCTCCTTACTTTTGATAATAAGTTTGTTCTATTTTTCGTCTGAAAAATGACACTAGAGATACCCTGCTGATCTCTCTCAAGATTTTCAGTTTGAAAGATAATAACTGTTATAAATAATAACTGCAACAAACTAAAGAAATATAAAGCAAAATGTTATTTATATTTCAGAAAATGTTATTTATATTTCAGAAAATGTTGACCTATTTAATATTCGTACTATAATGACGCCAATGTAAGGGGCTCATTAGTATGACTATCCAGTCTTACGCATGCCATGTTTTATATTTATACATACCTAAAATCTATTTTATAGTAAAGTAGGATGCACGAGTTGGAGCCAAGGAAAGTGCAAGCAATCTACAGAAGAAATATCGCGACAAACAGCCAGTTACCATAAAGATCTCACACGCACGTTTTTGGTGTAAATTATCAGGTACAGTCGCTCAAAAAAGTATCCGAACACTGGTTGATTACAGAATTCAGAAAAAATATCTGGCAACGATTTTTTTAGAAATCAGTGATCTGGCAACCTTCGTGTCACGTGATTACAGAATTCAGGAAAAATATCTGGAGCGTGTACAGCAACTGTACATGCTCCAGTTACCGTTCACAGCAAACTGGAGCATGTGCAGTTACTGCACACGCTCCAGCTTGCTGTGAACGGTAACTGCACACGCTCAATATTTCCGTGAGTGAGCCCACACGATCCAGGTCTTTGTGAGCTCACACGATCCAATGTGCTGTGAACATTAACCGCAACCGCTCCAGTTTGCTGTGAACGGTAACTGCACACGCTCCATATTCATTGCATTATATATTTATACGCATTATATATATTAAAAAAGCATCCGAATACTATGGTTGATTACAGAATTCAGAAAAAATATCTGACAACGATTTTTTTAGAAATTAGTGATCTGGCAACCTTCGTGTTACGAAGGTTGCCAGATCACTAATTTCAAAAAAATCGTTGCCAGATATTTTTTCTGAATTCTGTAATCAACCATAGTGTTCGGATACTTTTTTGAACCACTGTACGATATTTGTCAGCCTTGTGAGGATGTTCGAACCCAGCAAAGGGGTCTTGGCTGAGATTCGAACCCCGGTGAAGAGGTGGCGGAGGTAACTCAGTTTGTAGCCCTTCAGGCTCGTAATCTGCAGATCCCAGCTTCGAGTCCCGTCTGATCCATCTTTGAGATTCCCACCTTACCCTCTGTCAGCAGGGGACACCGATGAGCTTATTAAGGCTTTCGTCCTTCGGATGGGACGTTAAACCGTGGCCCATTTTGAGGGAGAGCCATAACCTATGCACGTTGAAAAGCATACTGGATGACCTTGACGGGAGACTACCATCTGTCTCCCAACAGCTGTTCCACTGGATCCCCTATCCCCACTCTTCTCTGAGCTTTCGGGGTCCTTGTGACCTGGCCATTTAGCCCATTGTGTGAAAAAAAGTGCCGCTCAGAGGTAAAACAACCCAACAACCTTGTGACCTGGCCATTTAGCCCATTGTGTAAAAAAAGTGCTGCCACAGGTAAAACAACTCAACCCAAGTAAGAGCTGTAAATTTGGACTGGGATTCGAACCCATAGATTATTTCAAAAGATATAGACTCGGATTTGAACCGAGATGTTAATCCAATGATTCTTGATTGGGAGTCGAATCAGAATATGAAATCAATGAATATTCGATGAGATTCGAATTCAGATATTAATTTGATGAATCTTGTTTGGGATTTGAATAAAGTCTTTGTGCCTTGTTTGGGAATCGGATTCAGATGAAATCATTTTATCAGCTGTCTGGATTTCGAATTCCGATCGGAGTATCAGTTTTTGCTGAATTTCAGCAATATTCGTTTAATATTTAAAGAGTTAAGGAAGCTGGAATATTGAACACTAAAAGTTTCCGGCCAAATGATTTTTTCGTAAAAGCTGATCCAAATTACAGGTAAAAATTGTTCTATTAAACTGTTTACTGAATTAATTGCATATTTATATATTCACCAAATAATTTTTCAGTTTTTGCAAATTTTAGCTAAACGTTTAAAGAAAGTTGTCTGATTTGCCACTGAGCGACAATTTTTTGTACCCAATTGGCTAAACGTCTAGGTCACAACAGCCCAAAGGCTCATAGAAAGTTTGGGAAGTGGATCCACTAGATACCAAGGACGTTCAAAAAGTTCTTGACACGTGTCTGTAGGTTTTCACTCGTTCCTACGAAATTAACGAGCTACTACTTGTTTGAAAGCTTGTCTAAACTTGCCATTGCAAATTAGAAACAAAGGCCGCATCATTATTTCTCTGTTCACTAGCGGCGCGTACAGTTCGGTCTGCGAAATCTGCGCGTCGTTGCTACGATGCTCAACCATTACGAATCCCTTACATCAGAGATTCTTAAACTTTTTTGACACTGCCACTCCCTGGAACTGTAATAAATTCCCCCTTTCTTACAATGTAGGACCTACGAATTTACAAAAAATGTTTTCTCTAAAAATATTAGCAAATATAAAACTATTATCGCTCTGCAACCCCTCTTTCCAAGTTGCTCACGTCCCACTCCCCCCCCCCCCCCCCCCCAAGAATCGCGAGCCCCCAGTTTCAAAACTAGTACCCGAAAGACTAGTATGAAAACTGAACTACAAGACTGTTTGGTTTGTTTTACCTCTGAGCGGCACTTTTTTGCATACCATGGGCTAAATGGCCAGGTCACATGGACCCTGAAGACTCAGAAAAGGTTGGAAGAGGGGACCCACTGGAACAGCTGTTGGGAGACAGATGACAGCCACCCGTCAAGTCCATCCAGTGTGTTCTTTAACGTGCACAAGGTATGGCTCTCACGCACACGGGGCCACGGCTTAACGTTCCATCCGACGGACGGAGGCCTTTCCAAGCCCATCGGTGTCCCCTGCTGACCGTGGGCAGGGCGGGGAATTTTGCGGAGATAAATGCTGATCCAGCTGGGACTTGAACCTGGGAACTATAGATTACGAGCCTGGCGCACTATCGACTGAGCCACCCCCTCCCCAACATGACTGACTTTTCTATTGACTGACAATCTAAGGTGAGAGAGTTCGGGTAATGTATAGTGCACTTCGAGTGTTTTTTTTCTTGGCTTTCTTTGAAGATTCGTCACACAGTGTTATTACTTGTCGAGGTAAACGCCCTCTTCATTTTCTCAGCAACGAACAGCAGACAGATTCTCTCTCATTCTCTATAATGAGGTCACTCGTCTGAGTCGGTCTCCAGTTCGGAGAAAACTCTCCCCGGTTGGTCGCCAAAATGTCTGCTGTTGCTATGGTTACGGGAAGCTTAAACAAATCAAAGAATATTCCCTCCCACTAGATTACGAACGGAAGAAAGAGAACGGCAAAAAAAAATACACTGAATGTAACAAAGTATTATTTATGTGGATGAACTACTTCTCAGATTTCTTAATTTACATTGCTATCCCATGAAATTGGGGGGCTACGTTGCTATTCCGTATACCAAAAAAAAAACCTGAAGCTTTAAGATCATTTCATGCTTGTGGTACAGTCGCTCAAAGAAGTATCCAAACGCTATGGTTGATTACAGAATTCAGAAAAAATATCTGGCAATGAATTTTTTTAGAAATTAGTGATCTGGCAGCCTTCGTGTCACGTGACACGAAGGTTTCCATATCACTAATTTCTAAAAAAATCATTGCCAGATATTTTTTCTGAATTCTGTAATCAACCATAGTGTTCGGATACTTTTTTAATATATATAATGCGTATGAATATGTAATGCAATGAATATGGAGCGTGTGCAGTTACCGTTCACAGCAAACTGGAGCGATTGCTGTTAATGTTCACAGCACATTGGATCGTGTGAGCTCACAAAGACCTGGATCGTGTGGGATCACTCACGGAAATATTGAGCGTGTGCAGTTACCGTTCACAGCAAATGCCACTAAAAATCACTAAACTCACCACAGCAAATATCACTAATTTCTAAAAAAATCGTTGCCAGATATTTTTTCTGAATTCTGTAATCAACCATAGCGTTCGGATACTTCTTTGAGCGACTGTACTTAGAAGCTCATAATATGTAACTGAAATGGGTTGTTGGTAAAGGTTGTTTAAATTTTCCAAATAATTATTGTGCTATTAACAGATCAAGGAAATTTTTTTTGGTATTAGAAACCTTTGTCAGTTAGCTTTGAAAACTTTCAGAATTCTGTTATTTCTCTATCAAACGAGGGAGGGAAGAGCTAGTAATCCGATTGTTCAACGTTCGAGTCCCCATTTCGCTTATGTTGAGATTTTCTTCAGTAACACACTGTGCTCACCGAGAGAAAGGGGCTCCTGAAGGGTTTGGAAAGGCCATCGGATGGGACGTTAAGCCGTGGCTCTCTGTGTAGGAAAGCAATTCGGCCTTAACGAAAGACATCCACCTCTTTTTTAAAACATGTCCCTTGGATCACCTTCTCCAATCTTCTCTAAGCCCTTGGTCCTTGTAACCTGATCATTTATCGGCTCAGTCGGTAGCGCGCCAGGCTCGTAATCTGCAGTTCCCAGGTTCGAGTCCCAGCTGGGTCAGCGTTTAGACTTGTCTCCACAAAACTCCCCGCCCTGCCTACGGTCAGTAGGGGCAACATCTCCTACATTGGTAGGGGGCACCGATGAGCTTGAAAAGACCGCCGTCCGTCGAATGGGACGTTAAGCCGTGGCCACGTGTGCGGGAGAGTCATACCTTGTGCACGTTAAAAAACACGCCGGATGGTCTTGACGGGAGGCTACCATCTGTCTCCCAACAGCTGTTCCAGTGAATCCCCTCACCTAACCTTCTCCGAGCCTTCGGGGTCTATGTAACCGTGCCATTTAACCCATTGTGTGCAAAAAAATTGCCGTTCAGAGGTAAACCAACCAACCTGATCATTTTATTTTGAACCTGATATTGTTAATTGTGCCACTCAGAGGTAAATCAACGCAACTTGACTTTATAAATGCATCTTAAATTTTGAAGATGTTATTTTTATAATGACAGTGTGATGTAATATACACTCTAAAGAAATATTCAGATAATTTCCATGTGAGGTCAATGAGAATCTAACTTGGAAGCTCTATAACTTCTAAAATATGCATTTAATGGGGAAAATGTGACTGAAAATGAATATCATAATCAAATCTGTTTAAATCTCTATTTTCAACAATGTTCGTTCAGTATTTAAAGACGTACGGAAGATGGAATATTGAACAAAAAATTATCTTGTTTTATAAAAATCACCATTTTCTAATATTAATATAATCATTAAGCTTCTAAAATTTATATTAATTTTATTAAATGGCTTGAACCAATATTTATCATTTGACTTTTAAATTAAAATTCTTGTGATGGATTACCATAATATTATTTGGGAAATATTCTAGCTTCCATAACTCTTTAAACACTGAACGGATTAAAAATAGCGAATAGAATTTATTGCGATCTTTAATTCATCTTCAGTCGCATTTTTCCATTAGATTCATATTTTAGAATTTATAGAGCTTCCAAATTAATTTCACATTGACATAACATAGAATTTATCTAACTTTTTGGCAGGGCTGTGTATTTTAGAATAATGTGAATATTGTCACTGAAGGAAAATTAGAGAACCAATGTCATAAAATTAGCATTTTTCTCAGAAAATATTTTTACAACCGCCAAAAAAAATCCGATTTGGCTATCTAGTGGCGTAACATGGAAATTCTGTACTTTATCAACTGGTCAAAACACGCTTTCATGAAATAGTTGCTGAAGACAGAAATTCTTAAATACCAAGATATTATAGCTTATAGCAGAGAGCGTTATTGGTACATTTCAAATCCATCATTTCTGTTTGTCTTAAGCCTTGTTTGAGCTATCATTTCAGTTCAACCTTTTAGATAATAGCGCGTCAGGGAGATTTTACGTCAATTTTACCTCATAACGTGTCAGGGAGATCTAGGAAACGAAATCCTTTCAAAAACGATTCAGCGGGATTTAATTAATAATAGTTATTTGGAAGGCTAACGGTGAAACCCGATACGAGAAAAAATTCGACAACATTAACCGATTGCCAAAATTGCAATTTTCAGAGAGAAAAGTTAGCTCAGAGTCTGAGAACTTGTTTTATTATATAGATATCAAATGCAATGTCCGTAATTAAACAATAATTTTGCTCCTTAAATGTTAATGGCTAAATATAAATTATCCCACCTTTGCTTTGAATTTGCATAAATCCAAGCGTCTCGCCGTTGGGTGGTTGTGTGGAGAATAGGCATTTTTATTATGCCCCCCCCCCCTCCCAGTTGACGCCCACGGCTCTAATGTTATCTGGTTGATGGCAAGTAAACACGGTTAAGAAACGGCAGAGAAATGACGTTACGACACATCAGTCTCGTAACCCTTCTTTGAGACTGAAGCTCATCAGTCTTGTAACCTTCTTTGAGACTGAAACTCACCAATCATTTAACCTCGTTTTGAGACTGAAGCTCACCAATCTCGTAAGCTTCTTTAAGACTGAAGTTCATCAGTCTTGTAACCTTCTTTGAGACTAAAACTCACTAGTCTCGTAATCTTGTTTTGAGACCGAAGCTCATCAGTCTCGTAATCTCGTTTTGAAACTGAAACTCACCAATCTTGTAAACTCCTTTAAGACAAACTCACCAATCTTGTAAGCTCTTTTAAGACAAACTCACCAGTCTCGTAACCACCTTTGAGACTGAAGCTCACCAATCTTGTAACCTTCTTTGAGACTGAAACTCACCAATCATTTAACCTCGTTTTGAGACTGAAGCTCACCAATCTCGTAAGCTTCTTTAAGACTGAAGTTCATCAGTCTTGTAACCTTCTTTGAGACTAAAACTCACTAGTCTCGTAACCTCGTTTTGAGACCGAAGCTCATCAGTCTCGTAATCTCGTTTTGAAACTGAAACTCACCAATCTTGTAAACTCCTTTAAGACAAACTCACCAATCTTGTAAGCTCTTTTAAGACAAACTCACCAGTCTCGTAACCACCTTTGAGACTGAAGCTCACCAATCTTGTAACCTTCTTTGAGACTGAAACTCACCAATCATTTAACCTCGTTTTGACTGAAGCTCACCAATCTTGTAAGCTCCTTTAAGACTGAAGTTCACCAGTCTTGTAACCTTCTTTGAGACTAAAACTCACTAGTCTCGTAACCTCGTTTTGAGACCGAAGCTCATCAGTCTCGTAATCTCGTTTTGAAACTGAAAGTCACCAATCTTGTAAATTCCTTTAAGACAAACTCACCAATCTTGTAAGGGGCGGGGGTGGCTCAGTCGGTAGCGCGCCAGGCTCGTAATCTGTAGTTCCCAGGTTCGAGTCCTAGCTGGGTCAGCGTTGAGATTTATCTCCGCAAAATTCCCCGCCCTGCCCACGGTCAGTAGGGGACACCGATGGGCTTGGAAAGGCCGCCGTCCGTCGGATGGGACGTTAAGCCGTAGCCCCGTGTGCGGGAGAGCCATACCCTGTGCACGTTAAAGAACACGCTGGATGGCCTTGACCGGAGGCTACCATCTGTCTCCCAACAGCTGTTCCAGTGGGTCCCCTCCCCCAACCTTCTCTGAGCCTTCGGGGTCCATGTGACCTGGCCATTTAGCCCGTGGTGTGCAAAAAAGTGCCGCTCAGAGGTAAAACAACCCAACCCACCAATCTTGTAAGCTCTTTTAAGACAAACTCACTAGTCTAGTAACCTCCTTTGAGACTGAAGCTCACCAGTCTCATAAAAATTGTTGCACTCTCAACTGCGCCCAGTTGAGTTTTTTCAATTTTCTTTGGTTCAAGGTTCAAAGTGTTGTAAGTTCATGGTGAAATTAGTCTCCAATGACATGCTCCCTTCACCAGTTCTTTACTTTTCCCTTCAGTGACAGTGACGCTATGCCACTAGACGGGCCGGGGTTGGCTCAGTCGGTACCGCGCCAGGCTCGTAATCTGTAGTTCCCAGGTTCGAGTCCCAGCTGGGTCAGCGTTGAGATTTATCTCCGCAAAATTCCCCGCCCTGCCCACGATCAGTAGGGGACACCGATGGGCTTGGAAAGGCCGCCGTCCGTCGGATGGGACTTTAAGCCGTGGCCCCGTGTGCGGGAGAGCCATACCCTGTGCACGTTAAAGAACACGCTGGATGGCCTTGACGGGAGGCTACCATCTGTCTCCCAACAGCTGTTCCAGTGGGTCCCCTCCCCCAACCTTCTCTGAGTCTTCGGGGTCCATGTGACCTGGCCATTTAGCCCATGGTGTGCAAAAAAGTGCTGCTCAGAGGTAAAACAACCCAACCCTATGCCACTAGACTAACAACCAGAAAGAAAGGAATTTCTAACACCTCTCTCAGGCTGTTCGCGCTATGATGGTTAAGATGATGAGCAATATTTCGTTGAATCAGCAGAAGTATTTTAAAGTGCAGTATATACTCGATTATTCGGCTTAATTAGAGATCTAATTACTTCGGATAATCGAAAATACGGAAAATCGATTTCAAATAAAACAGATATTGTATTTTATACTTTGTTTAATTATCCAAAATTTAAGTAGTAAATTAGTTTTAGTTGTAATACTTTCTTTAATATACAACGAAACATTTAACACGTTGACTGCCGCATGAATCATATATGATTCACACTTAATTTGCTCCAGAGGCCGCGTGAATCGTCCGTGCTTCACATACAAATTTGTAGTTCAGGGCTCGTGAATCAGTTGCGTTTCACATTAGAATGCATTGCGCATGCGTAATAGAGGAGTTGGGCATGAGGAACAAATCCATGGTCTTAGTGCGCCGAAATTTCAACTAAAGTATATTGTAGGGGTCAATGAAATAGTTTGACATTTTGTACAGTCGCTCAAAAAAGTATCCGAACACCATGATTGATTACAGAATTCATAAAAAATATCTGGCAACGATTTTTTTAGAAATCAGTGATCTGGCAACCTTCGTGTCACGTGACACGAAGGTTGCCAGATCACTAATTTCTAAAAAAATCGTCGCCAGATATTTTTTCTGAATTCTGTAATCAGCCATAGTGTTCGGATATTTTTTAATATATATGTTACCGCTAAAGCTCGAAAGCCGTTAATGTGCACATTACCTAGCTAATCTGCAGATTAACTGATTTGCTCCGTTAACGTGCGGAATCAAGAGTTTTCCACATTTTACCTAGGTAATGTGCACATTAACGGCTTCCGTATCGTTAAAGTTCAAAAGTTTGTTTCTCTCATAGTGGTGAATCTCTTGAATATGAATCTTCGTGTCACGTGATTCACTCGTCCGCATTATAAAAAACGCCCCGGATGAGCGGAGGCCAAATGAGAACGAATCGGTAAAGTGATTCATTCTTGATAACGAATCACTAAAATGATTCGTTCTCACTTGGCCTGCTCATTTTGGGGCGTTTTTTATAATTCGGACGACTGATTCATGTTGACAGAGGGATGACCCTGGTTTCAATTCTACTCTCGGACACTAGATAAATAACATTATGTTAATTAATGCGTACATAAACGTTCCTGTTGTTCCAGCAAAGATCTTATTTTCATTTTAACGAGTGCCTAGTAGGTAATTTGCAGATTATCCAGGTAATTTGCAGATTACCTAGGTGATTTGAGAAATGAAACATATTTCCGCACGTTAACGGATCACCCTAGTTAATCTGCACAATACCTAGATAATCTGTAGAATAACTGATTTCTGCACTTTAGCGGTAACATATATAATGCGTATGAATATATAATGCAATGAATATGGAGCGTGTGCAGTTATCGTTCACAGCAAACTGGAGCGGTTGCGGTTAATATTCACAGCACATTGGATCGTGTGGGCTCACTCACGGAAATATTGAGCGTGTGCAGTTGCTGTACACGCTCCAGATATTTTTCCTGAATTCTGTAATCACGTGACACGAAGGTTGCCAGATCACTAATTTCTAAAAAAAATCGTTGCCAGATATTTTTTATGAATTCTGTAATAAACCATGCTGTTCGGATACTTTTTTGAACGACTGTACTTACTTTATTGAATTGCGGTGCTAAATAAAATAAGAAAATACTATATTAAATTTTGTTTAGTTAATGAAAATATTAGCTAAACAAAACAGTGTATTCTGAAAATGCAATCTCAAACAAAAGAAACATTCTAAAACCAAAAACATAGAAATCTAACATGTACTGTTATTTTACTTCACATATGTCAAGAATACTCGAATAATAAAATTTATAAAGTGCATTCAGTAAAACAAGGAACACAATAATATTTGTCGCATTGGAAACATTTCCAGCGAGTCTGTGTTGCTTTGGAAGCTGCATATTTTCTATTATTTCCTTGTATCACACGACCTATGGATAAAAAACGTGCTCAGGCCGCGTGAAGCACACGTGATTCACACTTTCAAAGTTTGTTTTCAAGCAAAATATTGATCAAAATTATATAAACTGATATTGTATAGCAATTTACGACCGATTTTAGATGGGTTGGGTTGTTTTACCTCTGAGCGGCACTTTTTTGCACACCACGGGCTAAATGGCCAGGTCACATGGACCCCGAAGGCTCAGAGAAGGTTGGGGGAGGGGACCCACTGGAACAGCAGTTGGGAGACAGATGGTAGCCTCCCGTCAAGGCCATCCAGCGTGTTCTTTAGCGTGCACAGGGTATGTCTCTCCCGCACACGGGGCCACGGCCATCCGACGGACGGCGGCCTTTCCAAGCCCATCGGTGTCCCCTACTGACCGTGGGCAGGGCGGGGAATTTTGCGGAGATAAATCTCAACGCTGACCCAGCTGGGTCTCGAACCTGGGAATTACATATTGTGAGCCTGGCACGCTACCGACTGAGCCACCCCGTCCCCCGATTTTAGATGATTAACCAAAAAAAAAGACGTGGCCCCGGGACTCAAAAGAATTTTAACGTTGCGGCAATCAACATGTTAAGTATAAAATACACATACCTGTGTTATTTGAAAACGATTTTCAGGATTTTCGATTATCCGAAGTAATTAGAATTACCGTCCGTTGTCCGAGTGGATAGCTTGCTTAGATAATGATAAAAAAAAAAAGGGTTTGTGTTGTGTTTGTGCTGAGATCCCTCCTTCCTCATAGATCATCTCTATTGTGTATTAAACTGAGAGGCTCCAATCAGATCTACGAGGCAAGCAGCTGCTTGAGAGGATATTTATTTCCTTTTAATTATACAAATAAAATGAAACGTTGTATACAAAATCAACGACAATCCTTAAATGGGAAAATTTACCCACAATTAAATGAACAACTGACATGATATTTCACCTTTTTAGCTCGGTTTCAGGGGAAAAAAAGCTGTTTTCGCTTTGTCCTCTATCTGTCTGTCAGCCTGTAGATATCAAACTTTTTTTTGTTTTTCAAAGATAAAGTAAAAAGTCTTTTTGGGTTGGATCGGCTTTAACAGAATATTACGATTCGAACTTTCGGAATTTTCTATAGCTATATTTGCGCCCTCTAACGGTGGAAATTTTTTAAAATTGTAAAATTTGAATCTAATGTAGCAAGCGATGTAATTGCGTTAGAAGTTTGAAATTTTGGTGTGAAATGTGAATATCAAGAAATTTGCATTGATAACAATGATTTTCACGTTTATCACCAGAGGGAGTAGGAAAATGGAATTTTTTTTGTTTTGAACGAAAAATGTTTGCTTTTAGGGATCAATTAAAAATTCCTTTTGGGTTGAATAGGTATTGATAAACTATTACGATCACACTGTTCAAATCTCCCAAAAGTTTTAATCGCGCCATCTGACGGTGGAAAAGTTTCAAAATTTTAAACGAATATTGTAAACGAGCTATTTGAACTAGAAACATCATTTGAGGGTTTGTTGATGATTTGGAAATGTATACAAAGTAAGTGATGCTGTGCTGACAACGCCGCGAAGCACTGTTTCCAAATAAATGCATGGTGACAGATTTTCCAAAACGTGTCATGCAGTCCGGATAATGGGGCGAGGTGGCTCAGTCGGTAGCGCGCTAGGCTCGTAATCTGCAGTTCCCAGGTTCGAATCCCAGCTGTGTCAGCGTTGAGATTTATCTCTGCAAAATTCCCCAGCCCTGCCCACTGTCAGTAGGGGACACCGATGGGCTTGGAAAGACCGCCGTCCGTCGGAGGGGACGTTAAGCCGTAGCCCCGTGTGCGGGAGAACCATACCCTATGCACATTAAAGAACACGTTGGATAGCCTTGGCGGGAGGCTACCATCTGTCTCCCAACAGCTGTCCCAGTGGGTTCCTTCCCCAACCTTCTCTGAACCTTCGGGGTCCTTGTGACCTGGCCATTTAGCCCATGGTGTGCAAAAAAGTGCCGCTCAGAGGTAAAACAACCCAACCCAGTCCGGATAATCGAATAATGAAGCTCACCAGTCTCGTAAATGAAAAGACAATTATTGGGTAAGCCACATTACCCGATAATCGAGCTTTTATTGTATATTCGTTCTCAAGGATTAGAAATTTTTTTAATTTTTCTGCACTTAAAGAAATTTTAATTGCGGAAAGATGAAGACTAAAAATTTAGACAACCATAAATGCAACTGTTAAGAATAGTTTGCTTTTTTTACTCTTGCAGGAGACAGAACCGAGGGTCATCGAGAGAACGAGGAGGAAGTCAGCTGCCGACGTGGGCGGAGACAAGGACCACGAGATTGCGAAGAAGCCGAGCCCTGGGGGAAGACAAGGCCAACACGACAAACTCTTCTAACAATCACAGCAGCAACAATAGCATCGTCACCGGGAATCACAACAGCAACAATTACGTCCATCATGCTGCCACTCAATATGTCGGCGATGCAGATGATGCAGAAGATGAAGATGACAGCAGCGGGAGGTATTTTCTGGAGAGGGTCAAGGAGTCTTCGAGCAGGATGAGATCTCGCCTTCCCATCCATGGACGACAGCACGTGTCGGATACCGGAGCAGGAGCTGGAGGAAAGACGAGAGGAAGCTTGGAGGAGGAGGAAGAAGCTTTTCAGCATCATGTGGAATCCAAGTTTAAAGGTGGTTACAATGGAGTGTATACGATGCATGCTAGGAGGAACTTGAGGGGAGGTGCTGGAGTATATGATGATAATGGAAGCAAAGAGAGGCATCGTGGAATGTCTGACGGTGTGGTGATCGAGAATACCAGCATCAAGCTAATAGATGAAGATGGAAAGGATGCTGATGAGGATGTTGAGGATTTGGTGAAGTACATGAGAGGTGATGAGATAAAGGAATCCACGGATGCTCCGGAAATAGTTCATCTTCACATGCTTTCTGTGGATGGAGAAGATGCCCGAGATAAAGCGGATGATGAAAACTTAGAGTATATATCATCTGTTCCGGAGGTTGAAGATGAAAGAGGAGAAGAGTCTGCGGATGAAGCAGAGAAGCTTTTTCAATCTAAGGAACAGAGCGATGAAGAAAAGCAAGATGGAGAAGATAATGAAAAAGAAGATGGTGACGAAACAAAGGATGGAGATTTGGATAAAGAAGATGAAAAAGAGAATCAGTTGGAGCAAACGGCTTCGGACACAAATACTCAAGATGGAGATGATGGAGAGAAAGGAGATGAGGAGGAAGACACTGGAGAGGTGGAAGACACCGAAGCTCAGTTAGAAGACAATGAAGCGTCAGCAGAAGCGAATGATTTGGAAGAGAACAACGAAACTGAAGGGGTTGGAAACGAAGAAGGTGATGCTCTGGAAGGGGAAGAGAATGGTAGTAGGGAAGCTGGAGAGGAAACCTTAACCAGTGACCTCGAAGAAGGACAATTAGTGAACAGGAACGGGAAGTTAACCATTGAGGTAGAACTGAAAGAACTCGGCAACGACGACTCTTCCACGACTCTTACTCCTCCCACCGCAGCTGTGGAATCCAATGAAGTTTCGGATCGGTTGATGGTCCAAGATGGTGAACTTCAAGATGTCAACTTATACGAAAACTTTAGAGGATATTCGGAAGAGAATCTTTTGTCCTCTGTCGATCCTCCTGTACCGTCTTCGGAAAGAAGACGCTACAAGAAAAGCAGCTCCAAATCTGGAAGAAGTGGTGCAGTTGCTGCGAGGAGTGGATTAGAGAGACAGATAAAGCCACATTACCCGAGAGGGATTTATCTCCGAAGGATGGAACAGAGAGATCAGAGCTCTAACATTAGAAGGACTCGATCTGATGGAAATGGACTGGCGAGTGGACACCCTTCCGTCGACCCCATTCGAGCCCCCAATCTCCGGAGCAGCAGTCGCAACAGAAGAAACGGTCTCAGTTCTGCTGCAAAGTGGTCTACAACGTCATCAACGGGTGACCTTAGAGAGACTGCTTGGGACTACGTAGCTGAGAGTAAGTTATTTTTTGTCAAGTTTATAGTGTTATGAACATTTCACTTTTTGTATAGTGTGAGATGGTTGAGTTTGTAGCACTGAAAAAATAACGGTATTACTTTACACCACTTTATGGTAGGAGTTAGGTTACCAACATTTTATGGTGTAAATTAACACCATATTCTGGTGAAAGGATATCTAGCATCAAGAAAAGTAGTAATAAACATTAGAAACAAGTGTATAAAAAATCCCACTTTATTCGAGTGGAAATTTACCCCTGAAAAGCTAAACTTTATGCAGGCATGCATTATTAAGCGCTCAGGATGCTTTCCTGAAACCCAAGCTTTAAAATGTGTCAAAGTTAAACAAGGTTAAACAGTATTCAGAAGGAAAAGTTTTCCATGCATGCATGATTCGTTAATTTTTAAACACAGTTTAAAAGTAATAGGTTCTTAAATTGGTATAATTACACATATTTCTTCATTTAAAAATTCTGTAATTCATTATTTAATTAGTTCACTTTTATATTTGTATTCCAAATAAAATTCAAACACAACACAATTTAATAAAATTCAAACGTTTCTACAGAATATGTGAAAAGTTACTGACCAGAGATATTTAGAAAATTGTCTAAAGTTCATAGCTTTATAACGCTTTTCTGTTTCTCTTTTATTAAGTCAGTGTAAGGTGATGAAGATTTAATACAGCACTCTTTACACAACAAGACCTTTCGGAATCAGGATCGTCCTCACCCAAAATTTAAATTTCATCTTGTATTATCTTCATAGAATTTTTTTTTGTTTCGTGATTAAGTAGAGTGGTGCATTTTTTTGTTTCAAATAACATTAACGGATATCTTATCAACGCTTTACACAATGGTAACTCATTAAAAAAATGAAATAAATTACTTTTCTTAAAGTAAAAAAAAATCAGTTCTATATCGAAACGGCGTTAATTGAGGTAGTGCCTAACAAGGGTTGCCTCTATTAACTTGGCCGAGTGGTTAGCGCGCTTGGCTACTGATCTACGGGACCTGGGTTCGAGCCCCGGGTAAGGCATGGATGTTCGTGTTGTTTTCTGCTGAGGTCCTGCCATCCTCTCAGATCTTCTACTGTGGCATATAAACTGACAGGCTCCTGTCAGACCTCTGTGGCAAGCAGCTGCTTGAGGGGGTATTTATTTTTTTATTTATTATTGCTGTTTCTTCACCTTTGGAAAAAAAGTATACTTTATTCATCGTTTGCCAATATTTATTCGGTAAGTATCAATCATCACGAAGTAAATGAAGAAATTAAAATAAATTAATTTATTACAGTATTTAAAATAAATGCGAAAAGATTCTGTTCATTCTTTTATTTTAAATATTTCGTAAATTATTACTGAATAGCGAAAGAATATTAAATGTGTACTACTGGGATAGAATAAGTCATATGCAAATTCAAGAATGGGAGTTTGGTGTTATCGTACACCATAATATCAAAATGGCGTGAAGTCCTGACATTAATCACAAAATGGTGTAAGGTCACACCATAAATTGGTGTAATATTCTACATTTCTTTAGAGTGTATAGTGTGTAGTTTGATACTAAAGATTCGTTCCCGTATTGTGTCACGATGCTTACACTTAGTTTTGTCAGTAATGCAGAAAATGAAAGCGAAATATTTCTTAGACAGAAAGAGCAGTCGGCAAGCAGAATAAGATCTTAAAATGTTAATTGCTGAGGTTTTAATCCGGCTTTTTTCTATCGCAGCATATTCAATGAGAATATCCTCACTTCAGCCGTTTTCGATGACGTCAAGCAGGAAAAGGATTAATGGCCCACCACATTGAGACTTCATTCTCTATTCCGCTCCTTTCTCTCATTCAAAAATGGGGCGGGGGTGGCTCAGTCGGTAGCGCGCCAGGCTCGTAATCTGTACTTCCCAGGTTCGAGTCTCAGCTGGGTCAGCGTTGAGATTTATCTCCGCCAAAATTCCCCGCCCTGCCCACGGTCAGTAGGGGACACCGATGGGCTTGGAAAGGCCGCCGTCCGTCGGATGGGACGTTAAGCCGTGGCTCTGTGTGCGGGAGAGCCATACCCTGTGCACGTTAAAGAACACGCTGGATGACTTTGACGGGAGGCTACCATCTGTCTCCCAACAGCTGTTCCAGTGGGTCCCCTCCCCCAACCTTCTCTGAGTCTTTGGGTTCCACGTGACCTGGCCATTTAGCCCATGGTGTGCAAAAAAGTGCCGCTCAGAGATAAAGCAAACCAACCCAACTCATTCAGAAAAGGGAGAATTTCTGAATGAAAAGGAAGCTTGAAAAAGCAGCAGTCCCTCAAATTGGGCCCTTAAACTGCAGACCCTCTACTGGAGACGGATTTACACTGCACCCGCTCCAGACGCACGTGACGCGGTAGTGACTACTTATATTCGGACTTTCTTTTAAAAAATTATGAATTTTTTTAATTTCACAGCCATGAAGAAAGGAAGTAATCGAAATGGATGCGCGAATTTAATAAGGCATGAAGATTTGTTTCCAAACACTGTAGATATTGACGAAATAAATTAATATTATATATGACTTTATAATATTCAATATGCAGTAACATTTAGATTCAAATTAATTCGTTTTTAAATTTAAACGTTTTCCTCACTTTTTTTATGCTCAGGTAGTTTATAAATTCTAATTTATTAAAGTATTAGAAAATGTTCATGTTGCGCGAATGTAAAGCTACTATATTCAAAACTTCCTAATTTTAAAATAAGCCTTTTTAGTAAAGTAAAATATCGCAGAAAATAACTAGAAATATTTAGAAAAATCCCCAAATTTCGTTTTCGAACACTCTTTGTTTACTATTAACATTATTTGTTTACTATTTAAAGAGTTTTGGAAGTCGGAACATTTAACAGCAATGTTGCATGTAATGAGAATTTTTCTCATATGTTAAATCAAATCCTTCATTAAAATAAATTTAATTTTATTAGTTTGTGCATTTTGTTTAAGATTCCATAAATTTTGAAACACTGTTAGGACGAGATCTTCTCGCATCTTCTGCTATCGAATATTTCGGTTAAAATAACTTTTTGAATATTAAAGAAACATTGCTTAAAAAACTAGATTTGGATCAGTTCGATTGAGAACTATACGTTATGTCCTGTGGTATTTAAAGTTCCACACTAACTTAAAAAATAATCTTTTTGTGTATAAATATGCCACATTTGCATATTACCCAACGTATTGAGACACTCCTACGTAAATCGGAAACCACATTTAAAGTTTCACAGCAACTTAAAAAAATAATATGTGGTTTCCCATTTATGTAGGAGTGTCTTAATACGGTGGATATATGAGTGGCTGAGTCGGTAGCGCCTCAGGTTCGTAATCTGCAGTTCCGAGGTTCGAGTCCCACGTGAACCAGCCTTGTCACAAGCCCATTGTATCCCCTAGGTCAGTAGGGGACATCGATGGGCTTGGAAAGGCCACCGTCCATCGACTTGGACGTTAAGTCGTTGTGCATGTGCAACAGAGCTATACCCAGTGCCCATTAAAGAATATTCTGGATGACCTTGACAGGAGTCTACCATCTGTCTCCTAACAGCTGTCCAGTGGGTCTCCTTCCCCCAACCTTCTATGAGCCTTTGGGGTCCTTCTGACCTGGCCATTTAGCCCATTGTGCGAAAAAAGTGTCGCTCAGAGGTAAAACAACTGAACTGTACTCTATATAATGCCCATACAAGGAAAACCAGATAAGAACACAGTGCAAAAATTTATTGCATCGTTAGCGTAGCGTAAATGTTCAAATGGTAGCTCGGGATACAATTGTTTGCTTCTATCTCTTACAATTTGAGTCCAGGTTACATATTGAACTAAAACTAGCTGAGACTCGTACAATTATTACGCAGGGTATTTTTTTTTCAAAACAATTATGAAAATATTACATTAAAAAATGTTTGCAAGGCCGTTCCAGTTTCTTCATTAAAAAGTTTTAGAAATCTTTCTATGTCAAATCGTTTCCCTAAAATAACTGCACAATGCGATTTTCTCGAGAAGAGAAGCTGCACATCCAAACAAACAAATCCGCACTCTGGCATAGTATTTAAGTTTTCAAATAAAGTATAAAATGTTAACAACCCATGCATTATGTATTTTTAACATTTATCAAATATAAAAGAGTTAAGAGGTACGGGTTATAACCTCCCCCCATATAGACACATTATTAATGTTTTCAAAGAGGCGGACATGAATCCTAGAAGTTGCACCTGCGTGTTACACGCACCACCTCCGATAAATTTGTACACAACTTTTCTCCTAATTTATGCCTCGCCACCATTAACACTGACCTTTGTTACAAAAATATGATAGCCTCGCCTAAGAATCAGGTAGTTCCACCTTTGCTCTGCAACAGTTTTTCTAAGACGAAAACAACTGAACCGACTAAACTCTTTGCATGTAAGGAACTAAAGACTTAATCTAATTTCTTGTATGCAAAGTATCTAGGAGTGAAATTTCATTTCCCACATGTCTGTTGGTCGTCGAGTTTACCTATTATAATAATTTGGTATTCAAATCTGGGGCATCCTAAAGCCCAACAAAATGCAGTACCAACACTCCAGAACACATATGCTGGCGTACGTGCTTCTCAACATGTTGATCTCCAGCAGGGTGCGGTCATCAGTGGACGCTGTCCTTGGGCTTAATGAGTTCTTATTGATTCCCTGGAGTAGGAACTTTCACTTGCGGGTTTAGACACGCGATACAGTATAGGTATACGGTTTTTGAGAAAACTGGAGGAGACTGAATTTTATTGTAGGACTTTTTTCAAGTAAGCAGCCGTTTAAAAATAAATTGCATCGTGGAATTTCGCCTATAACAACTGAATCGTGTATTTATAATTGGCTCTCGTAGTATGCGGGCACAAAATCGTATATTTATAACTGGCTCTCGCAGTGTGCGGGTTCAAAGTCGTGCATTTATAACTGGCTCTCGTAGTGTGCGGGTTCAAAAACGTGTATTTATAACTGACTCTCGTAGTATGCGGGTTCAAAAACGTGTATTTATAACTCGCTCTCTCAGTGTGCGGGTTCAAAATCGAGTATTTGTAACTGGCTCTCGTAGTGAGCGGGTTCAAAATCGAGTATTTGTAACTGGCTCTCGTAGTGTGCGGGTTCAAAATCGTGTATTTATAACTGGCTCTCGTATTGTGCGGGTTCAAAATCGTGTATAACTGGCTCTCGTAGTGTGCGGGTTCAAAATCGTGTATTTATAACTGGCTCTCGTAGTGTGCGGGTTCAAAATCGTGTATTTATAACTGACTCTCGTAGTGTGCGGGTTCAAAATCGTGTATTTATAACGCTCTCGTAGTGTGCGGGTTCAAAATCGTGTATTTATAACTGGCTCTCGTAGTGTGCGGGTTCAAAATCGTGTATTTATAACTGACTCTCGTAGTGTGCGGGTTCAAAATCGTGTATTTATAACGCTCTCGTAGTGTGCGGGTTCAAAATCGTGTATTTATAACTGGCTCTCGTAGTGTGCGGGTTCAAAATCGTGTATTTATAACTGGCTATCGTAGTATGCAGGTTCAGAGCTGGATAGGGAAAGAGGATATACTGAACAGCTATTAGGAGGTAAATGGAAGTCTCCAGTCAAGGATATTCAGCATCTTTGCAGTTGGGGTGGGGGAGGAAATAGAGTTAGCTCAGTTGCAAGAGAATCAATAATCTTTGCAGTGGGTGGGGTTAGCTCAGTTGCAAGAGAATCAATAATCTTTGCAGTGGGTGGGGTTAGCTCATTTGCTAGAGCACCAGGTTCATATTCTACAGTTCGCAAGTTCGAGTCCCAGATGTGTCAGGATTCAGTTTTATCTCCGCTAAACCCCCACCCTGCCCTCGGTGAGAAAGGAGAATCCACAGGATTCGGAAGATTCTTGGGTTGAATTGTTTTACTCCTGAATGGCACTTTTCTGCGCACAATGGGCTAAATGGCCAGTTCGCAAGAACCCCGAAGTCTCAGAGATGGTTGGCGGAGGGGTCCCACTGGACAGCTGTTAAGAGGCAGATGACAGCCTCCCGTTAAGGCCATGCAGCGTATTTAACGTGCAGAAGGTATGGCGCTCCTGCACACCGAGCAACGTTCCATCCAACGGACGGCGGCCGCTCCAAACCAATCCGTGTCCCCTGCTGACCGAAGAGAGGGCAGGGAGTTTTGCCGAGATAAATCTCAATGCCGATAGCAGCGCGCCAGACTCGTAATCTGCAGTTCCCAGTTCGAGTCCCAGCAGGGTCAGCGTTGAGATTTATCTCCACAAAATTCCCCACCCTACCCACGGTCAGTAGGGGATGCCGATGGATTTGGAAATGTTGCCGTCCGTCGGATGGGACATTAAGCCGTGACCCGGGTTCGGAAAAAGCCATTACCTGTGCACGCCAGAGAATGCGCTGGATGGCCTTGACAGAGAGGATACCATCTGTCTCCCAATAGCTGTTCCCCTCCTCCAATCTTCTCTGAACCTTCGGGTCCTTGTAATCTAGCTATTTATTCCATTGTGTCCAACCCAATCTTTTGTTCAGTCATCAACCTTAGTGAATACCGCCAGCAACACTTAGTTCGTTTCGTTTGAAACAACATGTAATCTCTTATTTCCCCGATATTAATTAGTACTAGAAGTTCCCCTTTTTTTACCCAGGTGCACAGGGTTTAACATTAGCAGCTTATGTTTTAACTTTGGCATCTCAATCCGGGCAATACTGATCACATCAACGTTTCAGCAAATTACAGAAGCGCCAAATATAATACAAGGACACAGCTAAAAACTCTGATTTCTTTAAAGATATCTTTATGAACTGCCTAATACAATTCTTTTATTCTACGTATAAAAAAGTAATTTATAATTGATGTAACAGTCATCTGATCAAAAGCAGTCACGTCAGTCTCTTACGTCATAACGTGCGTCACACGTGATAAAATACTCGCTGGAAAAAAAAGACATGAAATTAAGAGTGGCGGGGGAGAACGTCATTGTGACGTCAAAAAGGCGCCACTCCTTGCGGTCATTCATCTGATTGGTCACGTGTGGTCATCCAATCAAAGTTCTTTCATCCTATTATTGTTGCTCATCAGCTTAGAGATGTTCATACTCTGTTCTTTCCAGAAACAAAAAGTACCCGACGATAAAGAGAAACCATAGATCAATAAATCTTTCTAAGCGGTGCTATTATCAGGTAAAAAAACACCTTGTTCCTCATCCGTTCCAATATAGCTATAAATATATTGATTAAAGAAATGATGACATCAGACAATTATTTGTACAAGGTTGCTATTATGAATTCATATATTTCTGCTTGTATTATTAATTAGAATTGTTTTGTGTTATTTGTTGTTACTCGTTTCCTTGGTTACTTACATTCCTATCACTTTGATATAAGAGTTACATAAAAGTAATATTATATAAAATTGTTGTTTTGCTCATAGTTTTAATACATTTTTATTTCATCATTATTTCTGCTTTTTACAGTTTTTTTAATATGTTTACTAACAGCTTTCTAGAAGCATTTTTCAATCAAGTTCATTCAGTATTTTCTAACCTAATATGTTACACTGATTTCCGACTGAACGTAATTTGTTGGACAACTTTCCCAACTAGAATTCAGTTAGTTACATCAATTTAACGAAATTCGACATAAAGTTGCACAACTCACCTTAATCTAGTCCAATCAATTAAACACGTTTCCCATTCGACGTAACTGTTCGCACGAATTTCCTAAATCGAGTCCTGTCAGTTATATTGGTTTTCTATTCGATGATATTAGTTACACAACTTTCCTAAATCCAGTCCAATTAGTTACAATGATTTTCAAGTGGAATAAAATTAGATTGCTGTTTCCATTGAGTGGAATCAGTTACACTCTTTATAGTGTCACTGATTTCCCGTTGAATCAAATCAATTAAATTCAATAAACTCTAATCAGTTAGATTATTTTCTCCTTTGAGTGGATTCAGTTGCACTGATTTTCAAATTGATTTCAATCATTCGCACTGATTTCCTGAGCAGTGTTTACTGATTGGGCTCAATTCTAAATGAACATAACTGATTTATCGATCAAGTCGAATGAATCATGCAGATTGTTTTTCTCTAGCATAGTCAGTAGCATAAATTTTAACAATTGAGTGGTCTTTTTTACCTATTTCGAAGCATAGTACAATCAGTTATATAAACTTTAACAATTGAGTGGTCTTTTTTACCTATTTCGAAGCATAGTACAATCAGTTATATAAACTTTAACAATTGAGTGGCCTTTTTTACCTATTTCGAAGCATAGTACAATCAGTTATATAAACTTTAACAATTGAGTGGCCTTTTTTACCTATTTCGAAGCATAGTACAATCAGTTATATAAACTTTAACAATTGAGTGGCATTTTTTACCTATTTCGAAGCATAGTACAATCAGTTATATAAACTTTAACAATTGAGTGGCCTTTTTTACCTATTTCGAAGCATAGTACAATCAGTTATATAAACTTTAACAATTGAGTGGCATTTTTTACCTATTTCGAAGCATAGTACAATCAGTTATATAAACTTTAACAATTGAGTGGCATTTTTTACCTATTTCGAAACATAGTACAATCAGTTTTATAAACTTTAACAATTGAGTGGCCTTTTTTACCTATTTCGAAGCATAGTACAATCAGTTATATAAACTTTAACAATTGAGTGGCCTTTTTTACCTATTTCGAAGCATAGTACAATCAGTTATATAAACTTTAACAATTGAGTGGCCTTTTTTACCTATTTCGAAGCATAGTACAATCAGTTATATAAACTTTAACAATTGAGTGGCCTTTTTTACCTATTTCGAAGCATAGTACAATCAGTTATATAAACTTTAACAATTGAGTGGCATTTTTTACGCATTTCGAAGCATAGTACAATCAGTTATATAAACTTTAACAATTGAGTGGCCTTTTTTACCTATTTCGAAGCATAGTACAATCAGTTATATAAACTTTAACAATTGAGTGGCCTTTTTTACCTATTTCGAAGCATAGTACAATCAGTTATATAAACTTTAACAATTGAGTGGCCTTTTTTACTTATTTCGAAGCATAGTACAATCAGTTATATAAACTTTAACAATTGAGTGGCCTTTTTTACCTATTTCGAAGCATAGTACAATCAGTTATATAAACTTTAACAATTGAGTGGCCTTTTTTACCTATTTCGAAGCATAGTACAATCAGTTATATAAACTTTAACAATTGAGTGGCCTTTTTTACCTATTTCGAAGCATAGTACAATCAGTTATATAAACTTTAACAATTGTGTGGCATTTTTTACGTATTTCGAAGCATAGTACAATCAGTTATATAAACTTTAACAATTGAGTGGCCTTTTTTACCTATTTCGAAGCATAGTACAATCAGTTATATAAACTTTAACAATTGAGTGGCCTTTTTTACCTATTTCGAAGCATAGTACAATCAGTTATATAAACTTTAACAATTGAGTGGCCTTTTTTACCTATTTCGAAGCATAGTACAATCAGTTATATAAACTTTAACAATTGAGTGGCCTTTTTTACCTATTTCGAAGCATAGTACAATCAGTTTTATAAACTTTAACAGTTGAGTGGCCTTTTTTACCTATTTCGAAGCATAGTACAATCAGTTATATAAACTTTAACAATTGAGTGGCCTTTTTTACCTATTTCGAAGCATAGTACAATCAGTTATATAAACTTTAACAATTGAGTGGCCTTTTTTACCTATTTCGAAGCATAGTACAATCAGTTATATAAACTTTAACAATTGAGTGGCCTTTTTTACCTATTTCGAAGCATAGTACAATCAGTTATATAAACTTTAACAATTGAGTGGCCTTTTTTACCTATTTCGAAGCATGGTACAATCAGTTATATAAACTTTAACAATTGAGTGGCCTTTTTTACCTATTTCGAAGCATAGTACAATCAGTTATATAAACTTTAACAATTGAGTGGCCTTTTTTACCTATTTCGAAGCATAGTACAATCAGTTATATAAACTTTAACAATTGAGTGGCATTTTTTACGTATTTCGAAGCATAGTACAATCAGTTATATAAACTTTAACAATTGAGTGGCCTTTTTTACCTATTTCGAAGCATAGTACAATCAGTTATATAAACTTTAACAATTGAGTGGCCTTTTTTACCTATTTCGAAGCATAGTACAATCAGTTATATAAACTTTAACAATTGAGTGGCCTTTTTTACCTATTTCGAAGCATAGTACAATCAGTTATATAAACTTTAACAATTGAGTGGCCTTTTTTACGTATTTCGAAGCATAGTACAATCAGTTATATAAACTTTAACAATTGAGTGGCCTTTTTTACCTATTTCGAAGCATAGTACAATCAGTTATATAAACTTTAACAATTGAGTGGCCTTTTTTACCTATTTCGAAGCATAGTACAATCAGTTATATAAACTTTAACAATTGAGTGGCATTTTTTACGTATTTCGAAGCATAGTACAATCAGTTATATAAACTTTAACAATTGAGTGGCCTTTTTTACCTATTTCGAAGCATAGTACAATCAGTTATATAAACTTTAACAATTGAGTGGCATTTTTTACGTATTTCGAAGCATAGTACAATCAGTTATATAAACTTTAACAATTGAGTGGCCTTTTTTACCTATTTCGAAGCATAGTACAATCAGTTATATAAACTTTAACAATTGAGTGGCCTTTTTTACCTATTTCGAAGCATAGTACAATCAGTTATATAAACTTTAACAATTGAGTGGCCTTTTTTACCTATTTCGAAGCATAGTACAATCAGTTATATAAACTTTAACAATTGAGTGGCATTTTTTACGTATTTCGAAGCATAGTACAATCAGTTATATAAACTTTAACAATTGAGTGGCCTTTTTTACCTATTTCGAAGCATAGTACAATCAGTTATATAAACTTTAACAATTGAGTGGCCTTTTTTACCTATTTCGAAGCATAGTACAATCAGTTATATAAACTTTAACAATTGAGTGGCCTTTTTTACCTATTTCGAAGCATAGTACAATCAGTTATATAAACTTTAACAATTGAGTGGCCTTTTTTACCTATTTCGAAGCATAGTACAATCAGTTTTATAAACTTTAACAGTTGAGTGGCCTTTTTTACCTATTTCGAAGCATAGTACAATCAGTTATATAAACTTTAACAATTGAGTGGCCTTTTTTTACCTATTTCGAAGCATAGTACAATCAGTTATGTAAAATTTAACAATTGAGTGGCCTTTTTTACTTATTTCGAAGCATAGTACAATCAGTTATATAAACTTTAACAATTGAGTGGCCTTTTTTACCTATTTCGAAGCATAGTACAATCAGCTATATAAACTTTAACAATTGATTGGCCTTTTTTACCTATTTCGAAGCATAGTACAATCAGCTATATAAACTTTAACAATTGAGTGGCCTTTTTTACCTATTTCGAAGCATAGTACAATCAGCTATATAAACTTTAACAATTGAGTGGCCTTTTTTATCTATTTCGAAGCATAGTACAATCAGCTATGTAAACTTTAACAATTGAGTGGCCTTTTTTACCTATTTCGAAGCATAGTACAATCAGCTATATAAACTTTAACAATTGAGTGGCCTTTTTTACCTATTTCGAAGCATAGTACAATCAGTTATATAAACTTTAACAATTGAGTGGCCTTTTTTACCTATTTCGAAGCATAGTACAATCAGTTTTATAAACTTTAACAGTTGAGTGGCCTTTTTTACCTATTTCGAAGCATAGTACAATCAGTTATATAAACTTTAACAATTGAGTGGCCTTTTTTACCTATTTCGAAGCATAGTACAATCAGTTATATAAACTTTAACAATTGAGTGGCCTTTTTTACCTATTTCGAAGCATAGTACAATCAGTTATATAAACTTTAACAATTGAGTGGCCTTTTTTACCTATTTCGAAGCATAGTACAATCAGTTATATAAACTTTAACAATTGAGTGGCATTTTTTACGTATTTCGAAGCATAGTACAATCAGTTATATAAACTTTAACAATTGAGTGGCCTTTTTTACCTATTTCGAAGCATAGTACAATCAGTTATATAAACTTTAACAATTGAGTGGCCTTTTTTACCTATTTCGAAGCATAGTACAATCAGTTATATAAACTTTAACAATTGAGTGGCCTTTTTTACCTATTTCGAAGCATAGTACAATCAGTTATATAAACTTTAACAATTGAGTGGCATTTTTTACGTATTTCGAAGCATAGTACAATCAGTTATATAAACTTTAACAATTGAGTGGCCTTTTTTACCTATTTCGAAGCATAGTACAATCAGTTATATAAACTTTAACAATTGAGTGGCCTTTTTTACCTATTTCGAAGCATAGTACAATCAGTTATATAAATTTTAACAATTGAGTGGCCTTTTTTACCTATTTCGAAGCATAGTACAATCAGTTATATAAACTTTAACAATTGAGTGGCATTTTTTACGTATTTCGAAGCATAGTACAATCAGTTATATAAACTTTAACAATTGAGTGGCCTTTTTTACCTATTTCGAAGCATAGTACAATCAGTTATATAAACTTTAACAATTGAGTGGCCTTTTTTACCTATTTCGAAGCATAGTACAATCAGTTATATAAACTTTAACAATTGAGTGGCCTTTTTTACCTATTTCGAAGCATAGTACAATCAGTTATATAAACTTTAACAATTGAGTGGCATTTTTTACGTATTTCGAAGCATAGTACAATCAGTTATATAAACTTTAACAATTGAGTGGCCTTTTTTACCTATTTTGAAGCATAGTACAATCAGTTATATAAACTTTAACAATTGAGTGGCCTTTTTTACCTATTTCGAAGCATAGTACAATCAGTTATATAAACTTTAACAATTGAGTGGCCTTTTTTACCTATTTCGAAGCATAGTACAATCAGTTATATAAACTTTAACAATTGAGTGGCATTTTTTACGTATTTCGAAGCATAGTACAATCAGTTATATAAACTTTAACAATTGAGTGGCCTTTTTTACCTATTTCGAAGCATAGTACAATCAGTTATATAAACTTTAACAATTGAGTGGCCTTTTTTACCTATTTCGAAGCATAGTACAATCAGTTATATAAACTTTAACAATTGAGTGGCCTTTTTTACCTATTTCGAAGCATAGTACAATCAGTTATATAAACTTTAACAATTGAGTGGCCTTTTTTACCTATTTCGAAGCATAGTACAATCAGTTTTATAAACTTTAACAGTTGAGTGGCCTTTTTTACCTATTTCGAAGCATAGTACAATCAGTTATATAAACTTTAACAATTGAGTGGCCTTTTTTACCTATTTCGAAGCATAGTACAATCAGTTATGTAAAATTTAACAATTGAGTGGCCTTTTTTACTTATTTCGAAGCATAGTACAATCAGTTATATAAACTTTAACAATTGAGTGGCCTTTTTTACCTATTTCGAAGCATAGTACAATCAGCTATATAAACTTTAACAATTGATTGGCCTTTTTTACCTATTTCGAAGCATAGTACAATCAGCTATATAAACTTTAACAATTGAGTGGCCTTTTTTACCTATTTCGAAGCATAGTACAATCAGCTATATAAACTTTAACAATTGAGTGGCCTTTTTTATCTATTTCGAAGCATAGTACAATCAGCTATGTAAACTTTAACAATTGAGTGGCCTTTTTTACCTATTTCGAAGCATAGTACAATCAGCTATATAAACTTTAACAATTGAGTGGCCTTTTTTACCTATTTCGAAGCATAGTACAATCAGCTATATAAACTTTAACAATTGAGTGGCCTTTTTTACCTATTTCGAAGCATAGTACAATCAGCTATGTAAACTTTAACAATTGAGTGGCCTTTTTTACCTATTTCGAAGCATAGTACAATCAGCTATGTAAACTTTAACAATTGAGTGGCCTTTTTTACCTATTTCGAAGCATAGTACAATCAGCTATATAAACTTTAACAATTGAGTGGCCCTTTTTACCTATTTCGAAGCATAGTACAATCAGCTATATAAACTTTAACAATTGAGTGGCCTTTTTTACCTATTTCGAAGCATACTCCAATCAGCTATATAAACTTTAACAATTGAGTGGCCTTTTTTACCTATTTCGAAGCATAGTATAATCAGTTATATAAACTTTAACAATTGAGTGGCCTTTTTTACCTATTTCGAAGCGTAGTACAATCAGTTACACTGATATCCCAACTGAATCCAGTCAATTATACTGATTTTTTAATTAAATCCAATCAATTATACTTATTTCCTATCGAGTCCATCAATCACATGCATATTGTTAATTCAATCCAGCCTGTTACAATATCAGTTCAGCCCATTCGATTAAACTGGTTTACCCCCAAAAAAGGGTTTTCCCAATTTTTTTGACCGATGAATGAGTTTTCCTTCTATAGGACTGTTCGCGCAGAGGATAGTTGGGGATGAGCTGTATCTATATGGTACAGTCTTGCCCCTGACCGTAGATAGTGGTAACATGGCAATTCCCTATACTGGTAGGGCCTAGGGCGGAACTAGTGGGATTTGTATCATGAATATGCTTACCTGTCCTTACGTTGCCCTAACTCAGTACTTAAACTTCAAGTCGTGGTGACCTACCTTTACAATAACAACAAAAGGTAATCAAGAGATTTTACATAAGCCAATTCCGATAAAAAAATATTTAGGTCTCAATTTGTTTTTCTTGTAGAAATACAAAAAAAAAAACCGTTAAGTTTATTAATCCAAGCCACATGGGAATGCATCTTTGTTTCCTGCTAGAACAATGTTTAGCAAGTTAATAGAGTTTGATTAATCCAGCATGTTAATCCAGCATGTTAAGTGAGGTCACTCTCTTTCTTTAGACTTCTGATCTGTATTTTGTTCTACTTTGACTGATTTGAATTCAGAACTGATTGCGTGTGTGTAGTCGATCCCCAGGGAATAAGTGTGCTGTTCTCTGCCGCCGCATTTATGGATATCGCGAGTGTTAAGGCTTAAACGAGGTCGATTTGTCGAATCCAATCGTAAGGTGTTGCTTCAAGGGAGAGATAATTCTGTCGGGGATGTTCTATTTGTGTCCTGATTCGATTTCAAGTGCATCGAGGGAATACGATATTAAACAACTTACGACTCACTTTATGACAATCAGATAAAGTTCGGTCAAAAGCATGTTCTAGAAACCAATAAAATATATATTTCTTGATTCCATTTCAGACTTATTTACCTAAATTTTCTTTGCATTGTGTCGGTTCTGTTGATTTACATATTTTCTTACCACTTTATGTGAGTTACAATATGTAGATTCAAAATGTGAAGTAATTGTAAAGCTTCGTTTTGGGGAATCGAGTAGAGGTGCTAATATAATAATTCAAGCCGCTTTTTACTGATCATAACACATTTTAATAAAATGAAATTATAATGTATGAAAGACACGATTCTTGAAAGGAATAATGTTTAAGCTTAAACGACACGATTCTTGAAAGGAATAATGTTTAAGCTTAAACAACACGATTCTTGAAAGGAATAATGTTTAAGCTTGGTCTGCACAAAAAATAGAACTTTGTACAGTTCGGTTACCTAGTTGGAGTCTCACCTGAACCAACGTTGAGATTTATCTCCGCTAAACCCCGACACTGACCTTGGTCAGAAAGGGGATACCATTGGACTTGGAAAGACTGCCGTCCGTCAGAGGGCCGGGGGTCTCTGCAGTTCCCAGGTTCGAGTCCCAGCTGGGTCAGCGTTGAGAGTTATCTCCGCAAAACTCCCCGCCCTGCCCACGGTCAGCAGGGGACGCCAATGGGCTTGGAAAGGCCGCCGTCCGTCTGATGGGACGTTAAGCCGTGGCTCCGTGTGTGAGAGAACCATACCCTGTGCACGTTAAAGAACACGCTGGATGGCCTTGACGGGAGGATACCATCTGCTTCCCAACAGCTCTTCCCGTGGGTCCCCTCCTCCAACCTTCTGAGCCTTCGGGATCCATGTGACCTGGCCATTTAGCCCATTGTTTGTAAAAAAAGGTCCGTTCAGAGGTAAACCAACCAACAACAGCCGTCCATCAGATGGGGCGTAAAACCGTGGTTCCGTGTACCGAGAATATGTATGTACTCTGTGTGTGAGAAATATCAAATGCATAAAGCAACAATACACGAAGGCTTTCAAAAATATATCATTAACATTAAAAAATTATTCGAGAGATATTGGGCCGTAACGAAAGAATGCTTTGTTATGTAGAGAACACTACTTTTGCAAATAAAATAAAATTCTGTATAGTTATGATAACGTTCATAGAGTAGAATTATATAAAAACATGTTGCATTAATAACAGAAGGAAAATAAACGCTATTCCCAATTTATTTTAATTTCTCAACAGCCAGTTTTAGTTGATAGTTTATTCACGTGCTTATAACAAAGTTCAGACAAAAGAATGTCCTAAATCTTTTTTCAACTGTAAAATGTCTCCCCCTATTTCTGCTACTTTTTCTTTAGATATATTTTTCTCTTTTATTTCCCGACGACTTGAATTCCCAATCACAAATCCAAAATACAAGCAAAAAAAAAATCCCCTAACAGCCGAGAGAAAACTAATGATGCCAATTTGGGGCAAATGGCTCTAAAGAGGACGTCACTTTTGCGGAAGAGGCGAAAAGAGAGTCCGTTTCCTTGTATGAATCCCTCGACCACGCTCCTTGAAAGTGGGGCACAAGGCCACGTACGTGTGCACGAGACGCGGCTAACACTGAGGAGGCACAGACAAAAAGAAAATATCTTCACTGCTACTGCAGTGCGACACAGGTGTGGTTCCATGCTATCTTCCGGTCGTCGAGGAAATGAGGGGGATGCTCTCCTATCCCCCTTATATTTCTCTTCTTTAAAGATAGATGGCACTTGCCTTTCGAATTCATGTGATGGATTAAGTTCGAGCGAAACAGACCTTTTTGACAGAATTTTTTTTGGTGTTTTGTGTTTTTTCCCTCCCATCCTCCTTGTGTTTTGTTCTTTCTCGGGAAGAAGTTTAGTTGAAATTGGAACTAGTAGAGAAAGGAGATAAATATCCATGTCGCGATTACTTTAAGTAGCGTTATGGGATTTATGGCGACCGGGTTTTAAATTAGTAACAGGAAAAAAAGGGTGGAAGATTGTCATTTCACGTGTTCGTCGAAATGAGGAGTGTAGTTTGTCTTATGACAAAATGGGTAACATGCACAATGGTAGAAGAGAAGGAAAGATTTCTGGGAGATGAGAAAACAGAAACTTTTCAAGGATGAAGGCTGGGTAGTTTTATTTCTCAGTGGCACTTTAGTGCACACAATGGGTAAATCAGGCCTAGGTAAACTACGGCCGGCCACCCTTTTTTGTGTGGCCCACGAGCTACTGATGAAAAAATAATTTTATAGAAAATAAAAAGAACGTTTAGAGAACTACATTCACAACTTCGGCGAAGAGAATTCTCATTTAAATAATTAATTCTAATAAAATTATATTGTTTTTGATTTTTTTTATGCTCCATTTTTTTTTCCTCCATTCATAGGAAGAAAAACTGCCTTATTTTGGGTTTTTGCAGCCTTATACTTCCTCCCTCTTTGTAGCATCCGACCCTTCTATGATCAATGGTTTGTCTTATCTCAGTATTCGTGATTCTTTAATCAGGCAATACGGACACTTGGTTGATGTTTCCTAAGGGGGAGGAAGTTGACTTAGCTGGCAACGTCCATCATCATGGCTAGATGCTCCCAGATTCGAGTTCCCTATATTCCTGAGTTGACATTTTCTCCGTTAAACTTTACCCTGGCCTCAATGAAGAAAGAAAGCACTGTGCTCGTTAAGAACACGCTGGAGGGTATTGATGGAAGGCTACCATCTGTCTCCTATCAATTGTCCAGTGGGCCTGCTTCCCCCACCTTCTCTGAGCTCTTTGGGTCCTTGTGACCTGACCATTTAGCCCATTATGTGCAAAAAAGTGCTGCTCAGAAGTTAAACAACCGAATCCAAGCGGTCAGTCGGATGGGGGCTTAAGCCGTGGTCAAGAGTATACAAGAGCGTACCTTCTGCCCATCAATAAACATGCTACATATACTTGAAAGAAGTTTCTGCTTTTGTCTTAACAGCTGTTCCCTTCCCGTGCCGAAACTTCAGCCCTTTGGGTCTTTGTGACTAAGCCATTTATTAGACTGTGTATAAAGAAAAAGCATTACCAAAAGATAAAACAAACACAAACAATTCGGCTGTTCTCATGACCAAAAGATGCGAGTACGTTTCGTAACTGGTTTAGCGTACTATTTACTTCAACGCTTTTCGAGGATAAGCTCTACGTTAATCTGTGTTTGAGTAATTGACCTTTATGATAGGATAGTCGCTTGAACTGTCGCCTGTATATACAGCTTCGCCTCAGGAACATATACATTACTGAATAAGCAACATTACAGGAATTCTCTGAGTCGTTAACTGATCTGATTGTTACTTCCGTTAAATTCTTTGCTTTTTTTTTATCTCCTTTTCGAAAAGAAAAAGATAATGTTTTCGTTTTGTCCACTGTCTGTCTGTCTGTCTATAGACATTGAATTTTTTTTACTCTTAGAGATAAATTTAAAATTCTCTTTGTATGAAATATTAAATAAATAAATAAAAATAAATACCCCCTCAAGCAGCTGCTTGCCACAGAGGTCTGACAGGAGCCTGTCAGTTTATATGCCAGAGTAGAAGATCTGAGAGGATGGCAGGACATCAGCAGAAAAACGACACACACAACTATGCCTTACCCGGGGCTCGAACCAAGGTCCCTTAGATCAGTAGCCACAATTACAAATATTACAATTAGCACTTTCTGAATTTCCCAAAAGTTTAAACTGCACCTTCTAAAACGTGGAAAAATTTGAAAACTTTTAAGCCAATATTGCAAACGATGTATTTATGCTAGAAATATGAAATTTTGATGGTAGAATGTGTGAAGTTCGTGAGGTTTGCATTTGCAACTGTAAATTGTTCCCTTACACCCATGGGGCGAATGGAAACGCAACAGTTTTGTTCAAAGAGATAATTGGAAAAATCCCTTTTTTTTTTCGATTGGTACTAATCAGAGGTAATTCGCATCTTTCTAATACACAGGTAGTTTTAACTGATGTCGTTAGAGATCACTAAATATGGAACCAGCGAAGCTTTTAACGAATGTTGCAAGTGATCTGTTTACGGTTGAAATTTCGGTTGTAAATTAAGAGATATTCCATTGACACCAACAATCTGTCCCCTTTCCTCCGAGGGGTGTGAGAAAAACAACGTTTGAAACTGAAGTAATAAAAGACAAATACGAAAAGACGCCCACGAACCTCCGTGGTATTAAAGGACGTCAAAAATGACGATATTTTGTTCTGAAACGAGGATATTTTGTTTCGATATTCAGCTGTGAGAGCATCTGATACGTCATCGGGAATCGGGGGTTCAAATCCCATTTTGTTTTTTTTTTATAAATTATTAATAAAATTATCCATTATTTCTAATTGAAACTTTTTAGGAGCGAAAAAGTAGGTAAGTGAAAAACTTCGTTCTCTTTGAAAATGAGATTCCTGTATGCACCAGAGGTGAAATGCGTTCTGCTAGTTTATTCTTCGTAATAAATAAATAAGGATACATATTTTCACAAGCTTGTGTTTAAATGACACTATTTGAATTTATGAAACAAACCCAATAACTTTTGTATTCAAAGATTGAATAATGCATGCTTATTATAATTCTGAAACTGTTCTGCTTACTTTTTTTTTATCTAGAGCACTGATTTACTAAGTTTTTAAACACTATTTCACCATTTAAGCATCATGATAATAATGGATATAGAGGGAAATTTTCCTTGAAACTGGTGTGATCCGGGGCGGGGGTGGCTCAGTCGGTAGCGCGCCAGGCTCGTAATCTGCAGTTTTCAGGTTCGAGTCCCAGCTGAGCCAGCATTGAGATTTATCTTCATAAAACTTCCTTCTCTACCCTCGGTCAGTAGGGTACAGTCGCTCAAAAAAGTATCCGAACACTTTGGTTGATTACAGAATTCAGAAAAAATATCTGGCAACAATTTTTTTAGAAATTAGTGATCTGGCAACCTTCGTGTCACGTGATTACAGAATTGAGGAAAACTATCTGGAGCGTGTACAGCAACTGTACACGCTCCAGTTACCGTTCACAGCAAACTGGAGCGTGTGCAGTTACTGCACACGCTCCAGTTTGCTGTGAACCGTAACTGCACACGCTCAATATTTTCGTGAGTGAGCCCACACGATCCAGGTCTTTGTGAGCTCACACGATCCAATGTGCTGTGAACATTAACCGCAACCGCTCCAGTTTGCTGTGAACGGAACTGCACACGCTCAATATTTCCGTGAGTGAGCCCACACGATCCAGGTCTTTGTGAGCTCACACGATCCAATGTGCTGTTATTAACCGCAACCGCTCCAGTTTGCTGTGAACGGTAACTGCACACGCTCCATATTCATTGCATTATACAGGGTGATTCAAAACTTATCGTTCAAATTTCGTGGGAGGTAGGGAATACGTCAGGAAACCGATTTCACATAGGAAAGTATGTCCGCAAACGTCATCTACATGAACAAAATGGACAAGTAAAGTGAACACAAGGAAACAGTACAGTTAAGTGGTAACGAATGTGACTTTTATTCCAACAAGGTAAAGTATAGGTTCACAGTAGGTGCACAAAATTGCGACCATTTACACGGACACAGGATTCTGGCAACGATTTTTTTAGAAATTAGTGATCTGGTAACCTTCGTGTCACGTGACACGAAGGCTGCCAGATCACTAATTTCTAAAAAATCGTCGCCAGATATTTTTTCTGAATTCTGTAATCAACCATAGCGTTCGGATACTTTTGTGAGCGACTGTACACCGATGAACACCGATGAGCTCAGAAAAGCTACCGTCCGTCGGATGGGATATTAAGCCGTGACCCCTTGTGCGGAAAAAGCCATAATGTTATCGTGTCTTTCTTCTGAGGTCTCACCTTCCTCACAGATCTTCTCTCTAGTATTATACATAAGGGCTCCTTTATCATAATTATTTACATAATATTATACATAAGGGCTCCTTATCTCCTGTCTGTGGCAAACAGCTGCTTCAGGGGGAATTTTTATTTTCTATTTAGTAGCAACAAACAGTTTTTGTACATAAAGATATACGGATTGGATTATTTTGGAAGCAATTTCTGTTAAAACTCTTTCTTGCATTTGAGAATTATGAAATAATGGAACAGCAGCAGAAAAGTTTCATCTATATAATAAAAGATGTCTGTCTTGAGTCTGTCAGTGACAGCCTTAAGTCATCGGAAAATCAACGTACACACTCCAAATTTTCAGAGAATGTTTCTGGTTGTGGTCCGAATTTCAAGTCGAAAGTCCAAAAGGTGGGCTTGTTAGAAGCAAAACTATTTACCATGCTATTCCTATGGGAAACGTGAATCGCTGTCAAATTTACTGTTGCCATTTATTGCTCCCTAACTGCCGTCCCATGGCCGAGTGGTTAGCACGCTTGGCTACTGATCTAAGGGACCTAGGTTCGAACCCCGGGTAAGGCATGGATGTTCGTGTTGTTTTTCTGCTGAGGTCCTGCCATCCTCTCAGACCTTCTACTCTGGCATATAAACTGACAGGCTCCTGTCAGACCTCTGTGGCAAGCAGCTGCTTGAGGGGGTATTTATTTTTTTTTTAACTGTGAAAGTAAAGAGTTAAAATCGCATTTATATCTTCTGCTGCAAATCTGATGTTGCTAGATTCCCCACATTTTCAAAAGCATTAATTAGGCGTTCCATTGCAGCTAGGGACTTGATTTTCTATCAAACATGGGGTCAGGCACGGGGAATCTGTCCACGAAATTTGGAACCTTTCGGTGAAGAACGTCGGGGATTACAGAATGCCAAATTCTGACGAAATAATTATCTCGATCGTTTGTCACGGGTTTGAGAGCTCGCTCCGAGTCAGCAATGACCTTTGCAATACCGGGAAATTCTTCGTATTGAAACTGTCTAAAATATCGGGGGGGGGGGGATACTCACGAAACTAACCATTAGTGCAGGAAACAACATAATATGCAGATTAAAAGTGAGACACGGGGCTGTCACAATTTGTGTAGAAACGAAGCCATGGGCCAAGTGAGAACCCGTTTCTTAAACCAATCACCGGACCACATGAGGGACGCTGTGGTGCTAAAGTGTCGTGGGGGGGGGGGAGGGGTTCTTACAAAATTTACTTTAATGCAGTGAAAATAAGAATATACCGGTTAAAAGTGACACCCGGGCAGCGCCGGGTACGTTCAGCTAGTTGTATAATAAAAACCATTAAAGTAATAAGATCATGTGATCTAATGGAAAAACAAACCCTTTTTTTTTCAAACGACTGTAATTTTGTTTTTCGCCACTACACCCCTAGAAGAAATATTGGATAATTTCCATGATATGCCATTTCATAAAAGCTCGATATCCTGAGAAAAGAACTTTTATGAGAACGAGACTGAAAGTTAATTTATTCAAGTGCATCAATAACTTGAATTTCAGCAATATTCGTTCAGTATTTAAAAAGTTATGAAAGCCAGAATATTTAAGAGCAAAAGTTACTGGTCATAAGAATTTATTTCAAAAGGAATCAAAACATAGGTAATAATTTTTATAGCAAACAGCTTACTAACATAATTGTTATATTAACCCAGTTAATTCAAATAATTACATATTTAGATAATTCTTCAAATTGTCGTCAATTTTGAGGAAATGTTTTAAGAAAATAAAATTCTGCTGTTAAATATTTAATAATTATTAGTAATGCTTATTTGAATGTTGGCGATAATTTTTTGAAAACACTGGACGACTTTTTCTGTGAAAAAAAAAGCAGGAAATTTAATCGAAAACGAGGTTAAACTGACTACATTAATCAGACAAATTTTTAAAGAATAATTGACAAATTACAACAACGCTTATCTAGTAAAAGAAATAGGTGAAGGCCTTACTGAGTAATCTGGCTGACGTAACTGTTTAAATACTGAAGGTGTCCGGTTGGAGGTGCTCAGCCGATAGCGCACCAGGCTCGTAATCTGCAGTTTCCAGGTCCGAGTCTCGCTTGGGTCAGCTTTGAGATTTATCTCCTCAAAACTCCGTTCCCTCTCCTCGTTCAGTAGGGTACAATCGCTCAAAAAAGTATCCGAACACTGTGGTTGATTACAGAATTTAGAAAAAATATCTGGCAGCGTTTTTTTTAGAAATTAGTGATCAATTAGTGATCTGTTATCAATTAGTGATCAATTAGTGACACGAAGGTTGCCAGATCACTAATTTCTAAAAAAATCGTTGCGAGATATTTTTTCTGAATTCTGTAATCAACCACAGTGTTCGGATACTTTTTTGAGCGACTGTACACCGATGGAATAGGAAAGGCAGCCGTCCATCTTATGGGACATTAAGCCTTGGTCCAGAGCCATACTCTATGCACGTTAAAGAAAACACCGGACGACCTTGACGGGAGGTTACCATGTGTTTTCCTAACAACTACCCAGTTTTTTTAGTGGGTCACCTCCCCCCAACCTTTTTTTCCTTGTGACCTGGTCATTTAGCCCATTGTGTGGAAAAAAAGAGCACCTCAGATGTACTCTTTTTGCACAAAATATACACCAACGCGACTGAATGAATGCTGCTGAAATTCCCAGGGCTGGAAAAATCAACTCGCCAATGGTTTTGGGTTGGGCGTTTTATCCTCTGAGGCGGCCCTTTTTTGCCTACAATGGGCTAAATGACTAGGTCACAAAGACGCCAAAACTAGGAAAGTTTAGGGAAAGGAACAGTTGTTACGAGACAGATGTTCTATTGGACAGCTGTTAGGAGACAAATGAAAGTCTCCCGTCAAGGCCATCCAGCGTATTCTTTAAAGTGCACTAGGTATGGCTCTCATGCACACGGCCACGTCATAACGTCCCATCCGACAGACTGCGGCCTTTCCAAGCCCATAGATGTCTTCTTTCTAACCGAGGGAAGGGGGGGGGGGAGTTTATTGGATATAAATCTCAACGCTAGCCACATGGGACTCGAACCTGGAAACCTCAGATGACGACTGGAGCGCTACCGACTGAGTCAATCCCAGGCCATCTCTCTCCAATGACGAATGAGAATATTTAAGTGTGGGTTGGGTTGTTTCACTTCTGAACGGCACTTTTTCGCACACCATGGGCTAAATGGCCAGGTCACAAGGAACCCGAAGGCTCAGAGAATGTTGGAGGAGGGGACCGACTGAAACAGCTGTTGGGAGACAGAGGGTAGCCTCCCGTCAAGGCCATCAAGCATGTTCTTTAATGTTCACAGGATATAGCTCTCCCGCACACGGAGCCACGGCTTAACGTCCCATCCGACGGACGGAGGTCTTTCCGAGCCCATCGGTATCCCCTACTGACCGTGGGCAGGGCGGGGAGTTTTGCGGAGATAAGTCTCAACGCTGACCCAACTGGGACTCGAACCTGGGAACTGCAGATTACGAATCTGGGGCGCTACCAGTTGAGCCACCCCCGCCCCATTTAGGTGTGGCATATTACTTTCAAAGCTAAGAAGAAAATTGCAACAATAAAACTTTCGATGGGAAATAACGTCAACTTTCGCCATTAAATGCATGTCTTTTTATTTCGTTGCTTGCTCTTTTTTAATCCGCAAAAAGGCGTAAAAAATGTTTGTCCTTTCCTCCAACACTGGTATTTCTTTGTATTCGGTCTCGTGATAAAAACTGCTGGCTAATAAGATTTTTCTCACTCATGGAAATTCAAGATTTAGATACGCTTAATTTAGATTTTTAATTCACGTTTAATCTCATTCCAAGAAAAGTTTAGCTTTTTATGATACTGAAATTTCTAATTTTATTTTTATTCGACCAACATGGGAATTCTCTACTATTCTGTCCAGACTCCGCAAATTAAGACGTTTAAATGATCGTATTGCCCTTTTAAGGGAACCATTAATTAAATAACCATTTATTAATTACTTGTAATTAATTTCGTTACTGCTCGCTCTTTGCTGCCCCATTTTTCTGTCAAAAATGGGTTTTTCAATGTGGGCGATAATTTTTAATTTTTGAAGAAACAAAACAGTTAATGATTAATGAATCTGGTCCAGGATAGCGTATTTTTAAATGCAAAAGCAAAAATAAGCTATATAAAAAAAAACGAAAGCAGGAAATTTGATCGGAAACGAGGTTAAACTGACTACATTAATCAGCAGATTTTTTTTACGAATAATTAGCAAATTACAACAACGTTTATCTAGTAAAAGAAATAGGTGAAGGCCTTACTGAGTAACCTGGTTTGATTTACCTAATGTTTGATAGTACCCTGAAGGTTGTCCATCTGAACTAATATCAACATGTAGCTGTTAAGCGACAGATGAAAGCTTTCCAAAAAACATGCATAAAAAGATATTACTACTATTAAATTCCTTTTTTATGTCAACAGTAGATTAGCTATATTGTAGCCATCTATGTTTCTTTTCTGCGCCAATGCATAGCTGTTGGGTGATAACCCAGATACGATGTGAAGAAGCATTACGCTTCTTTAGAAAGAAAAATGTGAATTCGTCCACATATGAGTGTATGTATGTCCATATATACACACACAGACACTAAACAGTTCATCCCGTAATGCTCCATCTCCCAATTCCCACGTGTACGGGAGGGGCCGGCCATTATGCTCCTCCCATATCTGATCTCTCATCACCATGTGGCCAACTGTCTGTCATCGACGGCGCTGATGGCCATTGATAATGATTGCCCTTGACGACGGGAGACGGGATCATGGTCGGTGTTGCAGGACACGACCTTGGCTGTCAAGTAGCCGGTGATGGGAGGCTGATGGAGAAAGGGAGGGGGGGGGGTAACACAGGGAGGAGACGGGGAGGGATTCACGGCGCTAGTCCTGTCTATGGCCCCGCCCTCGACGAGCTGCAGCAAGCCTAGAACCCGTATGAATGCGAAACGGGGAGCCTCTAATGTCCTCAACACGCATAGAAGGTCTCGGCCACGCGTGGACATACACACGCACTAACAGCAGCATACATACGTGCATCGTCATCCCACGCGTTCGCCGAGCCAGCTAGAAACTGCAGAAGTGACAGAAGGTGCGCCAGCGGAGAGAGAACGATAGTGAAAGAGTGGTGGCCAGCTGAGGAGTCAGAGGCGAGCGTCAAGCGTCCATGAGTGTAGTGAGAGAGCTTTTCTGTTGTTTTCCAGACATGTACGCGTGCGACGCATTAGCATTCTCGTCGAATTCTGCACGAAGGCGACGGAATGCGGCCTTGCTCGCCGCCGCTGCCGCAGCAGACTACGGGATGTTCCACAACACCATACGAAATGCAACGGCCGTGTACCTACCGTATATACCTTCAGCTGCAGCCTCAGCTATGGGCATGAGTGTTCAGGCATTCCGGACGGTATTCTTTCCACAGTCTTATTTTACCGGACCGCTGAGTCGCTTCGTACGCGCCCACCAGGGCGTAGCGCGAGCACGTACCACGGCAGGCTTCCTGGACGCATGCCGACGCTACAACCTGCTGCCTCTGTACGTGCCGCTGCGACGCCCAGTCCGACTCTGCCAGGTGATCCGGATGGCGAAGAGAGCCGGAGAGATGTTTATCAAGGAGAAGGTCAGGTCTGCCCACCGACGCCTCATTGCTCGACGTCTGGCCCCTCTGCTGGAAACGCTTCCCGCAACGGCACCTACCCCAGCCTCGTTTGTGACGTCACCGGTAATTAAAACGCCGCCCACCCAAGCGAGCAGAAGAGAGAGAAGGAAAGTGCAATATAAGAAGAGGTCCCGGAGCAGGATGACGGCAGTTGCTCCTCTCTCTGCGACCGCTGCCGCCGCCGTTGACCTTTGGACTGACCGTGCAGCATCTCCCATCTTCCCGCTGCCCATCATTAGGAATAGGGCGAAGCTCGGTAGACGACGCATGGCAAAGACTAAGATGGTTAGTTTCATTCCTGCGCAAACGCCTCCATCCGTTCTGGCAAAGCGACCACCAGGTGATGTGCCATTTATTTTTTCTCTTCTCGTGTTACGATCTTCTTTCCCTCAAGTGAGGGGCGGGGGGGTGGCTCAGTCGGTAGCGCGCCAGGCTCGTAATCTGTAGTTCCCAGGTTCGAGTCCCAGCTGGGTCAGAGTTGAGATTTATCTCCGCAAAATTTCCCCGCCTTGCCCACGGTCAGTAGGGGACACCGATGGGCTTGAAAAGGCCGCCGTCCGTCGGATGGGACGTTAAGCCGTGGCCCCGTGTGCCGGAGAGCCATACCCTGTGCACGTTAAAGAACACGCTGGATGGCCTTGACGGAAGGCTACCATCTGTCTCCCAACAGCTGTTCCAGTGGGTCCCCTCCCCAACATTCTCTGAGCCTTCGGGGTCCATGTGACCTGGCCATTTAGCCCATGGTGTGAAAAAAAGTGCCGCTCAGAGGTAAAACAATCCAATCCAATCCAAACCCTCAAGTGAACGAATGAACAAATATGTAACGAATTTAATGGGAAAATCTATTAAATGGTTAAATGGAGTAAACTATATATGTAATTCGATTCCTTATTAGTAAAAACAAAATAGTCGATAATAATTAGTGTGTGAATAGTGGAGGTAGGCATTGCATTTGTATTCATCTCACATAAGGTGGAGGTAGGCATTGCATTTGTATTCATCTCACATAAGGTGGAGGTAGGCATTGCATTTGTATTCATCTCACATAAGGTGGAGGTAGGCATTGCATTTGTATTCATCTCACATAAGGTGGAGGTAGGCATTGCATTTGTATTCATCTCACATAAGGTGGAGGTAGGCATTGCATTTGTATTCATCTCACATAAGGTGGAGGTAGGCATTGCATTTGTATTCATCTCACATAAGATGGAGGTAGGCATTGCATTTGTATTCATCTCACATAAGGTGGAGGTAGGCATTGCATTTGTATTCATCTCACATAAGGTGGAGGTAGGCATTGCATTTGTATTCATCTCACATAAGGTATTTTCCCGAGTGATAGTAATTGCAATTATTAGTCATTTTGGGCTTCTTTTTGTGGTAGTAATTTCAAAGTTTGTGCTCCTTTTGTTTTAAAATAATTTCGAGACATTTATAAATTTTAAATCAGATGTAATTGCAAATGTGATGTAAATGTACGTGTGTATATGTATTTATGAATAAACTAAACTAAATGGGATTAATTTTAAACAATTCGAGATTTCAAATTGGGTATTGAATATTTAAACTTTTTATTTAGTTTAGTTTTTATTTACTGAATAAAATTTTTAGTTTATTAGTTTAGTTTTTATTTACTGAATAAAATTTTTAGTTTATTAGTTTAGTTTTTATTTGCTGACAAGATTTTAATTTTAGTAAATAAAAGTGTTTAAAATTAGTCAGTAACAAATGTGATGTTACTTTTATATGTAAGTAGGAGATTTATAAAGAAGTTTTTTTATACTTCTAAATTATGTTAATGCAATATTCGACCAATTTATTAGATCTAAATTTATTAGTATTTATGAATTAATGATAACATTGATTTCACAATAAATAAGTATTTAGTCATTCTTTATTAATCTATCATTATATCAATTTGTATCAGTGGTTCCGAAAGGAAGTATTGAGTATTTGGAACTCTTAAATGCTAAAAAACATGCAATATTATGAGTTGTGGAATAAGCAATACTTAAAAATATACAAGGTAAAGAGTTAAACTGGTAAAAATACTTTTTTTTTAAGTTATGACATTTTATAACTCTATTCGAATATATTTATATACATATTTACTATACAAATCTATTTATTCTGTTATAGACCTGCATTTAATATTTCTTGTATACAATTATTTAAAATACATTCAAAGCAAAACTTAAATAATGGCTACTGAAGTCGTGGATGCTGCTGATATTTAAGTTTTTTTAAATTATTTCAAATGTTGCTTTTTATGAAATGTATATGTTTATTTATATTAGTATAAATACATTTCAAAATAAAGCAAATATCTCTATTCTAAAAGTGCTGAAAATACGCTTGCATTAGGGAAACGTTTGACGTAACGGTTTTCGCTTTAATTTAAATTTGTCTGAATCAACTTTTTAAAAAGTTGTTTTAATCGGAATTATTTTAGCTTCTATTAACCTTAATAAACCGAATAAATATTGTTGAACATCGAGATTTATTTGAGCTCTAATTCATTTCAGTCACATTTTTCCGCGAAGAAACGTATTTAAGAATTTACTGAGCACTGATTCTGATTTTCCATTGACCTAGCATTTGTCTTCTGATTATATGGTCGTCTTCGATTTAAATTCAATTCCTAACGTAAATGGCCAATAGGAGTGTTCATATACTCTTAGGAGAAATCCATCTCCGCCCTGACCCCTATTTCTCCTTGAAAGCGACGACGAATCTCAAATTCCGCAGCATTTCCCAGGTAAACGACCCCAAACATCCGAAGCAACAAGTGAAGATCCGAGTTTGGCGGAAAATTGACCTCTATTTGACCTTGCTCGGAAAACGATTTTTCACAACGTTCCTGGCATCTGCGACTCGAAATGCTCCTAGTCAGCGTTTTAAAACACTCTAGCACCAGCTGATCGAAATTTGACTTTAGACTTCGAAGGACATACAAGACAAAATTTTGCAACGTTTCTGGAACCTACAACGCAAAAACGCCTTAAATTTTCACTCATCTAGTACATGTAGATCAACCTCTGATCTCTAAGTCACCTCTATATGACCTTGAAGGACACGTCAAAAGTCAGATTTCTGATTTTGTCCGAGATCTATTACCCGAATTACCTCTAGGTTAAAAATTTCAGAGGTCTACATTTGCACCATAGTTAGAATTAGCGTTATCCCCTGTCACTTACTCAATCAATTAATCAATCGCTCAACCAAGGTCATACAGTCCCTCAAAAAAAAACCCGAACACTATGGTTGATTTCAGAATTCAGAAAAAAATCTAGTAACGATTTTTTTTAGAAATTAATGATCTGGCAACCTTCGTGTCACGTGATTACAGAATTCAGGAAAAATATCTGGAGCCTGTACAGCAACTGTACACGCTCCAGTTACCGTTCACAGCAAACTGGAGCGTGTGCAGTTACTGTACACGCTCCAGTTTTCTGTGAACGGTAACTGCACACGCTCAATATTTCGGTGAGTGAGCCCACACGATCCAGGTCTTTGTGAGCTCACACGATCCAATGTGCTGTGAACATTAACCGCAACCGCTCCAGTTTGCTGTGAATGGTAACTGCACACGCTCCATATTCATTGCATTATATATTCATACGCATTATATATATTAAAAAATATCCGAACACTATGGTTGATTTCAGAATTCAGAAAAAAATTTAGTAACGATTTTTGTTAGAAATTAATGATCTGGCAAACTTCGTGTCACGTGACACGAAGGTTGCCAGATCACTCCTCCCCTGATTCTCCCAGATTGCCTCCCCCCTGAGAATGTTAATAAGGGTAATGGAGTCCAAAAATTATTGAAATTGTGCATATTTCGTGCATTTTTCGTGAAACTTCTTAAAAACTTCTGAAGCGAAGGAGCACGGTGCCACGGTTTGACGTCCTATCCGAAGGACGACGGCCTTTCGTAGATATTTCCTTATGACCGAAGGCAGGGTGGGGTTTAGCTGAGATAAATCTGAACCTTGGCACAATTGAGACTCGAACCTGGAAACTACAGATTACGAGCCTGGTATCCTACCGACCGACATATTTCAGAAAACTGAAACTTCGTCAGAAACATCTCCTGTATGTTTATTTTTAAAAATAAATATATCAAGCTTAATACTAAGTTCTTTGCCATTTCGATTTTCAAAACGTTATCGTTAATATAGTTATGTCAATATAACTAAATATATTACGACTGAATTATAACGAAATATTTTTATATATATTTTTTGGCCGAGTGGTTAGCGCGCTTGGCTACTGATCTAAGGGACCTGGGTTCGAGGCCCGGGTAAGGCATGGCTGTTTGTGTCGTTTTTCTGCTGAGGGCCTGCCATCCTTACAGACCTACTATGGCATATAAATTGACAGGCTCCTGTCAGACCTCTGTGACAAGCAGCTGCTTTAGGGGGTATTTATTTTTTATTATTATTATGTTAATCAGTAACAAAGAAAATACATACTCGTAATTTCATTGGGTTTAACACAGATATTTAACTGGTGAGAAATTTCATTTATGGTGTAAAAAAAATGTCGAGAAAAAACAGAGCTTTTTCACTGATATCACCATTAATGACAGGAACTATAGCCCAAAATATTAGTCTTCTCCACTGATTAAATGGTATAGGAATTCGGAAAGATAAGCGAAACTTAGGAATAATCAGAGTAAAGAAGTCTCATATTTTTTGTAATATGAACAATCAGAACGTTCCTAAGTAGACTCGGGGCGGGGGTAGCTCAGTCGGTAGTGTGCCAGGCTCGTAATCTGTAGTTCCCAGGTTCGAGTCCCAGCTGGGTCAGTGTTGAGATTTATCTCCGCAAAATTCCCTGCCCTGCCTACGGTCAGTAAGGGGCACCGATGGGCTTCAAAAGGCCGCCATCTGTCGGATGGGACGTTAAGCCGTGGCCCCGTGTACGGCAGAGCCATACACTGTGCACTTTAAAGAACATACTGGATGGCCTTGACGGGAGGCTACCATCTGTCTCCCAACAGCTTTTCCAGTGGGTCTCCTCCCCCAACCTTCTCTGGCCTTCGGGGTCCATGTGACCTGGCCATTTAGCCCATGGTGTGCAAAAAAGTGCCGCTCAGAGGTAAAACAACAACCCAACCCTCCCCCAACCTTCTCTGAGCCTTCTGGGTCCATATGGCCTGACCATGGTGTGCAAAAAAGTGCCGCTCAGAGGTAAAACAACCCAACCTAAGTAGCCTCAGCAGGCTCAAACCAATCAGCAATGCCCATTTATAAGCGTTTGAAGCACGCTTGCCTTTGTTTACATTTTTTGCTTTCGGTTGTAGAAAAAGCTCTCTTCAAGATTTTGTGCTTTCATTCAATTTTTTTTCAAATTTAAAACTGAATTATTAGTCATTGCATGGTCTCTAAAAATAATTTGCAAAGGAACACGCTCTTCAAAAATCAATGCATCGATTGAAAACTTTGAAGAAACGTGTGCTTTCGAAGAATAAAAGCTAAGCTCAGTGATGCTTTTAATAGTTTCAGGTGTTAATTATTGTTTCTTTTAGTAATTTCCTGATATTAGAGAGCTAGCCGAGTAAATTATTAGTAGAGGTAGCCGAGTAAATCCATCAGTATTTACTCGGCTAGCTCTACAAGATTGTACTATCTATCAAATACTATAATATATATCTATGGAACTCTGAAATAACACTATCTAAGAAAGTTCACTGGCACTACCTGTCTAATCAGAAAGTTCATTGGCACTATCTATCAAATCAGTAAGTCAACTAGCACTATCTACATAATCAGAAAAGTTCAGGAACTAGCTGTTGAATCAAAATTCACTGGCACTATACATCGAATCAGGAAATTTCACAGGATCTATTCATCTGAATAGGTCAGTTCACTGACACTCTCTATCAAACCAGAAAGTTCATTGGCACTATCTATCGGATTAGAAAGTTCACTAACACTATCAAATCAGAAAGTTCATTGGCACCATCTATCAAATCAGGAAAGTTCAGGAACTAACTGTTTAATCGTGAAGTTCCCAGGAACTATCTACCGATTCCCTAAAATTCACTGGTATAATCTACCGATTACAGAAAATTCACTTAACAAAATGTACCGATTCCCGAAATATCTATGTCACTATCTTATCATGAAAGTTCCTTGACACTATCTACGAATTGAAGGAATTCACTAGCACTATCTACCTTATTCTAATAGTTCATTGGCACTATTTACACAATAACGAGATAAAACATTTGGAAATATCTAGATTAAATCTTTATATAAATTAACTGACACAGTTCATTTCTCCAAAAATAACAAAAAAGACTCATCAGAAGGAAATTCTAATCCTCTAATAGCTATATTCTTTTCTGATTTATTTTATCTAGAACGCTGACCCATTTTTCTCTTTCTTTAGCGAATTCTATCCACCAATGTAGCGAATCTATTTTAATTCCTGTAAATAGGACATCCAATGTGCACTTCATTAAAATAATTACATCTCGTTTGGAAATCCTAGAAATTAACTATTTTTTATTTAATGGATTGCAAGTGGCGTAAGAGAGTGATCATTCATTCAAAAAAATTTATTTTTGGTTCACTGAAACATTTGCTTTTTTATGTTCTATATGATTATTACCTTTTTTACATATAGAATAAATAACTGTAATTAAAAGTTTTTTTAATTATATTCTTCTTCTCAGTTAAAAATATAAAACAGTATATTTTTTTCTCCAAATACGTTAAAGGCATCTCTTCAATCAATATTTTATGTATGGGATCTATTTTATTAATAACTGAAATGTTTTTAATAGCTTAGATTAAAGAATGGAAAAAATTCCATTAACTTTTAAAAAAGGTTTCGATAAATACATTTTTATGTTCAAAATTTGGAACAACTGATGGGTTATTAATCTATATTAGGGGTTCTCAACGTGGGGTACGCGGTTAAATGTTTTGGGGTACGCCGTGAGAGCTCAAACGTCTCTAGATCTAGTAACAAAGTCAAAATAACCATTGTTATACTATAACTATAGTTTTATCTATCTATACAAGGGGTACGCCAGTTACATACACATTTCCAGGGGGTACGTGAAACATGGAAGGTTGAGAACCACTGATATATATGTTTTATTTTATTCCCATTGTTACACTACAACTATAGTTTTATCTATCTATACAAGGGGTACGCCAGTTAAATACACATTTCCAGGGGGTACGTGAAGCATAAAAGGTTGAGAACCACTGATATATATATGTTTTATTTTATTCCCACTGTTATACTATAACTATAGTTTTATCTATGTATACAAGGGGTACGCCAGTTAAATACACATTTCCAGGGGGTACGTGAAGCATAAAAGGTTGAGAACCACTGATATATATATGTTTTATTTTATTCCCACTGTTATACTATAACTATAGTTTTATCTATGTATACAAGGGGTACGCCAGTTAAATACACATTTCCAGGGGGTACGTGAAGCATAAAAGGTTGAGAACCACTGATATATGTTTTATTTTATTCCCACTGTTATACCATAACTATAGTTTTATCTATGTATACAAGGGGTACGCCAGTTACATACACATTTCCAGGGGGTACGTGAAATATAGAAGGTTGAGAACCACTGATATATATTTTTTATTTTATTCCCACTGTTATACTATAACTATAGTTTTATCTATCTATACAAGGGGTAAGCCAGTTACATACACATTTCCAGGGGGTACGTGAAACATAGAATATTAAGAACCACTGATATATATTTATGTTTTATTTTATTCCCATTGTTATACTATAACTATAGTTTTAGCTATCTATACAAGGGGTACGCCAGTTACATACACATTTCCAGGGGGTACGTGAAACATAGAAGATTAAGAACCACTGATATATATTATTTTAAATATTTTGTGCATTTTGGATCTGTAATACTTCTTGTGTTGCCTTCGCACAATTTTTATATTTTTTCAAATTCTTTTTTAACGTTTCGTTATATTTTTCCGTTTGGATTTTTTTCTCGAAATATTTAAAGAAGACAATGATTATGATATTCCTATGTCTATGCTTCGTGTAATTACATTTCTTTTGAGACTGTGAGAATAAATCAGTTATTTGTATTACATTTAAGATTCAAGGATTATATTAAGGTAGAAATTTAAATATTTATGTAAAGTACCGGAAATTTAATGCTTGGTTTGCAAAATAAAACAAATCATTTGTGTTGAATCAGGTTTTCTTTGTTCGTTTGCTTTTGGGGAGTCATGCTGGGACCTTCTCTTGACCTTGTTCTTGACTATGTGGTTGATCTTACAACGGTCCTTTCTCGCTTCAGTCTGTCTTGCAGGAAAGTTGTTATGGCCTATCCTGGGTCTTTTGGGGTCCAGAGAAATATGTACAGTTCGCCGCTTTAAAAAAAAGCTTGGTGCATTTTTTGTGTCAGAGAAGATGTATGAGAAATAGAAAAGTTTTTTTTCTGGCGATCTTTTATGTAATAATTAGGCTAATGTGAAAAAAATGAAAAGGAAAAATAGACACCAAAAAAAGTCTCACGGATTCGAACAAGGTGTCTCTTATTTTGGCGCCATTTGCTCAACCATTTGAGATAAGGTGGATGATGATACACTTTTACTTAAGTAAGGTTATGAAGATGTTCATGTTTTCAAGCTTTATCAATTTTGCATATACAAATTTTTCAATGAACAACTTTGCAAGTAGTTCATGTTGCTGCGAAGCTACAGTGAGCTTTTATTACGAACGGTGAGCTAAATATTTAGTAACCATATTATCAAGTATTAATGGGGGGATTATTTCATTCTAAAAGCTATGGATTTGGTTGTTTTACCTCTGAGCGGCGTTTTTTGCACATAATGGCTAAAAGGCCAAGTCACAAGGACCCCAAGGACTCAGAGAAGGTTGGGGGAACCCATTGGGCAGCTGTTGGGAGACAGATGGTAGCCTCCTGTCAAGGCCATCCAGCTTGTTCTTTAACGTGCATAAAGTATTGCTCTCCTGAACACGGAGCATCCTCTTAACGTCCCATCTGACGGACAGCGGCCTTTCCAAGCCATTTGGTGTTCCCTGTCTCATTGGTAGCGTGCCAGGCTTGTAATCTGTAGTCCCCAGGTTCATGTCCCAGCTGTGTCAGCGTTGGGATTTATCTCCACAAAATTCCCCGCCCTGTCCACGATCAGTAGGGGACACCAATGGGCTTAGAAAGGCCCCCGTTCGTCGGATGGGACGTTAAACTGTGGCCCGGTGTGCGGGAGAGCCATACCCTGTGCACGTTAAAGAACACACTGGATGGCCTTGACGGGAGGCTACAATCTGTCTCCCAACAGCTGTTCCAGTGGGTCCCCTATCCTAACCTTCTCTAAGCCTTCGGGGTCCTTGTGACCTGGCCATTTAGCCCATGGTGTGCAAAAAAAGTGCCGCTCAGAGGTAAAACAACCCAACTGAGCTAACCCCCCCCCCCAAAAAAAAAAAATGTTACCGAGTACTGGATGTTAATAACCTTATCAGCTTTTGGGCGGAAACCATTCTTGCATTCGTAGATCAAAATTTTACTTCTGTGACCTCCGTTTGACCTTAAAAGGCATGTCAGAGGTCAAATGTTGGTTTTTTACGGATATCTAAGACCTGGATTACCACTAGGTACATATTTTCAGAGCTCTACCATTTCTGCATCATATTTAGAATTGGCGTGATCCCCTGCATCCGTCACTCCAATGACAATTGCTCACAATCTCCCACTAAGCACATTCCCCAGGAAGTGTTTTATTACCATGGTGATAACTACCGATTTTCTAATTCGATTCTTTTTATCATTATCGCAAAATCGATATAAGTAGCATAATACGTTGCGTTAAAAACACATTAGTGATCTTTTAACTCTTGCAAACCCGATAGCCACGAAAGGAAACATTTTTTTAATTTTGTAGCGTTTTGGCTTAATAGCATCAATATTTGCCAATTCCCATCAAGAACAAAATCAAATTATGTTTCCAATCGATTAAGTAATGCCTATAAATAAATTATTGGAAAATTTTACTGTTTGCGCATATTATCAGTGTTTTCAAAAGACTTGCGACACTAACATCTATATATTAATCAAAATTTACATAACGTAAATTTTAAAAAACATGGTTTGTGTTGAATTTCACTATTTTCATTACAAACATATAAGCAGTTAATGTTTTGTTTGCGAAATATTTTCAATGAGTAAAATTACTGTATAGGTTTACTGCATAAAGTAGTTGTTTCATAATGACTTCAAAATTGTTTTCGTATTCTTGGACACTTTAATAATGGCATAGATTGAGTGCCAAATGGAAACGCTCTGAGCTGCGCAGATGACGTTTTTTTTTTATTCTCACAAATCGTTGGTTGCTTGGCAAGTTATTGATAGGACAATAGCTTATGATCTATGAGAATTATCGAAGCGCTAAGTGAGCAGTCTCATAGTCTCCCCAGTTTTCTCTAACGCTGCTGCACTTTAGTAGCATAAATTACTTTAAACGTATGCCAAGGAACAGAAGTCCTTGAACAAAAGGAGCTGTGAAATGCAAAAAGAAACACACAAGTGTTTTTTAGAGAAACGCATTAAGGTTGTTTATGTTTCTTTCGCAATGGCAGTATACTTGGATACAAATGTTGCACCGAACGGGACGAAATGGCAGCAGATGTCATATCAGGGCCAATATTCGTAATATTATAAGTCTGTATATCATTTGAGGCGGCGGTTGACTCAGTCAGTATCGTGCCAGGCTCGTGATATTCAGTTCACAAGTTCGAGTACCAACTGTACCTGCACTGAAATTTATCTTCTCTAAATCTGCCCTGACACCTGTGGGCTTGGGAAAGGCGTACAGTCGCTTAAAAAAATTTCCGAACACTATGGTTGAGTACAGAATTCAGAAAAACATCTGGCAACGATTTTTTTTTAGAACTTAGTGATCTGACAACCTTCGGTGTCACGTGACACGATGGTTGCCAGATCACTAATTTCTAAAAACATCGTTGCCAGATATTTTTTCTTAATTCTGTAATGAACCATAGGGTTCGGATACTTTTTAATATATATAATGCGTATGAATATATAATGCAATGAATATGAGCGTGTGCAGTTACCGTTCACAGCAAACTGGAGCAGCAGTAACTGCATACGCTCCAGTTTGCTGTGAACGGTAACTGGAGCGTGTACAGTTGCTGTACGCGCTCCAGATATTTTTCCTGAATTCTGTAATCACGTGACACGAAGGTTGCCGGATCACTAATTTTTAAAAACATCGTTGCCAGATATTTTTCCTGAATTCTGTAATGAACCATAGCGTTCGGATACTTTTTTGAGCGACTTTACGTCGGATGGGCTTTGTCCCTTGTGCAGGAAAAAGATTGTCTCCTAACAGTCGTACAATGTGTCCCATTCCCCTAACCCACTCTCAGCCCTTCGGGTTTTTATGATCTAGAAATTTAGTCCATTGTGCACACAAAATACCGTTCAGAAATTAAACAATGCTAATATTTATATTTGTGCTTTTAGCCCATTGTGTGTGAGAAGGCGCCACTCAGACGCAAACAAGCCCAACCAACACCTCCTATAACTGAAGGCCAGTGGACCAAATTATGACGTCACTATAGATAGTCCTATAATCCAGACTTATATATTAATATTTATTAATATTTCTGGTGTACTTTTATACCAATCTTTATAGCAATGTTGATTTATAAATATACTTTATTTAGAAAGAATTGTTTGCATTTATTAAAATTATAATAATTTCTAATAAACACGAATAATTTTTCCTTTTAAATAAGATATATTTATCAATAAACATTAGTATAAAATTACCATTAATAATAATAGTAAAGAATGAATATGAAATACCTGGATTATGGGAATACCTGGATTATGATGACATCATAATTCAGTCTACCAGCCTTCTGTTATAGGAGCTGTTGGCCTAACCGAACAAATGTTACTGGTGTACAGGTTGGGTTGTTTTACTTCTGAGCGGCACTTTTTTGCACACCATGGGCTAAATGGCCAGGTCACAAGGACCCCAAAGGCTCAGAGAAGGTTGGGGGAGGGGACCCATTGGACAGCTATTGGGGGACATGGTAGCCTCCCATTAAGGCCATCCAGCGTGTTCTTTAACGTGCACAGGGTATGGCTCTCCCGCACACGGGGCCACGGCTTAACGCCCCATTTGACGGACGGCGGCCTTTCCAAGCACATCGGTGTCCCCTACTGACCGTGGGCAGGGCGGGGAATTTTGCGGAGATAAATCTCAACGCTGACCCAGCTGGGACTCGAACCTGGGAACTGCAGATTACGAGCCTGGCGCGCTACCGACTGAGCTACCCCCGCCCCGGTGTACAGGTGTGTCCATTAATTAGTTAAGAACGTGTACAGTCGCTCAAAAAAGTATCCGAACACTATGGTTGATTACAGAATTCAGAAAAAATATCTGACACCGATTTTTTCAGAAATTAGTGATCTGGCAACCTTCGTGTACTGTACACGAAGGTTGCCAGATCACTAATTTCTAAAAAAAATCGTTGCCAGATTTTTTTCTGAATTCTGTAATCAACCATAGTGTTCGGATACTTTTTTGAGCGACTGTACTTAGCGAGGTTCTCTATCAATTTAATATCTTATACTCTGAGATAGGCCAATGAAATTTATCTTTGTTTCTCGCAGATACACTAAAAAAATTATATTTATGTTGGTTTTTTTTTTTCTTACCAGAAATGAGGTGAATAAATGATCGAAAATTTGAATTATTGGAATAATGATTAAGCAGCACTGTCATTGATATTGGTTCGTTTTCTTGTGTTTAGAAGAACGTCTGCTGATGCTGCTGGACAAGATCAGATCGGAATCCCGCATCCGAGAGAAGCAGAGGGAAGAACTGCTGCGGAGGATCAAGCAGCTCCAGAGCAGAGCTCATCAAAGGAGAGAACAAGGTGAGGACCACAACAGGTCGACAAGTAGTCTTCCCTTCCTGGCCACATATCAGGATGTCACAGCAGGCAAGAAACTCATAATTACACTGCTTCAAAAAAACAAAAATTAGCCTTAGCTTAGCTTTTTTTTTTAATGATTCATAGCTTTGGAGTGCAGGCCCAAGAGTGTAAAATTGCTACTTTTCAGAATGTTTTTTTTTTCACTATATTCCTCAGGGACATTCTTAAGAGAAAGAAATTATTTATTATTTGCTACCAGAGAGCACAATTTTTTACGCTATGTAGAGTATCACTAGAAATGTATGAACACGATATTAATGTAACAAGGACAGTAAAATTGTGATAGTTCCATGCTGTTTGGGATTTAAGTAATTGTAATAAGAGTAGTTTAAGTAGCTCCCTGTATGAGAATAGTATTAACACCCGTGTTGCGCTAAAAATCCTTTTCTATCAGAGAACGCGGTTAAGATTTCCGAATGTCTTTGCAACTGCTGTGAATCTCGTATCTGTGAAGGGTTATGGCAGTATCTTGCGAAGGCGTTTCTGAATTTTCCTATGAACTTATTTATTTTTTTGTGATTTTTTTATATAAAACTATGAATGGTTTATAGATGATTATTTTAACGCGGGCCAGATTAGAACTATTGAATTTCTAAGCTGGCAGCAATAGAAAGATTAAGAGGTCTATAATATGTGCAAAAATAAAAGCTCGATTTTTTAAAATGTCGATTTATTATATTAGAAAAATATATATATGTACAGTATGAATATTTTTTATGATTATTTGTGTCTCAAATAAGACTAATATTTGCATAAATGAAAGAATACCAAAAATTCTTCCATATGCATAAATAGAAAGAAAATTTTATATAAAAGTATTAATGAGAGGATTAATATTTTTTATTTTTTGCCATTTTAGTAATTATTATATAAATGTTCGTCTGCCATTTGGAATCGATTAATTCATTACCGATAATGCTGACGTGAGAATTTTTAGGTTGTAAAACCCAAATGATTGACGGTCCACTTGCAAAAGCAACGCAAGCCATATGTTACAGATTCCTGGTTTATAGAATTTCCTTACTGTGATAAATTTAACTCAAATTATGTGAAAGGAGTGGTCAACTGAGAAAGCAGCAGGGGGGGAGGGGGACATCACTGTACATTGCTTGTGGATTGAAGTTAGTATAAAAATAAAGCATGATAAACTCACGCCCAGTTGGAACTCTAATTCGATAAAAATAGTGGAATGACAACGGACTATTCAGCAAATCTTCCGGCTCACGGATTGGTTGGCGAACTATTAGAAGTTCTGAACTGTAAGATGCTGGACTATACGAATTTTACAGTATTAAGGAATGAAATATTACAGATGAAGATTCATAACATGCAATAGTTGTGTCCGCATGCATTGGAGGGGGGGGACATCTAGGAATTCTCTGAGTTTCTCTTTCTTCCATGATATGACTTGGAGATCTGCCTAAGTGAAAATATCTGATCCACACATCCCCTACCACTTCTGAATCCACATTGCTCATCACGCAATTGACTGTCAACCAGATTCTTAATTCTATTAAGCACAATCATGGAAAGAACTTTACCTGGAACAGAGAGTAGGCTGATACCCCTATAGTTATCACAAGAACTGCGATCACCTTTTTTGAAAATAGGGATAACAATAGCTCTGGTAAAATCCTTAGGAGCCATGCCTTTATCATAAAAGATATTCAGAATTTCAGTCATTCAAGTGGTAACCGAAACATTCCCAGCTCTAAGCATTTCTGTAGTAATTTCATCTACCCCTGGGGATTTAGGTAGTTTAAGTTTAGAAACAGCCACAATAACTTCAGATTGTGTTATAGGTCCAACATTAAAGCCACCAATGCATCTATCATCATTGCAAACAATGGGAGTAGAACTAACTACATTGTTTAGAACATCACTGAAATGCTCAGCCCACCTAGCCATGACAGAACCCTCCCCTTGTATAACCTTACCTTGTTTATCCTTCAATCCTTGTATGCCTGTCCGTTTTCTACCACACAAAATATTAACTATCTGGTACAGCTCTCTGCTGTTGAGCTGTCTAACTGATTCCTCGGCTTTGTCAGCCAAACCATCAAGCCAAAGATTCTTATCAGCAGCTAACTGATCTTTTACACGTTTATTAAGTTCTCTGTAATGTTTTCTATTAGGACTAGTAGGGTATTGATTAAAGACATTCCTGCAGTTCTTTCTTTCCGAAATAAGCTCAAGTGCCTTATCACTCAGATAATTCTGTCTCTTCTGCTCCTTTTTTTCCAAAAAGAGTACTGTTAGTGTCCATAAAAGCCTGTTTAAAATGATCCCATTCTTCCTCAACTTCAGTAGTAAGCAAACCATGACTGTCATAACGACTAAGTAACCTATCATGGTAAGCTTTAGCTATAACTGGATCTTTCAGAGCTTCAGTATTAAAAGTAAATTTTTTAACCCTAGCACAACACTTTTTAAGTTTAAGTTGCAAGACACTTTTAACAAGGTAATGGTCAGATCCAATTTCAGCTCCCCTATATGCCCTGGTATTCCTAACAGAACTAGCCCATTTGCTGTTAATTAATATATAATCAATCATATTCCTATGCAGCCCATCAGGTGAAACTCGTGTGTACTTATGTATGTCATGGTGTTTGTAATAAGTGTTAGTTATTCTGAAACCACTGAGTTTAATTACCTGTAGGAGACGTTGCCCATTGCAGCTACCAATACCAAAAGGGCCTATCACCCCTCCCCAAAGGTCAGAGCCAGTACCAACTTTGGCATTGAAGTCACCTAGAACAAGGGTAATATCTCCTTTCTTGACAGAATTCAAAATGTCCTGAAGTTGTCCATAAAACCCATCCTTCTCATTCTCATCAGCATTCTCAGTGGGGGCATAACAGCAGATAACATTCAAGTCTTTAATGCTGTCTGAAATTTTGCTGTAAGAAACTTTTCATTAATGCACTCATATTCTAGAAGAGCATCACTAGTGTGTCTGCTGAGAAGCAGACCCACGCCTTGGTGATGCTTATTATCGTTCCTCCCTGAAAAGAGAAATTTAGGATTATTTTTAAGAATCTGACCTTTATCTGTCCATCTGGTCTCTTGCAAGCCGAGAATATCTATAATGGTGGAATTCTTGTGTGAGGACATCAAGAGAAAAAGCTCTGTGCAGAGTCCTCACATTCCAACTACCTATGGAGAGAAAATGGTTAGTGGGATGTTTAAAGAAACTATGTTTATTGAGAGAGGGAATGCCGACAATATCAAACAGCCCCCTAATCGCAGACATGGGGCAAAGACCCGTTCCCCCACTACTAAAGGCTGAAGCCATCTACACTGGAAGACTTCCTCCAATGTAGAATTTGACGATGCCAATAGAAGCAAAGAGTTCAGGTGCCTGCGATGACTTCTGCTCAGGATTATCCACCAGCTGATAAACATATCCTGTGACTCTATTCACTTGGGGCTGTCAACCCACAAACAAACAGAAAACACAGCGGAAGATTTTCCCTCTACAGAAGCCCACCAGTGCAGCAAAATCAGGATCCATAATCAAGCTCAGAGCCATATATCTGTCCAGTCCAGTAGGTTTATATGGTCAGCACCAGGACCCTGTGTGGTTGACCACTCCTCAGCAGGGTAGAAAAAAAGAAAAGTAGCCATAGTTGTCCAGATCAGTAGGCCACACTAATCTGGCAGCCCTCCCCTTCCGTTCACTTCCACAAGAGAGTATCTCTTTTGAAAGTTACTAACGGTCCGCACCACGAGAAGGCGGGGTCGGACATTAGGGGCTAGGCCTGGCCGGTTCTATGCATCATCACGGGTATTGGTGCATAACGAATTTTAAAGTTTTTGCTACTTGTCCATTTAAACGGCAAAGAAAAATGACTCTTAGCAATAAAAAAAAACTAAATTTCTGAATAAAAAACAAATATAAATTCCAGTTTTTGTTTTTTTTTACTAAAATTGAGACAGATAATGAAAGTTTTGAGAGAAGATTTCTTGTAAATATTTTTTGTTCTGTTTTTGTTCAGTTCGGGAGATGTGGAGGAAGAGATACCTGGAGGCGAAGAAAGTGACTCCCCGTCTAGAGGAAGAATGCTCCCGACTCCGGCAGGAGCTGGAGAAGCTCCATAGGGAGCTGCTGGCCAAGGTCCAAGCTGGAGTGTGGGCGCTCTTGACTATATCTGGGAAAACAGAGAGACCGTCTAATAAGGTAAATATGCATCACTGATCTTCTCAATTTTAAATCATTATACGGAAATGTAACTTTATATCCTAATCGCTTTTTCACTGAATTGTTGGTGCGGGGGTGGCTCAGTCGGTAGCGCGCCAGGCTCGTAATCTGTAGTTCCCAGGTTCGAGTCCCAGCTGGGTCAGCGTTGAGATTTATCTCCGCAAAACTCCCTTCCCACGGTCAGTAAGGGGACACCGATGGGCTTGGAAAGGCCGCCGTCCGTCGGACGGGACGTTAAGCCGTGGCCCCGTGTGCGGGAGAGCCATACCCTGTGCACGTTAAAGAACACGCTGGATGGCCTTGACGGGAGGCTACTATCTGTCTCCTAACAGCTGTTCCAGTGAGTCCCCTCCCCCAACCTTCTCTGAGCCTTCGGGGTCCATGTGACCTGGCCATTTAGCCCATGGTGTGCAAAAAAGTGCCGCTCAGAGGTAAAACAACCCAACTTCACTGAATTGTTCCAATCTTGATTCTTCCATCATAAAGCTTTTATATTAACGTTATGGATTCTCCTCCGAAACTTTTGATCGTAATTTGCCTCTGAGGTTTTAATTTCTTAGCCTCTCGTCCGCCAGACATTTGAACAGTGTTAATTGTCACCCAATTATTTTTTTAAATGATTTTTTTCCATAAAAGTAAAGAATACAGGACATTTACCATTTGACCCGCAAAGCTAATAGCTTATCAATAGGAAAGTTAATAAATTAAACAAAGCTTAAGTCATTCAGCCACGTAATTTTTTTTATTCATAAGAGTAAAGAATACAAATGCATTTACCATTTGACCCGCAAAACTAAATAGCTTATCTGCAGGAAAATGAATAAATTAAATTAAACATAGATCATTCAGCCGCAAAAATGGTTTACATCAAATAAATTCACAAAACACAACACACAATAGTCAGCTAAATAGGAAATACCAAATAATTTTTTAAATCCATTTTGAGTTTTCTTAAAGAATCTATATTTAGTAATTCTTTTGGAATAGCATTAAATATAAGTGGTACTTGATATTCGGAGGTATGTTTCCCGTAATTATTTCGAAAATTTGGCAATTTGTAATAACCTTGGTTTTGAATTGAAGTCTTGTATTTTTATTATGTTGAATTTTTAGTTTGTAAGTATCGTCAAAAGATTTTTAATTATTATATTATATTGCGTCGTTAATAAAAGCACCACAAATAATTTTCAGCTAATTTGTTTTTCCCAAACAATCTTTCATTTTAAATTTGAGTTTTTTATATGTGTCTATATTTGATTCCTTGAGATTGCAATAAATATGCGGTACTTGATATTCTGTCGCACATTTTCCGAAATTATTTCGAAAATTAGGTGATAGGTAATACGCTTGGTTTTTAAGTCTTGCATTTTTCTTGTGTTAAATTTATATTTTACATGTATTGTCAAAAGAGTTTAATTATTAAGCTATATTTATTTAAATTTCTGTAGGATAAAATGGTCAATTTATCAGTTTTCTAATTGTTTTGTAAAGGAATAATATTTTTATTTATCATAGATTGCAGGTTTCAGATTTTATTTGCATTGGTCGTTCGATGTACAGTAATTTCATAATTTAAAATCGATTCGCATATTATTTTGTAAAATAATACACAGGTTTCCATATTTAGCGCACATTTTAATTTTTGAATTTTTATCGCCGATATTCTCAAGCTTTCAGAAATATGAGATATATGAGATTCCACCTAAAATATTCATCAAAAACAATTCCTAGGTATTTCATTTGATACACTTTTTCAACATGTGGACAACTACGCGCTGATTCACAATTAAAAACATTTTTTTTTGCAATTTATCTTGTGGATTTTGATAAAAGAGGTTTCGATGAATATTTAATCCTGGTGAATGTGTAATCTTTCAATTTTTTTTTTCCTTTAAGTAGATTTTATTATGATTTAACCATTTACTCATTGTAATTTGTTTGAATCTCTGAAATGCTATCATTTAAATATTTGCTATTGATTATTAAAACAATGTTGTCAGCATATAGATATAGAAAACGTTTTCAAAATCTTAAAGGAATCTATGAAACTTTATCATAATAAACTCATTTATTGTAATCAAGAGGTCGATATTGGATCAGTTGATTGTGCACCAGAATCAGAATCAACCAGAATCACCAGAATCAGGAAGAACTTCGAAAACTTTTTTTTTCTAAAGTTCCAAAGTTCCCAGCTTCTAATCCTCAAACAATTCCAGGTTTTAATCCCACCTATTCTACCGTTGAGAGTTTTCTCCTGTAACTGTTTTTCAGTTCTCGGTGAGAAAGAGACAGCGATGGGGTAGTGAAATATCGCCTTCCGTCGGATGGGACGTTAAGCGTGGGGCCGTGTTCAGGAGAGCCATACTTGTGTATGTGAAAGAACATGCTGGATGGCCTTGATCGCACGCTACCATCTGTCACCTAACAATTGTTCAGTGGATTCCCTTCTTCAGGGGCGGGGGTGGCTCAGTCGGTAGCGCGTCAGACTCGTAATCTGTAGTTCCCAGGTTCGAGTCCCAGCTGGGTCAGCGTTGAGACTAATTTCCGCAAAACTCCCCGCCATGCCCACGGTCAGTAAGGGGACACCGATGGGCTTGGAAAGAACAGAGGCTCTGTGCACAGGGGCACAGAGTCATATACCCTGTGCACGTTAAAGAACACGCTGGATGACCTTCACGGGAGGCTACCATCTGTCTCCCAACAGCTGTTCCAGTGGGTCCCCTCCCCCAACCTTCTCTGAACCTTCGGGGTCCATGTGACCTGGCCATTTAGCCCATTAGCCATGCGAAGGTTTTCCATGACCATCGATGACTTACTCGAGAGGAACAGATCGAAAACTTTACCAATTACACTCTTTTTGTAGTCTAGAAGAAAGAAAAAAGAAACGAAAAGAGATGACAATTAATAATTTCAATAAAAAATGCCAGTTGTTCATATCAGATCCATTTCAGTCTTATACTCGGGTTGGGACCTTCAACATCAAGGACAATGACGTCTTAGCGTGCGATGGCAATCAATTATCTGAACCAGGACGGATCATTTACACGGGAGAAATATCAGCTTTTCTCTGTTTCGACTTCTTTTCGTTTGACTCACTGCGCTAAAATGTGATCAATGCTCTCATTTCGCCCAGAAAAAAAACCCGTTTCCCTTTAAAAGACCGTTGAATCCCGTCGCAAAAAAAAAATCCTCAAAATGTATGAATGTTTTATAGAAAACAAGCATCCTTGAAAAAGTAATGTTCCCGTTATAATATAATTGATTTTTGCATTTCAAATGCGGGGCGGGTAATGGCTCAGTCGGTAGCGCGCCAGGCTCGTAATCTGTAGTTCCCAGGTTCGAGTTCCAGTTGGGTCAGCGTTGAGATTTATCTCCGCAAAACTCCCCGCCCAGCCCTCGGTCAGTAGGGGATATCGCTGGGCTTGGAAAGGCCGCCGTCTGTAGGATGGGACGTTAAACCGTGGCCCCATGTGTGGGAGAGCCATACCCTGTGCACGCTAAAGAACAGGCTGGATGGCCTTGACGGGAGGCTACCATCTGTCTCCCAACAGCTGTTCCAGTGGGTCCCCTCCCCCAACCTTCTCTGAGTCTTTGGGTTCCACGTGACCTGGCCATTTAGCCCATGGTGTGCAAAAAAGTGCCGCTCAGTGGTAAAGCAACCCAAATATTTGAAATGCAATCTACTCTACGCTCGTAAATGGTAGCTTGGCACACATAGTAGAGTTCTACATCAATCCGCTGTGATGACGCACAGAAGTGCATCATCAGATTTGGCAGAGATAAATCTCAAATGTTGTAACTCGAACCTGCGAATTGCAGATTACTAACCTAGTCTGCGTTACCGTGCCCCTGCCTTCTGGTAGTTCTTCTTTAGTTTCTTTCAAGAGTTAATTCTGCATTTCACAAGAGTACCATTTCATTTTTAGAGAGATAAGCAAAATTAGAGCCATGGCGTGTGCACATTAAAACACACATCAGACCGGTGATTCTCTATGCTTCACCTATATGGGCAAATACTCCACCCACCAATATTCGTAAGATTCAGGTCTTACAGAACAAGATTTTGAGAACTGCGGTCAATGCCCCCTGGTTTGTCACTAACAGACAACTCCATAAAGACCTGGGCATCGACCATATAAAACGCACCTCAAAATGATTTTTTAAGGCTGTAAGCAATAATCCCAATGAGATTATTTCTTCTCTGATTCCTTACGATCATACTATTTTGAACAAGTACAAGAGGCCTAAAACGGTAGCGATCTCTGAGGAGACCTACCCGTTTTAGGTTTCTTACCCGTGGCCGAGTGGTTAGCGCACTTGGCTACTGATCTACGGGACCTGGGTTCGAGCCCCGGGTAAGGCATGGATGTATATATCGTTTTTCTGCTGAGGTCCTGCCATCCTCACAGACCTTCTACTATGGCATATAAACTGACAGACTCCTGTCAGACCTCTGTGGCAAGCAGCTGTTTGAGGGGGTATTTATTTATTATTATTTATACAGTTTTACTTCTATTTTTAGCTTTTCTTATGTTTGCCCTTAGGGGCCCACCTAAGGGTAGTTTAGTTATATATTTTTTCTTACTCATGCCAAATGGGCATATTTTTATGATGGAGATGTTAGGGGTAAAATTATTACCCTGTACATCGAATATGACTATATGATCTACGATGTACGCAGACGCATTAGCCAATAGTCGTGGAATGCAGATTTAAAATGAATTATCTTTATTAGACATACAAAACAGTGCCAGGGCAAAAAAAAGCTCATTCGAGCAAGTGTCTGCAGATATCACTAGTGTGTTTTAATGTCGTACAATTTTACTGCTATTTATTAGCTCTTCTTAATTCCTTTCCTCTTCCCACCAATATTCGTAAGATTCAGTTCTGTAAGACCTGAATATTACAATATTGGTGGGTGTAAACTTCGAAAGTTGCCAGATCACTAATTAAAAAAAAATCATTGCCAGATATTTTTTTCTGAATTCTGAAATCAACCATAGTGTTCGGATATTTTTTAATATATATAATGCATATGAATAATGCAATGAATATGGAGCGTGTGCAGTTACTGTTCACAGCAAACTGGAGCGGTTGCGGTTAATGTTCACAGCACATTGGATCGTGTGAGCTCACAAAGACCTGGATCGTGTGGGCTCACGGAAATATTGAGCGTGTGCAGTTACCGTTCACAGCAAACTGGAGCGGTTGCGGTTAATGTTCACAGCACATTGGATCGTGTGAGCTCACAAAGACCTGGATCGTGTGGGCTCACTCACGGAAATATTGAGCGTGTGCAGTTACCTTTCACAGCAAACTGGAGCGGTTGCAGTAACTGCACACGCTCCAGTTTGCTGTGAACGGTAACTGGAGCGTGTACAGTTGCTGTACACGCTCCAGATATTTTTCCTGAATTCTGTAATCACGTGACACGAAGGTTGCCAGATCACTAATTTAAAAAAAATCATTGCCAGATATTTTTTCTGAAATCTGTAATCAACCATAGTGTTCGGATATTTTTTTGAGCGACTGTACGTTTAAGAGTGATCTCGTGTGGAGGAGAATCCTATCCTGTGTTACTGTTTCTTCTTTTTTCATTCCTGATTGCTTTATGAGAAATTAAAGTATTCAGAATGGTTGCGTGGAAAAGATGTATAAAAATAAAATGTCGTTTAGTCCATTGTGTGTTAATAAACACTCTGGGTGGCCTTATATGGGAGACTTCGATTTCTCTCGTAACAGCTGTCCAGTGTGTTCCCTTCCCCGATGGGAGGGGCTGGTTCAGTAGGTACCGCGTCAAGCTCTGTTCCTAGGTTCGCGTCCCACCTGGACCAACGTTGAGATTTATCTCCGCAAAACTCACTGCCCTCAATCAATAGAGGACAGACACCGATGGACTTCGAAAGACCGATGTCCATCGGATGGGACGTTAAGCCGTAGTTCCCTGTACGCAGAGCAAAACATTGTGCACGTTAAGGAACACATTGGATGGTCTTGACGGGAGGCTATCATCTGTCTCCCAACAGCTGTCCAGTGGGTCCCCTTCCCCCAACAGTTTCTTAGCCTTCGGGGTCCTTGTGACCTCTCCGTGTAACCCATTGTGTGCAAAAAAGTGCCGCTCAGAGGTAAAACAACTCTCCCCCAACTTTCTCTAAGTCCTTGGAGTCCTTGTGAGCTTGTCGTTTAGTCCATTGTGTGTAGAAAAAAACCCTCTCGGAGATACAATAAACGAATTCAGAAGGCAATGCGCTTTTGAACATTTCAAACACGTCTCCTTTTTACTGAGCTTCGAACAGAAAGCACAAAAAGTATTAAATTCTCGTTAGTTTTTATTTTTATACATCTTTTCCACGCAACCATTCAGAATACTTTAATTTCTCATAAAGCAATCAGGAATGAAAAAAGAAGAAGAAACAGTAAGCTTGAGCTAGGTCCAATGACCTGGCATCGTCATTTCAGGGGCAATATAAAATGCATGTCTATCGCTGCTTCGTGTCTAGACACCCAGCAGGGAATGAAGTGCAAATAGAGTTCATTGTGCCAACGGATCAATGAGACATGCGTTAAGGTCAGTGGGATGACTCGGCTACCTTTCCATCTCACGCACCAGGAGTCGACACTGAAGTTAAACATGTTTCAGATGCATTGTCACAAGGAAACAAAAGTTGAACAAATGCTCAGGCACACATCACACATTGATCAGAAGGTGAACAAGAGTTTCAATACACACAAAACAGACTAAATGATCATATGCGCATTAAATTTAACAAAGGTTGTCAAAACGTAACTTAGTCCAAAAGTTAAAAAGTTCTCAGATACACGTAATATAGTACAGTCGCTCAAAAAAATATCCGAACACTATGGTTGATTACAGAATTTAGAAAAAATATCTGGTAAAGATTTTTTTTAGAAATTAGTGATCTGGCAAACTTCGTGTTGACACGATTTTTATTAACACAATTTTATTGCAAATTAGGACCTTCGTGTCACGTGATACGAAGGTTGCCAGATCACTGATTTCTAAAAAAAAATCGTTGCCAGATATTTTTTCTGAATTCTGTAATCAACCATAGTGTTCGGATACTTTTTTGAGCGACTGTACCCATTGTTGTAAAAGAGTTCCATTATGGAAACTTTCAGTATTGCTGTCCGGCATACAGGGCCACGGCTTTACGACTCAACCGATGGGCGGCGGCCTGTGTAAATCGCCTTCCGTTGGATTGGACATAAAGCCAGTCACTAACCAATCATGCTGCTTTATATATTCAAACTTCCATAACTCTTTAAATGCCGAAAGACTGCTGCGAAAAATCGAAATTTATACAGGTTTGATTGATATTTTTAATTTATCTTCAGTCACATTTTCACATTGAAAATTTATCGTAAGAATTATGATTAACGAAATTTTGGTGTGAAGTCTGTGGAATATACGTTCCTTTGAATGCAATAAGTTGATTTTAAGATGTCCTTCCACTGCAAAAACATACACTGCTGGCCATTAAAAGTGCAACACCAGGAAAGACAATAGATATCAAAGCCATATTTAGTGAATACATAGCTTTTGTTAGAAGGATCAAATGATTACAAATACAACTCAATGAGACTTGTGGAATACAAAGAAATCAATATCTTGTATAGCCACCATGAGTGGCAATAACCGCTGCAACACGGTTCGGCATTGAGAGGATGAGACGTAGGATGTGTGTTTAGGGAATGTCGATCTATGCAGTTTCGATACATAGCCAAAGTTCATCTGTTGTAGCAGCTGCTGGTGTCTGGTGTGCTAGTCGTCGTGAGATCATGGACCAGACATGTTCAATTGGGGACAGATCCGGTGAACGCGCAGGCCAAGACAGAAGTGTCACATGGTGGCTATCCAGGAATTGTTGGACGATGCATGCCACATGTGTTCGGGCATTGTCCTGTTGGTAAATGGCCCCTGAAGATAAGGTACAACCACAGGCTCCAACACCTCAGTGATGTAAAGCTGGCTGTTCAAAGTACCGGTAATGCGTACGAGGCGCGTGTGTGTGTTTAGTCCATTGGCACCCCATACCATAACACCAGGGGTCGGACCTGTATTGCACTGCATCATGCATGTCTTACTGAGTTTGTCGCCGCTGTACCGTCAGATACGGATTCGCCCATCATGGTGCTGCATACTGAAGTGACAATCTGAAAAGATGATGCGATACCATTCGCACATCCATGCGCGATGTTCTTGGCATCATTGAGTGGCGCACGCCTCTTTCATAGAGTCAGTGGTAGCCGAAGCAATGGCCGCCTAGAAAAGATGCCTCGATGTTGCAGACGACGTTGAACCATATGTGCGGACACTGGTTGATGTGCAACACACCCTAAGTGTTGAGCTAAGGTGTTTGATGTAGCTGTACGATCATTCAAAGCCATATGCACGAGATGTCTGTCCTCTCGTTCTTTGAGAGAATGGGCCGATGAAATCCTTCACGTCGGTGAGTTAATTCCTCCTCTACTCACTGTTCGATAATCCGCTTCCGTAATCCCACAATTCTCCCTCGCTCAAAGTCGGAAACCTGGTCGTATGGACGCCGTGTTCTTCGACGGGGCATACTTAACCCTTTAGTGCGCAAGAACTGCGGGCAAACATAATTTCAGTTCTTTACATCGACTCTTTGTAATCTCCTCTTATACCATTTCCAGGGGGCGTTACTGTCACACATGATGTGCGTATGTGCTGCGCTTTGAATCATTTACAAGTTCTCCCATAGGCTACCCATCTTGCATATTTCGGGACAATCTGACGAGTTCTTCCTTGTATTGCACTTTTAATGGCCAGCAGTGTATATTTGCACATTTATCATAACTTCTTTCAGCATAATCAGGACGGATTGATGTTGGTTGAATTGAAGAATTTTTTTTAATGCATCTCTCACTGTAAATTGGTGAATTACTGAATTATTGAAAATAAATGTACTAACTTTCCCTCTCTCTTGGTTATACAATTGGGTTTCTAATTCATTGTACAGTCGCTCAAAAAAGTATCCGAACATTGTGGTTGATTACAGAATTCAGAAAAAATATCTGGCAACGATTTTTTTAGAAATTAGTGATCTGGCAACCTTCGTGTCACGTGATTACAGAATTCAGGAAAACTATCTGGAGCGTGTACAGCAACTGTACACGCTCCAGTTACCGTTCACAGCAACTGCAGTTACTGCACACGCTCCAGTTTGCTGTGAACGGTAACTGGACACGCTCAATATTCATTGCATTATATATATTAAAAAATATCCGAACAGTACGGTTGATTACAGAATTCAGAAAAAATATCTGGCAATGATTTTTTTTTAGAAATTAGTGATCTGGCAACAATCACGTGACACGAAAGTTGCCAGATCACTAAATTCTAAAAAAAAATCGTTACCAGATATTTTTTCTGAAATCTGTAATCAACCACAGTGTTCGGATACTTTTTTTGAGCGACTGTACAAACGAAAAATATCTACAAAACAGAATCTAGATTATATGCGTATTTTACCTTAAAATAATGCAAACGTGATTTAAATTAATTTGTTCTCTTTTCCGATACACAGTTAAGTTATAAGATCATGATAGCCCGACTGCTGCAAGAAATTGAGGACCTGACGAGGAGGGTGGAAGGAACCAGGCTGAAATTACACACGGAAGTCAAGGTGAGCAATCTTTCTGTAGACGTCTCTTTCCTTTTTGTTCGGGGCGGGGGTGGCTCAGTCGGTAGAGCGCCTGGCTCGTAATCTGTAGTTCCCAGGTTCGAGTCCCAGCTGGGTCAGCGTTGAGATTTATCTCCGCAAAATTCCCCGTCCTGCCCGCGGTCAGTAAGGGACACTGAAGGTCTTGTAAAATCCGTCGGATGTACGTTAAGCCGTGGCCCCGTGTGCCGGAGAGCCCTACCCTGTGCACGTTAAAGAACACGCTGGATGGCCTTGACGAGAGGCTACCATCTGTCTCCCAACAGCTGTTCCAGTGGTCCCTCCCCCAACTTTCTCTGAGCCTTTGGGGTCCATGTGACTTGACCAGCCGGAGAGCCATACCCTGTGCACGTTATAGAACACGCTGGATGACCTTGACGAGAGGCTACCATCTGTCTCCCAACAGCTGTTCCAGTGGGTCCCCTCCCCCAACCTTCTCTGAGCCTTTGGGGTCCATGTGACTTGACCATCCGGAGAGCCATACCCTGTGCACGTTAAAGAACACGCTGGATGACCTTGACGAGAGGCTACCATCTGTCTCCCAACAGCTGTTCCAGTGGGTCCCCTCCCCCAACCTTCTCTGAGCCTTTGGGGTCCATGTGACTTGGCCATTTAGCCCATTGTGTGCAAAAAAGGGCCGCTCAGAGGTAAAACAACCCAACCCTTTTTGTTTCCTTGTGAATCTGTTGGGAAATGAAGTGATAAGTTTAACAAGTAGTTATTGAAAGTATTTGTCACTCTTCTGTTGTTAAATGGGCATTCAAAATTATTAATATCTTACATCTGCAGTGTTCATAGAAGTGGGGTGGCTCAATAGGTAGCGCGCCAGGCTCATAATCAGCAGTTCCCAGATTCGAGTTCCACCTGGTTCAGGGTTAAGATTTATTCCCCCAAAACTCTATACCCTGCCCTAGGTCAGTAGGGGGACACCGATGTGTTGGAAAGGTTTTCGTCCGTCGGATGAGACATTGAGCCATGGGCCCCATGTGGAAAGGACCATGCTTTGGGCACATTAAAAAACACACTGGCTAGCCTTGAGAGATGCTACCATCTGTCTCCCAACAGGTGTCAGATTGCTTTCATTCCCCCAACCTTCTCCGAACCCTTGGGGTCCTTATGACCTGGCCATTTAACCCATTGGCTGCAAAAACCCTATTGACCTGGCCATTTAACCCATTGGCTGCTCAGAGGTAAGACGAACCTTCAAGCAGCTGCTTGCCACACAAGTTTGACAGAAACCTCTCAATGAAATAAATATTTCGGCAGAGAAGATTTATGAAGAAGGCGAGATCTCAGTAGAAAAACAGTACAGAAAAGGAACATCAATACTTTACCCAGGATTCGAACCCAGGCCTCTTTGATAAGCAATCAAACACTCTTACCACTGGGCCACTTAGGCTGAAGTTCAATTTCCCTTCCAAAAGGTAAAAAAAAAAGCAGAATACAAAAACCCTTTTTTGTAAGGTAAAAAAAAATAAAGGAAACACTGTTAGAAATCTTCCAGAATAGGCAATTTTGACCGAAAGTTTCATGGAAAACTTAAAAGTAGAACAGAAAAAGAAAACTTATTACTTATAAATTGTAACGTTGGAATCTTGAAGAGATTTTAGAAACTGAATTACATTAAGGAAATACGAATACTATCTGATGATGGGACAAGGAATTGAGAGAGAAAATATTGAAAAAATAAGACAATAGTGTTCATATCTATGCATGATCTTGGATGAGAAATGAACTGTGTAGGGGTACGATGATGATGTCGGATCTATATTTCACTTCTGGCATGCCAACTAAACATAGGATTGAAATCTTTGTTACTGAGACAATTGCGGTACAGTAAGTAATCTTTAACTTAATATACGTATATGCGATCTTTTCGCTACATTGCATTCCAATGTTCTATATTTCTAAGCAACAGGTGAGGGTGGGGATGCCTCAGTCGGTAGCACGCCTGGATTGCGATCTGCAGCTCCCAGATTCAAGTTACACCTGCGACAGCGTGGAGATTTATCTCCGCTAAACCCCCACCCTGCCCTAGGTCACTGGGCGGCGGTGGCTCAGTCGGTAGCGCGCCAGGCTCGTAATCTATAGTTCCCAGGTTCGAGTCCCAGCTGGGTCAGCGTTGAGATTTATCTCCGCAAAAATCCCTGCCCTGCCCACGGTCAGTAGGGGACACCGATGGGCTTGGAAAAGCCGCCGTCCGTCGGATAGGACGTTAAGCCGTGGCTCTGTGTGCGGGAGAGCCATACCCTGTGCACGTTAAAGAACACGCTGGATGGCCTTGACGGGAGGCTACCATATGTCTCCCAACAGCCGTTCCAGTGGGTCCCCTCCCCCAACCTTCTCTGAGCCTTCGGTCCCAGCTGGGTCAGCGTTGAGATTTATCTCCGCAAAATTCCCCGCCCTGCCCACGGTCAGTAGGGGACACCGATGGGCTTGGAAAGGCCGCCGTCCGTCGGATGGGACGTTAAGCCGTGGCCCCGTGTGCGGGAGAGCCATACCCTGTGCACATTAAAAAACACGCTGGATGGCCTTGACGGGAGGCTACCATCTGTCTCCCAACAGCTGTTCCAGTGGGTCCCCTCCCCCAACCTTTTCTGAGCCTTTGGGGTCCATGTGACCTGGCCATTTAGCCCATGGTGTGCAAAAAAGTGCCGTTCAGAGGTAAAACAACCCAAACAACAACAACTCTGAGCCTTCGGGGTCCATGTGACCTGGCCATTTAGCCCATGGTGTGCAAAAAAGTGCCGTTCAGAGGTAAAACAACCCAAACAACAACAACTCTGAGCCTTCGGGGTCCATGTGACCTGGCCATTTAGCTCATGGTGTGCAAAAAAGTGCCGTTCAGAGGTAAAACAACCCAAACAACAACAACTCTGAGCCTTCGGGGTCCATGTGACCTGGCCATTTAGCCCATGGTGTGCAAAAAAGTGCTGCTTAGAGGTAAAACAACCCACCCCAACCTGCCCTCGGTCAGGAAGGGGGCACTGATGGGCTTGGAAAGGCCGCCGTCAGTCGGATTGGATGTTAACCCGTGGCCTCATGTGCGGGGAAGTCATACCCTACGCACGTTTCTAATGTGCGTAGGGTATGACGTATGTGTAGGACGGGTATTACCTAAAGGTAAGTGTTATGTAGTAGTAGTGGCGGTATTACTTAAATATTCTCGATACACCTGGACCTTGGACGCGATACACTACAGTTTCACAACACATAACTAGACATTGGACGTGATACACTACAGTTTCACGACACACGACCTCGGACGCGATACACTGCAGTTTCACGACACACCTGGACCTTGGAGGCAACACACTATAGTTTCACGACACACCTAGACATTGGAAGCGATACACTACAGTTTCACGACACATCTGGACCTTGGACGCGATGCACTACAGTTTCACGATACACCTGTTAGGAATCAAGCAATGGGTATGTGTGCGCATTCATGCCGCTCAGAGATTAAACAACTCAACCCCTGCCAAAAGGGGCGCGGGTGGCTCAGTCGGTAGCGCGCCAGGCTCGTAATCTGTAGTTCCCAGGTTCAAGTCCCAGCTGGGTCAGCGTTAAGATTTATCTCCGCAAAACTCCCCACCCTGCCCATGGTCAGTAGAGGACACCGATTGGCTTGGAAAGGCCGTCGTCCAGCGGATGGGACGTTAAGCCGTGGCCCCGTGTGCGGGAGAGCCATACCCTGTGCACGTTATAGAACACGCTGGATGGCCTTGACAGGAGGCTACCATCTGTCTCCCAACAGCTGCTCCAGTGGGTCCCCTCCCCCAACCTTCTCTGAGCCTTCGGGGTCCATGTGACCTGGCCATTTAGCCCATTGTGTGCAAAAAAGTGCCTCTCTGAGGTAAAACAATCCAATCCCCTGCCAAATTTATTAAACTCTCTTTTCACACTATTGTTCTGAATCTTTTGCTCAACCATTAACTTTCGTGAATACCACCATTAGACCTTTCAACAAGACAAGGGCAAAACCCAAAAGAATTCAAAATTATGTTCATTTTACCTCTGTTTGGTAAAGAGAAACTTTGTATTTCATAAAACAGATTTTTTAAATGCCATAATCTCATCAAACGATGTTTTCCTTTTCCTAGTTGCGAGCCATGGCAGAAAAGGATGTGAGAAATCTCCGAGAGGAATTGTTGAAGAAGAAAATACAGGTCACCCTCACCAGGAATCAGGAGCAAGCCGCCATGGGCAACGGAATCCGGCAACAATACTTCATCAGCGCCGTGTGATGTCTTCGAGTGTTGCTCTCCATGGCAACAGGATTGTTACTTGCCTCGCCCTTCATCGTCGTGTGTGGCCTTGGACTACCCCAAGGCCAAGACAAATCTTTAAATACTTCGCAAAAACAAAAAGAACTGGTCATTTGCCAGGGGAAAAAAGTAAAATCTGTTTTTTTTAAAAGAAAAACGTTGTCGTGATCATTAATCATCATCACTGTGAGTGGGTGGATATATGGAAAATGATGCCATTGATGATGATTTTGTGAGTGTTTCCGTAGTCGCATGTGATCATCAATGCAAATGAAACATAGAGAAATTGACCAACCCCCATCGGGATGATGACTGACTACATGATGATTTAATGATCGTGAAAATAAGGAAGATAATTTCCTCGTCGTTAAAGAGTGTGATCGGACATGGATAACAACTCTAATATTTCTCCTGCTAACTAATGCTTATGTGTGCCATTTACTACATTAATTAAGGAGACCATAAATGGGGAGAAATGACTTTGAATAAACTTCTCAGAGCAGACTGCTTGTGGTTAATTTTCCATTTTAAATCTGTGACGTCTAAAATCCATAAAATATCTTCACTGCCGTTGTAATATTTGTGAATCAGCTATTGTCTCCGAAGAGTAATTGTCATTAGTTTTCTCTGAAGAAATTACTATGTCTGTCATTATGATGATAGCTCATCCGTCCACATTATCTGTCGTATTCTGAATCATCTCTTTATCTTTCAATTCATATACCATCGCGATGTTTCGTTGCTCTATGTATCTCCCCGAAGACGAAGTTGTAGACACTGAGGAATAAATTGTTCAGCATCGATATGAATGTATATATTGGGATGAATAGAAATCATTTAATTCTGGAGGTTGATTTATTAATTTTATTCGAGGTTGAAAGTAATTGTGTCACATAGTTCTTTCCATAGAAAGATTAGTATCGTTTAAACAATTCTGGTGAAATATGAAAATTTTGTGTTAGTCTGGGGTAGAATTACTGAAGCGTTATGTTTTTTAGATAAGTGTTTTTTTACTCAGCTGTTCCATATCAGTTATGAGAAAATGTACACTTTACGGCCAAAAGTATTGGAACATGGCAATGTTTATAGGAGGGAGATTTCAGTTGGGAAGCAATATGGAGACTGTGAGACTGCGCACTTGGCTTCGTGGTACTCCACAGATCACTAGCCTTGCCCACGGTCAGTAGGGGACACCGATGGGCTTGGAAAGGCCGCCGTCCGTCGGATGGGACGTTAAGCCGTGGCCCCGTGTGCGGGAGAGTCATACCCTGTGCACGTTAAAGAACACGCTGGATGGCCTTGACGGGGGGGGGGGGCTACCATCTGTCTCCCAACAGCTGTTTCAGTGGGTCCCCTCCCCCAACCTTCTCTGAGCCTTCGGGGTCAGAGTTTCTCTTTTCGTTCCTTTGAAGGTTAAATGCTATAACCTTATTACTGACACATACAGAGAACGTTATACCAAAATATAAAAATGAAATAAATCTTTCCTTATCATGCAAGTTTATTTTTTAAGCAAAAGCAATAAGTTTACAAGTTCAAATTGTTTTGAATATTGTAATAAAAAAATTTTCTAAATAGATCCCAACTAAATTTTGTTTGTTTTTATTTTTCTCTCTCCTCCAACTTCCAATACTTTTGGTAATAGAGCGTACAGCGCTTGAATTAAAAAATGCACCGAATGGCAGATCTTTCCTTCGGAATAAACTTGCTCCTTTGAAGATTAATGAGTTCCTTTTAATTCACTCATTTTTGCGTTTCCATTTAAGTTTAATTCCACAGCAAATCAACAAGTACGACCTCTGATTTTATTCTCCATCTTCTGTTCCATGTTAACCATTTTCTGTTCGGATATTCCCTATCCTCTGTTCAATCCTTAAATTTCATTTCATAAAAATTCAACTATTCAGTCCCTAATTTTGAGACTAGAGCAGTATTTTACAACTTTTATTTTAGATTAGAAATTCCTTTATCATGTGGCAACAATATGAGAAACCTTCACTTCTCTTACATTTACACGAACCCTGATTTTTGTCTCTATGAAACTGAGCCCTTAATTAATATTGATTAATAACTATTAAATATTATTTCCATAAACTGTGTATGACAACAGAGAATTACCGAATGACTTGGTAAGGCCGCCGTCCGTCGGATGGGACGTTAAGCCGTGGCCCCGTGTGTGGGAGAGCCATACCCTGTGCATGTTAAAGAACAAACTTTATGGCCTTGATGGGAGGCTGCCATCTGTCTCCCAACAACTGTTCCAGTAGGTCCTCTCTCCCAACCTTCTCTGAGCCTTCGGGGTCCATGTGACCTGACCATTTAGCCCATGGTGTATAAAAAACTGTCGCTCAGAGGTAAAACAACCCAACAAAAGAGATTTTCTCTGTTTATCCCCTACTTTTCCTCTCTGCTAATAAGAGAATACTGATGGATTTCCTTACTAGTAGAGCAGAAAAAAGAAGACCACGGAAAAGAGGAGGTCTTCAGTGTTTTCATGTTATATAGCTATATAGGCCACTGTGGGTAGAAAAGTACCACCCAGAAGTAAAGCAAAAACAATCCTTCACATTAAATTTCCTTTACAGGTAGTATCCCCTCCCCACATTTAGCGGGTAGGATGCGCGTAGTTTCTAATTCTTTGCTATTACATTACAGATTCACCTTTATTGAGTATATCTCCTTTGAAGGGTTTCTATATATAACATCAATGCAGTACCATTTAATTCACATGTTCGTATAAGCTGAAAAAGTTCGCTGAACTCCCAGAGCAGCACTAGCTGTCCGAAGCATAATTTTTATTTCTTATCGCAATATAAACTTGTTACCTTTCTGCTATAAACGTTATTAACACTCCTCCCACAGAGCGAACACCAAGATAATTATTTAATGTTTTATTCAGATATATTTGCATAATAATAAATACATTTCGAAGATTTCTGCCCATTTGCTGCATTTTGTTTTTTCTGCATTTATAAGTCTTATGCATGTTTGTTTTTTTAAAGCAGACTCCCAACTTTATTGAACCCAGCGACCCCTTTACGCCTTCTAAACACCCCAATTGCTCTTCCAACACCTTCATGGAATTGAAACATCTTTTCCTGTATAAAACTAATTAAAGTAATATTTATCGTAAATGCGAATCCACGAATTATTGGGTTTGGGAGTTAACTTAGTGGGTAATGCGTCAGGCTCGTAATCTGTAGTTTCCATGTTCGAGTCCCACCTGGGCCAACGTTGATATTTATCTCCACGAAAACCCCGCACTACCCATCACTCAGAAAGGGGGACATCGATGGGCTTGGAAAGGCTGTCGTTCTTCAGAAGGGACGTTAAGCCGTGGCTCCTTGTGCAAGACAGCCATACCTTGTGCACGTTAAAAACACTCTGGATGGCCTTGACAGTCAGTTGTTTTCATCTGTCTCCTAACAGTTTTCCAGCAGTGGTCTCCTTCAACCTTCTCTGAGTTCTTAGGATCCTTGTGACCTGGCTGTCTGGACCACTGTGCAAAACAAAAAATGCAATTTAGAGGCAAAATACACTAATCCATGAATTTTTAAGGTTTTTGTTTTGAAGCAAAATTTCCATAACTGTATTAATATAATAACAAATCGAGCCTGTCAATTTTTTAAAATTCCCTATTTCTGAACCGCTCGTTTAAGGCAAAACGAGTTGTTGGATTCTGGATTTGTACAGATTCAAAGTGACGAGTCTTTCTAATTTTAATTCGTATATTAAGAATTGATTCTCGTTCTGATTGAACTGTTATCGTATGTTCGTTATATGTAAATCACATGACGATAATATGTATGTGATGAATCTAGGTGAATTGGACTGAGTCTTGAAAAGAACTGGGCGGGGGTGGCTCAGTTGGTAGCGCGCCAAGCTCGTAATCTGTAGTTCCCAGGTTCGAGTCCCATCTGGGACAGCGTTGAGATTTATCTCCGCAAATTTCCCCGCCCTGCCCACGGTCAATAGGGGACACCGATGGGCTTGGAAAGGCCGCCGTCCGTCTGATGGAGCGTTAAGCCGTGGCGCCGTGTACAGGAGAGCCATACCCTGTGCACGTTAAAGAACACGCTCGATGGCCTTGACGGGAGGCTACCATCTGTCTCCCAACAGCTGTTCCAGTGGGTCCCCTCCTCCAACCTTCTCTGAGCCTTCGGGGTCCATGTGACCTGGCCATTTAGCCCATGGTGTGCAAAAAAGTGCCGCTCAGAGGTAAAACAATCCAACCCTTGAAAAGAACTACAGCACATACATCAGTTTGATGAAAGATTATGATTATTGTTGCAATTGTAACCAGGACTAGCCAGGGTTTTTGAAAGAGAGAGGGATTAAATATTTTATTAATACTCCTTTCAATGCAAATTAATGAACTAATTATGAACTTTGACTGTTACATTAATTATTGTTAAGATGTATTATTATCCTAGACGATTTGTTAAGGTTTGTTTGCCAAGAAAGAGATGTAAATATGATTTTAGAATTTCTTGATTCCTAATGTTAATGCATATAACAGTTAATATTGAGATATGTAATATCACGTTAGTCTTATATGTGAAATAAATAGTCTTCATTTTATATTAAAATTTAAGTCATAAAAAGTTGATAGTGATACTATTCTATTGTTTGCAATGTTCAGTAGTAGCAAGAAAAGTATAGAATTTACGAAAAGGAAAAAGACTGTAGTTATAAAATTGGATAAGTAATATCTGATTTAAAAATGATTTTTAGTTGTTTATTATATTTATTTCGAGCGACTTGTAGCATTAATATTGTCAGGACAGTTAAGAACAGAAAGAAAAGTGGAATGGTCTGAACAGATTTCACCAGACTAATCTTCACACATTGAAGAACTTGTGTTAATGGCCTGATTAGCAGCGTGGTAATACCTTTTATGTTTGAAAAGCATCTGTGATTATGACCCAGAGAAATCGACAAAGAGTTTACTCTCTTGTCAATAATATCTAAATGAACTTATAAATCAAAAGTTGGTAGAAAAACTTTTTATCAACGTTGTGGGAAACTTTATTTAACATGAGAAAAACTAAAATTATTAAAATTAATGATAAGTTGTTGTTTAAAAAAAATGAAATGTTAGAGTAAAAAAGGTAAATTCAGCTCAGTTTTAAGTATATGTAAAAATAAATATAAAAATAGAATTTTTATATAAAAATGTTTCTTAAATAATAAGTTTCGAACTTAACGAAAATTATTCCATAATGAGGATTATATACGAACTAAATCTCGCCATGGAAACGGGAAAGCAATATTTCAGAAAATGCATAACTTTACGAAAAGGGAAATATTATTAAGTTACATTTTATATTGTGTGCTAGCTAAAAGATTATTTCTGTATATTAACAGGTAAAGTAATATTTGTACAAAAACAATCGAAGAAGTACTATGAAATGACGGAAAACTTTAATGCACTTCTCCCAAATAATTTAAGAACCGAAGCTTGCTTTATGGCATTTGAAATAAAAATTTAGTATTGTTTCTTAAAATCTAAAAATATCTGAAAGTTAAAAGAACATTTTAAGTTTTAAAGTTTTTCAAGAAAAGTTTAATTTTGTTGTAGAAGAAAAGATTTTTTTTTTAAAGCGGCAATTAAAGACTGAAAGCAGTCACCATCTATTCTACGATAAACACAAAACTTAGAAAAGTAGAAATACGTAATGTTTACTTCTGAGTTCATAGATGTAGTCACATATTTTGAATTCGCACATTCCAAAACCTACTGGGGCGGGGGTGGCTCAGTCGGTAGCGTGCCAGGCTCGTAATCTGTAGTTCCCTGGTTCGAGTCCCAGCTGGGTCAGCGTTGAGATTTATCCCCGCTTTGCCCACGGTCAGTAGGGGATACCGATGGGCTTGGAAAGACCGCCGTCCGTCGGATGGGACGTTAAGCCGTTGCCACATGTGCGGGAGAGTCATACCCTGTGCACGTTAAAGAACACGCTGGATGGCCTTGACGGGAGACTACCATCTGTTTCCCAACAGCTGTTCCAGTGGGTCCCCTCCCCCAACCTTCTCTGAGCCTTCGGGGTCCATGTGACCTGGCCATTTAGCCCATGGTGTGCAAAAAAGTGCCGCTCAGAGGGGAAACAACCCAACCCAATCCAAAACCTACCACGTCTGATTCCGGTGCAATAGACTTGAAGACCATTACAATTTTGGCATTTTCTTTTTGCATCATCTTATTAAAAATAAGTTAAATATGCAATTTTGTTGTTGAGATTGTTTCATATATTTACCGTCCATGAAAATTTATCACTGTTAATTGAGAGAATTCCTGGTTAAAGTTAAAATGCTATTTATAGTAGGTGAAAGTTTATCTGAATGAAAATCCGTCCCCTTTCTGTAATTGAATGCTTGTTTTACACCACAATTGTGAGAGAACGTTTAACGTGATAATAAAAGTGATATTTATGCTGTGAAATAAATATTCTTTATGTGATTGTAATCTGTTTGTTTCATTTCAACTTCAATAAATGTGACTAATGGTAGTTAAAGAGTGGGTCACCTATTCAGACAGAGTTGACGATCGATTTGAAGTATCCAATACACCAACTGCAATTCCAAATGGAGATTGCAAAAGCAGCTTCCGATGGTTCTATTCATAGTCTGAGTCCCAAGTCGAGAGCCTAGAGGATAATGCGCCCAGGTTTAAGGGAAGATGTGGTACTCTTGAGTGTGAAGATGTGAGGTGTGAGGATGATTGACTGGATGATTCGCGCCTTAAATCTAGTGGATCAGAAAATCCAACTTTTTCTTTTTAAAGGATAAATGAAATATGCTTTTTGCATTTTATAAGGCTAATAACATATTATTAACATTTTACAATTACCCATTAGTATCTGCAGCTCGCCAGGCTCGTAATCTGCAGTTCCCAGGTTCGAGTCCCAGTTGGGTCAGCGTTGAGATTTATCTCCGCAAAATTCTCCGCCCTACCCACGGTCGGTTGGAGCGATAGAAAACAACATCGTGGTGTAGAGGGCCCATATAAAAATTAACAAGTGTAAACCACATCGGATGAAATATGTTCGGTTGAAAGGAACTGGGAGGGTAAATGCAATGAACTAAATAAAATACAAATGACGTTCACATTAAAAGCTATAACAGTCGAGTAAAATATGTTTGATTGTTAAAATGGTGTCTGAAAACTCGCATTTTGGTTCGTCATCCACTCGAAGAAGAAATGAATGTGTAATGAATGATGTAAGCAAAGTCGAGTAAGTACAGTAGCTCAGAAAAATATCCGAACACTATGGTTGATTACAGAATTCAGAAAAAATATCTGGCAATGATTTTTTAGGAATTAGTGATCTGGCAACCTTCGTGTCACTGATTACAGAATTCAGGAAAAATATCTGGAGCGTGTACAGCAACTGTACACGCTCCAGTTTGCTGTGAACGGTAACTGCACACGCTCAATATTTCCGTGAGTGAGCCCACACGATCCAGGTCTTTGTGAGCTCACACGATCCAATGTGCTGTGAACATTAACCGCAAACGCTCCAGTTTGCTGTGAACGGTAACTGCACACGCTCCATTGCATTATATATCCATACGCATTATATATATTAAAAAATATCCGAACACTATGTATATTAGTGATCTGGCAACCTTCGTGACACGAAGGTTGCCAGATCACTAATTTCTAAAAAAAATCGTTGCCAGATATTTTTTCTGAATTCTGTAATCAACCACAGTGTTCGGATAGTTTTTTGAGCGACTGTACACAGTAGGCCTCAAAACTGTCGTTCCTTTGGCTGGTAACAATTTGAGTGAACTGCCTTTTCTATCTTTTTTTCATTAAAGACAGCCGTGCAGGTTTTGCTGAGGAAGGACGGTCGACTGAAGGCAGGCATACGCCCCGATTCGAAGTCTCTTTTCAACGTCCCTTCCCTACATCTCTTCGCCAAAGAAAATAGAAATTCACCCATTTACGCTTCCCCACCACCCATATTAAAGATAAGGTATTTTAGTCTTCTTCATAAGCACACAGTGATAAAGAGCTTAAAGGAACTGGTCCTTTAATTCCGTATAAGCAAACTGGGAAAAAATGCTGCTATTTAAAGCAGAACAAACAGACAATTTCAAACGCACAAATTGGAAGAAGAAATAAGTAAACAAAATTCAAATTCCTAATCTTTTGAAAAGTACTTACAGTCTTTACTCAGATACAATATTTTCACATCTCTTCTACGGCTGCTTAAAACAAAAAACAAAAAAAGAAATCATGTAAACTTCGAACAAATTAAAGTTTAATTTTTTGTCGCTTCTTTTTTATTTGAATATTTGTTAATAAGGTTTTAATCATTTAATTTTTCGCATCTAAAATATTCTTTCGCTATTACAGAAAGTCCTACGAGACAGTTTCGCGACATCGTAAATAATTTTTTATTAAATCTAGAAAACAATCCCCATTTTTCACGGATACAGGCAACGTTAGTAAAATCTCACCGAACTTATTATGTTAATAGACTCTAAATTATTAGAACATAAAATGCTTCAGGAATCTTTTCATTGGTCTAAATCAATAGCATCTTTCATTACATTTAATTCATCGAATAATTCTTTAGAACAAATATCGTTATCCTGATTATCTGTAAAAATTCAAAATTTTTAATTTTTCATCAAAGTATCATCTTTCATAGATTTTATTTCTTTAAAGTGAGAAAGGAATCAAAAGCATTCATCATGGTTTTTCAAAGGATTATAGTTTTTTTTCCCCAACGAATTCTAATCATCCAGAAATGGAGAAACAAACTTTTAGTTTAATTTTTTCCATCGGGTTTTTAACGGAATTTCATCTACACTCTAATAATAGAACATTTTGATGTATGTCTTGAATAGGGGTTCATGAGGCCACCTAAGACATTGCCCCAGTAGAAAAAAATCACAAAAAATAATAAACGAATTTCAAGTTTGTACAGTCGCTCAAAAAAGTATCCGAACACTATGGTTGATTGCAGAATCCAGAAAAAAATATCTGGCAACGATTTTTTTAGAAATTAGTGATCTGGCAACCTTCGTGTCACGTGATTACAGAATTCAGGAAAAATATCGAGCGTGTGCAGCAATTGTACACGCTCCAGTTACCGTTCACAGCAAACTGGAGCGTGTGCAGTTACTGCATATGCTCCAGTTTGCTGTGAACGGTAACTGCACACGCTCAATATTTCCGTGAGTGAGCCCACACGATCCAGGTCTTTGTGAGCTCACACGATCCAATGTGCTGTGAACATTAACCGCAACCGCTCCAGTTTGCTGTGAACGGTAACTGCACACGCTCCATATTCATTGCATTATATATTCATGCGCATTATATATATTAAAAAATATCCGAACACTATGGTTGATTACAGAATTCAGAAAAAATATCTGGCAACGAATTTGTTTTAGAGATTAGTGATCTGGCAACCTTCGTGTCACGTGACACGAAGGTTGCCAGATCACTAATCTCTAAAACAAATTCGTTGCCAGATATTATTTCTGAATTCTGTAATCAACCATAGTGTTCGGATAATTTTTTGAGCGACTGTACTCATTATTTGTCATGTCTAAATCAACGTAACGTCATTTTTATATTCGTTTTGTAATCATTATTTGCCGTGTTATATAGATAAACACAACATTTACTTTGGGAATCAGGGCTATGGCGACCGATTTCGTATTGTCAATGCGAATTTTAATATTACGGCAACCACCGTGCGAAATCTTAGCACTATTATAGCGATGACACAAATGCGCATGCGATGCGCATTTATGTCATCGCATGCCATCGCAAATTATCACATGCCAATAGCCTGGCACGTGATAATTTATGACTAGTAATTCAGTTTAAAACAACAAATGTAAAAAATAATAGTCAAAAAAAGTACACTTATATACTGGGCATAAATTTCAGGAAAATGTTTTCAAAATACCACTAGAATAGAGTAAAGAAGGGAGAGAATTATTCCAGTGGAAGAGTAAAATATTGAAGTAGAAAGGACAAGAAGACGTTGCCGAGTTTTGAATTTTTTTTCAAAAGTTTTTATTAAATAATACGTTTTAAGAATAGCTGAAAAAAAAAAGAACACAGATATTATAGAATATCTTTTCAGTCCTGTTCAATATCAGATATCACCGCAAATTATTTTTCCTACATCCGGGACTTGTTTGTGGTATCAAAGTGACTCAACATAGGTTTAAGTGATGAGCCGCCACTGCATTTTACGATCTACGTTAACTGAGACAAAACATCGAACCAGAGAGATCAATGAACATCAAAATTTTTGAGCCTGAAACTTAAGCTTTGCAATACTGTCTCTTTCCTTCGCTAATATCCACTAACACATCGTAGACTTTCTGATGTCTTAAGGATCGAAGAACGTCAATTCGGCATTCCCATTTAGTGTCGAATAGGGGTTTAAGGGTGAATTTCAAAATCTACATTTTCAGATCTTCCCGAAATTTTTTCTGAAGCACTTAAAAAATTATACATTTCTTTCTTGAATGATTCCAAAAAAAAAAACATGACTAATTTTAACTACACTGTTCACAAAAATTAGGGGATCTTTCAAAATGAATATGAAGCGATAAAAAAAGACTCATTTGATTTTTTTTTATTGAACAAGCACATCAGAAAAGCAAATGGCAAGTCAAAGAAAGTTGTTCGATCATGCAAATGAGATGCAAAACCAACTTTGATGTCATTGGTGAAAATGCACTATACAAAAGGCTGAAAGTACTGGAGTATCTGCACGTTCCCTGATCTTGAAAGTGCACATCCTGCACTTTCCCAGCCCTTGCAATGCCCCTGCAACACGATTTTCCCGAATGCGAAGCCTGGAGAGCCACAGGACATCTTGAAGCTGATCAAACACAGACGACAGTGGCAACAGCACTTGGAATATCCCAAAGCGTGATTAGCAGACTGTGGAATCGCTTTCAAGAGACTGGCACAGTACGAAGAACACGAGCGCAGGGTCGCCCATCTGCTACAACAGCAAGAGATGACCGCTACTTGACCTTATTGGCAAGAAGGAACAGGCGCAGCAATGCAACAGAGCTGCGGGGACAGTTTCTTGCTGCCACTAGACGACAGATATGCACCCAGACCATACGAAATCGGCTCCATCGTGTTGGACTGCATGCCCGGCGACCAATGGTATGCATTCCGTTATCTGCTGAACACCGTAGAACCCGTAGAAGCATCATCGTTGAACCGTGATGAGTTGTCAACTGTCCTCTTCTCTGATGAGTCACAGTTCAGTCTGCAGCCTGACAATCATCGTGTCATGATCTGGCGTGAACGAGGAACACGGGAGAATCCACGTTTCATGCGAGAAAGGGACTCCTTCGGTGGTGGTGGAATCATGGTGTGGGCTGGCATCAGCATTGGTGGTCGTACCGACCTCCACGACATCAGAAACGGATCGCTGACTGCTGTCAGATATCGAGATGAGGTCTTGCACCCTATAGTGGTATCCTATGCTGGAGCAGTTGGAAACAACTTTCTTTTCATGAACGATAATGCAAGGCCCCATCGTGCGCATCTCGTCAACAACATGCTTCAGGAGGCAGGAATCGAACGCATGGACTGGCCTTCACGTTCTCCAGACCTGAATCCCATTGAACATGCTTGGGATGCACTGGGAAGACGTCTGGCAAACCGTCCAATGCCTCCCACAACACTTCTTGAGCTGGAAGTTGCCCTGGAGTAAGAGTGGCAGAGGATCCCACAAGAACTGCTGGACATTCTGATCCTGTCCATGCCCCATCGCTGTCAGTGTGTTTTGGCAGTCTTGGGTGACCATACACCCTACTGAACAGTCAATGTGTGCCACTCTCATCCAGTTTGACATGCTTCTGTTCACCCCACCAATATGTCACTTGCTACTCAATCACGACAATTGAGTTTGCATCTCATTTGCATAATCGAACAACTTTCTTTGACTTGTCGTTTGCTTTTCTGATGTTCTTATTTAATAAAAAAAAACAAATGTTTCTTTTTTCATCGCTTCATATTCATTTTGAAATATCCCCTAATTTTTGTGAGCAGTGTATTATCCTAACGTAGGGTCGAAGCTGACAAAGAAAAATTTCCTTTGATAACCGAAGGAAGCAGAATATTGCTCTTTTGATCTTTAATAGAATTGACGTCTTAAAATCTGTCACTATATTTTGAGAGGAAATCAGCTCCCCGTTGCTCTCTATCTTTTACTCTGAAGTGTGACAAGTGTAGGTGTAAGGTGACAAGTGTAGACAATCCTTATTTGCATGTTTGTGGTGGTTAAACATGTCGCAGTTCTTCTGCATTGAAATGTCTACAATATTTTATGCCATTCCCTTTATATACTTTCGAGATACATTATTCTTTAATACTGGGCGCCACTGTGTGTAAGTAACTCTACTTTTTTCGTATAGTCTCGATGATTTGCCGTTAGCGAACTGACCTTCTATATTTTGAAACATTTGAAATTTAAAGAACCAGAAGGGTTGGGGGTTGTGTTACCTCTGAGCGGCTCATTTTTTTGCACACCATGGGCTAAATGGCCAGGTCACATGGAACCCGAAGCCTCAGAGAAGGTTGGGGGAGGGGACCCACTGGAACAGCTGTTGGGAGACAGATGGTAGCCTCCCGTCAAGGCCATCCAGCGTATTCTATTAACGTGCACTGGGTATGGCTCTCACACACACGGCGCCACGGCTTAACGTCCCATCCGACGGACGGCGGCCTTTCCAAGCCCATTGGTGTCCCCTACTGACCGTGGGCAGGGCGGGGAAATTTTGCGGAGATAAATCTCAACGCTGACCCAGCTTGGACTCGAACCTGGGAACTGCAGATTACGAGCCTGGCGCGTTACCGACTGAGCCACCCTCGCCCCAAGAACCAGAAAGATAGAATCGATAACGAGATTCTTTCTCCAAATGTTGAGCAGAGGAAGATTTTACATTGCTCCGAAGATAATCTCATTCGTTCCGTACTGTAACGAATTTTAATTGCAAAAATTCCGATATTTTCAAGCAGGCTAATTAATTAAAAGACAAATCAGTGAAGTAATAAAGATTAAAAAAAAATTCATATTATATTTAACCAAGTGGAAGATATTAATTGCTTGATTAGTACTGACAAAACAGGTTTGGAGTAATTATCTCATTTCTCAAGAGTTGAATTTAATGAGGTTTACTCATGGAACTAATTAACTTGTTGTAATCTCTCTGAAAACGTGTTTTAAAAAATACCAAAGCATGGGCGAGCTGTGCTGCCATCTGTCGGCCAAACAAAACGTTTTTATATTTATTTTAAAAAAGAGTTTTTATTTTTTGTGTCTGTGCAATGGTTATTTTGTTTTTAGAAATTAAAATATAGCTGTTGTTGTTATTCAGACGATTTACTCGAAATTTGTCAAATAATCTGCTTTAATTTTCTACATAATTTCTAAACTTCAGCGAAATGAAAAATATTTGTGAGCCGATTTATTCGAGCCGGTGGTCTTAACCGAGCCAATGTTTTTGTTTTTGTCTCCTACTCAATAAGTTTCAAGTCACAAAGGTTAGAAATCTAATATCTATCTTCTCAACAGTTAAAGTCATATGTAAAGTTTTTTAATTATATTCGAATATGTTAAATCTGGATATTTATTTAACAATCATTATATTCAAGGCCTGGTCTAGGGTGAGCGGGGGGAGGCAGGAAAGCCCCCTCCCTAAACGTCCTTATTTTTTTCTACAGGTTTGATTACATAGTATGCAATACTTTTACTGGAAAAGAAGTTGCTGATGCAACCCATATGCTCCAAGTTTCGAAAAACAATGATGTTTCAATTACTGCAAATAGATATTCTACATTTTTTTTGTGTAGGAGTTTTTAACATAGTTATAAAAATAAACAACCACTCTAGCAGCTAGCTGCTTGTCCCAGAGGGTCTAACAGGAGCCTGTTAATTAAGTCATAGAGAAGATCCGTGAGGAAGGCAGTACAGTCGCTCAAAAAAGTATCCGAACACTATGGTTGATTACAGAATTCAGAAAAAATATCTGGCAACGATATTTTTTTAGAAATTAGTGATCTGGCAACCTTCGTGTCACGTGACACGAAGGTTGCCATATCACTAATTTCTAAAAAAATCGTTGCCAGATATTTTTTCTGAATTCTGTAATCAACCATAGTGTTCGGATATTTTTTAATATATATAATGCGTATGAATATATAATGCAATGAATATGGAGCGTGTGCAGTTACCGTTCACAGCAAACTGGAGCGGTTGCGGTTAATGTTCACAGCATATTGGATCGTGTGAGCTCACAAAGACCTGGATCGTGTGGGCTCACTCACGGAAATATTGAGCGTGTGCAGTTACCGTTCACAGCAAACTGGAGCGGTTGGGGTTAATGTTCACAGCGCATTGGATCGTGTGAGCTCACAAAGACCTGGATCGTGTGGGCTCATTCACGGAAATATTGAGCGTGTGCAGTTACTGTTCACAGCAAACTGGAGCGTGTGCAGTAACTGCACACGCTCCAGTTTGCTGTGAATGGTAACTGGAGCGTGTACAGTTGCTGTACACACTCCAGATATTTTTCCTGAATTCTGTAATCACGTGACACGAATTAACCCTTTCGATCCAGGGTGGAAGGGAGATTTGCAATTATTTTGTTTTAAGCGAAGACTGTTTATTTATAGAGATAAATTAAAAATTATTTTTTGTTGGATAGGATTGATGAAATATTGCGATGCGCATTTTTTCGAATCTCCCAAAAACTATAATTGCGCCTCCCAACGGTGGAAAAATGCGAAAAAAAAAAAAAAAAATTCGAAAATTTCCAATGAATATTGCAAACGATGCATTTTATGCTACAAATTTTGGTTGTGGAATGTGAAGGTCACGAAAATTCCATTGACACCAATGGGTTTATCCCTTAGACTCGGGGGGGGGGGACGCAATTTTTTGTTTTAAGAGAAAATTCTTTAGAGATAAACTGAAAAAAAATTAGGTTTTATAGCTATTGATCAAATATTACGATTTTCACTTTTCGAATGTCGCAAAAGACATAACTACGCCCTCAAGAAAATAAAAATAGACTAGAGAAAATTAACGGTGGTGAAAAAAAATCGAAAATTCCAAACTTTTTTGACGAATGTTGCAAGTGAAGCACATTTATGCCAGAAATTTTAAATTTTGATGGTAGAATATGAAGACCATGAAGTTTCCATGGCAGCAATGAGTTACTCATCTACCCTGAGATAAGGGGGGCGGGGGATGGCCGTCCGTCGGATGGGACGTTAAGCCGTGTCCCCGTGTGCGGGAGAGCCATACCCTGTGCATGTTAAAGAACACGCTGGATGGCCTTGACGGGAGGCTACCATCTGTCTCCCAACAGCTGTTCCAGTGGGTCCCCTCCCCCAACCTTCTCTGAGCCTTCGGGGTCCATGTGACCTGGCCATTTAGCCCATGGTGTGCAAAAAAGTGCCGCTCAGAGATAAAACAACCCAATCCAACCCAATCCTCAAATAGGTTCCTGATAACTGAAACTTGACTATATAAAGCATTTTATTTTACACACAGAGTCTCTACAAGTAAAATCCGTTTACACACATAAAGTCTGTAAATATAAAATCTGTTTGTAGACATATAATCTGTACAGATAAAATTCGTAGTCTGTACAAATAAAATCCATTTATACACATAGAATCTGTACAGATAAAATCATTTTATACACATAGAGACTATGAAGATAAAATCCGTTTATGTACGCAGATGGGGCGGGGGTGGCTCAGTCGGTAGCGCGCCAGGCTCGTAATCTGTAGTTCCCAGGTTCGAGTCCCAGCTGGGTCAGCGTTGAGATTTATCTCCGCAAAATTCCTCGCCCTGCCCACGGTCAGTAGGGGACACCGATGGGCTTAGAAAGGCCGCCGTCCGTCGGATGGGACGTTAAGCCGTGTCCCCGTGTGGGGGAGAGCCATACCCTGTGCACGTTAAAGAACACGCTGGATGGCCTTGACGGGAGGCTACCATCTGTCTCCCAACAGCTGTTCCAGTGGGTCCCCTCCCCCAACCTTCTCTGAGCCTTCGGGGTCCATGTGACCTGGCCATTTAGCCCATGGTGTGCAAAAAAAGTGCCGCTCAGAGGTAAAACAACCCAACCCAATGCACGCAGATAAAATCCGTTCATATACGTAGAGTCCATATAGATAAAATCCACGTCTGTGCAGATGAAATCTGTTCAAACATAAAGTCTGCTTAAACAACAACCGAGCCCATTTATACACATAAAATTTACTCACGTGCACAAAGTCTGTTTGTGCATATTAAGTCCATTATGCCACATAAATGTTGATTCCAAGCTAAGTGATGAAATTGGTCACCGCCATGCTGTTACACGGAAACCTGCTTGTCTGAGCATCAACTTCCACGAAGGGCTTCATCAGTTCCCAAATCTGCAAATTTCGATTCTTTACAGCCTCCAGTTCCAAAATTCATATTCATTAGTTGAAGTGAGTCGCACTTAATGCTCCGCTGCTCGACGATCAAAACATGTCCTCCTGCACTGACCTGAGAATAATTATTTCTACGGGAAGCTAAGAATAAGAAAATCGAAACTTTCGTTTCATTGGTCATAACAGAGAATTGGAACAAAAATAACAAGCGATTTTTAACTCTTTATGCCACATACACTAGATTACCAAAATTAACAAGACACTTACTTAATATGAGAATGGAAAGTTGCACTGAAAGATCCTTAACTTTGGGGCGGGGGTGGCTCAGTCGGTAGTGCGCCAGGCTCGTAATCTGTAGTTCCAAGGTTCGAGTCCCAGCTGGGTCAGTGTTAACATTCATCTCCACAAAATTCCCCGCCCTGCCCACGGTCAGTAGGGGACACCAATGGGCTTGGTTAAAGGCCGCCGTCCATCGGATGGGACGTTAAACCGTGGTCCCATGTGCGGGAGAGCCCATACCCTGTGCACGTTAAAGAACACGCTGGGTGGCCTTGACGGGAGGCTACCATCTGTCTCTCAACAGCTGTCCCAGTGTGTCCCCTCCCCCAACCTTCTCTGAGCCTTCGGGGTCCATGTGACCTGGCCATTTAGCCCATAGTGTGCAAAAAAGTGCCGCTCAGAGGTAAAACAACCCGATCCTTAACTTTGAGAATAAGGTCTAATGAGATCTAAATGAACTTCATCTGCATCATGTCCATGTCTCAAGACCCTCAAGGACTTAGTGAAGTCTGGGAAAGGGGATCTACTGAGCAACTGTTAAGAGACAGATGGAAACCTCCCATCAAGGACACCCAGCGTATTCTTTAAAGTGCACGGGGTATGGCTTTCCTGCACACGGAGTCATGGCTTTACGTATGTATTGTGGAAGCTAAAACTTTCAAAATCAGTGTTACATTGAGACATGGAGAAAGAGATTGAGACATGGACAAGACATAAGAATAAGTGGTAACTTCAGAAGTTAAAGTACAAATAATAACTATAGCAAATCGTTAAGTAAAATAAGTTGTAATTTTAAAAATTTATCCTTGTTTTGAAGGGTAAAAAAAGCTTAAGATTAGAGTAAGAGCAGCTTCTACGGTTAAATGTTCCAGGTTTTATAAATCTTTAAGTATTAACCCTTCAACAGGCCAGGATGTCGAAAAAATCTAATGGGGGGGGGGGGGAGACACTGGATTCCTAATGAAGTAAATCATTTCGTCCCTCCGTTCGCTTCCTTCGCCCAGGCTAGTAATCTGATAATCTCAACTGTTCTAGAGATTCATCTTCGCAAACCTCCGTTAGGGGCGGGAATGGCTCAATCGATAGCACGCAAGTTTCGTAATCTGTAGTTCCCAGGTTCGAGTCCCAACTGGGCAGCGATGAGATTTATCTCCGCAAAACTCCCCGCCCTACCTTCTGTCAGTAGAGGATCACTCCGAGGGTAGGGCGGGGAGTCCCTCGGTATCCTCTACTGACCCGTCCGTCGCATGGGAACGTTAAGCTGTGGCACCATGTGCGGGATAGCCACGTTAAAGAACCTGCTGGATAGCCTTGACGGGAGGTTACTATCTGTCTCCCAACAGATGTTCTACTGGGTCCCGTCCTCCAACCTTCTCTGAGCCTTCGGGGTCCTTGTAACCTGGTCATTTTGTCCATTGTGTGCAAAAACGTGCCTCTCAGAGGTAAAACAACATGATCTTAACCAAAGGCTTCCATCTGTTTCGTAAGAGCTGTCGAGATGGTCTTTTCCAGCTCTGATCCCTTAGGGTTCTTGTGACCTGAACATTTAACCCATTTAGAGGTAAAATAACCCAACTTTAATTTCATCAACAACATCATTACGAAGTTTTCGAATATTGCCAATATCTCTCTCTAAAGTTTTCCTGATTGGAAAGAGACATTAAATACGAAAGGAACTCTCTCCTATAATTGTCTGATCGACAAAGCCTGTCTTTCGTGTCAGTGATGGATTGCACCACAGAGGAGGAGGAGCATCATTAGGGAAAGTTTCAGCACATGATCCTCCGTGTCTCTTGAAGTAGAAACAACGTATGAACGAGGAAGGGGGTGCAGTCTCCCATGAGCCGTGAACAGCATCCAATTTAATAGGATCCCAGAAATGCTAATGAGATACCCCCCTTTCATGTAATCAGATGTCCGCCTCTGCCGAACAAATGTAAATAAGTTATTCCGATGCTTGGACATAAACAATCCAGCTTTAATTGGGAATCGGATTTCATCATCATCCATCTGCTGTTCCCTCCCGAAAACAGGAAAGCATTTTAACAGGATAACGCGAACGAATATAGCTCTCAACTCCAGTTTAATTCTTCATTTTATCGCCAGGGAAGAAATGTTATTCACGGGCGGAGGTGGGGGGAAGAAAAAGTCGATAACTGATGTTGGTTTTGATACAGCTCATTTGACTGTTAAGTGAAACGAATAATCACGTCGCCAATATCGTTAACATTCGACGCATAGCTTTAGAAAGAGAGACGGAAAGGCTCTTACTTTCAATGTCATCTTCAATTCTCCTCAAAATGCCTGAGGCCACTTCAGAAACCTCTAAATGCAACCCTCCTATCTCAAAGCCAACAAAAGAAGGACATCTCAGGAATCCCCGTTGCAATCTGTCTTAAGAAAGATGTTAAATACAAGGATCTTCAAATTTCCTCCTCCCATGAAAAAAGAAAAGGAGCTACTCCAGGGATCTTCCCGATTATATATCGCACCTCTTCTGAAACATTTTTTCTAAAGATCCTCTTAATATAACTGCCTCTCCACCAGAGAACTGGAAAAAGGCTACTCTAAGATCCCCCAAATGTTTTTAAACATCATCCTCTTTGATAATGAAGTCACGTTTCACATAAATGGACACGTAAACTGTCAAATTTGCTGAATATGGGGAGCAGAAAATCCACGTGTCGTTCAATAACAGATGTGTGATAATCCCCAAGGTGAGTGTTTCGTGCTGCTTAATGCATAATCGTATCTTTGGGACATTTTTCTTTGTGGGAAGAATATTAATGGCAAAGCTATCCAGTTCGTCTTTTAACATGCACCAGGTATGGCTCTTCCTCACACAGATTCGTGGCTTAATGTTCTTTCCGATGGATGGGGACCCTTTCAAGGCAACCAGTTTCGTTGGCAGATATTTTTTCTGAATTCTGTAATCAACCACAGTGTTCGGATATTTATTAATATATATAATGCAATGAATATGGAGCGTGTGCAGTTACCGTTCACAGCAAACTGGAGCGGTTGCGGTTAATGTTCACAGCACATTGGATCGTGTGGGCTCACAAAGACCTGGATCGTGTGGGCTCACTCACGGAAATATTGAGCGTGTGCAGTTACCGTTCACAGCAAACTGGAGCGGTTGCGGTTAATGTTCACAGCACATTGGATCGTGTGGGCTCACAAAGACCTGGATCGTGTGGGCTCACTCACGGAAATATTGAGCGTGTGCAGTTACCGTTCACAGCAAACTGGAGCGGTTGCGGTTAATGTTCACAGCACATTGGATCGTGTGGGCTCACTCACGGAAATATTAAGCGTGTGCAGTTACCGTTCACAGCAAACTGGAGCGGTTGCGGTTAATGTTCACTGCACATTGGATCGTGCGAGCTCACAAAGACCTGGATCGTGTGGGCTCACTCACGGAAATATTGAGCGTGTGCAGGTACCGTTCACAGCAAACTGGAGCGGTTACGGTTAATGTTCACAGCACATCGGATCGTGTGGGCTCACTCACGGAAATATTGAACGTGTGCAGTTACCATTCACAGCAAACTGGAGCGTGTGCAGTAACTGCACACGCTCCAGTTTGCTGTGAACGGTAACTGGAGCGTGTACAGTTGCTGTACACGCTCCAGATATTTTTCCTGAATTCTGTAATCACGTGACACGAAGGTTGCTAGATCATTAATTTCTAAAAAAATCGTTGCCAGATATTTTTTCTGAATTCTGTAATCAACCACAGTATTCGGATACTTTTTTCAGCGACTATACGTGAAGCATTAAAGGTTGAGAACCACTGCCCTTGGCATTAGCATGGCACTTCCCCCGAATAGATAGAATCTGAGCCTCTTCTTTCTTCTTCTGCACCTCACAAACCTATATGTCAGGGATAATATATTAAATACAACCGAAACTACCAGATAGTAGGTAGCAAGCCAGGCTCTTAATCCGCAGTTTCCAGGTTCGAGTCCCGTCTATACCATCGTTAAGATTTCCTCTGCTAATTCCCACTCTGCCCGTATTAAGAAAAAGGTCACCAATTGGATTGAAAAGGCCATCGTCCATCAGATAGTATATTAAGCCGTGGCCCTAACATACTTTGTTCATGTTCAAGAGCCATACCCTGTGCATGTTCAAGAACACATCGGATGTTATATGGAAGATAGAGGGACTGCCATGAACCTTCTCTGAATCTTTGGAGTCCTTGTGACCTGGTCGTTTATTCCATTGTGTGCAAAAAGTAACGCTAAGAGGTAAAACAAGCTAATCCGAAAGTACCCTACACATTCTGAATACTTTCAATGGATAATTTCAAATCTCATTCCATTTAAATAATACACAAAACTTTCTTTTCGTGTATGTTTGTATTCAGTTAAAAACTTTTCACGAGACACAATATTCAAATCTATGGTAGCAATTGTTTGTAGCACATTGTTTAAGAAACGTAAAGAAAGAAAAACAAAATACTGTCTCAAAACCAGCTGAAGAATCCCTTGCACAAGCAAAGAAACAGATCGCCTTCGGGATTTCTTTAAAAATAATCTCAACGACTGAAAGAAGTGCAACAGAGAAGACGAAATTCCCATTCCTATAAGTAAATAAAAACGAAAAATATCGTACTTCGACTATGTCCTCTAGAGTAACCAAATAAATTTCAGAGCACTACTTAGCCTTGAGGTAGAGCATCGGAACAAAGAATACGAGTCTGCAGAAGAGCTGTCATGTTTCTTAAAACCTTCGTTCCTTTGAAGAGAATTTATTGAATTCCGGGAACAGATTTAACTCGGTTATATATCATGCTTTTAAAGAGAAGGGTAAAGGTGAAAGTCAACTACAGGATTGCGAGGAGACCCTAAATGTAATGGCCATGTCATAGGATCACACGGAATGAGAAAATTTGGGAAAAGATTTGCTAGAGTCCAACTGGATAGCTAACTGTGTTTCATATGTTTAGCATTGTTTTTGGTGTTAGACAAGTGTGCATTTTGTCTCCTTTTCTCTTTGGTTATTGATTATGTTATGCAAAATTCACTTCGAGGGAAAGATTTTGGTCTTAAATGGGCTGGAGATACGAAAATTTCTGATTTAGATTATGCTGATGATTTAGCCCTTTTGGCAAATGATGTTGATGAGATGAACTCTTTCATTCGAGCTGTTGATGAGACTGGTAGTAGAGTAGGTTTGGTTATAAACAGAGATAAAACTAAAGTGATGAAAATTGGTCAGGCAGGCTGTGACTCAGTTAATCTGAATGGTTGCAGTTTTGAGCAGGTGTCACAGTTTAATTATCTTGGGAGCTATGTAACAGATACTGGTGATGTGCGGCATGAGATTAATTAGGGATTACTGCCGGGACTTTTAAGAATTTTCAAATTCAAATTTCAAATTCATATTTATTTTCAATAAGTATTATCTATAACTATTTTACATAAAAAGCCCACTAAGCCGAAGCTTATCAGCGGGAATGTACATATATGGTTTTACAGATATGATCTAGATTGCATCAGTAAATACAAAAAAATGAAGGAGAGAAAAAAAAAGAATAAATGAAAAAGAAAACCGACAAAATGATGAAAGTTTCCAAATAAAAACATCACTTTTTCATCAACCACTGAAATATTTTTTTTAACATCACAAATTTTTTTTAAGTTAACTATTTTTCTAGGAAGTAAGTTAAATAGGTAGGGAATTTGATATTCTTTGGAATTTCGTCCGTAATTATTTTAAAATTTTGGTTGTTTCAAAAAACTCATAGCCTTTTTTCTAGTAAACTTATTGTGGCAAATATTTTGTTTATAAGTATCATCAAAGAAGTTACTGATAACAGAAACAAACACGTATAAACTTTCAATAGCTAAATTTTGAACAAATTGAATATATAATCTTTCGTTGTAAGGGAATATTTAACTTCTGAATTACACAATCCTTTTAGCAGACTAATTTGTATTATTTTAATTTTATTTAATTCTGTCTTATAGGCTGTTCCATAAACTGTTATCCCATACCTAATTATAGATTCAAAAAGTGTTTTGTATACTAAAATAGTTATCTGTGTATCAACAAACAAGTTAAGTTTCCTAATTTTAAATGCTACAAATCGTAGTCTTGAACACATCCAATCAATATGTTTATTCCATTTCATTTTCGAATTCATTTTCAAGCCAATGTAAATTATTTCGTTTACTTCTATTTTAGGACAATTGTACATACCAAGGGATAAACCATCCAGCATAGTACAACTTATTTGATGCTTAGTAATTCTTCTATTAAGTGTAGGTTGTTGAGAACCAATACACATAAATTTAGATTTTTTCTCATTTACACTCAGTTTGTTAAGAGCAAACCATTTAACTGCTTTATTAAAATCATTTTGTAGATTGCAAATAGCGTATTTTAAATCAGAGTGGGAGTTGATTAGCACTGTATCATCAGCATACATATATAATTTACTATCGAAATTAATATTAGCCAAATGATTTACGTATATTTGGAATAGCATAGGGCCGAGAATAGATCCTTGTGGAACTCCAAAATTAATCTGAAATTTATCGCTAAAATTATCATTTATTTTCATAACTATTCCTCTATGTAATAAGTAGCTTTTAAACCATTCAAAAATATTCCCTCTTATACCAAGTAAATATAATTTCTGTAGCAAGATATCAATGTCAACTGAATCAAATGCTTTAAGTCCATAAATACCGCAACGCATTTCTTTCCTATTTTTAAATTAATATTAATATTATTAATAAGATCTTCCAAAAGACTGCGTTTCCATACCTTTACGGAACCGAAATTGCTGACTTGACAGAAAATTAATTTTATTCAAAAAATTTTGCAAGCGATCTCCAACGTATTTTTCCATTATCTTATCAAAAATTGTTAATAGAGTGATTGGTCTATAATTATTAAAATTCTTTTTTGATCCACTTTTATATACCGGACGAATAATTCCAATTTTCATAGCTATTGGGATTTGCGAATTTTCAAAAATTTTATTTATAAGAATTGTTATTACATGAACAAAATTGCATTTACTTTCCTTTATGTATTTTGGTTTAATATTGTCAAATCCAGGAAATTTGTTATATTTTAAGTGATCTATAATATTGGAAACATCGAAGTTACTAGCTAGTGGACAATGCATAGAATTCTTATTTATGTAACATAATTCGTAAACCTTTTCTGACCTGGTATTCATCGTCGCAAATTCTGTTTGCATCTCACTAATAACTGTTACAAAAAACTTAACAAAACTATTTGGAATTTCTTTTGGAGTGTTATCTCTAATCAAGTGTCTTTCAACATTTTCGTCGATTGACATCCTTTTTTTATCATCAATAATATCATTAATTAATTCCCACATTCTAGTATTGTTACATTTATTAATTGCTAATTTATTTGAATAAAATATGCGTTTTTGGTTCCTTTTAATGATGTTTACCCTATTTCTTTTCATTTTATATGTCATAATTTTGTTTATTATTAACATTATCTTTATATCTTTTCCATAATTTATCTCTATTTTTAATTGCTAAAATAATGTCATCTGTAATCCATTCTTTCCTTATTCTCTTAGTCTTACAATTATTAATTTGTTTACTACAACAAGAATTTTCCCGAAAACCTATGGAGAATGTGGAGAAATAGGCGTATACACCTAAAAACTAAAATTTAACTGCATAATAATTTGGTTCTTTCTAGGGTTATGTATGTTAGTGAAATTTGGACGCTGTGTAAACACAATAACAGGAAACTAGATGCTTACGCAGTATCTTGGGTAAGTACTTTGTAACTAATGATGAGGTTAGGCAAAGAGTCGGCAAACCTCCTTCAAGCAGCATATTGTGCAAAGAGAGACTCCGCTGGATTGGCCATGTTGCCCGTATGTATAATCATAGATTGGCGAATAGGGTTATGAACAGTGTGCCTAAAGGCCTCAGAAAGAAGGGAAGACCTAGGATGCGGTGGGCAGACAATGTCAAACAGGACCTTGTTAGAATTGATGTGCAGTGGTCAGATGCAGCAGATGTAGCTCAGGATAGACTTGCTTGGAGAACTAAATTACACAATCTGGTTGCGCCTCCGTAGCCCATGGTGCTTGATGATGATGTAATCTAGAGTTCCAAGGTTCGAGTCCCATCTGTGCCACCGAGCGCAGGAAAAAATTGCATTTTAATTAGTGAAGGCTTTTCTTACATTAATATTTTTTTTAATTCATTAATTTCAATGCTCACTCTACATCTCGCGACCTATGCCAAATGGCCTACCCTCTCAGGTAGGCTGAGGGCAACTAATAAATCTCCATTTCCATCGCCATCATAACAATGTAATAAGAAAAATGAATTTATCTAATGAAATTTAGATTCAAACTTTTTTCTTCATTTCCTTTGCAAATATAATGATGTGCACTCCTCGTGTATTCGAATTACGTGCGCTGAGTGTAAATAAAAGAATAATTTGCTCAATTAAATAAATATTTGTGGAGTAATTAATCCTCCTTAGTCGCCTAGAGATAAAATTACTTCTTTCATTTGCCTTGGAGTTCGGTGTTATTTCATTCCGCTTTTTTCATCAGCAATTGAAGTTGTCCAAAAGAGCAACACGAAAATAATTGAATTTTTCTCTTCGCTTTAATTTTCCTTGAAACAAATAACGACAAAAAAGTAAAAAGAGATTTAAAAATAAAAGATCGAAACATCCACTTCATCTGGTGATGGGTTTGGTAAGTGTGAAAGTTTCTGCGAATTTAATCAAAAAAAAAAACCGAGACGTTTTAATGAGTTTCCTGTCTTAAACAACTAATTAAAATCTCTATTCGCTCTAAACATTTTTACAGCAAACGCCTGTCGATAGCATTATGTGTTGTAGAGGCTGATATTTTTTTGTTTACTTTGCAGAACCATCGAAAACGAATATGTTAATCAAGAAAAAATCAGATTAAAAATTATTTGGTTATTTTACATGGCGGAAATATCTTTATAAGATGATATATAATTCTGTTTTTCTGTTATGGACAATTACTCCACGAGGATGATACTTTTTCCCATACCTCCCTTCATCATTCTTCAATAAAAATATTTATTTCCTTTTATGCATTTTATTCTTTATTCTGCATCTAAAAAATAAATAAGAATTAACAAGAATCTGTTACTTTGTTAGTCTTAACTTTCGTGATAAAAGAGAAAGACTGAATTGCTAAAAGGTCTTAATTGCAGAATATCCTTAACGAAATTCAATTGGCTGCGGAGTGGTTAGCACGCTTGACTAATGATCGAAGGGAACTGGTTTCGAGCTCTGGATAAGGAATGGATGTTGGTGTTGTTTTTCTGCTGGGTTCCCGCCATCCTCACAGACTTTCTACTATAGCGTATAAACGCTATAGTAGGCGCTCTATAAAATTCCCCGCCCTGCCCACGGTCAGTAGGGGACACCGATGGACTTGGATAGGCCGCCGTCCGTCGGATGGGACGTTAAGCCGTGGAACGTGTGCGGGAGAACCATACCCTCTGCACGTTAAAGAACACGCTGGATGGCTTTGACGGGAGGTTACCATCTGTCTCCCAACAGCTGTTCCAGTGGGTCCCCTCCTCCAACCTTCTCTGAGCCTTCGGGGTCCATGTGACCCGGCCATTTAGCCCATGGTGTGCAAAAAAGTGCCGTTCAGAGGTAAAACAACCCCACACAACGTAGACGCTCTATAAACCACTTCCTTCACTCTATAAACCAAACCTCCCACAGAACCCTGTCAGACTTCTGTGGAAGGTGTATTTAATTATTTGGTTGCTTCGTCTATGACGAGCACTTTTTTTTGCGCCCAAGGGACAAAATTACCAGGTCACAAGGATCCCAAAATGTCAGAAATTATTGGGAAAGAAGATCCGCTGGACAGCTGCTGGCCAGTAATTAATGAAAAAAATTGTAACTGCTATTTTTATTATTAGAATAAAGCTTAGGGTAAAAAGGTTTATACTGAATACAGACTAAATACAGTGCAAAACGATTAACACGAAAATAATGGGACTAGTATAAACATTTCGAGTTAGTTAAAAATGTTTTGAAGAATGCATTGCCTTGTTGTTACATAGCGTTAGGTGTAATGCTGTTCTGCTCAGGATCAGATAAGCTGTAGACGAAATTTGGGGGTCCTAACCCTTACAGATTAAGAGAAGTTTTCGAATAAACAAACAGACAAAAGCATATACACAGAGAGAGAGAAAGAAAAAACTCTCTAAGGCATACAATAGAGAGAGAATATAAATTATTAGCAAATTAGTAATGAAGACAAAACACAGATGCTCCGCAATACATGGACTGCACTACATCTATCGGGATAATGCCAAATCTCCGCTACCTACGTCGAGGGCAAATCAACACCACATAGATGCAGCTCACCCCACGACTACCCTATGGCGAACAGTACTATAGAAGTAAAGTCCATCCATCGGTCAAAACCTAAATTTAATCTGCGCCCCGGTTAGCCACAAACAAGGATATATAGATCCAAGTTGCCTTGGCTCCCGTGGTGGGAACTTTTAGTTCGACCTTACCAGGACCCTCCATCGGGACCCCGTCCGACCTAGGTACCTCCCCAAATACCAGTTAGCGGAGCCCTCAACTTCACACGGGCCCTCAAGCCCCCCCCACCACCACCACGACAAGTGGTAAAATTTCTATTTTAAATTTTTGCTGGATTTTCAAATGCTTCGCGGATTGGATTGATTAAATACTGATATGAGTTCGGATTTGGCCTGAGGGTCATAGCTCGCCTATTACCAATATAGACTAATATATATATATATGATATCCAGGGCCTATCAAGGGGGCGGGTGTGGCTCAGTAAGTAGCGCTCCAGGCTCGTAATCAGCAGTTCAGGTTCGAATCCCAGCTGGGTCAGCGTTGAGATTTATCTCCGCAGAACTCCACTCCCTACCCACGGTCAGTAGGGGACACCGATGGGCTTAGAAAGGCCGCCATACGTTAGCCGTGGTCCCGTGTGCGGGAAAACCATGTGTTAAAGAACACGCTGGATGGTCTTAACAGGAGGCTACTATCTGTCTCCCATCAGCTGTTCCAGTGCGTCCCATCCCCCAACTTCTCTGAGCTTTCGGGGTCCTTGTGACGTGACCATTTAGCCCATTGTGTGCAAAATATGCCGCTCAGAGGTAAAACAACCCAACCCAACCTATGGTGGTGGAAAAAGTTTCGGTTTGGAAAACAGGCCATCTGACTCGAGTCTACATTAAAAGGGGGTCCGCTATTTTAAAAGATTTTCACATTTTCGAAATGAAGGGGCTGCATTAACCTCTGAAAGGCCCTTAATGATGCCTGATGTGTTGGGATCCTTTTTTTTAACCAGCCTTTTAGCTGCATAATTTTGGGTTGTTTTACCTCTGAGCGGCACTTTTTTGCACACCATGGGCTAAATGGCCAGGTCACAGGGACCCCGAAGGCTCAGAGAAGGTTGGGGGAGGGGACCCACTGGAAAGGCTGTTGGGAGACAGATGGTAGCCTCCCGTCAAGGCCATCCAGCGTGTTCTTTAACGTGCACAGGGTATGGCTCTCCCGCACACGGGGTCACGGCTTAACGTCCCATCCGATGGACGGCGGCCTTTTCAAGCCCATCGGTGTCCCCTACTGGCCGTGGGCAGGGCGGGGAAATTTTGCGGAGATAAATCTCAACGCTGACCCAGCTGGGACTCGAACCTGGGAACTACAGATTACGAGCCTGGCGCGCTACCGACTGAGCCACCCCCGCCCCATTAGCTGCATAATGATCTAAATAATGGTCACACAAAAACCAATGCTGCAGATAGTGAAGGAGACGCCCTAGTCCTGGTAAGGAGCAAAGGAAATATTAGGTCAACGCCATATAACCTGCTTTTAACGTCACAAGCCTTCCTGAACTTCAGCTAAACGTCTCAGGGGCACATTTCAGGATGAAAAAGGAACTTCTTTCTCATAGAGCAGCACACAAGGAAAAGAGGATAAAGTACTAATGTTTTTGCAGTTGGAGCTCTGAGCCCAATTTACGAGGCCTCATGTGGACATTAAAATTCACATCCAACTTTTGAAATGTTTCAAAAGGTGAATGAGCTCTTTATCATCTTTGCCCGCAACAGGGGGCGGGGTGGCTCAGTCGGTAGCGCGCCAGGCTCGTAATCTGTAGTTCCCAGGTTCGAGTCCCTGTTGGGTGAGCGTTGAGATTTATCTCCGCAAAATTCCCCGCCCTGCCCACGGTCAGTAGGGGATACCGATGGGCTTGGAAAGGCCACCGTCCGTCTGATGGGACGTTAAGCCGAGGCCCCGTGTGCGAGAGAGTCATACCCTGTGCACGTTAAAGAACACGCTGGATGGCCTTGACGGGAGGCTACCATCTGTTTCCCAACAGCTGTTCCAGTGGGTCTCCTCCCCCAACTTTCTCTGAGCCTTCGGAGTCCATGTGACCTGGCCATTTAGCCCATGGTGTGCAAAAAAAGTGCCACTCAGAGGTAAAACAACCCAATCCGCGACAGTAAGTTCTGGGGGGAGGGGGCACTCCGATAGCGTGCCAGACCATCTTCAGCTCCAATATTCGATTCGTAACTGCGCTAATGTTGATCTTTATATCCACTTAACATCCATTCTGATTTCGGTTGGGAAGAAGACACTGATGATCTTGGAAAGTATATCGGATGGGACGTAAAGACATGTAACCGCGTGCAGAAGAATGACACCTTGTGCACATTAAAGAACACGCTGGATGGCCTTGAAGAGAGAACAAGGCTTCCATCTCTCCTAACAGAAGTTCACTACTAAGTCTGAAACTTGGGTCCTTGTGACCTGGCCATTTTGCCTGTTATGAACATAAAAGTGCTGCTCAGAGGTAAAACAATGGAGAGGACATTAATGGTTAACAGAAAATTAGCGGAAGGAGACCCACTGGAGGAGAGAGATGATAGACTCCCGCCAAGACCACCCAGCATGTTCTTTAACGTGCCTTATGTGGCCTCATGTGGGGTAAAGCTCTCACACATAAGGCCAAGTCTTAACAAGCTTTCCAAGCCCATCGTCCCCTACTGACTGAGGTTAGGGCGGGAAATTTTTTCTCGAGATAAATAACAACTCTGGTGCGTATGGGACTCGAATTTGGGAGCTGCAGATTACAAGCCTGGCGCGCTGCCGAATAAGACACCCCCTCCCCAACTGGGAAACTAATGGGAGAATATGAGACTGCGCAGTTGACTCGTCGACAGTCCTCGGAGATCAATGGTTGATTGACAGGTGATTTATAGGTCGCTGACGTATAAGCACCGATGAAGCTTCAACTACACAGTGTCACAGTCTCGTACAGCTTCCCCTGTTGCTACTCACGTATCACCCACTCATTATAATCGCTTTCCTAGCAATAATATTTCCACCTTACTATCAGACACGCTGTTATATGTAAGAGCTTTAGACTTTCAAGTTCATGAGACGAAAATTCATGCCTGAACGTTTCTGATTTTGTCTTATTACTGACATTTTATTGTCTCTACCATATGAAGGACAATCTTAAATATGCCTTACAACAGACATCGGACGATATATCAAACAATAAGCAATTACAAAAGGGAAAATTTATGGAGATCAGCCACACGAAGCGCTCATAAATGAAGCTTTTAATGAGTCTTTATACTGCCAGTGATTACCAAGGTTAACAAAAATCGAGTGCAGTAGATTGTCTCTAAGGAACCGGGAGGAGAATGCTGTCTAGTCACTCACTGGAGCCTCATTCTCTTCTAGAGCTTCCTTATCTCTCCTTCCCATACAATGCCATGTGCTACTCCCAGATGGAGGAAGAGCACGAAATGTGACATGTGCTGAGGGATGAAGAGCGAACTTCAAGTTCCTCCATCGAGTATTTTGCAATGTCTCGAGAGCTCGCTGCTGGCCGAAGATGTCACTGTGTGGGCGTTCTTAATGAAGATTGAAAGTGGAGTCTGCTGCTTGCCGTTGGATGGATGGAACGTTCAGCTGCTGCGGTATCCAGGGCGACAAGGATGGGAAAATTCTCTGGAGGAGGGGAGAGAGATGCGGGGATGGAGAATGGAGTGTGGGATGATTTGGAAAGGGGAGTGCTTGTGTTTGCTCTGGAGGAAATTGGCTAATGTTGACAGACAAGTGACTACGAAGGTGAAAAGGTGAGGAAGTGACCAGAGGGAGAGAGATATTGACTTTATATCATTTCTAGAACTTCATCTAGAAAGCAATGTCTTCTATTTTTTAATTATAGGGAAAATGATTGATTAAATCCTTTCTCCAGCAGGTAACTTTCTCTTTATTATTCTGAAGAGATGAAATGATTTATTTCGCAAATGGGATTATTCTTGTAACAGTGATTAAATAAAAACTATTGTGATAAAAACCTGTTTGGAAATAATTGTTGAAGAAGAGAATATTTTCGAAAAACTATTTTTTCTTTCAGAAATTTTGTTATTCAAATAATGAAATGGACGTTTTCTTCTCTATTACGGCATTTTTTTAAAGAAATATTCATGCAGAATATATGAAATATATTTCCTACCAAAATATTACAGAATTTTCCCGTTTTGTTATTGGGAATCTAATTTCGAAGCTCCATAACTTATAAACTATGCATTTAATGGGAAAATATGACTGAAGATAAATCAAAGACAATAATCCAATCTACATTGCTGGCCATTAAAAGTGTAAATAGGAAGAACTCATCAGATTGTCAGGAAATATGCAAGATGGGTAGCTCATGGGAGAACATGTAAATGATTCAAAGCGCAACACTTACGTACAGTCGCTCAAAAAGTATCCAAACACTATGGTTGATTACAGAATTCAGAAAAATTATCTGGCAGCGATTTTTTTTAGAAATTAGTGATCTGGCAACCTTCGCGTCACGTGACACGGCCCCAGATGGCAGGGGGGCCTACGTGACCTGTTGCTGTACACAACCGCCACCGGCACAGAGATTCAAAAGCATGGTCCAGTGCTCCCCAGATGTCAGGGGGCCTACGAGACCTGTTGTTGTAAACAACCCGTACCAGATGGGTCGAGGATTCGCACCTCATCCCGTACTGGCCAATGAACAGTGTCCACATGTAGCCGGTGGGTGACCTTTCCACCAAGAGTTGAGAGAAGGTGAAGCGAAAAAGGCGGCAAAAGAGTTTAATTCTGTCCTGAATAGCGAGGCAAGAGGACGTGTGGCAAGTCGTTCCAGCAAGTCGAAAGGACGGAGAAGGACGAGTGCACGTATGCGAAGTGTAGCTGAGGACTGATCAGCAAGGATGTCAAACTACCTGCTGCGCACGAAATGACTATGGCAGTACAGCCAACGAACATGCATCTACTTTTGGCCCACCTGAGTAGAACGTAGTAAGGGTCGAATTTATTCTGATCTGGTTTACCCACTTGAGTTAGTGCTAATTGTCGCCTCCACGCCAATCCTCTATAAGATGACCAGCCTTTTGAACTTTTCTCATAAATACGAGCTTGGATTGCCTGATCGTATGCCAGTCGTGAAGTTTCCCTGAAAAGAAAAGGACAGCGCCGAGAGCGCTTGTAAAGGAAGTTATTGAGAAGTACACTAAATAGATGTTGATTTTTATGTGAAAATGATTTCTGTCTCAATATTTATTGTGTACCATTCTTATGTTTGTGAAATATTCTGAAACCAGCCTCAGGCAGGCTGCAGGAAAGGAAGTCGGCCTCTAATGTTTTAACGCCTCCAAAATACTCAGGGGTGGTTACAACAATACTTCTCACTAAAATCGAGCAATCATTTTAACAGATTATCACCTTAATTAGCAACCTCAGGAGAGAAGATAAGAACAGAACTTAAGAATGTTTTACCTCGTGGCTATCATTATTCTTCAAATCATTTTTAATCATCGTGATTGGTAAATAGAACATATTAACCCTATATACACGATAAATGAAGGTGTTAACTGCTTCCTCCAGAACTACATGTTTCGTAATCTGAATAATTCATAAGCGTTTAGTATTTTATTGTTTAGTTATGGAAAAAAAAACTGTTCTCATTCTTCCATAAGAATTTTGGGGGGATTAAATATTAAAGGGCAGTATTTTTACCCTTCCTGAGATCTCCAGTTGTTTACAGACACATCCATTTGCAAACAACGCAACCTTTTCCAAAGAAGAACTGAAATAAAACATATAAAACTAAGAAATATCTTTAAAACTAATCGTTAAATTGCCTGGGGATGAATTAAAAATAATCTGAGTCGCATAATTAAATATAATCTGAGTCGCATTGCTGATATTTAAAGGATGTCAGGTGCTTTAAAAATAAATAATTATCTGAATCGCACAAACAATATTTGCACGATAAGAAAGCTCTCCGTATTTCCTGAGGCATATCGTTCGCAATATCTCAGCCAACGTTTCTTTTGAAATCTCTGAAACACATCTCGAAGAACCGGGAGCAGTGTAATTTGCATTGCCTTTTACACAAATTGCTCCTAATTATTATTAACGTCTTGCGATAAAGCCTCATTAATCTTAAATGCCTTATTAGGAGCTCAGATAATTGATTTTTCGTTGTCGAGAGATTCCTATGAAGAGAAATTTATGAATGTTTCGCAGCGAAAAAATCAGACTGATTGGAAGAGTTTGAAGGCAAACCTCCAATTATTACAAAAGGTTCAATTTAATATTCAATTTTATAGAAATGCATCGTATTAAAAAGATTTGTCGAAGATCTCCATATTGAGGAGCTTTACGAGGGAACTTTTATATTAAAAAGGTTTACAACGAAACTCGCATAATAAAAAGGTTTACGGGAAAAACGTCAAATTGAAAATGTTTAGAGAGAAACTTCCATATTCAAAAGGTTTGCATAGAACTATCTAACCCTTCGTATTCAAAAGGTTTACAGAGGACTCCCCCCTCACACATATAGAGGGTTGGGTTGGGAGCGGCACTTTTTGCACACCATGGGATAAATGGCAAGGTCACATGGACCCCGAAGGCTCAGAGAAGGTTGGGGGAGGGGACCCACTGGAACAGCTGTTGGGAGACAGATGGTAGCTTCCCGTCAAGGTCATCCAGCGTGTTCTTTAACGTGCACAGGGTATGTCTCTTCCGCACACGGGGCCACGGCTTAACGTCCCATCCGACGGACGGCACACATATAGAGATTAAAAAGGTTTACAAGTGAAATGCCATATGAAAAGTTTAGGTGAAACTATTAAAAAGATTTACAAGTAAAATTCTCTTTAAAAGTGTTTTGAGGTAAAACTCCATGCAAAAAAGGTTTAGAGTTGAAACTCTATTTAAAAAAGGTTAACAGGTGAAATTCTATTAAAAAATGTTTACAGGTTAAATTCTATTTAAAAAACATTTGGAGGTGAAACTCCACATAAAAAAAGATTTACAGGTAAAACTCTGTTAGAATAGGTTTACGAGCGAAATTCTATTGAAAAAGGTTTATGAGCGAAATTCTATTGAAAAAGGTTTACGAGAGAAATTCTATTGAAAAGGGTTTACAGGTGAAACTCAATATAAAAAAAAGTTTCAAGAGCAACCAACTACAGGGTGTTTCAGAACTCTCTACACAAATTTCAATAGGAGATGGGGAACAGCAAGACAAACCTTTTTTCGTCTATGAATGTATATCTGCTGACGTAACTCTTCGGTGCTAGAGGGCGCTGCAATTGGATAGAGGGGCGAAGTGGGAACGGACTTGTGTTTGCCGTTGGCATTTGTAAATCAGACACATTATGTGTAACATAGAGTGTTTCACGACTGCTGCCTCCCCAACTCATTAGGCAGATATATCGGGTATTTCTTAAAGAAATGTTGCCGGAACTGCTGGAAGATATTCGCAGATGGTTGTGGTTTTAACACGATGGAGCACCAGCACAATTCAGCAATGATGTGCAGGATTATATGAACGCCACTTTTGGGGACCAATGGATAGGCCGGGGTGGACCGTCGCCCGATTTAACATGTATCGATTTCTTCCTCTGGGGACACATGAAGAATCTCGTGTGCGAGACTCTCATTGACTCAGATGAAAACCTCATCGCAAGAATCGGTGTCGCCGCTGCAACTGTTCGCGAAATTCCTGCAATCTTTTAATAAGTACGGCAATCAATGCTTCGACGCTGTCATGCATGCAATGCTGTTGCCGGCCGCTACTTTGAGTACTTTCTTTAAATGAACATGTTGTTCACACTTGTTTCCATTCATTTATGTACAGTCGCTCAAAAAAGTATCCGAACACTAGGGTTGATTACAGAATTCAGAAAAAATATCTGGCAGCGATTTTTTTAGAAATCAGTGATCTGGCAACTTTCGTGTCACGTGACACGAAGGTTGCCAGATCACTAATTTCTAAAAAAAAAATCGTTGCCAGATATTTTTTCTGAATTCTGTAATCAACCGTAGTGTTCGGATATTTTTTAATATATATAATGCGTATGAATATATAATGCAATGAATATGGAGCGTGTGCAGTTACCGTTCACAGCAAACTGGAGCGGTTGCGGTTAATGTTCACAGCACATTGGATCGTGTGGGGCTCACTCACGGAAATATTGAGCGTGTGCAGTTACCGTTCACAACAAACTGGAGCGTGTGCAGTAACTGAACACACTCCAGCGTGAACGGTAATGTGAACGGTAACTGGAGCGTGTACAGTTGCTGTACACGCTCCAGATATTTTTCCTGAATTCTGTAATCACGTGACACGAAGGTTGCCAGATATTTTTTATGAATTCTGTAATTAACCCATAGTGTTCGGATACTTTTTTGAGCGACTGTACCAGCTCCACCGATATTTTTGTCAGTGCCCTCTAGCATCGAAGGGTTACATCAGCGGACATACACTCATACACGAAAAAGGTTTGTCTTGGTTTGTGTTTCCTATCTCCCATTGAAATTTGCACAGAAAGTTTTAAAAAATCCTGTATATTTCAAACTTAATCATGAATCTTTATATCAAAAAGGCTGATAGGCGAACATGCATGTTAAAAAGATTTATTGGCGAACTTCATATTAAACAGATTTAAAGAGGATCCTGCATATTAAAAAGGTTTACAGACGAAACTCCATATAAAATAGTATACAGAGATATAAAATAGTATATATTACAAATAAATTCCAAAACTTCATATTAAGAGCCTTCATATTATAAAACGTTTACTAAGAACTGGGTATATTAAAAATGCTTACTGGTGAACTTTCATATTAAGAAAGGTTTATAGGGAAGTATATATTAAAGAAATATTATTCAAGAGAGCCTTCTTATTTAAAAGGTTGATTTACAGGAAAACTTCAATTTTTTTTAAAGTTCACAGATGAAACTATTTTAGAAAGTTTACAGTGAAACTTTTATATAAAAAATATTTACAGAAGGACCTTCTTATTTCAAAGATTTATATCCAGGTAAAATTCCATTTTATCCCCATCCTGCCCTTGGTCAGAAAGGGGACATCAATGGATTTGAAAAGGTTAAGGTTCGTCGTATGGGACATAAGCTATACTCATGCGTGTAGGAGACTCATTCCCTTGTGATCTGATCATTGAGCCCTTTGTGTGAAAAAATAATGCCCTTCGGAAGTGATTGAGGGGGAAAAAAAGAAGAAAACAACGATGTATAGGGCAAAATGTTTATTAAACCTGTCTGTCAAAATAGCCCCCAAGGGCTTATACAGTATGAGCGTTTATCACAGTGCTCATATAAACCACCAGAATACCGATTTCTAGCCAGTCCGACCCTATTTGACCTCAAATGTGGCACCGGAACTAAATACCCTTCTCATTTCTGAGTTCTGCTGCCGGAAATAGACCTATTCACCAATTTTTAGCTCTCCAGCTTCGGTAGATGGTGATTTGACCCTTGACCTTAAAGGACCGATCACATCCGAACTTTCACATAATTTCTGAGACCTACGACTCAAAACTTCAGGCACCAATTTCAGCCCTCTACTACTAGTAGATCTAAGTTTGACTTTTGACCTCGATGGACCCATTACATCCAAAATTTCACAACATATCCGATACCTAGGACCCCAAATACTCCCAGGAACTAATTTTTAGTTCTCTAGCATCGATAAATCTAAATTTGACCTTTGACTCGAATGATCCTCCAAATTAGAAATTTTGTAACGTTCCCTACATCCACAGCCCAAAACACTCCTGGACCCCAACTTTCGCTTTTGCAGCTCTCGTTGATCATGGTTTGACCTCTACGTGACCTCTATTTAACCTTGAATGACATGTCGAAGGTCAGTATTTGTATTTTTCCCGAGATCTACGACCCGGATTACTCTTAGGCGCAAATTTTCATAGCTGTCAGTTAATCACTCGCATTCGTCTCTATCTATTTAATGGAAAGACTTGGTAAACACGTTTGCTGTGATGGTATTCAGTTCTGCCGTCAGGTTTTCCTGAGGGGGGTGGATCAGTAGGTAGCGCTCCAGACTCGTAATCTGCAGTTCCCAGGTTCGAGTCCTGCCTGGGTCAGCGTTGAGATTTATCTTCGCAAAACTTCCCGCCCTGCCCACAGTCAGTAGGAGACACCGATGGGCTTAGAAAGACCACCGTCCGTCGGATGGGACGTTAAGCGGTGGCCCCGTGTGGGGGAGAGAGCCATACCCTGTGCACGTTAAAGAACACACTGGATGGCATTGACGGGAGGCTACCATCTGTCTCCCAAAAGCTGTTCCAGTGGGTCCCCTCCCCAACCTTCTCTGAGTCTTCGGGGTCCTTGTGACCTGGCCATTTAACCCATGGTGTGCAAAAAAGTGCCGCTCAGAGGTAAAACAACCCAACCAAACATTTTCCTGACTGCCATCGATCGCATCAAATCAGTGACCTCTCAATTTGAGAAACAGAAAAACATCTGCTGTGACTAGGTGGGACGAATGAGGAAGGGGATTCAGAAAAAAAAATTGCAAAACAATTTTGGACAAGATTTCTAGACAAAAATTTTATTTTTGACAAGATTTCTGGAGAAATTTTTTATTTTTGTCCGGAAATCTTGCTTCGATCGCCGTGTGAGAAGGTGACTATTGAATAAGTTTCCAAACCAAAATTATGGACCTTATCGATTCCTTATTCCAATTTATTTCACTTGACATCACACTGAGTTTCAAGCGACAGTTTCTTGGGAGTAAATCTCGCATTTTGTCCATCAATTCTGGATTAGATTTCCAATCATCCATTGTGAGGGTCATCTTTCACTTCCTCTAGGCTTTCTTAAAAACGCTTAAAATAATCGAAATATTTGTCTTCTAGACAGAACATCATCCCCATAAACTCTTCGTAATATTTCAACTGTGTCGGGGTGGTTTTCCCTAGCTCTACACAAAACTTGGTGTTCACACGGCTGGTTACGACTGGCCAGACTGCCAAAGTAACAACTTCAGTGGGTATATAGCGGCCTCTTACGGAATGATACTCGCACTGCATATTTTTATTTCGGTCTCATTACTTTCTTTCCATATTATGTACAATCGCTCAAAAAATATCCGAAAACTATGGTTGATGGTTAGTTATGGTGGTTAGTTCTACTCCCATTGTTTGCAATGATTATAGATGCATTGGTGGCTTTAATGTTGGCCCTATAACACAATCTGAAGTTATTTTGGCTGTTTCTAAACTTAAACCCCAGGGGTAGATGAGATTACTACAGAAATGCTTAGAGCTGGGAATGTTTCGGTTACCACTTGGATGATTGAAATTCTGAATATCTTTTATGATAAAGGCATGGTTCCTAAGGATTTTACCAGAGCTATTGTTATCCCTATTTTCAAAAAAGGTGATCGCAGTTCTTGTGATAACTATAGGGGTCAGCCTACTCTCTGTCCAAGGTGAAGTTATTTCCATGAGTGTGCTTAATAGAATTAAGAATCTGGTTGACAGTGAATTGCATGATGAGCAATGTGGATTCAGAAGTGGGAGGGGATGTGTGGATCAGATATTTTCACTTAGGCAGATTCTTAATTCTCAAGAATTCTAGGCAGATTCTTGATTCTCAAGAATGTTTAGAGTTTCCGAAACCTTTGGGTGCTAGCTTTGTTGATTTCAAAAAGGCTTTCGGCTCTGTTGATCGTCATAATTTGTGGCTGATTGTGAGATCATATGGTATACCAGACAAGTTAGTTAACATAATGAAAGCTCTCTATAATAACACTGAGTCGTGTGTGAGAGTTGGTAAGGCTTGTAGCAATTGGTTTAGCATTACTTCTGGTGTTCGACAAGGGTGCATTTTGTCTCCTTTTCTCTTTAGTTTGGTTATTGATTATGTTATGCGAAATTCACTTCAAGGGAAAGATTTTGGCCTTAAGTGGACTGGAGATACGAAAATTTCTGATTTAGATTATGCTGATGATTTAGTCCTTTTGGCAAATGACGTTGATGAGATGAACTCTTTTATTCGAGTTGTTGATGAGACTGGTAGTAGAGTAGGTTTGGTTATAAACAGAGAGAAAACTAAAGTGATGAAAATTGGTCAGGCAGGCTGTGATTCAATTAATCTGAATGGTTGCAGTCTTGAGCAGGTGTCACAGTTTAATTTCCTTGGGAGCTATGTAACAGATACTGGTGATGTACGGCATGAGATTAACAGACGAATAGGGATTGCTGCCGGGACTTTTAAGAATCTATGGAGAGTGTGGAGGAATAGGCGTATACACCTAAAGACTAAAATTAGACTGTATAATAGTTTGGTTCTTTCTAGGGTTAGTTATAGTAGTGAAACTTGGACACTTTGTAAACAAGGTAACAGGAAACTAGATGCTTTTGATTCCAGATGCTTACGTAGTATCTTGGGCATTAGGTGGTTCAACTTTGTAACTAATGATGAGGTTAGGCAAAGGAGTCTGCAACCTCCTTTAAGCAGCATGTTGTGCAGAGAGAGACTCCGCTGGTTTGGCCATGTTGCCCACATGATTAATTATAGATTGGTGAATAGGGTTATGAACAGTGTGCCTAGAGGCCTCAGAAAGAGGGGGAGACCTAGGATGCAGTGGGCAGACAATGTCAAACAGGATCTTGTTAGAATTGGTGTGCAGTGGCCGGATGCAGCAGATGTAGCTCAGGACAGATATGCTTGGAGAATTAAACTGCGCTGTCTGGTCGGACCTCCGTAGCCTATGGCTGCTTGAGGATGATGATGATGATGGTTGATTACAGAATTCAGAAAAAATATCTGGCAACGGTTTTTTAATATAAATTAATGATCTGGCAGCGATTTTTTTATTTAAATTAGTGATCTGACAACCTTCGTGTACAGTACACAAAAGTTGCTAGATCACTAATTTCTAAAAGAATCGTTGCCAGATATTTTTTCTGAATTCTGTAGTCAACCATAGTGTTTGGAAATTTTTTTGAGTGACTGTATATATTACTCTCACACCTTTGCAATGTAGAAGTTCCCCCATAAACCCTCTTAATATGGAAACTCCCCAATAACTTCTGTAATATCTTTTAATATCGAAATTCCGCTGTAAACCCTTTCAATATGGAAGTTCCACCTGTAAACCTTTTTAAAATGAGAGTGTCTCTGTAAATCCTTTCAATACGAATGTTCCCTGGGTTAGGTGGTTTTGCTTCTTTTTGGCACTTTTTTTTCACACAATTGGCTAAAAAAAAAGCACAAAGGTTACAAAGACCCTGAGGGCCCAGAGAAAGTTGGGGAGAGAGGGGATCAACTGGATGGCTGTTAGGAGACAGATGGTAGCCTCCGTCAAGGTCAACCAGCGTGTTCTTTAACGTCCATAGTGTATGGCTCTCCTGCTAACACGGGGCCACTGCTTAAAGTCCCATCCGACGGACGGCGGCCTTTCCAAGCCCATCGGTGTCACCTACTGACCGAAGAAAGAGCGTTGAGTTTTGCAGACACAAATCTCAACACGGCCCAGATGGGACTTGAACCTGGGAACTGCAAATTACGAGCCTGGCGGTGCTACCAACTGAGCCACCCCCGCCCCCATGTTCCCCTGTAAACATTTGTAATATGGATGTTTCCCTGTCTTTCAATATGAAGTTTCCCTGTAAATCTTTTAACATGGAAATTCCCCTGTAAACCCTTTCAACGTTGATTCTTGAGTTGGGTTGTTTTATCCCTGAGCGGCACTTTTTGCACACCATGGTCTAAATGGCCAGGTCACAAGGACCCCGAAGGCTCAGAGAAGGTTGGGGGAGGAGACCCACTGGAACAGCTGTTAGGAGACAGATGGTAGCTCCCTATCAAGGCCATCCATCGTGTTCTTTAACGTGCACAGGGTATGGCTCTTCCGCACAAGGGGCCACGGCTTAACGTCCCATCCGACGGACGGCGGCCTTTCTAAGTCGTTCGGTGTCCCCTACTGACCGTGGGCAGGGGGGAGGGATTTTGCGGAGATAATTCTCAACGCTGACCCAGCTGTGACTTGAACCTGGGAACTGCAGATTACGAGCCTGGCGCGCTACCGACTGAGCCACCCCCGCCCCTAATGTTGGTTCTTAATGGATGTTCCGCTGCAGACCTTTCAAAACGGAAGTTTCCCTGCAAATCTTTCTAAATGGAAGTTCCCCTTTATGCTCAACATCCTCGCAAACGTCTTTCACATAACTGCTACAATTATAACAAAACAAAGGTGGATCATTCCATTTACTTGATGTTGATATTAGAGAGCGTCCCATCATCTCTCGCTGGATCAATATCCTCTCCGTCATTCAGTATCCGTGCCACGAAAGAAATGTCTTCTTCTTAAAGAAGTGTGTCGAATTGCCATCTTCTCTTAATCTCTCCTCATTATATCGACGCAATGGAAACCGAACGAGAGAAGAGAAACCGGAACGGATGAGAAAAGATTCACTAGAAGACGCCAAAGAATTAGAACTCCGCTTTGAAGTCGTTCTGATCTTTTCCTCATCAGTTGGGAGCAGCTGTGTTTTTTTCTCCTTCGGGTCATATGACATCAGTAATGACCTAATATACCATTGCGGCGAACTGAAATTGGAGGAATCGGATGATCTCTTCATTTTGGTTGTTTTTCGTGTATTTATGAACGACAGTGATGAGGTTTCAGAGCAAGAGCAAATATCATAGAAGTTATTCTCATGAAGATGGATAAAGAAAAGGTGGAAGAATGCCATTTGTTTTACCTAGAGACGCACTTTTTTGTACACAATGGGCTAAATGGCCAAGTCAAAAGGATCTCAAAGGTTCAGAGAAAGTTTAGGAACAATCCTCTGGATAGGTATTAGGAACAGATGGAAGTCTGATATCAAGACCAACCAGCGTATTCTTTAACCTTTACAGGGTGTCGTTGTCCTTGAAGAGGGTCCAATTCCTTAACGTCCCATCCAACGAACTTTTTGAGCCCATTGGTGTACAGTCGCTCAAAAAAGTATCCGAACACTACGGTTGATTACAGAATTCAGAAAAAATATCTGGCAACGATTTTTTTAGAAATTAGTGATCTGGCAACCTTCGTGTCACGTGATTACAGAATTCAGGAAAAATATCTGGAGCGTGTACAGCAACTGTACACGCTCCAGTTACCGTTCACAGCAAACTGGAGCGTGTGCAGTTACTGCACACGCTCAATATTTCCGTGAGTGAGCCCACACGATCCAGGTCTTTGTGAGCTCACACGATCCAATATGCTGTGAACATTGCTGTGAACGGTAACTGCACACGCTCAATATTTCCGTAAGTGAGCCCACACGATCCAGGTCTTTGTGAGCTCACACGATCCAATGTGCTGTGAACAGTTTGCTGTGAACGGTAACTGCACAAGCTCCATATTCATTGCATTATATATTCATACGCATTATATATATTAAAAAATATCCGAACACTATGGTTGATTACAGAATTCAGAAAAAACATCTGGCAACGTTTTTTTTAGAAATTAGTGATCTGGCAATCTTCGTGTCACGTGACACGAAGGTTGCCAGATCACTAATTTCTAAAAAAAAATCATTGCCAGATATTTTTCTGAATTCTGTAACTACCATAGTGTTCGGATACTTTTTTGAGCGACTGTACCCTTTTTGACGGAGGGTAGGGTGAGGTTTAGCGGGAATATATCTCAACGCTGGCATGATTACGACTCGGACCTGAGAGCTGCAAATTACGAGCCTAGCGCGCTACCGACTGAGACAATTCGCTCTTTATTTTGATAATACTTTTGAGAACTTGAGATTTAAAGTAAGTTTCATTCAACAGATATGTTACTTACATCCATGAGCATCGATAGGAATGTTTTCGAAGGATGTGGGATGTGGGGGGTGGGGGGGGGGTAAAACAAATCAATGTTTCAAGAGAGAAATAATTGGGAAGAGCTGTTTCGTTAATCAGCGCAATTACAAAAACAGTAATCATCCTGCCATAATAAAACTAACGATGTCAAAAAACAAAACGGAAAAAGAGGAAACTGATTATTAAAAACACACGTGGAAAAAGTTTTCATTCTTATTAATAAATAAAAATAAACGATGTTCTTCTGAAAAGTGAACGAAACGTAAAACGAATCAAGATTACATTTGATGGAGGGAAAACATTAATTTTTGTTACACTTGATATTTTTCAACATAAATTAATTATTCGACCAATTTTGTCAGTAGTGGAGGGGATTGCTTTTCTCCCCCCCCCCTGCCGAGCTCACATTTATATCCACTCTTAGGGTTATGGAAACCAATAACACTTTCTCATTAAGTTGGCGCCAATATTCCTTCGCCACAAAAACTGAACACAGACTTCATTTTTTTTCTCAAACTATCCTTTTATTCAGAAGATATCGCGTTCCTTTAGAGTAACCGATTTATTAGATTCCTTTATTTGCTGAAACTTTCCAAAGGCAATTACATTTATTTGCAGAAACTATTTAGTTTTCTAAAGTTTTTCTGTTTATTGGATAAAATTATTGACTGAGATTATTTTCTAGGTTATTCAATTTTTTGTTTTATTGCGAAGATTCATTTCGTTTATTTGCTGCGACTATTCCGTATCTTTATTGAGATTTTTACGTCTTTCTTGAGGCTATTCTGTTTATTTCTATAGCTCCTCAAAATTAGCTAATAATGCTCCTTAAAATAGCTCTAAAGCAATGAATTTCATAGAGACTTATTTTATGTTTTGGTAGACCATTTATTTAATGAAATAAGAGGTAACTAAAATTTCAGAAAAAATCATCTTTAGGGGACGTTTGGAAATGTGAATGGAACTGGAGATTTGAAATTATCGAATGCTGTTATGGCCTAGAGTAGGGGTTCTCAACGTGGGGCACGCGGTAAAATTTTTTGGGGTAGGCCGTGAGAGCACAAAAGTCGCTAGATCTAGTAACAAAGTAAGTGTTTTATTTTATTCCCATTGTTATACTATAACTATAGTTTTATCTATCTATACAAGGGTACGCCTGTTACATACACATTTCCAGGGGGTACGTGAAGTATAAAATGTTGAAAACCACTGATATATATATATGTTTTATTCCCATTGTTTTACTATAACTATAGTTTTATCTATCTATGCAAGGGGTACGCCAGTTACATACACATTTCCAGAGGGTACGTGAAGTATAAAATGTTGAAAACCACTGATATATATAAATATGTTTTATTCCCATTGTTATACTATAACTATAGTTTTATCTATCTATACAAGGGGTACGCCAGTTACATACACATTTCCAGGGGGTACGTGAAGTATAAAAGGTTGAAAATCACTGATATATATATATATGTTTTATTCCCATTGTTATACTATAACTATAGTTTTATCTATCTATACAAGGGGTACGCCAGTTACATACACATTTCTAGGGGGTACGTGAAGTATAAAATGTTGAGAACCACAGATATATATATATATGTTTTATTCCCATTGTTATACTATAACTATAGTTTTATCTATCTATACAAGGGGTACGCCAGTTACATACACATTTCCAGGGGGTACGTGAAGTATAAAATGTTGAGAACCACTGATATATATATATATGTTTTATTCCCATTGTTATACTATAACTATAGTTTTATCTATCTATGCAAGGGGTACGCCAGTTACATACACATTTCCAGGGGGTACGTGAAGTATAAAATGTTGAGAACCACTGATATATATATATATGTTTTATTCCCATTGTTATACTATAACTATAGTTTTATCTATCTATACAAGGGGTACGCCAGTTACATACACATTTCCAGGGGGTACGTGAAGTATAAAATGTTGAGAACCACTGATATATATATATATATGTTTTATTCCCATTGTTATACTATAACTATAGTTTTATCTATCTATGCAAGGGGTACGCCAGTTACATACACATTTCCAGGGGGTACGTGAAGTATAAAATGTTGAGAACCACTGATATATATATATATGTTTTATTCCCATTGTTATACTATAACTATAGTTTTATCTATCTATACAAGGGGTACGCCAGTTACATACACATTTCCAGGGGGTACGTGAAGTATAAAATGTTGAGAACCACTGATATATATATATATATGTTTTATTCCCATTGTTATACTATAACTATAGTTTTATCTATCTATACAAGGGGTACGCCAGTTACATACACATTTCCAGGGGGTACGTGAAGTATAAAATGTTGAGAACCACTGATATATATATATATGTTTTATTCCCATTGTTATACTATAACTATAGTTTTATCTATCTATACAAGGTGTACGCCAGTTACATACACATTTCCAGGGGGTACGTGAAGTATAAAATGTTGAGAACCACTGATATATATATATATGTTTTATTCCCATTGTTATACTATAACTATAGTTTTATCTATCTATACAAGGGGTACGCCAGTTACATACACATTTCCAGGGGGTACGTGAAGTATAAAATGTTGAGAACCACTGATATATATATATATGTTTTATTCCCATTGTTATACTATAACTATAGTTTTATCTATCTATACAAGGGGTACGCCAGTTACATACACATTTCCAGGGGGTACGTGAAGTATAAAATGTTGAGAACCACTGATATATATATATATGTTTTATTCCCATTGTTATACTATAACTATAGTTTTATCTATCTATACAAGGGGTACGCCAGTTACATACACATTTCCAGGGGGTACGTGAAGTATAAAATGTTGAGAACCACTGATATATATATATATATATGTTTTATTCCCATTGTTATACTATAACTATAGTTTTATCTATCTATACAAGGGGTACGCCAGTTACATACACATTTCCAGGGGGTACGTGAAGTATAAAATGTTGAGAACCACTGATATATATATATATATGTTTTATTCCCATTGTTATACTATAACTATAGTTTTATCTATCTATACAAGGGGTACGCCAGTTACATACACATTTCTAGGGGGTACGTGAAGTATAAAATGTTGAGAACCACTGATATATATATATATATGTTTTATTCCCATTGTTATACTATAACTATAGTTTTATCTATCTATACAAGGGGTACGCCAGTTACATACACATTTCCAGGGGGTACGTGAAGTATAAAATGTTGAGAACCACTGATATATATATATATGTTTTATTCCCATTGTTATACTATAACTATAGTTTTATCTATCTATACAAGGGGTACGTGAAGCATAAAAGGTTAAGAACCACTGGCCTAGATCATTCGTAACCATTGAAGTATATCAACGCAGTTATACCATGTTATCCGATGACCAACGGATTTGCCATCATCCAGTGTGATCCAGGAGGAGTATGGCACAGTCGTTAACGCGTCAGCCTCGTAATCATCCCGTGTTCGAGTCGCAACCTTGGCAGTGTTGAGTTTTATCTCCACCTACCCTGTCCTCCATGAGAAAAGCAACACAGGGATAGGCTTGGAAAGGGCACCGTCCGTCGGATGGGACGTTAAGCCTTGACCCGTGTGCTGCAGAGTTATGCTTTGTGCAAATTAAAGAACACGCTGGATGGCGGAGACTTCCAACTGTGTCCTAACAGATTGTCCAGGGGGTTTTCCCCCCGAATCTTCTCTGAGCCTTCGGGGTCCTTGTGACCTGGCATTTAGTTCCATTGTGTGTAAAAAAAAACGGTCTCTCAGAAGTAAAACAACATTCCTACAGTTTGAAACGAATTTCTGACGGTTTTCAATATGATGCCACAGATGAATCACGAGAGCCGATTCTGGTATGTTGGTGTGATTGATCCATTGTACCTTCCAGATACAATGGTAATTTCTGAGAAGGATTTGGGTTCTTTTACCTGTGAGAGGCACTTTTTGGCACCATGACCTAAATGGCCAGGTCACATGGACCCCGAAGGCTCAGCGAAGGTTGGGGAGGAGACCCACTGGAACAGCTGTTGGGAGACAGATGGTAGCCTCCCGTGAAAACCATCCAGTGTGTTCTTTAACGTGCACAGAGTATAGCTCTCACGCACATGGGGCCACGGCTTAACATCCCATCCAACGGACGGCGGCATTTCCAAGCTCATCGCTGTCCCCTACTGACCGTGGGCAAGGCGAGAAATTTTGCAGAGATAAATCTCAACGCTGACCCAGCTGGGACTGGAACCTGGGAACTACAGATTACGAGCCACCCCCGCCCCTTCTGGGAAGGATCCTAACTTTGAACTCGACTCCAAACTCACTCACAAACGACTATCCCTGCTGCAGGAGAGATCCACATGGGGAAAAAGAAGTAGGCATTTCACAAAATTTCCTTGGACACTTTTTTAACGAAATCAGCAATCAGTCAAGTATTAACATTCTCTCAAAATCTACCGAAATCACCGGCAAGAAGTCCTTTAAAATCCCTTTAAAAAAAGTATTACATTTGAGTACACAGACGAGCCTCAAAAAGATGCAATTTACCATTGTCTCCCTACTCCCAAAAGAGTTATCTTTAACTTATTTTCCTTGGAACACTTAACCGAAAAAAGAAAATGAAGATGGTAAGGAATTACGGTTTTAACCAATTTTCTTATTCAAATTATTCTCTTCAATATTTTAAGTGCTTAGACAGGTCCACAAATAGTATGTGATTACTTCTATAATATCCACAATCCCTTTCACCCCCCTCCCCCCGAAAAAAACAGGTCTCGAATCTAAGGACCTCCTAAAATATGTCTCGAACTTAAGGACCCCCCTAAAATATGTCTCGAACTTAAGGACTCCAAAAAATAATATGAGGCGGGGGTGGCTCAGTCAGTAGCGCGCCAGGCTCGTAATTTGCAGTTCCCAGGTTCGAGTCCCAGCTGGATCAGCGTTGAGATTTATCTCCGCAAAACTTGACACCGATGGGCTTGGAAAGACCGCCGTCCGTCGGATGGGACGTTAAGCCGTGATCCCGTGTAGGGAGATGCATGTTAAAGAACACGCTGGATGCATGTTAAAGAACACGCTGGATGGCCTTGACGGGAGGCTCCCATCTGTCTCCTAACAGCTGTTCCACTGGGTACCCTCCTCCAACTTTCTCTGAGTCTTCGAGGTCCTTGTGACCTGACCATTTAGCCCATGGTGTGCAAAAAAGTGTCGCTAAAAGAGGTAAAACAACCCAACCCTAAACATTATGTCTCGAACTTAAGAACTCCTAAAAATTATGTCTCGAACTAAGGAATCCTAAAAATATATCCGGAACTTAAAGACCCCTTAAAATATGTCTCGACCCTAAGGATTCCCTAAAGATATGTCTCGAACTTGAGGACCCCCTAAAATATGTCTCGAACTTAAGGACCTCCTAAAAATGTGCCTCGACCCTAAGGACTCCCTAAAAATATGTCTCGAGCTTAAAGAGATCTCCGTTATCCATCGCTCTCCAGTCCTAGCGTTTTCTTGTGGATTTCTTGTCTGAAAAACAGGATATGTCATCACAAAGTATTCCGTCCTTAGAAACACCTTCTGATAAACGTGCAATTTGATTCGAATATTTCTTATTGTAAAGGATTCATTGCAAACTGAAAACCTTAAACAAGATAGCGAATAACGGGAACTACTCTCAGTGGATGATCTTCTTAGTAAGTTATCATTATTCATAGCACATTTTAACGTTGCTTTCAAGTTTTACGAGAAAACGTGATAGTAAATGTCTTTATCTTATTATAGTCATTTGTTTCTTAAAAAAATTATGCATTGTGAAGTTTCAATGCTTGCGTCTGAACTTACACAAAAGAAACAAACTCAAATTGTGTTTTACAATTTCAAGCTCATGGAGATCGTAAGGAATCTGTTGCTTTTGCAACTAAAAATAGCAGAGTAGAATAAAAAAGGAACAGATAAAAGCCTTGGAAATGTTATCCAGCATCCCATTTGCAAAGGAGGATAAGACTCTGTCGTCTCTTCTTGGATTATTTTCTTCTCTCCGCAGGAAATCTTGTTACTCACATCCGACTGTATTGATGTATAAACCAAAACCAAGCGACATAGGACTCTAGAAAGAAAAACTTCAAATTATATAAGGTTTTTTTCTCGATAATTCTTTTATCTTTCGGTCAGTTGAAACTGGTTTAAAAAGTTATTGCATTTTCTCCGAGTTTAGTACTCTATGCTCAGGAGCAAATATTTCTAAATAATGTTTTGATTTCTGCAGTAAAGTCATTATTGATTTTAGTATTAATTTCCTTTAGTGGTCCAACAAACCATCTGGTTTTTGGGTTCACTCATATTTCTCAATATTGTAAATTGTATACGATGGTGGAACAAAATTGATTGATTGATTTTTTTTTGTTGTTGCAGTTTTCGATAAACATAATTTTTTCCCTCGTTTTACGTGCGGAGTCGTATAGGAACCACTCGGTAATAAGCCGGATTTAAAATTTCTGTTCGGTGGTTCTTTATTGAACTTTCTAGAATTGGGAATTTTTCGACTTATCCTCGACAGGGTCTTGATAAAAAGAAGATGAAAATCAGCATGCTATCCCTCTTTCGATTAGATACAGTCGCTCAAAAAAGTATCCGAACACTAGGGTTGATTACAGATTTCAGAAAAAATATCTGGCAACGATATTTTTTAGAAATTAGTGATCTGGCAACCTTCGTGTCACGTGACACGATGCAAAAAAGTCACGTTTTTTTCCAGTCAAAAATGCTTCTCTAGCTACGTACAGTCGCTCGAAAAGGTATCCGAACGCTACGGTTGATTACAGAATTCAGAAAAATATCTGGCTACGATTTTTTTTTTAGTACAGTCGCTCGAAAAGGTATCCGAACGCTACGGTTGATTACAGAATTCAGAAAAATATCTGGCTACGATTTTTTTTAGAAATTAGTGATCTGGCAACCTTCGTATCACGTGATTACAGAATTCAGGAAAAATATCTGGAGCGTGTACAGCAACTGTACACGCTCCAGTTACCGTTCACAGGAAAATGGAGCGTGTGAAGTTACTGCACACGCTCCAGTTTGCTGTGAACGGTAACTGCACACGCTCAATATTTCCGTGAGTGAGCCCACACGATATAGTATCAAAATAATATGACCACCTACAGTCGCTCAAAAAAGTATCCGAACACTATGGTTGATTACAGAATTCAGGAAAAATATCTGGAGCGTGTACAGCAACTGTACACGCTCCAGTTACCGTTCACAGCAAACTGGAGCGTGTGCACACGCTCAATATTTCCGTGAGTGAGCCCACACGATCTAGTATCAAAATAATATGACCACCTACAGTCGCTCAAAAAATATTCGAACACTATGGATGATTACAGAATTCAGGAAAAATATCTGGAGCGTGTGCAGCAACTGTACACGCTCCAGTTACCGTTCACAGCAAACTGGAGCGTATGCACACGCTCAATATTTCCGTGAGTGAGCCCTCACGATCTAGTATCAAAATAATATGACCACCTACAGTCGCTCAAATAAATATCCGAACACTACGGTTGATTACAGAATTCAGAAAAATATTTGGAGCGTGTACAGCAACTGTACTCGCTCCAGTTACCGTTCACAGCAAACTGGAGCGTGTGCAGTTACTGCACACGCTCCAGTTTGCTGTGAAAGGTAACTTCACACGCTCAATATTTCTGTGAGTGGGCCCACACGATCCAGGTTTTTGTGAACTCACACGATCCAATGTGCTGTGAACATTAACCGCAACCGCTCCAGTTTGCTGTGAACGGTAACATCTATATATATATAGATCGATAGTGATCATCATGGAATCCTTTTTTTCATTGAAAGGGAAGATGTAGATAGGCGTACGATCCCTCTCTTTGAAAAGGAAGATGAAGATCGGTGTAGCTCTGCTCTCGATGAAAAATGAGATAATCAGCATATAATTTTCTCGTTGAAAAGAGTTGGGTTATTTTACCTCTGAACAGCACTTTTTTTGCACACAATGGACTAAGTGGCCAGGTCACAAGGACCCCGACTCAGAGAGGATTGGGGGAGGGGACCTGTGATGGACTCGTCCCGTTAGGAGGCACGATTAACCGTACGCCGGTCGAGGTCGATGAATTTGTTACTTAATTATCTTCACCCTTACTTCGGTGAAATGACAGATTCGCGGTTTTTACGTCCGTACCACCGTATGCCTCAGATTTGCTGCGTTAAATGATGTATTAAAATATGTCCAACAATCCACGCACGAGAGTTGTATAGGGACAACACAGTTAATTAACACTATATACAATTACGTGCTAGGGATGCTCTCAACTCCGTAGGCCTTTGCTGCTTTGCTGCTGCAAACATTTACACAATGAGGTGGAGAACCGCACACTTTACAGATTCTCACTTTGCCGACCTGAAACTCAGCGAAGGGATAATTAACCTTTGCCTACAGTGTGGTTCACACCGAGCCCACAAGGCTGTAATGATTCACCAAGAATCTCGATTTTCACTTGGAATCGCACCCTCTCGTTAAGGGTTTCCTTCGAGTAAAGCGGCGTCCTTTTGACACGTATCGAAAACGACCTTCTCGCTCGACAGTCACGCACCAAACTGTTTTTTCATTATTCCACTCTAGCCTCTTGCGCTGACACTCGCGGGGCGGGGGTGGCTTAGTCGGTAGCGCGCCAGGCTCGTAATCTGTAGTTCCCAGGTTCGAGTCCCAGCTGGGTCAGCATTGAGATTTATCTCCGCAAAATTCCCCGCCCTGCCCACGGTCAGTAGGGGACACCGATGGGCTTGGAATAGGCCGCAGTCCGTCATTAAGCCGTGGCTCTGTGTATAGGAGACCATACCCTGTGCACATTAAAGAACATGCTGGATGGCCTTGACGGGAGGCTACCATCTGTCTCCCAACAGCTGTTCCAGTGGGTCCCCTCCCCCAACCTTCTCTGAGCCTTTGGGGTCCATGTGACCTGGCCATTTAGCTCATGGTGTGCATAAAAGTGCCGCTCAGAGGTAAAACAACCCAACAAACCCGACACTCGCTCCCGAGGCTAGTCGTAAAAGGTCATAAAAGGCTGCTGGAACCCGTGATCTCCTGCAGGCAGCCAGCTCAGACCCGAAAACAACATCTTTTGAGTCACATCCTCACTATAGCACACTCAATACATAAAAATATCTACAATAATAAAAATACAATAAAATGCAGCAATAAATAAAAATAAATATATTAGAGGGACATGACAGGACCCATTGGACAGCTGTTAGGAGATAGTGGTAGCCTCATGTCAAGGTCATCATGCGTGTTCTTTAACGTGCATAGGGTGTGGCTGTCCAGCACACAGGGGTCACGGCTTAACGTCCCATCCGATGCACGATGACCTTTCCAAGTCCATCAGTGTCCCCTACTGACCGAGGGCAAAGCAGGTAGTTTTGAGTAGATGAATCTCAACGCTGGCTTAGCTGGGACTGTTGAAAAGGAAGATGTAGATCGATATATGATCTTTCTATCGATGAAAAGTGCGTTGATCATCATCGTGGTATCGTTCTGTCTTCAGAAGGAAAATATAGATCGGTGTACGATCTTTCTGTCATCGAGCAGGAAGATGAAGATCAGGGTACGATCCTCATCTCGATGTGAAAGAAGATGAAGATCAGTGAACGATACTTCTCGCGACGAGAAAGAAGATGAAGACATGAGCGAGACTTTTCCTCGATGAGAGAAGTTTCAGATCAGAGTGAGAGAAACATCTGCCTTAACTGTCATGTGATTAACTCATTTTTTATAATAATAATATATTTATTCATCATCATCGTCATCTCACAAAATACAGATGTAGAGAGGTTTTATACATTTGACCCGCAATGCTAATAGCTTATCTGCAGGAAATATTGATGAGCATTAGTTTTAATGCATTAGTGAACATAGTAAAATAGAACACAAGAGTCATATAGATACAGGTTTTCTCAGGATTACAGATTAACAGACATTCTTTAAATAGTTTTTAACCTTTAACTTAATCTCAATAAATTAGTTAGATATATGATTTCTCTTGGGACTGATTAAAGCTCTCCGGCACTTTATACTCTTTAAGATTTTTACCGTAATTATTAACAAAATTCGGGATTTGAAAATAATTATTGGTCTGAAGTCTGGTATTCTTATCATGTGTAATTGTACTTTATATATGTCATTGAAAAAGTTGTCCAGAATAATGCCATATCTATAGAGATTTTGGACTGATAGAATATTTAGGAAAGAAAATCTTTTACTTGCGTTTGAAAAATTATCTCTAAGCTTGTATAGAATCATGTTTTTTGCTATAGATGATTGCAATATTTCAATTTTTTTTTAGGTTAGTGATGCCAGTTGTTTCATATATTGTAATTCCATACCTAATTAATATAAGAAAAAATAAAATACCCCCTCAAGCAGCTGCTTGCCACAGAGGTCTGACAGGAGTCTGTCAGTTTATATGCCAAAGTAGAAGATCTGAGAGGATGGCAGGACCTCAGCAGAAAAACAACACATACAACCATGCCTTATCCGGGCTCGAACCAGGTCCCTTAGATCAAGCGCTCCGGGCTCGAAATCAGGTCCCTTAGATCAAGCGCTCCCTTAGCCAAGCGCGCTAACCACTCGACCATGGGATGGCAAACGTCGGTATCGACTATGAATTGCAATTTGTAAATTTTAGCGGCGCGATATCTGTGAGACTTTCACATAGCTTCAAGACGTGAGTGTTCCATCGAAAGGTTGAATCCAAATATAAACACAGGTACTTAAAATTATCCACCAATTCAATGCTATGACAATCACAAATATTTTTATAAGTTTCGGATTTATTTATGCAATTTATTTTGTGGGTCTTAATTACGTGGTTTGATGTTTTCGAAGTACCTGGTGAGTGGAAGATCATCCATTTAGTTTTATCGTTATTTATATGTATTAAATTAATATTCAGCCATCTCACCAAGCAATTATAGTCATCCTGTAATTCTTTTGTAGCCGCGTTCACGTCGCGATTACTTTTAAAATAACAGTATCATCAGTATAAAGAAACAATTCACTTTTTAATTTTAAATTAGTCATATCATTAATATACAGGAGGAACAACAAGGGTTCAAGTATAGATCCTTGTGGAACTCCAACGTTTAATTTTCTTTCGCTACTTAATGCATTTCCAATTTTGGTTATAATAGTCCTATTAGATAATTTTTGAACCACATAAGAGCTGTCCCTCTAATTCCATAGTTTTCAAGTTTTGAAAGAAGTATATTGTGATTCAATGTGTCGAATGCTTTACTAAAGTCGAGAAAGAGAGCAGCAACCTTTTCTCCGTGGTTCAAGGCTTTATTAACACATTCTGCAAAATTGGACAGGAGAGTTGTAGTACTTTTTCCCTTCTGGAAGCCATATTGCCTATTAGAAATAATGTTGTGTTTTAAGAGAAAGCTACGAAGAGTGTCATCGATGTACCTCTCTAAAATTTTGTGTAACAAGATAGCAATGGGCTTATAATTCGTATAATGACCTTTAACACCACTTTTATAGATAGGTCTCAGTATTGCAATTTTTAAAGTGGAAGGTATATTTCCAGAAGTAATACTTAAGTTAATTAGTTTAGCAAGATATTCTGTTAATTGATTCATGCATACTTTTATATGTTTGGAGTGTATGTTATCAACGCCACATGATTTGCGTTCATCCAAAGAGGTAATTATTTTTTTAACTGAATGTTCGAAATAGGTGGTATGTAAATGGAAGAGCTCAATGGGATATTAAGCACTGGCTTATAATTGTCATTTTGGGTTGGATTGCTCTCCCGTAATTTATCAACCATGTCTGCAAAATAATTATTAAAATTCACAGCAATTTTAGAATTTGTCAGATTTTTGGGCATATGATTAATTATTATATTATTTAGTGACTTTTTCTTCTTTCCATCTAATAAAGTATTCATCATATCCAGGATTGTTTTGTACTTCCAGCAATAGATTTGAAGCGTTTTTTGTAAAATTTAGATAAGATTTAGATAATCTTAAAACAAGTTTCAAGACATTTTTTCTTCATTTCATAGACCATCCACTAAGGGAACAATGACAACAGTTGAGGACTGATCGTGTAACGATTTGAAATTCGTCCCCTGGTTTGATTTGCGGCGAGGGTCACGTGCTCCACTGGCCGCTCTCTTCGCACAGCCGTGGCCCCAGACTCAATGCCTGATGCTTCGAGGGTCGAGCCCGCAATCTATTTGAAAAGAAGCTTTCTGAGATAAAATCCGCTCTGCCGTCGTTGAGAAAGGAAACATCGATGGGATTAGAAAAGTCATAGTGCATCGGATGGGGCGTTGAATCCTCCTCTCCGTGTGCAGGAGAGTCATATGTCATGAACGTTAAAGAACATGTTGGATGACTTGACCAGAATTCAGGAAAAATATACTGGAGCGTGTACAGCAACTGTACACGCTCCAGTTACCGTTCACAGCAAACTGGAGCGTGTGCAGTAACTTGCAGTAACTGCACACGCTCCAGTTTGCTGTGAACGGTAACTGCACACGCTCAATATTTTCGTGAGTGAGCCCACACGATCCAGGTCTTTGTGAGCTCACACGATCCAATGTACTGTGAACATTAACCGCAACCGCTCCAGTGTGTTGTGAACGGTAACTGCAGACGCTCAATATTTCCGTGAGTGAGCCCACACGATCCAAGTCTTTGTCAGCTCACACGATCCAATGTGCTGTGAACATTAACCGCAACCGCTCCAGTTTGCTGTGAACGGTAACTGCACACGCTCAATATTTCCGTGAGTGAACCCACACGATCCAGGTCTTTGTGAGCTCACACGATCCAATGTGCTGTGAACATTAACCGCAACCGCTCCAGTTTGCTGTGAACGGTAACTGCACACGCTCAATATTTCCGTGAGTGAGCCCACACGATCCAGGTCTTTGTGAGCTCACACGATCCAATGTGCTGTGAACATTAACCGCAACCGCTCCAGTTTGCTGTGAACGGTAACTGCACAAGCTCAATATTTCCGTGAGTGAGCCCACACGATCCAGGTCTTTGTGAGCTCACACGATCCAATGAGCTGTGAACATTAACCGCAACCTCTCCAGTTTGCTGTGAATGGTAACTGCACACGCTTAATATTTCCGTGAGTGAGCCCACACGATCCAGGTCTTTGTGAGCTCACACGATCCAATGAGCTGTGAACATTAACCGCAACCGCTCCAGTTTGCTTCTATCTAGCAGATGTCTAGTGAATCCACTTCTCATCTCCGATATAGTGGTGACCTGGCCATTAAGCCCATCGTGTGAACTAAACTGCCGCTCAGAAGTAAAACAAAACTCAGCAATCACAAACATTCCTCTGACCTACATAACAAGTAATAAATGTCGCATCTATCTGTCATAATTCTAAATCTAATGGACTTTCTTTCTAAGTATCAAAAGGACAAAGAAAACGGCACTTGGGGAAGTTTTGAACTTTGCTATCATGGTGCCATAGTGAGATTTAATGTCAGGAGCACGAGAAAAACAAAGAAATAGCACGAGACATAGCACGAGAAAAACAAAGAAATTAATTTGGCAACATGAAAAACTTTCACCTCGGACTATTTATCTCCCGTCGGAAGCATTTTGCCTTGTTGATACTCCCTCCACCTCCAACATACTCCCCCCCCCTCCACAACACACTTCTCTCTCTCCTTGAGCAACTTGCGATCATTTTACTAAGCATCGCCGGGGTGACATTTGTGTCAAAAGCTGGTCGATGTCCTGAACTCTTGTTGACGCACGTGGTACCATTATCGATGACCGATGCTGACCCTCCCTCTCCCCGTGTTAACTCACTCCGCACCTTAGCCCCCTCCTCACCCTCACTCCTGCACCTTAGCGATAGTCGCGAAAACATTTACTTGCACTGAGAAACGGGCAGAAGACACACGAGACGCTATTCCTCACTTTGTGCAAGACGTCAGAAGTCTGTGTACAGTCGCTCAAAAAAGTATCCGAACACTACGGTTGATTACAGAATTCAGAAAAAATATCTGGCAACGATATTTTTTACAAATTAGTGATCTGGCAACCTTCGTGTCACGTGACACGAAGGTTGCCAGATCACTAATTTCTAAAAAAAAATCATTGCCAGATATTTTTCTGAATTCTGTAACTACCATAGTGTTCGGATATTTTTTAATATATATAATGCGTATGAATATATAATGTAATGAATATGGAGCGTGTGCAGTTACCGTTCACAGCAAACTGGAGCGGTTGCGGTTAATGTTCACAGCACATTGGATCGTGTGAGCTCACAAAGACCTGGATCGTGTGGGTTCACTCACGGAAATATTGAGCGTGTGCAGTTACCGTTCACAGCGAACTGGAGCGTGTGCAGTAACTGTACAAGCTCCAGTTTGCTGTGAACGGTAACTGGAGCGTGTACAGTTGCTGTATACGCTCCAGATATTTTTCCTGAATTCTGTAATCACTTGACACGAAGGTTGCCAGATCACTAATTTCTAAAAAAAATCGTTGACACGAAGATTGCTAGATCACTAATTTCTAAAAAAAATCGTTTCCAGATATTTTTTCTGAATTCTGTAATCAACCGTAGTGTTCGCATACTTTTTTGAGCGACTGTAAGCTTGTGTTTAGTTGTTCCACTTGTTCGTTCCACTGGTTCAGCGGAGCGTTGTCTTCCTAGCGATGACCCAATTTTTTTTTATAGAGGAAACTTTGGAGAGAAAAATATTCCCGAGTCTGAAACAGGTGATGAAAAACAGTTTGCTTTTCTGATGGTGTCCGAATTAAAGTTTTTGCTTCGTTTGACGAAATGCTGTATGTAAAGAAGAATTATGTTTGGGATCGGTTATCTTACGTCTGAGCAGTGCATTTCTGCCCACAGTTGACTAGGTCACAAAGACCTAAAAAGCTCAAAGGAGGAGAATCCTCTGGGCAGCTGTAAGGAGATGAAGGGTAGCGTCCTGTTAGGGTCATCAAGCGGATTCGTTAACGAGTACAAGGGTGGGTTGTTCTGTTTCTGAGCGGCACTTTTTAATAAACAATCAACGATTTAGTCCATTGTATGTTATTCTGAACAACATTTATTCCGAACAAAATTCTCAATGTACAGCATTTTAAAGGAAGGTCTCACTGCATCTGCTGCAAATGTTACATCAGACTTGCTGAGACGAGGAAGGGCGAAAGTTGAACACCGCGTCAACAACGCGCCCACGTCGTAGTCTGTTGAACATAAAAACGAAATTTGAGTTTCTTGATATGTTGTAAGTAAAATCACCTTCGTTCCTTAATTATTTAATAAAATATAGTACTTTAAAATACTAGTTGAAGATACTCTTCTACACAAAGAACAGAGAAACTTTATCCTAGAAGTTTGGGGGCGGGTGGCTCAGTCGGTAGCGCGCCAGGCTCGTAATCTGTAGTTCCCAGGTTCGAGTCCCAGCTGGGTCAGCGTTGAGATTTATCTCCGCAAAATTCCCCGCCCTGCCCACGGTCAGTAGGGGACACCGATGGGCTTGGAAAGGCCGCCGTCCGTCGGGTGGGACGTTAGGCCGTGGCTCCGTGTGCGGGAGAGCCATATCCTGTGCACTCTAAAGAACACGCTGGATGGCGTTGACGGGAGGCTACCATCTGTCTCCCAACAGCTGTTCCAGTGGGTCCCCTTACCCAACCTTCTCTGAGCCTTCGGGGTCCATGTGACCTGGCCATTTAGCCCATGGTGTGCAAAAAGGTGCCGCTCAGAGGTAAAACAACCCAACCCAAATCCTAGAAGTTTAGAACTTTATCCTAAACCTAGAAGCTTTATCTAGTTTGTCCTGGTTTCTCTTACTAGTGTATATGCACAGTAACATATTAGCTGGCTTAGTTCTCAGATAAGCAAACCACTATACCGTGTGTAATTAATATGAGCATATATTTATTATGGTAGTGCATATTTCTTTAAATCACACGTTGAATGACACTGACAGGAGTCGTCTAACAAGTTCCCCAATGGATTCCTCTCCGTTGGGGCCCCGTGTGCGGAAGAGCCATACCCTGTGCAACTTAAAGAACATGATGGATGGTCTTGACTAACTTAATTTTAGTCAAACAGTTCTAAACATTGTTCCAGTAATGTTTCTTATGAAAAACGAAACATTTCTTTGTAGATGTCGCTGTGATTGCAATAAACACAAAAGCCTCAAAATATCTAAAACACTTCTGTTTCTTTGTTGGGTTTTTATTAAAATCGAAATAAAAAATTATAACCGACTTCGTAATGTTGTTACAGATTTCCAGCAATATTTATTTGCTGGTACCGTGTGTAATTCGAAATCACCAAACAGATAATAAATGAACTTATTTAATAAATGAAGCGATCAATTTGCAAGAAATGAGTAAAATCTGAATTTGTCTTCATTTTATGAACAGATGGACAAACTAGAATAATGGCTAGTGACTATTGGCAATCTCTTACTGACAAACACTAAAAGAATATAACATGTGAAGGTTCGATTAACAAATTATAGACTCGACTCTTACCAAAAATCTATCTCACTTATTGCACAACACGTTTAACAGGAGCGACATTCTCCGCAAAATTCCCCGCCCTGCCCACGGTCAGTAGGGGACACCGATGGGCTTGGAAAGGCCGCCGTCCATCGGATGGGACGTTAAGCCGTGGCCCCGTGTGCGGGAGAGCCGTACCCTGTGCACGTTAAAGAACACGCTGGATGGCCTTGACGGGAGGCTACCATCTGTCTCCCAACAGCTGTTCCAGTGGGTCCCCTCCCCCAACCTTCTCTGAGCCTTCGGGGTCCATGTGACCTGGCCATTTAGCCCATGGTGTGCAAAAAAGTGCCGCTCAGAGGTCAAACAATCCAAAGTAGTATCATGCCATTCCACGGATCCCCCACTAGTGCTTTCCCCCCCCTATGACGTCACCGACCACGCCCCTATGACGTCACCGACCACGCCCCCTATGACGCAGCATGGCGTAATCATTGCATAATCATTACGAAACGGCCCACGCCCCTTTATTAATAATTCCTCCCCCTTTATTAAACCCCCTCCCCCCTCAGTGGCGCCATCTGTTGACAGTGAGAAGTACTATTTTCCCAAAAAAAACCCTATTTTTATTCCAATTCTTCGATTTTTGATTTCCCCCTTTATAAAAAAATTCCTCCCCCCTTATGAAAAAACCCCTGGCGTCATCTGGTGCCTGTGAGGAACACTAATTCTCCAAAAACCCTTATTTTAATTCTTTGATTTCCCCCTCCTATTAAAAATCACTCCCCTCTATTAAAAATTTCTTCCCCCTTATGAATAAACCCTGATGCCTTCTGTTGACAATGAAGAGTACTATTTTCGGAAAAACCTCCTTATTTTAACTCTAATTCCCGATTTTTCTTTATTTTGTCCCAATGGTTGACCTATATTTTAAGCCCTCCCCCTTATGAAAAACCCTCTGGTTGACCATTTTAAGGCCCCACTCCTTCACTCGGCTGATGCAAGTCTCAGAATAATTGCATGGAACGATTGACTGGTCTTAGAATAATTGTACAGAAAAGGATGATACAAAATTCCTTAGTAATTAAACACTCATCAAAATTCCCTTACCTCTATTAAAAATCATCCTACAGTTGAAACTCATTTTACTCTTACTGTTTCCATAGAAAATACCATAGGGTGAAATTAATAATGGTTTAAATTATTCGTAGGGATGACATGTTAAATCTGCTTTTAGAACACACGTCTGCAGTGGAAATATTTTCAAACTCCGTTAATCAACTCCCTAGTAATTAAACACTCGTCAAAATATTCCTCACCTTCATTAAAATCACTCCACGGTCGAAATAAAATCAGTTTTTCTGTAGATGTGTTTCACCGGAAAAAAAAAAATCGTCCTTTGCTCTGTGGATTCCAGGACGCACGGGAATACGCCTTGTACTTGCGGTGGCTTAGATGCGGGTCAGCCATTTCAGATATTATAGCATTCTTTATAACTAGCTTTTTCTATGTATTTCTTACATCAAAGCCAACACTAGCACTGAACTCTTTTGAATGCAGATCTCAAATTGTAAATCAACTCACAGAGTTGTATTTATTCCTTAGTAATTAAAACCCTTTGCTATTCATTTAGCCAGGACGACTAAACGATTCCTTTATAATTAAAATTCCCTGCTATTAAACTCCCTAGTAATTAAACACTCATCAAAATTCCCTTACCTTTATTAAATAAAACAGTTTTCTGTAGAGGCGTTTTATCGAAAAAAAAAAACTTCTCTCCGGCCAACGAGAGTCGAACGCGCTACCACAGCTTCACTCTTAACAAGAACCAACCTGCAATGGAAAAGGCATTCCTGAAGTCGTACGTGGAGTCATGCACATACGTGTCAGGTAGCAACGAAACATCTCGTGACAAATGATGCAATCGCCCTAGGGTTGAGTGTCCTGTGATTGTTGCTCTCTAAGGGTAAGTGACGTGTCACTCGCTGGACAGTCCACGTTATTCTGATCTTGTTGTGACACGTATTAGATAGTGGGATTTGGGGGGTGTATATATACGTGGTCAAGTCAGCCCAAGGACATTCCATTGCTAGCTTCTCTACTGAGTTATCAACGCTGCTGACTATCCCAAGATGTCTACTGAGCAAGTTCCTGCTGGATCATCAACAGCTAACAGGTAAATAAAACTTTATTTAATGCTATGTTGTCCTTAAGACACAATCATTTACTGACGTACATAGAATATTATATTTGTTTCTATCCAGTAAAAGTCATTTTACTTTATTCTACTTATAAATTAGTTAAATATTTAATTAGATCTTTTGCTCAGGTTAGCAAACTGTTAAATTGTTTCTCAAACTTTAGTGAAATATTTAATTAGATCTTTTGCTCAGGTTAGCAGACTGTTAAATTGTTTCTCAAACTTTAGTGAAATATTTAATTAGATCTTTTGCCCGGGTTAGCAAACTGTTAAATTGTTTCTCAAACTTTAGTGAAATGTTTAATTAGATCTTTTGCCCGGGTTAGCAAACTGTTAAATTGTTTCTCAAACTTTAGTGAAATATTTAATTAGATCTTTTGCTCAGGTTAGCAAACTGTTAAATTTTTTCTCAAACTTTAGTTAAATATTTAATTAGATCTTTTGCTCGGGGTAACAAACTGATCAACATAGAGTTTTATTGTAAAACTTAATTTTCAAACTTTAGTTACTTAGATATATTGATCGCGCTAGTAAATGTACTGCATATTCTGAGACCGTATTATCTATCTAGGAAAACTACGGACATGGAGCATTTTGAAATGCTCCTAAAATCAGTGAAGACCCTAGATGATGTCTCCAAAAGAAGCCTGCCCATGGAGGACCCCCAACATGCAAAACGTCCGTGTCGTCAGTTGGAGGCAGGGCAGGATTTACGGCAGAGGACTACGAGGTTGTCGCTGACCCACAGACGTAGGGCAGCCGCCGCAGCAAAAGCAGCAACGGAGATGAGACCACCCGCTGTCGTCCGGCCTGACGCGCTCCCTTCAACGGCAACTAGGTAAATGAAATTTTATTTAACGCTGTCCTTAAGAAACTCAGCTATTTATTAACGTACATCGAGTTTTCTAACCTGTAAAGTCATTTTATTGTAAATGCTAACTTTAGTTACTTAGATTTTTTGCTTACGCTAGTAAATGTACCGCGTGCTGTCTTTTATTACAACTGTTAAAAAAGAAAAAATTTTTTTTTCTCAAACGTTAGTTAAATAGTTAGTTAGGTCTTTTTGCTCAAACTGTGGCGCATGCTGTCTTTTATCACAACATAACTGTTCAATATAGAGTTTTATATTTGTTTCTAACCTGTAAAGTCATTTTCAAACTTTAGTTACCTAGATTTTTTGCTCACGCTAATAAATGTACTGTGTGCTGTCTTTTATCACAACATAACTGTTTCAATATAGAGATTTATATTTGTTTCTATCTAGTAAAGTCATTTTCAAACTTTAGTTAAATAGTTACTTAGATTTTTTTTTTTGCTCAGGCTAGCAAACTGTGCTGTCTTTTATTCTAAAACCTAATTTTCAAACTTTAGTTACTTAGATATTTTGATCATGCTAGTAAATGTACTGCATATTGTCTTTTCTGTTCTAAGATGAAAAACATGTAAATGTTCTGCATATTCTGAAACGGAATTATCTTTCTAGACCCATCAATGCTCTGGACCGCGTGGCCCCCGCAGCTGATGCCGTCTCAACCAATGACGCGTGTTTTAAGGACGCTGCTGTCAAGACCCCGACGCCTATCGTGGGCCATGGCGTCCCCCCCAACGAGGTAGCCGGTGATGACGTCATCTCGGGACTCTTCAGCGGCTCTGTAGTCAGGTAAATGAAATTTCATTTGATGTAGAGCAGGTCTTAAACGGCTCAATCATTTACTAAAGCATATATAGTTTTATAGCCTGTAAAGCCATTTTACTTTCTTTATTCTACTTATAAATTAGTTAAATATTTAATTAGACCTTTTGCTCGAGCTAGCAACGGTTAAATTCTTTCACAATCGAGTGTTTACTCCCGTGGAACATTTTTTCTCAGACTTGTACTGTAGGTAAAATTATACTAGCAATGTGTGTTGTCCTTTATTACAACTGTTAAATTTTTCCACATTCGAGTGTTTACTCCTGTGGAACATTTTTTCACAGACTTGTACTGTAGGTAAAATTATACTAGCAATGTGTGTTGCCCTTTATTACAACTGTTAAATTTTTCCACATTCGAGTGTTTACTCCTGTGGATCATTTTTTCACAGACTTGTACTGTAGGAAAAATTTCTATATATATATATGTGAATAAATATATGATTTTTATTGTGTAAACTATGTATAAAGAAGAATATTAGTAAACGTAATACTTTAAAAGTGTGTATCTGGGGAAAATGTGATACTTTAAAAATGTAATACTTTAAAAGTGTGTATCTGGGGAAAATGTGATACTTTAAAAAATGTAATACTTTAAAAGTGTAATACTTTAAAAAATGTAATACTTTAAAAGTGTAATACTTTAAAAAATGTAATACTTTAAAAGTGTAATACTTTAAAAGTGTGTATCTGGGGAAAATGTAATACTTTAAAAGTGTGTATCTGGGGAAAATGTAATACTTTAAAAACGTGTATCTGAGCAATACAGCATTATAACTTCAGTTCTAAGATAAAAAACACGTAAAGTACTGCATATTCTGAGAATAAATTATCTATCTAGGTCTGTCGAGTCCTTCAACGTTCCAGGACCATCCACAGTCAGACCTGCTGCAGCAGCACCTTACTACACCGTTGTGAACACACGCCACTACAACTCCGCCAAGTTTCGCACACAGTTTATTTCAACAAGTGTGCGGCTTGGCGGAATGGAGGATGTACAGCCCCATAATTTCATTCCGGTCCTGCACGACTTGCACGAGCGGATGCTAGCCGATATCGTCCCCACAGGCGAATATAGCCACGTACGGCTATGCTTACGTTCCCGGGATTTGAAAAACCCCGTCAACCTGTCCCTAATTCGGCGTAATGCCCTGACGGGTGAGAGATTCATGACTGCATTAGACAAAGTAGTGCAGTCAAATGAATCTCTCGGTCCTGGGAGTGAACTAGAATTTGACTTCGTCTGTGCGGACTTGGACAGGGTCGGCAGCGGCAATGATGGGAGACGTGCCGGGCCGGAGAAACGAAGCATTGTTGACGTGCAGTCATTCGCTGCCAAGAAGGGGAGTGTAACGAAAATTGTAAATAGTGACAACATCTGTCTTGCAAGGGCTCTCGTCGTCGCACGAGAGCTCTGCTTGAAAAATAAAGGGCTGCCAAACACTTATGTGCAGATCCGGGACTACCGCTCCCCTTTGCAGCAGACGGAGGCCCTTAAGCTTCACCTGGACGCCGGGGTCCCTGTTGCCCCCTGTGGACTCCCGGAAGTACAATTGTTTCAAGCGCACATGGTGCAATACCGGATTGTAGTGTATTCTGCTGACGACGCCTTCCTCCCCATCTTCATTGGTCCCGAAGGAGGGGACAACCTTTATTTATTGTTTAGTGCTGGGCATTACGATGTGATTACCAAGCCATCAGGGTTTTTCGGGGTCAGGCAATTCTGTCCGAAATGTTTAAAGGGGTCTAACAACGGGCACGTTTGCAAGGGGACCTGCAACAGGTGCCTGTCAACCGATGTGGTTCATGCAGGGGAGTTGTTGCTCTGCACAGTGTGTTGTGTGTATTTGCGCGGGGCTGAATGCTTTCAGGCGCATCTGCTGAAGGCATGTCAGACACAACATCGCTGTGTTAAGTGCATCAGCTTGTATGATCCCCTGAAAAAACACGTTTGCAAGGTTGACACTTTAAAATTCGTCGAGCCCTGCAAGATTGACCCTGTCAGTCAGACTTATCTCTACTTTGATGTAGAGACTGTGCAGTGTGCCGACGGATTGCTGAAACCGATACTGTGTGTGGTCACATACCAAGTGGACAACGAGTGGGTCTATGCTTCATTCCCGGAAACGGACGCCTTTATGGATTGGATTCTAGCCGAAGAACGTCCCGGGGTTCAACGATTCAAGGACGCCACAGTCCTAGCGCATAATCTCAAAGGCTTTGACGGCATGTTCATCATTAGTTACCTGTACAGAAAATTTTTAAAACCGGATCTCGTGTTCGATGGATCCAAGATTTTAGGTATATTTTTACCTGGCCTTAAAATAAGGTTTATCGACACGTTATCCTTTATTCAGGCTCCTCTTCGATCATTCACGAAGACCTTCAACTTGGAGATGGTGAAAGGCTTTTTCCCCTTTAAATTCGTGAAGGAGGAAAATCTACAATATACAGGACCCATCCCTGATCGGCTTTTTTTCCAGCCGGAAGACATGGAGCCTGAAACTCTGTCAGCATTCAATGAGTGGTATGCCGCAGCAAGCCTTGAACCCTGGGATTTTCAACAGCAGCTTCTGTATTACTGCAAGGCAGATACAGAGCTGCTGCGGCGAGGCGCCCAAGCTTTCCGTGAGGAATTTTTAAATCTCACAGGTGTAGACCCATTTGCGCGTGACCTGACTATTGCCGGTGCTTGCCTTCGCATATTCCGTGGAAAGTTTTTGCAAAAGAATACCCTCGGTGTGTGTCCCGCCCAAGGGTATTCGGCGAGTAACGATCGGCAGTCCTTGAAAGCTCTCGCGTGGTTAGAGTATGAGGCTTCCAAGGACAACATCGAAATTCAAACTGCGCGATCACCCGGAGGTGAGTATAAGATAGGGCAGTACAAATTGGACGGCGTGTGCCACAGTACCCGTTGTTATTACGAGTTTTTAGGTTGTTACTTTCATCACTGCTTGAAATGTTTCAAACCTGAAAAAATAGATCAGCGCACGAGAAAGCCATTTGGTCTGCTAAACACCCGGACCATGGATCGTCTTGAGACCTTGAAAGTGCTGATGAACGGGTACACATGCAAAATTATGTGGGAGCACGAATTCGACGAGTTGATGCGCAAAAACCAGTCCGTCGCATTAATTTATAAATCCGTCGAGCCTATCAGGCGTATAGGGGCCCGTGACTACCTCTACGGAGGGCGCGTGGAGGTGTTCTCCATCTTTGCATCGGTTGACTTAGGATGTAGCCTTAACTACGTTGATTACAACAGCCTGTACCCCTATGTTTGCAAGAAGGCTGCATTCGGTAAAGGTCACCCGGTTCGGATCACCTCCGATTTCGCCACGGACCTCGACCACTATTTTGGCATTGCACACGCCACACTGTTACCCCCCGACGGTTTATTCATCCCTGTACTGCCCTATAGGTGTAATGGGAAGCTGCTTTTTCCCCTTTGTAGGATCTGTGCGGATGGACAGCTGGCACCCCCTTGTCGGCACACCGTGAACCAGCGCGCATTGACAGGATCTTGGCCTACGTTCGAAATTTATGCTGCGATGCGTGCTGGCTATAGACTTCTCCAGTTCCACGATGTGTGGCACTTTAATACCATCCTGCAATATGACCCTACAACAAAAAAGGGAGGTGTCTATGCTGGGTACATAGACACTTTTCTGGGACTGAAGCAGCGCTACTCCGGGTTTCCCCCTGACGTGCAGACCGAGGAGCAAAAGGAAGCCTTCTGTGAGGCCTTCTTCCAGGCGGAGGGGGTTCGGATCCTCCCCTCGGAAGTTGAGAAAAACAACCTTAAGCGAACTCTTTCCAAGGTCTCGCTTAATTCGTCATGGGGGAAGCATGCGCAGAACATGAGTCGAACCCAGACGACCATTGTGAGTTGTCCTGTCAAGTACATGGAGCTCTTGATGGACGCATCGCTAGTCATCACTGACGTCGCTGTTATCAGTGATCAGGCCGTACTTGTCACGCACAAGCCGGCGGAGTCTGCCACTCCAGCGAACACCCGTGGAAGCCTGATTCTCGCTGCAATGGTGACGAGTCACGCCAGACTAAAGCTGTACGAGCTTCTATCGAAATTAGATAGTCGTGCAATGTATTCTGACACGGATTCGGTGATTTATACAACGTCTCCTCGCGACACCTACACACCATCACAAAATCCCTTCCTTGGAGGTCTCGTTGACGAAATTTCTTCAAAGTATGGCCCCGGTGTACACATCACGGACTACATTAGTGCCGGGGCCAAGAGTTATGCCCTTCGGTTGAGCAACGGCGATGAAATTCTTCGCGCCAAGGGCATATCTCTCACGAAGCAAAACAGGTGTAAATATAATTTTGAACTTCTAAAATCCATGGTCCTAGGGAATTCCCCAGCCAGCGAGACCTTCGTAGTCCCCTTTAATGTGGTTCGTAATAAAGTGGATGGGTCACTTACGAACAGGCCCATGGTAAAAAGGTTTAAGGCTAACCTCGATAAGCGATATCTCAGCCCGGGTTCGACTCTCACTGTACCTTATGGTTACAATGACCTGGGCCTGGATACCCTTATCCAACTCATGGATGAGTAATTGCACAGTTTTTATTTATTATTGTACACTAATGTATTATTGTAAACTAATTTATTATTTATTTATTATTTATTTATTATTGCATCTTCATTTATTATTTCAGTGTGCATAGTATTACAACTCTATTTCGTTGCTCACCAGTGTAAATATTATTTCATTACACGCTTTATTTCGTTGCTCACCAGTGAAAATATTATATCATTACATACTTTATTTCAATGTTCCTAGTGAACCTTATTATTTCACTGCACACTTTATTTATTTCAATGTTCCTAGGGGGGCCTTATTATTATTATTATTATTTCAGTATCTGTAGTGGATCTTGTATCCGTAGCAGACCTTTTTTTTTTAAACTTATTATTTCAATGTTCCTAAGGAACCTTAGTTCACACGTAATGACCCAGCACTGAGGCGTCGTCAGCTTTTGAATTACTGTATTTAACTTATTGTATTTAAAACTATAGCAGATCTGTCATTGTTTTACTGTCCAGCATTGGATATGTCATGTAAATTATTGTCTGTGAATTGTTTCAATAAAAAAGGTTTCAAAAAATCTGCCTCTTTATTACCTAGCTGAAACACACTACGGCGAGGGGAAAGTTCAATGCCGTGCTTCACAGTGCGAGCGCGAGCAGCACATGCTGACGGCAACCAATAAAAACCACCGGTGCATCCAAGCTTAGAGTGCTCCGAAGACGGACCAATGAGAAGCCTGGATGCATCTGTGCTTAGAGAACTACTCCAGCAAGACCGTGTTTGGGGGGACACTGCACGGATTTGTAAAACTAATTAACTGAATTGAGTATAAGAGTGAATGAAGCAAGAGACGCAAATATCAGTTTTACTTTCTTTTATTGGATATTTTGTAATGCACATTTTAAATACATGGGTTTTTTAACACAAATCTTCAAGCGCACAGGGCTTGGATTTTACAGAAGGTTTCAATATGCTGACCACTCGGATAATTTTCTTTTCTTACGTCGGATGGGTACGGCAATGTCTTTTGGTGGGCGCTCTTCAGCTATAGTGCTTCTGAGGATGTTGACTTTTAGTTCATGTGGAGTGTCAAGCTGTTTTGAGAATAACAAATAATTTTTCAAAGCAGTCAGATACTTTTCGGATTTATCGTCAGCATCGTCAGACTCCAATATTTTCTTCATCTCTGAGTCCAAATCACATACTTTTTTTCTTATGTTTTTTCTCTGCACAGCTTTTACAGAAATCATTTTTTTTTAAATAGCGAAACCAACAGGGGGAGGGCAGCAGTCAGCAGGGGTATAATGAACCCTGAACCACGCTGCAGCAGATGCTTCTTGTGACGTAAAGATGCACGTTTGGACGCTAGACTCCTTATGACCGTCTTGTGCTGGCGTAAATTCTTTAATACTCTGTGGGAAACAGGTATATTTCCTTTTAAGAAATTGGAACACACTTCACATAGAGCATACATCTGGGGGTCGGAGATGTGCTTCATCAGACTGTACGCTGCTTTCCCCCTAGCTTTGGTAAGCACTGAAGGAACGGGCCTTGAGATTTAACTTTCATTTGGAACGTAAAGTATTTCGGGTTCTTCTGATGGAAGAATCTTTGCACGGAGCCTTTCACTGTCCAACGTTCTGGGATGAAGGTCAACACACAAATAACCGCAGGTTACCTGTGTAGCCAGTCTATAGGCATCCGTCAGGAGTTTAGATTGATGGGGGTACACTTGTCTCGCCAGGTGGGTTATTTGTGATGCATCCCGACAATTGCGAAATAAAAACATGTAGTGAGCATTGAGCGATATAGTCCTCGAATGTCTTCCCTTTAAAAACAGATTTTGTAAGATCAGGACAATCGTGATATTTTTATGATGACCCCCACGAATAAACAATTGTGATATGCGCTCACTGGCTACAGACTGTTCCATCAAGTCATCCAGTACCAGAAGTGTAGGTCTGTGAGGATCAAATTCCAGATCCGTAGGTAGTCCTTCATAAAATTCCACCGTTTTCTTGAAGGGTTCAAAGGCAGGCTGCCACTCACCGTAGCAGTAAACGACACGCTGGGGTGGGGGTTCGAATACTTGAGCTGCTTCTTTGATGAGTTTCAGAGTGAAAGTCGTCTTCCCACACTGTGAAGGTGCTGCAATTATAATATTTGAATGAGTGCGGAGAGCCATCGCACCACCATGCAGTCGTTAAAGTCTACTCGACACGTGTAATCACGATGCAGTACTGTGGGAAGAGTCGAACCACACGCTCTTTTAAACAGGAAATACAGACAATGAGCACCGCATGTGTCTCCCAGGGGGTCCTGCAGAGGTATCGAGGGGTGTAAGACGTGACGTATGCCTAGTCGACTATAGTATTCTTGCATGGAGGCATCGGGACTCGTACCCAGGGGGTCAAAGTGATCCACTTGCACTCCTTTCTTGTAAACAGCTATCCAGTGGGTTCCAGGCAGGGAGGACGGATCGGTATTGTAGATAAACAAGGCTTCTGACTGATTGATTCTGTGAGGTAGTCTGTCACGGGGGAACACTCCTAGACTTGTGGGTAACATCGAAAGGATGGATTCTAACTGATAGGAATTCATGAGCTGTAGTCAAACAGGACTTTACGATCCAATGGGATTTCCAACAAATTCTGGTACTCGGCATACAGGATCACAGTGACCGATGCGGGTAGCGGCTTGGCAAACTTTAATTCGACTCTCACACTCCCACTCTTTATTAAAGAAAATACTTGATTGCATTCACGTTGCTCGGGGGTCAATTGGAATCCGAATAATGTAAAACCTTCTCCATAGGCTTTTCGCGATAAGTTAATACCGCTATCGGATTTCCAGGCGTCCACAGCTTCCAATAATCCTTGGTAACAGCGGAGATAGCGCCCATTCGTAAAGTCGGGGGTGTAGGACTGATGATCACTGTCTATGTGAAGACTGATGTAGTTTAGGTCGAAATGTTGGAAGTTGAAGGGATTTTTTTCGTACGATCCATTCAGGCTGGTACTTTCCAGCATACCCAGTACAAGCCGTACAGGGAGCTGGCCGAGAAATAAATTGTCACGGTTCACACTCGTCAGGCCCGAAGCGATGGAAAACATACGTAAATCCGTTCTTCGCAGAGGGTACTTGGCACTCTCCGTACCCAGCAGGCGAGCGTGTGCAAGGATGACACCCGAAGTGGGTTTGACTTTACGCACGAAAAATTCAGCTTCGTGTATCTGTACTTTGTAAGAGGGGTCTGCTTCACCTGTCATGAGGCAGAATTCGGGTTTGGATCTCAGCAAACGCAGTCTCAGGTCAACTTGATTGAGTAGGTAACGATCTTGATTAAACAGGTCGGCGTGGATCCACGAGATGAGTTCGATACCTGTTGGTTTGACGTACCCCTTGCGTTGATGCCACCCCTCATTCTCCCTGCTGGTCAGTTCCATTTTACCTGGGGTGTCGAGGTACCAGAGCGAGGTGCCTAGTTGACTTCGTGTGGCATCGGCCCCGTAATTCAATAGAGTCTCTAGATACGCCCTGTAGGGGTACAGGGTGTGAGAAGCACTCACGAGATGATCGTTGAGGAAGACGTCTACCTGGTTGAAGAGGGCGTGGAAGAAATGATTGCAGGGGGCAATCACTTCCGACGGTGCTGTACCATCAGTTTTTACAATTTTCAAGACGAGACGTAGGTGACATCGAGATAGATCAATGTAATCGTCTGTCCCCTTCACGATGAATTCGAGTGGTGCATTACCTTCCAAGGAAGCCACAGGTAAATAATTGACATAACAGCCTCTTTCTAATTGTGAGACAGTGGGTGGGACCAGAAACAGATCCAGTTCTGAATTGGCACAGTCGCCAGAATCAGCGTGAATTTTCTGAATGCTCATGATGAAAACACGTCCTGCACAGTACAGTGTCTCTTCACTTTATGAACCTTGGGATGCTGACGACGACGTTTTATTCCTTTCCCTCCCTGCAGCTTTGAACTGGCACGCTGCAAGAGGTCGGCACCCGCTTCACGGAGCCCCGCTTTGGCTGCAGATTTGAAGTTTTGCCCCTGGGACATCTCTGAAACGAACCGTAGCCCGCCCTTACGCAGGGTAGACAGCGCAGGTCGTACGAGAGGGCGTACGAGAGGGCTGATGAAACGTCTGATCCTAGCAAAGATGCTTCCTATCCCGTCGCCTCTCTGATAACGAGGACCACGGAACACACCCTTCCCTGTCTGGCTCTTGTAGTAGCTCATGTAGGCGTCTGCGGAAGGGGGAACGAATTTAACCCTCATGACAGAAATGTAACTTGACTAAAACTTTACCGAATTTAAAATGCAGTGGTTCTCCGGTGTCGGTACGAAGGAAGATTCTCACACTCTCGAAACTGTTCCTTGCAAGGGGGTAGTAATCAGGCTGTTGATATACGGCAACAATGGCTTCGTTATTACTGGTTCTGACGGCAGGATTCACGACACGCAACAGTTCACCGTGAGTATCACCTAACAACTGAGGAGCAATCAGATCTGAATACAAATAAATACCATACATTCCTCTGTTCATATCGATGGGATAGTCACCCAGGACTTTATTCAGCGGTATATCTAATTTAGCAATTCCTAGCATGTCACCTAATCCGGGGTTCGATCGAGGAAATTTAATGTAATGCGACTTGTCTGTATCCATCAACACGGTGTGATCTGCCTGCTGCTTGAAACGGTAAGCTTTTCTCAGCCTGTAGGGTAACATCTGGTTCATTGCATCGAATAACGATTCGACAGTTTCGTATCGTCCGTGGGGTACCTTTCGTTCTTGGAAACTACCTGGTGGGATCACGTAGAAATAACACTCGTCATCTATGTCGAAAGCTGGTGTATTGCAAAGTTTGCTGGCAAATCGTTGGTGGAAGGGTTTGTCAACTTCTCCCTCGCCGATACACAGAAGTTTACCGAAATTCGTTTTAGGAAACATCAGTCCGTACCCCTCACTCGGTTTGAATACCCAGTAACCACCGTTATAGGAAACTATTATTTCTTTGGGGAGCTGTGTGGTGAGGAGAGACAACAGCTCCATTCGAGTTATTTTACCCGGTTTAAGTTTGATTTTCCTGTATTCTTCAGGGGTGGCAGGGGCGTAATATTCATATGTGTCGTTAGAACCATCCACATTGTACCAGCTCACCGGTAAGTGAACTTCTGCTAGCCCCACTTTCCATTTTCCTCGCAGTCTTAGGGGTTGTGCCAGACGGACTGTGAAATCGGTCTGCGAATTGTTCGGATAAATATTCTGACTAGCCGTGGAGGGAAGAGTCAGGTAGAAACTATCCATTTTTTAGGGATCCAGGAAGGTTTGGGATATCCGCGAAATTTGACCAGTGCCTTTTGACCTTTTCTCTCGATTATTTTCTCAACCGTGTAAAGTTCGGGTTCTGTCACTTTTTGAAGCTCCGATTTATAGAATGTGCCTTTCAACACTTCTCCCTCAGAATCCCTTACGACATACACAGGGGGCTGCCGTTGTAATACCTTGTCGACTATAAATATTTCTTCGGTCCACAAATGTGTACCTGCCTTCTTGAAGGGCGCTTTTACACTGGCTAGTCGAACTGTGTCACCTACTTTAAATGCTGGTTTTTCTTTTACTACACTCGGATTGCGATAGAGTCGAACCCACACGACATCTTCGTTGCGTAAGGTCACGTCCTTGGGGGCCATATCGTGTGCACTATGAACGGTGGCATTGTATCCCCTTACAACACGCTGCAGCACGTCCAGGTAGCGGTAGGTATTGTTGCGTGTATAATATCTCCCTAGTCTCTCGCGTAGGGTACGATTCCATCTTTCCACCAAAGCTGCTTTTTTGTCGGAGTATGTAGCAAAGAACCGAATACCTTTCTTTTTCAGGAATTTCTGGAACACTCTGTTGGTAAATTCCGTACCCTGATCAGTATTTAAATTCATTGGGGATCGACCCTTGGAAAGTATTTTTTTGAAAGCTGAGACCATTTCTTTCCCCGTTTTAGCCTTCATGGCCAGCGCCCACCCGTATCTCGAGAACACATCGATGACTGTTAATATGTAACGATACCCGTCATTGAAGCGAGTTAGATTTTTCACGACCATGAGATCGGCTTGCCATTGTTCGTCTAACCCTGTGACGTAAACTTTGTTACGAGGGAACTTTCTGCGAACAGGTTTATGTAACGTGTAGGCAGGCTGCTTTTCTAACCATTCTCGGACGAGTTTGAGTGGCAGTCCCGTATTCTGTGCCAACTTTTTTACACTACCGAATCCTCTTTCGGGGTCGAAATAATGGGACTCCAAAGTTTTGTTTTCTGCTGCACCCAGACGTCGTACCCCACCAGGTTTTGCCATTGATGTAGTGAAAGTGTGACACCTGTCACTGTAGGAACGTCACCTATAAACTGTCTGATATCCACTGTTAAGTTACACACACGAATTTTGTATTCTCCGTCTAAGGCTTTTGACTCCCCACACTGAATATTTTTACTAGGAGCTACAAGTTCTAATACAAGTAAGGCTATCGTTAACAATGTCACGATTACACTACCCACACTAGCTAATACCTTCTTTCTCCTATCCATACCAAGACTAAAATGACAAAGGATGAAAAGACAGACACATTATATAAGGTTATAATTATTTATTTAATTTATACATTTCATTTTTTGCCTCGTCGACAATAGCATTATATTTTAGATTGCAAACAAAACCAGAATCTACAAAATTCAATAGACCTCGCTTCCAGGCCGTATCCACAAATACCTGTGCTAGACCATTAATGTCCAAGTCACCAGACCACCCTACGATGGTCGGTATTTTTTCTTCGGGTTGCAGTCCATCTAACGGTATCACACGCATAAGTTCTTGCTGAAAAATATTCAGCAGCAGCGGGTAAACACAATCGGGACCGTCAAAAACAGGACTCAGTAGGAAAGGACGAATGGATTCAGAATGTTCCATAATGGCTGTACGGAGTTGGTGATCTTTGGGGGTCCCACACACATTGTGCACAATGCGCATCACCTCGTCTAAGTGAATAGCCAGCGTGAACAACTGCGAAGCTTTCAATGTTATACAGCGTCTCACCACACGGAACTGTAGAGTTCTTTGGTCTGCTGATTCTTTGATGAAGTCGACACAGCGTTCACCACCTGCAGTGCGATACATGTAGGCACGTAAACTGTGCATCACGTACCATGTCTGTTGATCGGGGCCGATTTTCACTTTGTCCTCTATGTGGGGTACCGCGGCACACAAAGCCTCCCATTCAGGTATGGAGAGGCTAACTCCTGCTGGTGTAGGGTAGATGAGTTCACCATTTTCAAATTTCTTGTAGCGGCGTACGTGCACAGAAAACTTATTTTTGAACAGTGAGGGCACGACGTACACATCTTCACCGAGACACCACGCATCTGGATTTCTAGGCTGCATCGTGAACAATGGGGCACAGAGCACTCGCTCCCTATTTAACTAGAGAGCCGCACCACCTGAGACGACCAATCAGGAACGAGCTGATAAGCAGGTGTTTGTTGAGACATGCTCTCGACGATCGATCCATCCAAAGAAAGCAACTGTTTCTGCTAAAGAGCAGTGGACGTCCTCTCCGGTGTGATATCCGCATTCGAACTTGGAAACTTTGGGGAGATCACAATATTTGGGGCAGCCGTAAAGTTCGAGATTAACACTGGGAAGATTTAATTGTTCCAAGAGAATTCTTTCCAGAGTACCTCCTTTGTAACCCACCACAGCAGCTTCTTCAGTACGTGCAAGTTTGTAAACATATTTCACGATGTTAGGGACGTGATCTAGCGACCACACCTTTTCTCGAGGTAGAGGATGAAAGGGTAGACCTATAACATATTTAGACACGTAGTTGGCTGTCCTTCTGTCTTTTGCTGACAAAGGTTGGTGCTGTCAAAGATTGAAACGATAGACACCACATTTCCCATTCAGAGTTGCATATCCAAGTTCACGCACTAGGAAACGACCATTTACACGGAAACCGTCGAGGTCTAGAACCATACAGATGTTTTGCATAGTTGTACTAGTTCGAGTATCTGGAGATGAAAACACTTGACGTCTTCACACTGGCAGGGTCTACAGACGTCTCTGTCGTTTACGTCTCAGAGCCTGCACAACACTCTGCGGTAGTCCCGGTCAACCATTGGGGTAAAATAAAGAAAAATCGAAGAATTAGAATAAAAATAGGGGCTTTTTGGGAATTAGTGTTCCTCACAGGCACCAGATGGCGCCACTGAGGGGGGAGGGGGTTTAATAAAGGGGGAGGAATTATTAATAAAGGGGCGTGGGCCGTTTCGTAATGATTATGTAATGATTACGCCATGTTGCGTCATAGGGGGCGTGGTCGGTGACGTCATAGGGGCGTGGTCGGTGACGTCATAGGGGGGAAAGCACTAGTGGGGGATCCGTGGAATGGCATGATACTACTATCCAATCCAACGAGCGACATTCTCTTAAACAACCGAAAAATTCTTCACACGAAGAAACAAATAAAAAAACGGCAATCTAAGTCGACACCCACGCACTGTACAAAAGTAAAATCATTAAAGCAGCTTCTACCATTTTTTGAACGAATACACTTTTTAAACTGTCTCTTCCGTTACAAACGTGAGGCTTCTCCAAATCCCGATCTCGTGATACGATAATCCGGCTTTTAATTGCTGCACGTGAACAGGCCGTTTCAATATTTTCAACGAATTATTTTTACACCTCACCTCATCTAAAAAAGAAAAGATTTCTCTGTGCTCTGTTTAAGTACAGATTAAGAAGCCGGAATCATCGGTGTTATGAAGGAATTCGTTCAGGGGAAAAGCCCAAGTCATCGCATCATGCCATAACAAAAGAGAGAGAAAAAAGAAAACGGAGCAAAGAAATTAGATGAAGCAGCAAGAGCGAGAGAAATAGAGCAGAAAAAATAAATGAGATAAAGAAGAAACAACATTTCTCTTCGTCAGACGATGATGGAATAGAGAGAATAGGCAAAGAAAAAGAGCGGAAGACAATAAGGAAGAAGAAAGGACGAAAAATCAGAGAAGTGGTGCTCTTCTGTTTGCGAAAGTAAAACATGGTAGTCAGTAAAGGTGGGCGTAAAATTTTACAAGATGTCCAATACCATGCTGCGACGTTCCTTGTAATTTTTTTTTATTTCATCTTTTTTTATGAAAATTAAACATACATTTATTACTTCTTTTTTTTCAGGGATGCAACTGTAGGAGAGAGTTCAGGCTGCAATAAAAACCTGATTTCGTTTTTTTTTTACTAAATTGATGTCAATGTTTATTCTTTTCATAGTTCGTATTTATCATTTAATATAGATTTTTTTTTAACCAATTCAGGGGAATTTCTGAGAACATCGTCAAAAATTGCCTTTGTTAGAAGTACAGTCGCTCGAAAACGTTTCCGAACACTATGGTTGATTACAGAATTCAGAAAAAATATCTGGCGTCGATTATTTTTGATCTGGCAACCTTCGTGTCGTGTCACGTGACACGAAGGTTGCCAGATCAAAAATAATCGACGCCAGATATTTTTTCTGAATTCTGTAATCAACCATAGTGTTCGGATACTTTTTTGAGCGACTGTACTTTCATCATCAACATCCTCAAGCAGCCATTAGTTACAGAGGTCTAACCAGATCAGATCTGCAGCATATCTGTTCTGAGTTTCATCTGCTGCATCGGACCACTGCACACCACTTCTAACAAGGTCCTGTTTGATATTGTCTGTCCACCGCATTCTACGTCTCCCCCTCTATCTGAGGCCTTTAGGCACACTGTTCATAACCCTATTCGCCAATCTATAATTATCCATATGAGCAACATGGCCAAACCAACGGAGTCTCTCTCTGCACAATATGCTGCTTAAAGGAGGTTGCAGAATCCTTTGCCTAACCTCATCATTAGTTACAAAGTACTTACCCAAGATACTGCGTAAGCATCTGGAATCAAAAGCATCTAGTTTCCTGTTATCTTGTTTACAAAGTGTCCAAGTTTCACTACCATAACTAACCCTAGAAAGAACCAAACTATTATACAGTCTAATTTTAGTCTTTAGGTGTATACGCCTATTCCTCCACACTCTCCATAGATTCTTAAAAGTCCCGGCAGCAATCCCTATTCGTCTGTTAATCTCATGCCGCACATCACCAATTAGTTAGTTACATAGCTCCCAAGATAATTAAACTGTGACACCTGCTCAAGACTGCAACCATTCAGATTAACTGAATCACAGCCTGCCTGACCAATTTTCATCACTTTAGTTTTCTCTCTGTTTATAACCAAACCTACTCTACTACCAGTCTCATCAACAGCTCGAATGAAAGAACTTTACAGTTCATAATTTAGGTAGTCTTCTTCAGAAGATTAATATTCAATATCAAACAGAATCACAAAACAGAATCACTGTAAACAACTAACTATCAAATGTCATTTGAATATATCAGTAATAAAATTTTTTTAATGCCTTAGTATGGTTATATACCTAGATTACCCCGCTAAGCCTTATCGCTTGCCAGCTGGATTCCTTTCAATCACATGACAGGTTAATTAAAGAATAATACATGTATAATTGAAAATAAACACATAATTAAAAACAGAAAATAAATTTTCCACGAAAGGAACGCATCATACGTTATATACTTTTACTGCAAGATGCATCTGAATTTGTTTTAAAAACGTGTACTTCAAAGAAAAAGAGATCAGTTTGATTTTACTTCTGAGCTGGGAGCGGCTCAGTCGGTAGCGCGCCAGGCTCTGCCAGCTGGGTCAGCATTGAGATACCGCAAAACGCCCATGGTCAGTAGGGGGGGACGGGCTTGGAAAGGCCCGTCGGATGGGATGTTAATGGCCCCGTGTGCGGGAGAGAGCCCTGTGCACGTTAAAGAACACGCTGTATGGCCGCTACCATCTGTCTCCAAACTGCTTGTTCCAGTAGGTCCCCCAACCTTCTCTGGATTCTTGTGACCTGGACATTTAGCCCGTGGTGTGCAAAAAAAGTGCCGCTCAGAAGTAAAACAACCCAACCCGGATATCTGTGGACTGGAGAAGCTTAAGGGAAGGTGAGTCCAATAGACAGTTATTAGGAGAAGGATCTCTCGCTGAGGCGATCCAGTGTGATCTTTGAGATGCACAGGGTACGGCTATATTGCACACGGGGCAAGGGGTTTAATGTCCCATTCGATGGACGGTGTCCTTTCCAAGTCTAGTGTCCATTTTCTCAGAAGGACAGGTAAGGATTTGGCGGAGATAAATCTAAGAGCTGGCCTAGGTGGAACTCGAACCTAGGAACTACAGATTAGGAGCTTGGCACGCTATCGATAGAGCCAAATCTTCGTCCCTGGCGTTGAAAAAGACTCACGTATTTTCTCAGCAATAGCAAGAGACAATTGGCAAGTGCTGAGGTGGGTGGTTCAGTCGGTAGCACGTCAGGATAGTAATCTGCAGTTCTCAGGTTCAAGTCCCAGCGTTGAGACTGATCTCTGTCAACCCTCGCCCCCAGTAAGAAAGGGGGTACTGATTGAAATGTTTGGCATCCAATGATTCTGTGCGTGGGTGGGACGTGCTGAAGAATGTGCTGGATGGCCTTGACGGGAGACTACATCTGTCTCCTAACAGCTCTCCAGTGGGTCCCCTACCCCCACCTTCTCTGGGTTCTTGTGACCTGGACATTTAGCCCAATGTGTAAAAAAAGTGCCGCTCAAAGAACCCAAACCAACCTTGGCAAGTACTATTTTGAAATCGAAATTTAATATGTTAGCATTATATCTAATACAAAATTCCAAGTTAATTATATCTCGGAAAACGTTCTATATTTTCCACATCCAACATTTATTTTTTAATTTTTACTTTAAAACTCTCAGACTTGTTTCATTTTTATTGTTTCATATCTCCAACGTTTTTAATTCTTGGTCCCAGAAAAAGTGAAATAATTTTTCTTATATATCTTTACTAACTCTAGATCTTTTTCAACGTCCAGGGACGAAGATTTGGCTCTATCGATAGCGTGCCAAGCTCCTAATCTGTAGTTCCTAGGTTCGAGTTCCACCTAGGCCAGCTCTTAGATTTATCTCCGCCAAATCCTTACCTGTCCTTCTGAGAAAATGGACACTAGACTTGGAAAGGACACCGTCCATCGAATGGGACATTAAACCCCTTGCCCCGTGTGCAATATAGCCGTACCCTGTGCATCTCAAAGATCACACTGGATCGCCTCAGCGAGAGATCCTTCTCCTAATAACTGTCTATTGGGCTTACCTTCCCTTAAGCTTCTCCAGTCCACAGATATCCGGGTTGGGTTGTTTTACTTCTGAGCGGCACTTTTTTTGCACACCACGGGCTAAATGTCCAGGTCACAAGAACCCAGAGAAGGTTGGGGGACCTACTGGAACAAGCTGTTTGGAGACAGATGGTAGCGGCCATACAGCGTGTTCTTTAACGTGCACAGGGCTCTCTCCCGCACACGGGGCCACTAACGTCCCATCCGACGGGCCTTTCCAAGCCCGTCTCCCCCTACTGACCGTGGGCGTTTTGCGGTATCTCAATGCTGACCCAGCTGGGCAGAGCCTGGCGCGCTACCGACTGAGCCGCTCCCAGCTCAGAAGTAAAATCAAACTGATCTCTTTTTCTTTGAAGTACACGTTTTTAAAACAAATTCAGATGCATCTTGCAGTAAAAGTATATAACGTATGATGCGTTCCTTTCGTGGAAAATTCCCATTTGCGGGTGTCAAAACCTCGTGGGAACCATCATTGTCACATCTGCACGAAGCAACGACCCCTGAACACCAGGAGAGCGCACAGGCCAAAGAGTTTGTCTCGAAATTGCCCGTGTACGTTGTTGAGACTGCTCGAGCAAATGATTCACCATCTTTTAACACTTCTCGGCATGCAATATCAGTGCAAGATTACTAATTTCAGTGAAAGGAGGGCTTTCTCGTCAAGTCCTGCGGTATCTCCTCTCTTAACGATTCTGAATCATGAATAATAAAATTGTTAGGCTCGCCATTGATTTTTGTCAGCCATAGTAGCTTGAATTTGCTTGGGTTACCTCTGAGCGGCACTTTTTTTGGGGGTCAAACGGAACGTCTCAGAGCTTGATATCGAAAGCGGTTGAAGAGCTGTTAGGAGTAGATGGTAGCCTCCCGTCAAGGTCATCCAGCTTGTTCTTTAACGTGCACAGGGTATGGATGTCCTCCGACCACTGCAATAGAAAGATGGCTGCCTCCTCAAGTCCAGCGATGTCTCTTCCCTCAAAGTGCGCTTAAAACCACCTTTCCAATCAGCCGTAGTGGCAGCGTCTTTCACAATTTTCACTCTGGTGAATTCTCTCACCATCCTTTAAAACTTGCATGTCTTCTCGGCACAAGATATTTTTCTCAGCATGGTGCTATGCCTCTTCCCGTCCATGTGCTTGTTATAAGACACTTTTTCCCGTGAATCTCTTACAGCACAATTCGCACGAGAGATTCTGTTTGATCTTCTCCGCCACACGTTTCAGAATCTCCAGCCGTTCAAGATAATCCTTGATCAAGTTTCGGTGACCGTCGAGGCCTTCTGAATCATTTCCGCCACTTCTCTGAGATGCTTTATTCCTCTCAAATGATCGATGAAAGGCTCAAGGCCTGTTGCTTTCTCGTTGCACTCATTGCAATATACGGAGATGGTCGGATTCTCCATCCTGCTCCATTTCAACTTAGTATTAGGCGAGAAGTGTTAAAAGATGGTGAATCATTTGAGATTGCTCGAGCAGTCTCAACGTATTAGCCGTGTTAAAAGATGGTGAATCATTTGAGATTGCTCGAGCAGTCTCAACGTATTAGTCGAGAAGTGTTAAAGGATGGCTCGAGCAGTCTCAACAACTTAGTATTAGTCGAGAAGTGTTAAAAGATGGCTCGAGCAGTCTCAACGTATTAGCCGAGAAGTGTTAAAGGATGGTGAATCATTTGAGGTGAAAATCTTTTCAACGTATCGGAAAAAAGAGGGGGGGGGGGTGCTAAAAATTACTCCTCTGACACACAAGCGTTAAAAGATTTGAGAATTTGTAGCACCATGCAGCGTTAAAAGATGGTGTTTGAGGTGAAAATCTTTTCAACGTATCGGGAAAAAAAGAAGGAATTACTCCTCTGACACACAATCAAAGCGTTCGGATAGTTTTTTGAGGGACTGTACAAGTCATCATTTCTCATTAGTATTGCAGTTGCTTAAAACAATACCAGATACAGAATATGACTTTTTAAATATTACTTTTCAAATATTTACATCTGATATCCATTTTGAAACTTTAGTATTATTTCACTCAAGGTGCCCTGAAGGTGCAATAAGTACTCAGGCATAACAGAGCTCTCGGTAGAAAATTAAAAACTTTGGATATTTGATAAGATATCCGCGCTTTACCATAATTATTGTGAAAAACTGGTTCGACAAAATAATTTTCACACTTTCGTCTTGTATTGATCACATGCAAAATTTTCTCCTTGTGTTCATTTTTAAAGTAATTTATAATGATAGTTACATAAATATATAACAAGTCAGTGGTAAAATGTTCAAATAATGAAAACTATCGCCAAGTTGATCTTCATTAATTACATGTTTATTGAATTTAACAATATTATTTAGAGAACTTTTTTGTATTCGTTTAATTTTATTTAAAACAGATTTATATGTGCATCAATATATACTGATACCATACCTAACGATTGATTCACAGAGAGCTTTATATATCATTTTTATGACATCCAATGGAATAAGAGTATTCAACTTCAACACTTTGTAAGATGCTGGGCTGGGTTGTTTTACCTCTGAGTGGCACTTTTTTGCACACCATTGACTAAATGGGCAAGTCACATGGACCCCGAAGGCTCAGAGAAGGTTGGGAGAGGGGACCACTGGAACAGCTTTTGGGAGACAGATGGTAGCCTCCTGTCAAGGCCATTCAGCGTGTTCTTTAACGTACACAGGGTATGGCTCTCCCGCATACGGGGCCACACTTAACGTCCCATCCGACGGACGGCGGCCTTTCCAAGCCCATCGATGTCCCCTACTGACCATGGGCAGGGTGGGGAAATTTGCGGAGATAAATCTGAACGCTGACCCAGCTGGGACTCGAACCTGGGAAATACAGATTACGAGCCTGGCGCGCTATCGACTGAGCAGCCACCCTCGCCCCTTTTGTAAGATGCATACCTTAGTTTATCATTGGTATATTTTATGTACGATTTCCATTTAAAATCCTGGTCAATATAAATCCCCAGATATTGAATTTTATTAACCTCTCTACAATTGGGCAGGACATGTATTTTGGTAAACATTTAAATTATATTGAGAGTTATAATTATGTGTTTTAATGCATAAGTTATTTAACTTGTGCCTACTCTGAATGATCACATATTTCGTTTTTTCTTCATTTAAGAAGAGTTTGTTTTCTGAAACCAAGAATTTTCTACATTATAGTCGTTTTGTGCACATCTAACTACATCTTCTACCTGCATACCTGCGTTCAGCAGACATAAACAAATTACCCTGAATTCAGAAATGAAATTTTTGTTAAAAGTTAAACAAGAGAACATTTCGTCTTTAAAAGACTCTTAACATTACTCACGGAAAATTACACGAATAATCTTAATTGAATAATCTTTCCCCTCAACATTTTCTGCGAATCAACACATCATTTTACTGCGCATTAAACAATGGAATAAGGTAAAATAAAGTGCATACTTTTGCAATAAATTGATATTATCAAAAAACACCTGGAAATATTTTCAGGTATTAAACAAATCCCAACTAGGTTATTGGAAAGCACGGTGTTCAAGAGCTTTACAATAAATCTCGTTGCTGCCGGCATGTCTAGGAGTCACGTTGTTTTCAACTGAATTTTTGCTTCTTGTTATTATTAAATGCAAGATGAAAATAGAATTTATAAATCCTCAACCCCAAATCGTAAACAGCAAGAAACGGCAAACAAGTACAAATAGCATGTAGTGAATGCTCAAACGGAGTTTCCAAGCAAGCGACGAATACAATCCCGATGGTTTTATTGTTCCATTGCAATCCAATCCCTTGATCCCTTTTTGGGACACACTCACTCGCTTCACTAAATCCTCTCTACAGGCGAGCTCTATTCACAGCGGTGAAGGCACACACGAACGACGAATTTATTTACCTCTTTATAAAGAAAAAATTGGGGGACTTTGCAGATTACGAAAATCACATCAATCCAACAATAATAACTTCCTTCTTCCTTTGGCTCTCCAAGTTAAACCAACTTCGAAATCGTCACGCAAACACGCAAAAACATTCGAAAATAAGTATTCTTCTTCTCTCCCCCCCCCCTAACACAATATCCGCACTCTCTATTCTGAAACTCCTGTTCTCGAGCATCGGGAGTCACTACAATTCTCCTTTTATTTTGCGCAAAGACAGCCAGCAAAACAAGACGTATTTTTAACCGATAAAAAAACAACCCAACAATCCCGAGACGTAACAATTCATCCTCCAGGCACGCGTAACATCAGGAACGACTCTACCAACCCTTAAGCACGTTCTGCAGAACTGAGCTGCATGTCGAAAACATTCAAAGATCGGTAAGAGCCGTCACTCAAACCCGCTGACTAAAAACACACACCTCTAGTTGGAAAGATACACTCAAGTAGACAAACACGGGCTACGGATATTGTCCTTTGCTACTATAATCAACATCACGTTCATTGCACTGGTGTAAAGCATTGCCATTCGTATAACCTTTGACATATCCGTTAGGAGAGTTTGTGTGTGGGCGTCCTACATGGGAAGATGAGAGAAGAGTTCGTCTCGCCGCTGATACGACGGCGCCGTAGAAGATCAGTGATGAATGCGTTTGCAAGGCACCTGGGGCGAAGTCTAATTAACTTGCTCTCTTGCTTCTAACTGAGGATTCGTCGTTTATTCTGAATCTCACTGCATTTCGTGAAGTCAGAGCGAGGCTCGATTCAATTGGCAGTGACTCTTCTATAAGCACCTCTTTAATATGTGCTAGGAAATATTTATTTAATCAAGTCATAAGATCTTCTCACTGTATTTTCAGGTGCTTTATTTACATTAACGAACTGCTGTGAAGTGGTTGTGGCTCAACTGAGAACGTGCTTGACTTTGCAAATGGAAAATTTACTGTTAGAGAGGTCGTTCAGTCGCTCTAAAAATATCCGCACACTATGGTTGATTACAGAATTTGGAAAAAAATATCTGGCAACGATTTTTTTTAGAAATTAGTGATCTGGCAACCTTCGTGTCACGTGATTACAGAATTCAGGAAAAATATCTGGAGCGTTACAACAACTGTACACACTCCAGTTCCCGTTCACAGCAAACTGGAGCGTGTGCAGTTACTGCACACGCTCCAGTTTGCTGTGAACGGTAACTGCACACGCTCAATATTTCCGTGAGTGAGCCCACACAATCCAGGTCTTTGTGAGCTCACACGATCCAATGTGCTGTGAACATTAACCGCAACCGCTCCAGTTTGCTGTGAACGGTAACTGCACACGCTCAATATTTCCGTGAGTGAGCCCACACGATCCAGGTCTTTGTGAGCTCACACGATCCAATGTGCTGTGAACATTAACCGCAACCGCTCCAGTTTGCTGTGAACGGTAACTGCACACGCTCAATATTTCCGTGAGTGAGCCCACACGATCCAGGTCTTTGTGAGCTCACACGATCCAATGTGCTGTGAACATTAACCGCAACCGCTCCAGTTTGCTGTGAACGGTAACTGCACACGCTCAATATTTCCGTGAGTGAGCCCACACGATCCAGGTCTTTGTGAGCTCACACGATCCAATGTGCTGTGAACATTAACAGCAACCACTCCAGTTTGCTGTGAACATTAACCGCAACCGCTCCAGTTTGCTGTGAACGGTAACTGCACACGCTCAATATTTCCGTGAGTGAGCCCACACGATCCAGGTCTTTGTGAGCTCACACGATCCAATGTGCTGTGAACATTAACCGCAACCGCTCCAGTTTGCTGTGAACGGTAACTGCACACGCTCCATATTCATTGCATTATATATTCATACGCATTATATACATTAAAAAATATCCGAACTAAAATATCTGGCAACGATTTTTTTTAGAAATTAATGATCTGGCAATCTTCGTGTCACGTGACACGAAGTTTGACTGTACGTAAATTGCATCAGGTATAGATCTAGGGGAGGCGGGTTGCAAGGAGTCCATGTCCCCTCCCCCTCCCTTCCTTTGAGAAGGCTGGTATAGATTTTGTTTCATTTCAATACAGTTTTTAAAAGAAAAATTATCTAAAAATTTTGATTGAGGCCTCAAATGGAACTTTGCCTCCGAGCCCTCAGATAATTTTACATGGCCAAGCGTACATCATTCTTGAGTACACCATTATTAGCATGCATTACGTCCCAGCGTACAACATCCGCTTCGAGAGAGGATTTAGTGAAGCGAGTGAGTCGTGTTCCAAAAAGGAATCAAGGGATTGGATGGATGAAACAACAGAACCGTCGGGATTGCATTCGTTGTTTGCTGGAAACTCCGTTTGGCACTAGAGCCTATTTGAAGTTGTTTGTCATTACTTGCTCTTTACGATATGGGGTTGAGGATTTATAAATTCTATTTTCGTCTCACATTTAGTAATAACAAGAAGCAAAAATTCGCACTGATAGTACCTGTAAAATCACACTGATGGTATCTGTGAAATCGCAATGATGGTACCTGTGTAATCATACCGATGGTAGGGGCGGGGGTGGCTCAGTCGGTAGCGCGCCAGGCTCGTAATCTGTAGTTCCCAGGTTCGAGTCCCACCTGGGTCAGAGTTGAGATTTATCTCCGCAAAAATTCCCCACCCTGCCCACGGTCAGTAGGGGACACCGATGGGCTTGAAAATGCCGCCGTCCGTCGGATGGGACGTTAAGCCGTGGCCCCGTGTGCGGGAGAGCCATACCCTGTGCACGTTAAAGAACACGCTGGATAGCCTTGACGGGAGACTACCATCTGTCTCCCAACAGCTGTTCCAGTGGGTCCCCTCCCCCAACCTTCTATGAGCCTTCGGGGTCCTTGTGACCTGGCCATTTAGCCATGGTGTGCAAAAAAGTGCAGCTCAGAGGTAAAACAACCCAACCCAACACTGATGGTACCTATGAAATCACATTCATGGTACCTGTGAAATCACACTGATGGTACCTATGAAATCACACTGATGATACCTGTTAAATTACACTGATGGTACCTATGAAATCACACTGATGATACCTGTTAAATTACACTGATGGTACCTATGAAATCACACTGATGATACCTGTTAAATTACACTGATGGTACCTATGAAATCACACTGATGTTACCTATTAAATCACATTGATGGTACCTATGAAATCACATTGATGGTACCTGTGGAATCACTCTGATGGTACCTGTGAAATCACACTGATGGTACCTATGAAATCACTGATGATACCTGTTAAATTACACTGATGGTACCTATGAAATCACACTGATGATACCTGTTAAATTACACTGATGGTACCTATGAAATCACACTGATGTTACCTATGAAATCACATTGATGGTACCTATGAAATCACATTGATGGTACCTGTGGAATCACTCTGATGGTACCTGTGAAATCACATTGATGGTACCTATGAAATCACATTGATGGTACCTGTGGAATCACTCTGATGGTACCTGTGAAATCACACTGATGGTACCTATGAAATCACACTGATGTTACCTATGAAATCACATTGATGGTACCTATGAAATCACATTGATGGTACCTGTGGAATCACTCTGATGGTACCTGTGAAATCACACTGATGGTACCTATGAAATCACACTGATGATACCTGTTAAATTTCACTGATGGTACCTATGAAATCACACTGATGGTACCTGTGAAATCACACTGATGGTACCTGTGAAATCACAATGATGGTACCTGTGTAATCACACTGATGGTACCTATGAAATCACATTGATGGTACCTGTGGAATCACACTGATGGTACCTGTGAAATCACAATGATGGTACCTATGAAATCACACTGATGATACCTGTTAAATTACACTGATGGTACCTATGAAATCACACTGATGATACCTGTTAAATTACACTGATGGTACCTATGAAATCACACTGATGATACCTGTTAAATCACACTGATGGTACCTGTGAAATCACAATGATGGTACCTGTGTAATCACACTGATGGTACCTATGAAATCACATTGATGGTACCTGTGGAATCACACTGATGGTACCTGTGAAATCACAATGATGGTACCTATGAAATCACACTGATGATACCTGTTAAATTACACTGATGGTACCTATGAAATCACACTGATGATACCTGTTAAATTACACTGATGGTACCTATGAAATCACACTGATGATACCTGTTAAATTACACTGATGGTACTTATGAAATCACACTGATGTTACCTATGAAATCACATTGATGGTACCTATGAAATCACATTGATGGTACCTATGAAATCACATTGATGGTACCTGTGGAATCACTTTGATGATACCTGTGAAATCACACTGATGGTACCTATGAAATCACACTGATGATACCTGTTAAATTACACTGATGGTACCTATGAAATCACACTGATGGTACCTGTGAAATCACACTGATGGTACCTATGAAATCACATTGATGGTACCTGTGGAATCACACTGATGGTACCTGTGAAATCACATTGATGGTACCTATGAAATCACATTGATGGTACCTGTGGAATCACACTGATGGTACCTGTGAAATCACAATGATGGTACCTATGAAATCACATTGATGATACCTGTTAAATTACACTGATGGTACCTATGAAATCACACTGATGATACCTGTTAAATTACACTGATGGTACCTATGAAATCAGACCGATGGTACCTATGAAATCACATTGATGGTACCTGTGGAATCACTCTGATGGTACCTGTGAAATCACACTGATGGTACCTATGAAATCACACTGATGATACCTGTTAAATTACACTGATGGTATCTATGAAATCACACTGATATTACCTATAATGACACTGATGGTACCTATAATGACACTGATGGTACCTATAATCACACTGATGGTATCTGTGAAATCACACTGATGGTACCTGTGAAATCACACTGATGGTACCTATGGAATCACACTGATGGTACCTGTGAAATTACACTGATGGTCCCTGTGAAATCACACTGATGGTGCCTATAATTACACTGATGGTACCTGTGAAATCACACTGATGGTACCTATGAAATCACACTGATGGTATTTATGAAATCACACTGATGATACCTATGGAATCACACTGATGGTACCTGTGAAATCACACTGTTGGTACCTACCTTGTGCGGCACTTTTGTGCACACAATGGGCTAAATGACAATTTGACTAACTTTGATTAAATAAAATCAAATCACATGATGGTACCTATGAAATCACACTGATGGTACCTATGGAATCACACTGATGGTACCTGTGAAATCACAATGATGGTACCTATGAAATCACACTGATGATACCTGTTAAATTACACTGATGGTACCTATGAAATCACACTGATGATACCTGTTAAATTACACTGATGGTACCTATGAAATCACACTGATGTTACCTATGAAATCACATTGATGGTACCTATGAAATCACATTGATGGTACCTATGAAATCACATTGATGGTACCTGTGGAATCACTCTGATGGTACCTGTGAAATCACACTGATGGTACCTATGAAATCACACTGATGATACCTGTTAAATTACACTGATGGTACCTATGAAATCACACTGATGGTACCTATAATCACACTGATGGTACCTGTGAAATCACAATGATGGTACCTGTGTAATCACACTGATGGTACCTATGAAATCACATTGATGGTACCTGTGGAATCACACTGATGGTACCTGTGAAATCACAATGATGGTACCTATGAAATCACACTGATGATACCTGTTAAATTACACTGATGATACCTATGAAATCACACTGATGGTACCTGTGAAATCACACTGATGGTACCTATAATCACACTGATGGTACCTGTGAAATCACAATGATGGTACCTGTGAAATCACAATGATGGTACCTATGAAATCACACTGATGATACCTGTTAAATTACACTGATGGTACCTATGAAATCACACTGATGATACCTGTTAAATTACACTGATGGTACCTATGAAATCACACTGATGATACCTGTTAAATTACACTGATGGTACCTATGAAATCACACTGATGTTACCTATGAAATCACATTGATGGTACCTATGAAATCACATTGATGGTACCTATGAAATCACATTGATGGTACCTGTGGAATCACTTTGATGATACCTGTGAAATCACACTGATGGTACCTATGAAATCACACTGATGATACCTGTTAAATTACACTGATGGTACCTATGAAATCACACTGATGGTACCTGTGAAATCACACTGATGGTACCTATGAAATCACATTGATGGTACCTGTGGAATCACACTGATGGTACCTGTGAAATCACATTGATGGTACCTATGAAATCACATTGATGGTACCTGTGGAATCACACTGATGGTACCTGTGAAATCACAATGATGGTACCTATGAAATCACACTGATGATACCTGTTAAATTACACTGATGGTACCTATGAAATCACACTGATGATACCTGTTAAATTACACTGATGGTACCTATGAAATCAGACCGATGGTACCTATGAAATCACATTGATGGTACCTATGAAATCACATTGATGGTACCTGTGGAATCACTCTGATGGTACCTGTGAAATCACACTGATGGTACCTATGAAATCACACTGATGATACCTGTTAAATTACACTGATGGTACCTATGAAATCACACTGATGGTACCTATAATGACACTGATGGTACCTATAATGACACTGATGGTACCTATAATCACACTGATGGTATCTGTGAAATCACACTGATGGTACCTGTGAAATCACACTGATGGTACCTATGGAATCACACTGATGGTACCTGTGAAATTACACTGATGGTCCCTGTGAAATCACACTGATGGTGCCTATAATTACACTGATGGTACCTGTGAAATCACACTGATGGTACCTATGAAATCACACTGATGGTATTTATGAAATCACACTGATGATACCTATGGAATCACACTGATGGTACCTGTGAAATCACACTGTTGGTACCTACCTTGTGCGGCACTTTTGTGCACACAATGGGCTAAATGACAATTTGACTAACTTTGATTAAATAAAATCAAATCACATGATGGTACCTATGAAATCACACTGATGGTACCTATGGAATCACACTGATGGTACCTGTGAAATCACAATGATGGTACCTATGAAATCACACTGATGATACCTGTTAAATTACACTGATGGTACCTATGAAATCACACTGATGATACCTGTTAAATTACACTGATGGTACCTATGAAATCACACTGATGTTACCTATGAAATCACATTGATGGTACCTATGAAATCACATTGATGGTACCTATGAAATCACATTGATGGTACCTGTGGAATCACTCTGATGGTACCTGTGAAATCACACTGATGGTACCTATGAAATCACACTGATGATACCTGTTAAATTACACTGATGGTACCTATGAAATCACACTGATGGTACCTATAATCACACTGATGGTACCTGTGAAATCACAATGATGGTACCTGTGTAATCACACTGATGGTACCTATGAAATCACATTGATGGTACCTGTGGAATCACACTGATGGTACCTGTGAAATCACAATGATGGTACCTATGAAATCACACTGATGATACCTGTTAAATTACACTGATGATACCTATGAAATCACACTGATGGTACCTGTGAAATCACACTGATGGTACCTATAATCACACTGATGGTACCTGTGAAATCACAATGATGGTACCTGTGAAATCACAATGATGGTACCTATGAAATCACACTGATGATACCTGTTAAATTACACTGATGGTACCTATGAAATCACACTGATGATACCTGTTAAATTACACTGATGGTACCTATGAAATCACACTGATGATACCTGTTAAATTACACTGATGGTACCTATGAAATCACACTGATGTTACCTATGAAATCACATTGATGGTACCTATGAAATCACATTGATGGTACCTATGAAATCACATTGATGGTACCTGTGGAATCACTTTGATGATACCTGTGAAATCACACTGATGGTACCTATGAAATCACACTGATGATACCTGTTAAATTACACTGATGGTACCTATGAAATCACACTGATGGTACCTGTGAAATCACACTGATGGTACCTATGAAATCACATTGATGGTACCTGTGGAATCACACTGATGGTACCTGTGAAATCACATTGATGGTACCTATGAAATCACATTGATGGTACCTGTGGAATCACACTGATGGTACCTGTGAAATCACAATGATGGTACCTATGAAATCACACTGATGATACCTGTTAAATTACACTGATGGTACCTATGAAATCACACTGATGATACCTGTTAAATTACACTGATGGTACCTATGAAATCAGACCGATGGTACCTATGAAATCACATTGATGGTACCTATGAAATCACATTGATGGTACCTGTGGAATCACTCTGATGGTACCTGTGAAATCACACTGATGGTACCTATGAAATCACACTGATGATACCTGTTAAATTACACTGATGGTACCTATGAAATCACACTGATGGTACCTATAATGACACTGATGGTACCTATAATGACACTGATGGTACCTATAATCACACTGATGGTATCTGTGAAATCACACTGATGGTACCTGTGAAATCACACTGATGGTACCTATGGAATCACACTGATGGTACCTGTGAAATTACACTGATGGTCCCTGTGAAATCACACTGATGGTGCCTATAATTACACTGATGGTACCTGTGAAATCACACTGATGGTACCTATGAAATCACACTGATGGTATTTATGAAATCACACTGATGATACCTATGGAATCACACTGATGGTACCTGTCAAATCACACTGTTGGTACCTACCTTGTGCGGCACTTTTGTGCACACAATGGGCTAAATGACAATTTGACTAACTTTGATTAAATAAAATCAAATCACATGATGGTACCTATGAAATCACACTGATGGTACCTATGGAATCAAACTGATGGTACCTGTGAAATCACACTGATGGTACCCATAAAATCACACTGATACCTGTGAAATCACACTGATGGTGCCTATAATTTCACTGATGGTACCTGTGAAATCACACTGATGATACCTATGACACTGATGGTACTTATGAAATCACACTGATGGTACCTATGGAATCACACTGATGGTACCTGTGAAATTACACTGATGGTACCTACCTCGTGCGGCACTTTGGTGCACACAATAGGCTAAATGACAATTTGACCAACTTTGATTAAATAAAATCAAATGACATTGATGGTACCTGTGTGTGAACTCACAATAATGGTACTTGTGAACTCCCACTAATGGCACCTATGAAATCACAGTGATGGTACTTCTGAAATCATAGTGATGGTACTTGTGAAATCACACTGATGGCAGTTTTGAAATCGCACTTTCATCCATCATAAAAGTGTTTTCTTCTGAATAAATTCCAAAGACGTATATGCAAGCAACAAACCTTTATTTAAGAAACGGTGTGACTAATTGGATGCTAAATTTTCTGTTATGCATTTTCACACCTTTAATTATGCTGGACGAAATTTAAGGTAGCAAAAATTCTCATAAAAGATGCAAAAGAAATTCCACTTGCGATTTAAAAAAAAACACCCTTGTCTTTGTCATCAGGCCATCCATCACAAGTTATCAACGGTGCTGTCTTTCATAATGACACTATCCCACTTTCTGGTGTTAGCGTGTTGATTTATCTGCGATTTCCTCGGAACTGTATTACCTATTTGTGGAAGAAAGGTCGTAATATTAACGAGACACATAATAAAATAACTCAAGCAGCTTCTTGTCACAAAAGTCTGACAGGAGCCTTTCAGTAGAATAAGCCATGTAGAAGATTTGTAAGGAAGGCGAGACCACAACAGAATGACAACTCCATCCCTGTGTGGTGCTCGATACCAGATCAGAGTGAGAAGCAGTCAATCACTCTAACCCCTCGATCACCAGACATCTTTTCACAAGAGTAAAAAACGTTCATTGTCATATTACCCTAAAAGTTCAAAGGCTGCTATAATGACGACATGGTACAGTAGCTCAAAAAGTATCCGAACACTATGGTTGATTACAGAATTCAGGAAAAATATCTGGCAACGATTTTTTTTAGAGATTAGTAATCTGGAAACCTTCGTGTCACGTGTTTACAGAATTCAGGAAAAATATCTGGAGCGTGTACAGCAACTGTACACGCTCCAGTTACTGTTCACAGCAAACTGGAGCGTGTGCAGTTACTGCACACGCTCCAGTTTGCTGTGAACGGTAACTGCACACGCTCAATATTTCCGTGAGTGAGCCCACACGATCCAGGTCTTTGTGAGCTCACACGATCCAATGTGCTGTGAACATTAACCGCAACCGCTCCAGTTTGCTGTGAACGATAACTGCACACGCTCAATATTTCCGTGAGTGAGCCCACACGATCCAGGTCTTTGTGAGCTCACACGATCCAATGTACTGTGAACATTAACCGCAACCGCCCTAGTTTGCTGTGAACGGTAACTGCACGCGCTCCATATTCATTGCATTATATATTCATACGCATTATATATATTAAAAAATATCCGAACACTATGGTTGATTCCAGAATTCAGAAAAAATATCTGGCAACGATTTTTTTAGAAATTAGTGATCTGGCAACCTTCGTGCCACGTGACACGAAGGTTGCCAGATCACTAATTTCTAAAAAAATCGTTGCCAGATATTTTTTCTGAATTCTGTAATCAACCATACCGTTCGGATGCTTTTTTGAGCGACTGTACGTGTTAATATTCAGTAGTAAATGTTAAGTTCAGTGTTCAATAGTTAATGTTCAGCAGCGAGGTCCATCTCCTTTATCGAAGATTTAAGACTCGAGAACCAACTAAGGTTTTCTCGTCTAGATCGCTCCCAGTCCTGAATGAGAATTGTGACACACCGATGTGTTCGGAAAGCCGTCGTCCGTCGCATTCTATGTTAAGCCATGGATATGCATACAACGATAGTAGTGCCCTTTTTAAAGAGTCCTCTGGATGGCCCCGATGGGAGGCCACTATCTACTCCTGGCAAAGGGATCTAAACCCTGCTTTGAGCCATGGAGAGTCTGTTACGTGATTAATATAAATTTAACTTATTATTTGGCGGAGAAGTACCTATTTTATGGGGGAGGGGGAGGCTCAGTCGTTAGCTCGCCAAGCTCGTAATTTGCAGTTCCCAGGTTCAAGTCCCATCTCCACACAACTCCACGCTCTACCCACGGTTAGTAGAGGATATCAATGGGCTGAAAAGGCCGCTGTCCGTCGGATGGAGCATTAAGCCTTGGATACGTGTACAGGAGAACCACTTTTTGTACACGTTAAAGAACACAATGGATAGCCTTGACGGGAGGCTATCATTTGTCTCTTATCAGCTGTTCATCTCTTCTTCCGACATTCTCTGAGCTTTGGGTCCTTGTGATCTGGCCATTTAACCGCTTGTGTGCAGAAAAGTGCCGCTCAGAGGTAAAATAACCCAACCCAACTCCATTTCTTAATCCCCATTATGGCAGATAATCGAGCAACTTGATAAAACAATGCTTTTTAAAAAAACAACCACTCAGGAACGCTTCACTTGTAGTCGACCTCTGATCCTGACACAGGTCAGAACATGTTTCAAAATCCTACTTGTTAACTTTATTCTTCTACTGTAAACAAACGAAGCAACCTGTTCCTGAACGAAATTAATACGCTAACCAAAGCGTTTTTAATCTCGTCTGAAATATTGATATTTTATTAAAGGAATTAAAAGCAACTAGGATATTTTATTTCTCTGATGGCTAGACACTTATTTCCGAACAAACTTTATACTCCTTTTCTAACAAGAAAGCAGGCATCCTCGAACTACATCGTCCTAACGAGCTAAACTTTTCAGAAATTTCTCTTCATCCTCTTTGCTTATTTAAGACCTCAGAGACAGAGCCAGTTGACACTTCTCTAGGACTCCTCTTAGCTAGACCTTATTTACATAGTACTCTTCTTCCATTTCGGACTCTTGAGCAATCACTCGGATCGATGGGAGATGCATTTGCGAAGCTTTCAGGTATTTGTTTTGCTGTAGAATCTCAAGGGTCATTGTGGCATTTCCATTTGCCTTGTGAAGAGAAAGAAGGATGTATTCTGATCAAGAGAGGAATATTTTCTGATCAAGAGAGCGTTATCTTCTGATCAAGCAATTCGCCGAGAAGTGCCAGAGCTTACTACAGAGAATCTGAAATCTTGAAGTACTGATGGACTTTGTTAAACTGGTGAACAAAGTCCAGCAGTCGTGTTTTTTTTTTGTTTTCCAGAAATCTTATTTGAAATAAAAAAACGTTCTTTCGGGAAGTGTAGAATGTTTGTGGAAGAATTCCTAACATTTCTTTTGATAGAATAATAAAGAATTTGAAGACCTATAGGACATTAACTAGCAAAGTGGTTAGGAAACCTAGCTACTGTTGCACGAACGCAAACTTTTATGTTTCTTTTATTAACTCTAACTGAAGCAGTGAGTTCGGTCTTAGTAGGGCATGTTGTTTTATGAGAAGATACAAACTAGGAATTGCTTCTACGATTCTTCAGTCTTGCAAATGCAAAAAATATCCGTAATTAGTGACATTATTGCGGTCAAAGGTAACAGTTGGAATTCGTCTACAGATTGGGTTGTTTTACATCTGAGTGACACTTTTTTTGCACACCATGGGCTAAATGGCCAGGTCACAAGGACCCTGAAGGCTCAGAGAAGGTTGGGGGAGGGGACCCACTGGAACAGCTGTTGGGAGACAGATGGCAGCCTCCCGTCAATGCCATCCAGCGTGTTCTTTAACGTGCACAGGGTATGGCTCTCCCGCACACGGGGCTACGGCTTAACGTCCCATCCTACGGACGGCGGCCTTTCCAAGCCCATCGGTATCCCCTACTGACCGTGGGAATGGCGGGTAATTTCTTCTACAGGCAAGGCTGGATTAATGCCCTTGTGGGGACTTTTCTTTCATAGGCGCTTTTGCGATACATTTTTATGGTCGTATCAATTTCGATGGGTAGATGAGTGATCAAAATTTTCTTCAATGATTTTTCTCGGACATAAAAACGTTATATAACAGGCCTTAACAGTAGATTTTTGCTACAGTTTTTATCACGCGAAGTTTAGAAAACACGATAAAACAGTTTTAATAGGCCATATAATTTTCCTAGGCCTTACACACAACAGCTATTCTATAATACGCCATGTCTACAAGTAAATGTTTTTTCATAATTGAAGAGAATGTTTGACATTCGAAATTTGGGTGCTAAACAGATCGAGATTAAAGGGGAAAGGGAACGTGCCGCCGCCTTTCAGTTTGAGAATGGAGGCGAAAATAATATTATATATGTGTATTGCATGGATTTTTTTTTTTAACGACCACTAAGATGGAAAAAAGAGTTGACACTGAAATGGCGGGGTGGCTCAGTCGGTAGCGCGCCAGGCTCGTAATCTGTAGTTCCCAGGTTCGAGTCCCAGCTGGGTCAGCGTTGAGATTTATCTCCGCAAAATTCCCCGCCTTGCCCACGGTCAGTAGGGGACACCGATGGGCTTGGAATAGACCGCAGTCCGTCGTTAAGCCGTGGCTCTGTGTGTAGGAGACCATACCCTGTGCACGTTAAAGAACACGCTGGATGGCCTTGACTGGAGTCTACCATCTGTCTCCCAACAGCTGTTCCAGTGGGTCCCCTCCCCCCAACCTTCTCTGAGCCTTCGGGGTCCATGTGACCTGGCCATTTAGCCCATGGTGTGCAAAAAAGTGCCGCTCAGAGGTAAAACAACTCAACCCAACCCTGAAATGGTGATCTGTCATTTTCCTTTCCACTTCATTTTTGATTCTGGAGTCTAGCCTCATGCTAAACTAATGGGGTATAAAATAAGAATGAACGAATTGTAACTTGTAAATATTTACGAAGTTGATGGAGGTTTTTTTTAAAAGCAGAGCTTGTCATTACTTTTTCAGGATATGGAAAATGTCATGATAGAATGTCTATATCAGGGTGCAAATTAAACGTCTTAGTTTCCATAACTAAAACAGAATCCGTTAAGGTATTAGTAACTCTTTTTCAAACAAAAAAATGGAGCTAAAAATGTACTCTTTGCTACCTTATCTGCAGACATTCAACTTTAAGAGAAAACACTTTTTTGAGTTAGAGAGATATCGATAAAATAAATTTATATTTTTCGAATCTCCCAAGCGTCATCTAATTGTGGAAAACGGTTGGAAAATGCCAAAACTTGTGTAATGATTTTGATGATACAGGAGGCTAGAAAAACGTAACATTTTTGGTTTAAGAGATAGATTAAAAACTATCTTTCTGTTTTATAGGCACTAATAAAATATTACTCTGAATCTACCCGATCATCCATCAGTTAGAATTTCCACTGTTAGAGAGTGATAGAGTGGGACTACAGTCGCTCAAAAAAGTGTCCGAACATTATGGTTGATTACAGAATTCAGAAAAAATATCTGGCAACGATTTTTTTAGAAATTAGTGATCTGGCAACTTTCGTGTCACGTGACACGAAGGTTGCCAGATCACTAATTTGTAAAAAAAAAAATCGTTGCCAGATATTTTTTCTGAATTCTGTAATCAACCATAGTGTTCGGATACTTTTTTGAGCGACTGTACAAAATAAAATTCATTCTTTTGGTGAACGCCTGATATATGAATATAGCAGCATCAAACACTAGGCAGAATATTTGATGCATCAAATATTTGGCGGAAAATATTCGCCAGAAGCGAGTATTATTCTTCTAGTGTTTTTTTTTTTGTTTTTGGAAAATATTATTGACGGAAGTACATAGTTTTTTTTTCTCCTCCTCTGTTGGGGAATATTTTCTATTGATGGAAGAAAATGGTTAAACCCAATTTTATTGTTTTGCGAACAATTCAGGAACTTTAAAGCCCTTCTGAATAAGAAAAATGAAACATTTCTTCGAACACCTGTGAATTGCCGGTGAAATACGGATGGGAAACCATTGATGTAAAATATTCATTTTCTAAGAACATACTAAATGAATGTAGACTGAGTAATAAGATTTATTATTGAATTGTATCTCTACAAACGATGGGAGGTTTTCTTACGAAATTTCTCGCTTTCAAGCGATATTGATGAGCGACAGCGAGAGTTTTATCTTTGGTTGCTGTTATTTCTGGAATATTTCTCTGAGTACAGTTTCTTTTGTGTTGCAAAGTTCTCTAAGAAAGCATTTCATAAGGACTATTTTTCTCTCATCCATATTTATTACTGAACACCTCACTGTAATACATTAGACAAGATGAAAGAAGCTTTCTTTTCAAGATAAACGTTCAAGATAAAAGAGGCTTGCTAAAAATAAAACTGATCTGATTACGATTAAAGGAAAATCTATTTGCCCTTAATAAATAAAGTAATTTGAATTTATTTTTTCTAAACTTCGTTTTATTCAGTCCAAAAAAAATTTCAGCAGTCTTTTCTTTCAAAATGGGCATATATATATAAAAGCATAGGTACCACAGATTCATTTTCGTTCCAACAATATCAGCAAGTTGTTGAAATGCATTATGGTTGGGTTGGGTTGTTTTACCTTAGAGCGGCACTTCTTTTGCACACCATGGGCTAAATGGCCAGGTCACATGGACCCCGAAGGCTCAGAGAAGGTTGGGGGAGGGGACCCACTGGAACAGCTGTTGGGAGACAAATGGTAGCCTCCTGTCAAGGCCATCCAGCGTGTTTTTTAACGTGCACAGAGTATGGCTCTCCTGCACACGGGGCCACGGCTTAACGTCCCATCCGACGGACGGCGGCCTTTCCAAGCCCATCGGTGTCCCCTATTGACCGTGTGCAGGGCGGAGAGTTTTGCGTAGATAAGTCTCAACGCTGATCCAGCTGGGACTCGAACCTTTGGAACAGCATATTACGAGCCTGGCGCGCTACCGACTGAGTAACCCCCGCCCCATGCATTATGGTAACCACATCCCCAGGATTTAATTCCATTACTAACTGGGAATACCGTCCCGTAGCAGAGTGGTTAGCGCACTTGGCTACTGTTCTAAGGAACTGGGGCTCGATCCCTGGGTAAGGAGGCATGGATGTTCGTGTTGGTTGTCTACAGAGGTTCTGCCATCCTCTCAGACCTTCTACTATGGCATATAAACTGACAGTCTCCTGTCAGACCTCTGTGGCAAGCAGCTGCTTGAGGGAGTATTTATTATTCTATTTTTTATTGAAATGGGAATGCATTAATTCCTAGTACGTGATGAGCATGAAAGAATAAGATACTTCTTCTTTTATGGCCGCATAAAGTGCCAATTCACATAGTATTTTATACAATTATTATTCATCCATTATTGATCTCTTAGATCGAAAATCAGTATGAAATTAAACTATGAAGTACAGTCGCTCAAAAAAGTATCCGACACTATGGTCGATTACAGAATTTAAAAAAAATATCTGGAAACGATTTTTTTAGAAATTAGTGATCTGCCAACCTTCGTGTCACGTGACACGAAGGTTGCCAGATCACTGATTTCTAAAAAAATCGTTGACAGATATTTTTTCTGAATTCTGTAATCAACCGTAGTGTTCGGATTTTTTTAAATATATATAATGCGTATGAATATATAATGCAATGAATATGGAACGTGTGCAGTTACCGTTCACAGCAAACTGGAGCGGTTGCGGTTAATGTTCACAGCACATTGGATCGTGTGAGCTCACAAAGACCTGGATCGTGTGGGCTCACTCACGGAAATATTGAGCGTGTGCAGTTACCGTTCACAACAAACTGGAGCGTGTGCAGTAACTGCACACGCTCCAGTTTGCTGTGAACGGTAACTGGAGCGTGTACAGTTGATGTACACGCTCCAGATATTTTTCCTGAATTCTGTAATCACGTGACACGAAGGTTGCCAGATCACTAATTTCTAAAAAAAAATCGTTGCCAGATATTTTTTCTGAATTCTGTAATCGACCATAGTGTTCGGATACTTTTTTGAGCGACTGTACAATCTGTGTTCATTAATAAATTAAAGTTCAATGTTCAGCATTTTGTTTAACGCTTGCCTCTCTCGTGTCTCCTGTGAAACAGCAAGAGAGTTTCCTTCAGCCATAACTTCAATAATAATTTCTGACAACTTTTATTTCCACTCTTTATTTATTGGCATTATTTTAAATTGTCAGTGCATTAACACATTACCTAGTTGATAACAAAGGCTCTGTTTCTATATGGCCGGGGGTTGGTTCAGTCCGTAGCACGCCAGGCTCGTGATCTGCAGTTACCAGGTTCAAAATCCACCTGGGCCAGCGTTGAGATTGATCCCAGCTAAAATCCCCACCCTGCACTCGATGAGAAGGGACACCGATGGGCTTGGTACGTCGGATGGGAGTTAAGTCATGGCCCAGTGTGCGGGAGAGCCATACCCTGTGCACCTTAACGAACACGCTGGGTGGTCTTGACGGGAGACTACCATCTGACTCCTAAGATTCCACCCTCCAGCCTTCAGGATCCTTGTGACTTATTTAGCTCATTGCGTGTAAAAGATACCGCTCAGAGGAAAAATAACCCAGCTCTGTTCTATAAATTTAATTTATCAATCGAAAACTCACACTTTATGTGATAAAAATATGTGAGGGGTATCTGTGACCTCGTGTCAGCAATTACGCTAAAATTTGAAAGACATCAATGGTTAACAGCTAATGTTATTGCTAGCCAAGATGTCAAAATTTTCATAAATAACACCGCCAGATAATTTTCTCATGATTCCTTTCTCATTTATTATAATATGGTTGAAAATTACATTCAAGAAGCGTTTTTATAATGCATAAACTTCACAAAATTAGGAAAAAAATTGTTGCTTATAATGAGCTATATTAAGCTTCAAAGGGCAGTTTAATAATCGCATTATTATGTGCTAAATGTAAAAAGAAATAATAATATTAATATAGAATATCCATTATGGCGATTTAATCAACTTACCAACAATGCCAATGTAAAACAAAAATTTTGAATTAAACAACAGGATCACTCAAGAATTCTGAAATTTGAAGATGCTGCATTTGGTAAGTAGCTTAAAAGCTTGCATTCCTTTGTTCATAGTAAACGGAAAGCAAAAATCCTCTTAAATGCACGAAGTTTTAATTGAACTCTTGATGAAATTACTTCTGCGCCAAACTAAAACTCTTCTTACCGAATAAGCAGTTAACGTACGAATGAAGCGATGTTTTAATTCCGTGATCATCATTATCAAGTGAAGCACTTCCATAAGGTCAGAACGTAACGAACCATACGATATGCAAAGGAGAAAATTTCGTTAAAATTTTTAATTAAAGAATGTCGGTTCGTTAACTTTCTGTCTTCCTTAATACAGGCACTTATTATTTCCTGTTGTTCTGTTAATGGTATGGAAATGAGAAAATGGCACTCTGCACGATATTGATGTATATTTTATTCTTACAGTCAATAATGCACTGAAAATGAGTGGAACACAAATCATAAGATATATCGGACTGAAAGATAATTTAATAATATATGTTTAAGTACAGTCGCTCAAAAAAGTATCCGAACACTATGGTTGATTACAGAATTCAGAAAAAATATCTGTGAACGATTTTTTTAGAAATTAGTGATCGGGCAACCTTCGTGTCACGTGACACGAAGGTTGCCAGATCACTAATTTCTAAAAAAATCGTTCACAGATATTTTTTCTGAGTTCTGTAATCAACCCTAGTGTTCGGATATTTTTTAATATATATATAATGCGTATGAATATATAATGCAATGAATATGGAGCGCGTGCAGTTACCGTTCACAGCAAACTGGGGCGGTTGCGGTTAATGTTCACAACACATTGGATCGTATGAGCTCACAAAGACCTGGATCGTGTGGGCTCACTCACGGAAATATTGAGCGTGTGCAGTTACCGTTCACAGCAAACTGGAGCGGTTGCGGTTAATGTTCACAGCACATTGGATCGTGTGAGCTCACAAAGACCTGGATCGTGTGGGCTCACTCACGGAAATATTGAGCGTGTGCAGTTACCGTTCACAGTTACCGTCAAAGTTACCGTTCAACCATTACCGTTCAACCGATTACCGTTCACAGTTACCGTTCAAACTGGAGCGTGTGCAGTAACTGCACACGCTCCAGTTTGCTGTGAACGGTAACTGGAGCGTGTACAGTTGCTGTACACGCTCCAGATACTTTTCCTGTATTCTGTAATCACGTGACACGAAGGTTACCAGATCACTAATTTCTAAAAAAAATCGTTGGCAGTTTTTTTTCTGAATTCTGTAATCAATCATAGTGTTCGGATACTTTTTTGAGCGACTGTACACTTTAACTTTCCTTTTATTTAATATAGAGCCACACTTAGAAGGTCTCTGAATTTGAAATTACTTCTTTAAACATTAATTGAAGATTTAGGTAAATCTATCTGAATTTCTGTTTTCAACATTCATCATCATATTATATAGCAGGGGTATTTCGAACGGGCGAACGTGTGTGACGTCACTGATGGCGAGAATATTCAGTGGTTCACCAGGTACTTCACCTCTCGATCCCAAATTTGGTGTCATCGTTCTATTTTAGTCTAACTGTGTTGGGTTAAGAAACTGGGTTCCTAGATGATGTGGGCCTGGGGTAATCTTTCTGAAAGTGTCCGAAATTTCTGAGGGGGCTGCCGTCACCTACCTTAGAGAAAGAATATTGATTTTTATTCATAAAAGTAAAGAATGCAGCACATTTGTCATTTGACCCGCAAAGCTAAATAGCTTACCTGCAGGAAAGTGAATAAATTAAATTAAATATTGGTCATTCTACGACGAAAATGGTATTTTATCAAATATAATTCACGAAACACAACATAGTTAATTTGATTTTCCCCAATTTTTTTTTTCAGTTCGATTTTGAGTCTATTAAATGAATCTATATTTAATATTTCTATTGGGACAGCGTTAAATATAAGTGGTATTTGATATTCCGCGGCAATTTTTCCGTAATTATTTTTAAAAATTCCCTTGTGAATGGAGTAATATGCTGTCGATAAATTATATTATGAGCGTATTGAAGTTTCGCGCCAAACTTTTGGCGGGGGTTAAACTAATATCAATTTATTGACTTCAAAACTGTTCTGCCGTTTGATCAAGTCGGTAAACACCGCACTGGGGAGCTTTCTTCAATGCAGCGCCTTCGACAACGCGACCCTTGTAAAATAGCTGAAATCGGACGCTGAAAAAAGAATTTTACATAGAGGTAATCGTCCAAATGTCCGTGAACCGATGGTTGGTCGTTGTCAATATAATAAAGTCAATGTAAGTATAAGTCAAATATATTCGCCTTAGAAACCAAATGTGAAAAATATTCGACCTGGAATAAATCAAGACTTTTTTTTTATTAAAGATAGTATGCAATCTTATTGTTTTAATATACTCTCTACACTAGGGGTTCTCAACGTGGGGTACGCAGTAAAATTTTTTGGGTACGCCTTGAGAGCGCAAAAGTCGCTAGATATGTGTTACATATATATATGTTTTATTTTATTCCCGTTGTTATAACTATAGTTTTATCTATCTATACAAGGGGTACGCCAGTTACATACATATTTCCAGGGAGTTCGTGAAGCATAAAAGGTTTAGTTGGGTTGGGTTGTTTTACCACTGAGCGGCACTTTTTTGCAACCATGGGCTAAATGCCAGGTCACATGGACCCCGAAGACTCAGAGAAGGTTGGGGGAGGGGACCCACTAGAACAGCTGTTGGGAGACAGATGGTAGCCTCCCGTCAAGGCCATCCAGCGTGTTCTTTAACGTGCACAGATATGTCTCTCCCGCACACGGGGCCACGGCTTAACGTCCCATCCGACGGACGGCGGCCTTTCCAAGCCCATCGGTGTCCCCTACTGACCGTGGGCAGGGCGGGGAATTTTGCGGAGATAAATCTCAACGCTGACCCAGCTGGGACTCGAACCGGGAACTACAGATTACGAGCCTGGCGCGCTACCGACTGAGCCACCCCCGCCCCATAAAAGGTTGAGAATCACTGGTCTAATGATTCTTGACCTTTAGTCGTCTGCGGACCACACCAATATCCAGTAAGAAACATGGCCGACCTCAAATTTTATTCATTAAAATTCCGAAACAATCGATGTAGTTTAGGTTCAAGTATACAGTCAATGAATCTTTACTGAAACAAATTAGATACAAATGCAATTTGGAATATTTTACACTTAGGCAGAATCAAGAACAAATAAAGAGGGGTGATAATGATAATGATAAAGAGTATTTAATAGTTTTTTAATATTTATTTCGTCTCCGGTTAGCATCATTTCAAAAGGGGGAGTCATGGCCCCTCCCCCTCTCCTAGATCATGTTGCCTTGCTTGTAGCTATATTTAGATATACATATTTATTATATTTCACTCTTTGAGCAATTAAGAAGTAAACTTGTTTCCAAATAATTTAACCCGAAATTATGCAATCTATTGTTGTAAAAATAATAACTTTTCTTGGTTCACCGTTCACAAAAAAATAAAAAATAAATAAATACCCCCTCAAGCAGCTGCTTGCCACAGAGGTCTGACAGGAGCCTGCCAGTTTATATGCCAGAGTAGAAGGTCTGAGAGGATGGCAGGACCTCAGCAGAAAAACGACACACACATCCAGGGCCTAATCCGGGGCTCGAACCCAGGTCCCTTAGATCAGTAGCCAAGCGTGCTAACCACTCGGCAAGCAAATAATAAATTTCACCTTTCATTTTAGCTTCAAGGATTTTAATCTTTATATAGGAACCGAAACACTAATTATTTTCCAACAAATACAAGAGCAACATCTTTCTCAGACTACCAATATTTACCTGTTCCAGAAACTTTAGTCCCATTTTGATTCCAGAGAGTATTAGCTTCGTTCCCCATCGACCATGAGGCCACACAGCTTTAGCTCGTTTCACGATCTATTCAGAAGCCAAAGAGCTTCAGCTAGTTTCACGATCTGTTCAGAAGCCAAAGAGCTTTAGCTCGTTTCACGATCTGTTCAGAAGCCAAAGAGCTTTAGCTCGTTTCACGATCTGTTCAGAAGCCAAAGAGCTTTTGCTCGTTTCACGATCTGTTCAGAAGCCAAAGAGCTTTTGCTCGTTTCACGATCTGTTCAGAATCCAAAGAGCTTTAGCTCGTTTCACGATCTATTCAGAAGCCAAAGAGCTTCAGCTAGTTTCACGATCTGTTCAGAAGCCAAAGAGCTTTAGCTCGTTTCACGATCTGTTCAGAAGCCAAAGAGCTTTAGCTCGTTTCACGATCTGTTCAGAAGCCAAAGAGCTTTAGCTCGTTTCACGATCTGTTCAGAAGCCAAACAGCTTTAGCTCGTTTCACGATCTGTTCAGAAGCCAAAGAGCTTTAGCTCGTTTCACGATCTGTTCAGAAGCCAAAGAACTTTAGCTCGTTTCAAGATCTATTCAGAAGCCAAAGAACTTTAGCTCGTTTCAAGATCTATTCAGAAGCCAAAGGGCTTTAGTATCGTTTTCCTTCCAGACAGCTTTAACTTCATTTCCCCATCTAACCAGAAGAAGTTAAAGAGCTTTGCTATCATTTTTGCTGAGTGAGTTACGCAACGTTGTTTGTTTTATTTGAATATCATCAAATTGATAACTATACAGCTAAATTGCAATTCCAACCTTTTATTATAACTAAAGGACTTTTTTCTAAATATTAGGATATGTAATTACTCATTAAAGTAACTATGATTTAAATGGCTGCTATTATTGAAGGTAAACTACGCATGCGCGAGTCTCCCGTAGTGTTACCAAATTAAATTTTTAGTGTGCCGCGAATATTCATGGCGTAAAATAGTGTGCTGAGAGATAAAACTATTTGAGAATCATTCAATTAAGGTAGATTTAAATCTACACCGTACAGCCGCTCAAAAAAATATGCAAACGCTATGGTTGATTACAGAATTCAGAAAAAAATATCTGGCAACGATTTTTTTTAGAAATTAGTGATCTGGCAACCTTCGTGTCACGTGATTACAGAATTCAGGAAAAATATCTGGAGCGTGTACAGCAACTGTACACGCTCCAGTTACCGTTCACAGCAAACGGGAGCGTGTGCAGTTACTGCACACGCTCCCGTTTGCTGTGAACGGTAACTGCACACGCTCTATATTCATTGCATTATATATTCATACGCATTATATATATTAAAAAATATCCGAACACTATGGTTGATTAGAGAATTCAGAAAAAATATCTGGCAACGATTTTTTTAGAAATTAATGATCTGGCAACCGTGTCACGTGACACGAAAGTTGCCAGATCACTAATTTCGAAAAAAATCGTTGCCAGATCACTAATTTCTAAAAAAATCGTTGCCAGATATTTTTTCTGTAATCAACCATAGCTTTCGGATACATTTTTGAGCGACTGTACAACAGAATGCTCATTTGGGGAGAACATATTTTCACACGCTGAAGCTCTAAACCGTAAATCTCAAGTTGTAAGCCTGACCCGCTACTAATTAGATTGACGTAACGCTTTGCTGTTCAAGGTTCTGTTTCGTGTCTTGATTTATTTCTTCAAATATTTCGATGTCATCTTTTATACACATTAGGGAGTTTGTCTCTCTCTCTGCTTTGTCTGACATTTTGTTCGACATCTCCTTCTAAACGATTCCCCGCCCTGCCCACGGTCAGTAGGGGACACCGATGGGCTTGGAAAGGCCGCCGTCCGTCGGATGGGACGTTAAGCCGTGACCCCGTGTACGGGAGAGCCATAACCTGTGCACGTTAAAGAACACGCTGGATGGCCTTGACGGGAGATTACCATCTGTTTCCCAACAGCTGTTCCAGTGGGTCCCCTCCCCCAACCTTCTCTGAGCCTTCGGGGTCCATGTGACCTGGCCATTTAGCCCATGGTGTGCAAAAAAGTGCCGCTCAGAGGTAAAACAACCCAACCCAACTTCTAAACGATCAGAGCTAGGATCACTGAACTTACCTGAAAATTCCCCCGCCATGCCCTCGGTCAGTAAGAGACGCCGATGGGCTTGAAAAGGCAGCCATTCGTCGGATGGGACGTTAAACCGTGGTCTCGTGTGCGGAATACGCAGTGCACGCTAAAGAACACCCTGGATGGTCTTAATGAGACGCTACCATCTATCTCTTAACAGCTGTCCAGTTGGTCCCCTCTCCCCAACCTTCCCTGAGCCCTTGGGGTCCTCGTTACTTGGCCATTTAGCCAATTTTATGCAAAAAAAGTGTCGCTCAAAAGTAAAACTACCCAACACAGCTACCAAACTTCGTCTACCGCTTCATCTCACCGTAACTTAGTTCACCGTAATGTTTTACCCCAAGAAAATTAGGCCCTCCGCAAAACGTTCGCCGCGAAACGTCTGTCCGTTCATAATTTTGCGTATCAATAGCGATTCACAACTTTGATCCCTACATTCATGAGGTGAACGATTGCAGTACTCCCAAAAAATTACAGACACTTGAAATAGGTTTAATCCCGCCCCACCTCAATGAGGGACGCGATCCCTAAACCCTATTTAGCAAGTACTGAGTGGGACTACTATACCAAATTCGGTACCGATCGGTTCAGTACCTGCCGAGTTACGGGGAGGCGAAAACATCCGCCACCAGTTAAGTCACAGCGAAAATATGCAAACGAGTATCCTGGCATATTTTCAGAATATGCCTGGAAGTTTGCTACTCTGGATCATTTGGGGCGGGGATAGCTCAGTCGTAGCGCGTCAGGCTCATAATCTGTAGTTTCCAGGTTCGAGTCCCAGCTGGGTCAGCGTTGAGATTTATCTCCGCAAAACTCCCCGCCCTTCCCACGGTCAGTAGGGGACACCGATGGGCTTGGAATAGGACGCAGTCCGTCGTTAAGCCGTGGCTCTGTGTGTGGGAGACCATACCCTGAGCACGTTAATAGAACACGCTGGATGGCCTTGTCGGGAGGCTACCATCTGTCTCCCAACAGCTGTTCCAGTGGGTCCCCTCCCGCAACCTTCTCTGAGCCTTCAGGGTCCATGTGACCTGGCCATTTAGCCAATGATGTTCAAAAAAAGTGCCCCTCAGATGTAAAACAACCCAATGTGTATGTTTATATAGCGGAAAGATTCCATTATAATAGAGAGATTTCTTTCCCGTTTTAAAAAAAAACACTTTTTGCAAAAAAAGGGATTCCACTCATTCCGTTGGTAACCGCTTCACCTGCTCCTTTTCGTTGCTTTAAAGAATATTTTCGCAATAAAGAAAATCAGCGTTTTTTTATCTTACATATTTAAATCAAACCCATTAATACTTTTAATTTTTTTCCCATTTCTTTTGTTTTTTTTTTTCTGTCCGTTGAGTTTTAACGATTTGATAACGAACAGAGAAATCTTTTTCTTCTTCCTAGTTGTTTTGTAGTAGCGGGCGATAATGAGACGGAAAAAAAAGAAACATTTCAATTAATTTGTTTCATTTAGTTGAGATTAAATTGAAGTTTCTTTTGCCACTTTCAGCTGTCGCTTAACAAGACGAATCTCGTTTACTTCAGTAGCAAGATGAATCTCGTTTACTTTAGAAGCAGGATGAATTTCATTTACTTCAGTAGCAACTTGAATTTCGTTTACTTTTGTAGAAAGTTGAGAAAATTACTGGAGTTCGATTCTTTATTTTCCTCCTGAAAGAGAAATCGTTTTTCATCATTAAAAAAGTTGGAAAAGGGTTTTTTATGCTAAGAAAGCACTGTTTTATTATCGCGTAAAACCGATTTTTTTCCGTCGTATTTTGGTTGTATTCCAAACGATCCAATTCCCATACTAGTCAATCATTTTAAGAATCGATTCCCCCTCCCCACACACAGAATTTCAATTTCTATCCCCCTCCCCAATATTAACCTTAGGACCCAGCAAAGAATAGAGCCTAAAATGTGATCTAAAAGTGAATACCCAAAAGAGTATCTTACGCGGGATTAGATTTTAGAGTCTGAGTGTAAGGGCAAAATCATGTATAGTCAAAATTGCCTTTGAAAATGCCTTAAAAGGTCCATAAAGAGTACAAATTGTTTTTGTGCATTCAATAACCCTTTACAGTAATATGTATTATAAATGTATAATATATACAGATTTTACAGTATTCTGTATAATAAAAAGTACATACGAAAAAACACATAAAAAGACATATTTTTAATTACATAAAAGAGAGAGATATGGAAGAATAGGGTTGGATGTTTTATCTCTGAGCGGCACTTTTTTTTACACAAAATCGGCTAAATAGGTAGGTCACAAGGATCCCGAAGTCTCAGAGAAGGTTGGAAAAGGGTTGGGTTGTTTTACCTTTGAGCGGCACTTTTTTGCACACCATGGGCTAAATGGCCAGATCACAAGGACCCCGAAGGCTCAGAGAAGGTTGGGGGAGTAGACCCACTGGAACAGCTGTTGGGAGACAGATGGTAGCCTCCCGTCAAAGGCATCCAGCGTGTTCTTTAACGTGCACAGGGTATGGCTCTTCCGTACACGAGGTCACTGCTTAACGTCCCATCGGACGGACGGCTGCCTTTCCAAGCACAGCGGTGTCCCCTACTGACCGTGGGCAGGGCGGGGAGTTTTGCGGAGATAAATCTCAACGCTGACCCAGCTGGGACTCGAATCTGGGAACTGCAGATTACGAGCCTGGTGCGCTACCGACTGAGCCACCCCCGCCCCTAGTTGGGAAGGGAACACACTGTAAGCTGTCAGGAGACAGATAGTAGCCTCCTGTCAAGACCATCCAGCGTGTTCTTTAACGTGCACAGAGTATGGCTTAACGTCCTATCTGACGGACTGCGGTCGTTCGAAGCCCATCGAGTTTTGTGGAAAGAAATCTTAATACTGGCCCAGGTGGGACTCGCACCTAGGAACTACAGATTCCGAGCCTGGCATGCCTTCCCCTTTGGGGTTGGGGAACGGGTAGAAGGATATTTGTTATGAAATATATGAAAGTCTCCAGCCAAGGATGTTTCCTTAACGTGTACAAGATATGTCTTCCTCCTGCTAATGGGATCATTGATAAACGAACCATTGGATGGATGTTTAAATCAAAGAAGAAACCTAACCCAGGTCTCTAAAAAGTGAAACAAAATCCGGGTCTCCAAAACATGACACAAAGGCATCAGAAACATTCAAGTCTTTAAAACAGTGAACAAATGTTTCAGAAACATCCAGGTCTCTAAAACGTAAAACAGAGGTATTAGAAGCATCATCCAGGTCTCTAAAACTGGAACACAAAGGCATCACAAACATCTAGGTCTCTGAAAACGAAAACAAAGGCATCACAAACATCCAGGTCTCTAAAAAATCGATTTGAAAAAAAAATTGGGCATCGGAAAAAGCCAGGTCACTAAAAATGGAAAACGAGGGCATCAGAAACAACGAGGTCTCTAAAAAATGGAAATCAAAGGCATCAGAAATATCGAGGTGTCAAAAACGGAAAACAAAAGCATTGGAAACATCCAAATCTCTAAAACGGAGAAGAAAGGCATAGGAAACATCTAGGTCACTAAAAATGGAAAACAAAGGCGTGGGAAACATTCAGGTCTCTAATGACCAATTCCAGGAGTATTGTTCTGCCCCTGCGATTGTCTCTTGCATCTTCCTACCCCAGATTTCCAATCCACGATTTAAACAACAGATGAAGAATTCATCTCCGTCATCTTTCTCGCAAAATGCATCTACATCGAATGCGCATCGCAAATACCTCAGTGAGAAGCATTTCACAGCAAAAAAAAAAGACGACAAATCATCTCTCTTTCCATTCGTGTTATGAATATTTTATGGGGATTTTCAAGAAATGACTTCCTGCTGCATGGTAATAACAAAGGGGAATCAGACGAGCGAGTATACAGACGGCGAAATGCACTAGGAAAAGCTTTCACCGAATACGAAGGTAGAATTCTCCGAAACTTACCTCAAAAGAGTGACGTTCAGTCAGCAACATATCAGCATCCACAGTCGAGAGAAAAAAAAAATGTCTTTTCATATCGTCTCTTTGTGATCGTCGGAGTATCATTCTCATAACACTTCGATGATATCAGGAAAGCCGCAAATAATTCTGCCATGTTCCGGAACTGAATTTCAGCTTCGTAATCCGCAGAAAAATAGATGTTTAAGAAATAAAAATAGATTGCAGAAGCGGCTTCAGATGTTGCTAGTGTACCTCTTTCAAACTTCCGGCAAAAAATAAGAGAGTAAGGGAAAAAATAAATGGAATAAAACACGTCTGCGAGTTTCTCATCCTTTACAGAAAAGTCTAAACGGGATGTGTTTTCCAGAAGAGTTAACTGTTTAAGAGAGTTTGCAGGAAGCGAGCGCAGTGCACAGAGATCAAGAAAAGAAGCATTTTCTGAATATCGTAGAATGATTGAGAGCGTGTCAGTGATGGCAAAAAGTACTTTGTCATGGCAAATAGGAAAAATGCGCTATAACCAAAAAAAGATGAAAAAAAAAAGCTTTAGTTTGGTTCTTTAAGCACGAACTTCCATCTGAGGCTTGCGATCCGTTCCAACAAGATACATTTAGTTTTTATCGCACTGTTCGGCGTCCCTCTAAGCTGTACATACTTTTAGGTAATGCGGTGTCACAATTTTTCTTTGTCTCGTGGTTTTGTTTTACCATAAATTTCAATTGATGGTACACTTCTTCTTTAATGGTCTCTCTAACTGTCTTTTAAATTGTTCTTTGTAGTGACATTTATAGGAATACTGCTGCTTAGAGTATCCAATAAAATATGGATACCTTGTTTTCCTTTGGCGGAGATAAGCCTTTACCAAAGAGTAAACCCCTACCAATTTTGTAAAGCAAATAACAATAGAAGGAATCAGCTTAAATCTGCAATGGTACTGAAGTTACGACAAATCTTTTAATGTTTGTACAGTCGCTCAAAAAAGTATCCGAACGCTGTGGTTGATTACAGAATTCAGAAAAAATATCTGGCAACGTTGCCAGATATCTTTTCTGAGTTCTGTAATCAACCATAGTGTTCGGATATTTTTTATATATATATATAATGCGTATGAATATATAATGCAATGAATATTGAGCGTGTGCAGTTACCGTTCACAGCAAACTGCAGCGGTTGCGGTTAATGTTCACAGCACATTGGATCGTGTGAGCTCACAAAGACCTGGATCGTGTGGGCTCACTCACGGAAATATTGAGCGTGTGCAGTTACCGTTCACAGCAAACTGGAGCGTGTGCAGTAACTGCACACGCTCCAGTTTGCTGTGAACGGTAACTGGAGCGTGTACAGTTGCTGTACACGCTCCAGATATTTTTCCTGAATTCTGTAATCACGTGACACGAAGGTTGCCAGATCACTAATTTCTAAAAAAATCGTTGCCAGATATCTTTTCTGAGTTCTGTAATCGACCATAGTGTTCGGATACTTTTTTGAGCGACTGTACTTTGCAATCATGATTCATTTGACTTCAATGTTAAATCTTTGGATTTATTTGAGGGCGAATAGAGATTAGTTCGGGACCTGGCTTTGTCGTGATGGGCCCAAGCGGCCTCAGTAATAAAACTCAGTAAATAATAAAACAGTCGAACCCTTTTCTTTTTACTCTGACTGTGTACTTTGGTGCATTCAATGGTTCCTATTTAAAATTTGATTACCACATTGACGAATATATTTCCATTATTCATTACTGTATTTGTCTGATAAAAACACTGTTTTGCTCATCATTTTAAATGGAATTCTTCTGTAGGGGTGCCAAGTTATAGATAACGTTGACAGACACTTAAAGGCCACTTAGAGGTAAAACAACCCAACTCAAATTTATTTCCCGATTCCGTAATGGACGAATGAAATTCTCGAATAGAAATTAGAGTGGTTGAAAAATAAACAAGGCTCTTCACTAAAGGTCTGTGTAACGTCTTTAATGAAGTCGTTGTCAGGAAATGTGCATCGGTCTTGTAAACAGCGTAAAAGATAGCGCATGCGTGGTTACGGTTGCTAATGACGCCCTGTACCTACATTTAGACGTATAAGTGACAACAGGCATGCCACAATGGCGACGCAAAATGTGTGTATTCGTTCCATCATGCTGTACGAATTCAGAAATGGCGTCGGTGTCCAAGAGGGTTTGCGTAAACTTATGCTAACACTCTTGGACACCGGAGACCTTCTATATGAGCTTCATTGCTTGCTTAGCAAAAGGTCGATGGTTTTCTTGACAGAATTATTATAAGGGATGAAAAGTTGATCGTTTATGATAATGTTGTGCCTAAAAGATCATGGTGTCAAACAGCAGAATCGTCCTAGGCCATCGCAAAACCAGAACTGCATTCCTGTAAAGTGATGTTCTGTTGTTGGTGGGATTGCAGGAGTATTATCCACTATGAACTTTTAAACTGGTCCGAACCATCAACTCCGATGTCTACTGTGAGTAATTCGACAGTTTAAGTGCAGCACTGAAGGCCCAATGCCCGGCGTTGGTTAACAGAAAAGGTGTCGTGTTCCACCAGGACAACGCAAGGCCCATGTTGCATTACGGGTTGGGTTGTTTTACCTCTGAGCGGTGCTTTTTTTGCACACCATGGGCTACATGGCCAGGTCACCAGGACCCCGAAGGCTCAGAGAAGGTTGGGGTAGGGGACCCACTGGAACAGCTGTTGGGAGACAGATGGTACCTCATGTCATGACCATTCAGCGTGTTCTTTAATGTACGACTCTCCCACACACGGACCACGGCTTAACGTACCATCCAACGGACGACGGCCCTTCCAATCCCATTAGTGACCCCTACTGCCCGTGGGTAGGGCGGGGAGTATTGCAGATGTTGCTGCGTCAATTGGGTTGGGAAATAATCCCTCCATGTTCCCCGGACTTGACTTCACCAGATTTCCATCTGTTCCGATCCCTCAACAATTTCATTTCGATAGGAAGTTTTGGAATGACAATAAGGTGAAAGAGTGGATTGCCGACTTCGTTGCCAAGAAGGACAAGAGTTTGTTTAGGAATGTCGCCTACATACTTTGTAGCTTGTTGGAATATCTACTAATGGTAATTACGTTCTTGATTAATAGCACATTGGTTACCATAGGAACGATTATTCTTTCATGTCTCTTGCTTTCCCCTTACTTTTTGCATGAATCCTATGTATATATATTGATGTTAATTTTACATGAATATTTATGGAATAGCGCTTTTTCACACTCAAAAATCAATTTTAACTTCACTAAGTTAAGGGTGGGGGTGGCTCAGTCGGTAGCGCGCCAGGCTCGTAATCTGTAGTTCCCAGGTTCGAGTCCCAGCTGGGTCAGCCTTGAGATTTATCTCCGCAAAATTCTCCGTCCTGCCCACGGTCAGTAGGGGACACCGACGGGCTTGGTAAAGGCAGTCGTCTGTCATATGGGACGTTAAGCCGTGGCCCCGTGTGCGGGAGAGCCATACCCTGTGCACGTTAAAGAACACGCTGGATGGCATTGACGGGAGGCTACCATCAGTCTCCTATTCCAGTGGGTCCCTTCTCTGAGCCTTCGGGGTCCTTGTGACCTGGCCATTTAGCCCATGGTGTGCAAAAAAAGCACCGCTCAGAGGTAAAACAACACAATTCACTAAGTTAAACTCGAAAAGGCATCTTCTTTGCATGAAGATATCTGTAGCGAACCTTAAGATGTTTGGAGAACTGTAAAAGTTTGAAATAGTTTTTCTGCTGCTGTTATTTTGACGTCACGAATGAATTCTTTACACTCACTCAAATCATATTGAGCATGTCCTTTATCTGCTACGTTTTAAATTTCAAGATAAAGCCACAATATTTCTTATTTTGAATTTGTACCTTATTATTATACGCTTTTATACGCTCTAAAGTTTTCGATTCCTTCTTAATCACTTATACATTATTCATTACAGTTTTACAGCAGATACATTATTCTCATGCATAATAAATGGGGAAAATACTGCTATGTGGATCACAAATCCTGGGCTGTTTTTATGTAAACATCGTCCATTTGCAACGAATAAATAATACATGATGTGACAATATTCTCTTAGTATTCGAAGTGTAAGATGGTCTCATTGAGGAAGGCAATGTCTGTCGTAAGAATTTATATGAAATATTAATTAGAGCGTTAATTAAATCAAATGAATATTTTCAAGTTAGAGTAATGATTCTTCTAAAACTATTTCGTTTCTTAGTTTGCATTTTCAGTTGTTTTTTTTTAATTTCAGTTTGCGGAATGATTCTTCTAATATTACCCTCTTTTTTTTAGTTCCAGCACATTTTTTTTTTCGTGTGGGTTGTTGGGTTGGGTTGTTTTACCTCTGAGCGGCACCTTTTTTTGCACACTACGGGCAAAATGGCCAGTCACAAAGACCCCGAAAAGGTTCATAGAAGGTTGAGGAAGGGGACCCACTGAACAGCTGCTAAGAGACAGATGGTAGCCTCCTGTCACAGCCCATATAGCAAGTTCTTTAACAGCACAGAGTACGTTTCTGATGCACACAGGGCCACGGCTTAACATCTTATGAAATGGACGGCGGCCTTTTTCAGTTTAAAGGCTTCCCTTTCTGAACTGAAAGCAAGGGGAAGGTTTAGCGCAGATAAATCTTATGCTGGGGCAGATGGGGTTTCGAACCTGGGAACTACGGGTTACGAGCCAGCCGCAATATCTACTGAGCCAACTCCTTCTCACTTTTTTTGGGGGGAGGGGGAGAGGGGATTAGTTATTTTTTTAAAGACAAAGTTTGTAACCTGATGCTTCTAGGTTCGGAATCCCCCTCTGTCTGTATTGAGATTTTTCCCCGTTAACCCGCCTTTTGTTTTTATTTGTTGAGAAAGTAAACACTGAAGAGGTTGTAAAATTCCGCCTGTTTGTACGAGAGGCTAAACCTTGGATACTTGTGCAGAAGAGAGCCTCTTAACAGCTGTCTGGCGGAACCTAGGTTGGGGTTCTTATAACCTGGTCATTTAATCCTATTTTTCACAGCTAAAACACCTCAATTATTTTTTCAGTACCGTCATAAAAGAGCTCTCATGCTCCCAAATCTCATCAACAACCTACAATATAAAGCAACATCTCCATTAACTATTTTGTTTATCCTATAACATGACCATGAATTGAAAAGTTTCTAAATAACACTCCATTCCCGCTTCTGTTCACTCTCCTTTCTAAACTCCCACCGTTTCAATAATACACTATCTAACAAACTAGAGAACTTCGCAGAATTGCATCCCACCCACTTGCACTCAACTTTCGTTTAAGTCAGTGAAAGTTTAATGTCTTCTTTTATACCAATGTACAAGAGATACTGTGTCCCAAAGAGCTGGTTTAAAAGTCTTTCGGTGATTCTCTGATGCCGAGAGTTTTACGTTCCCCTTTGTTATCATGGTCCTTGGTTCTCTACAAAAGAGAATTGCATTATCTACCTTTTAAAGGTTCTTTTTTTTAACTTTCTCTCTTCCACATATGAATTAGATAGGAAAAATGGAACGTCCTGTCGACATTTCATTCTTTTGCTAATGTCTGTTCAGTAAGTAGGTATATTAAAAAAAAAAAACTTTTTAAAGCTGCTCTTCTTCTATTAACTGGTTTATTCGTTTCGTTGCGATTCCGTGCGTCTTATCGTAATAGAATCCTTATCTATAAAAGCATTTTTTTCCTATGATGTCATTAGCAGACTCTTCTCTGAACGACAATACGCAGAATAATAAAATGCCTGAATCTATCTTTTTTAAAAAAAACCTCACAATTTGAAGCTTGTTAGTCATTTTAATCTTTAAAAATATAATTTGTCCTTCACTCATTAATTTTTCTTGTCGTTTTTTTTTTTACTTTCAAAAAGCAATTTTTTTGTTGTTTTTTTAAGTTGACTAAAGAATATTTCAGAATATTTTAGTTTTCTTTCTGTAATATGTTTTTTAAGTATGCTCCAGTCAATTTACCAAAAAAAAAAATCATACAGTACTTGACCCAAAAATTTTGGATAATCTTTTGCATTTATTTATTTGGTTACTTTTTTATTTATTTATATGATTAAAACAGATCTAGGGCCAATTTCAGTAGTCACTGTGTGCATATATACCTATAAACAGTAATATGGCACAAAACCTTAGGTAATTTGTGTATGTCAAGTACATGTTTGAGTACGCGTCTGTGTCTATATGTATATGCAGTATATCTGGAAGTTAATTTTGCCAAAAACATTTACTATATTTTTTTGAAAAAAATAACGTGTTAATCTGAAATAGCTGAAACAATTTTAAATTTTAAAATTTTTCGCTGAAACACGAATATAAAAAAGGAAACATATATTAATAATTTACATACCAGTCCACTCGGAAGGGGGCTGGAGTATTGTAGATCCCCCTTCCCCCTAATTTCGTCAGGCCTGGGACGGGAATTAACTGGCAAGCTATTAAGAAACAGATTTTAAACTCCCGTCAACACCATCCAGCATGTTCTTTAACGTGCATAGTGTATGGCACACCTTCACACGGGCAGCGTCTTAAAATCTCATCCGACGGACGGCAGCCTTCCAAGCCCATCTGTCCCTTTTCTGACCGAGGGCAGGGTGAGGTTAGTCGGAGATAAATATCGACGTTCGCCAAGGTGTGACTCGAACCTCGGAACTACAGATTAAGAGACTGGCGCGCTACCGACTGAGCAGACCCTCGCCCAATATTTTTAGGGAGTTTATTTAGAAATACTATTGCATAAGCTCCATGTTTAAACAAAATAACACTACACAAATAATATTATTAATAAAAATAATTAAATACAGTTTACCTTCGTTGTAATATTGCACGTTAGGACTGCCTGTTACTTTAAACTAGTACAGATCCCCTAATCTGAAAGCTTAGTGATAATTTGAATTATAAGATTGCATTTTGTGTTGATGAACAATATGAGCATGTGAGAAAATATCTCCAAAACATACTCCTCATCGTCTTTATCTTGGCACCTCTCACAACTAGACGAAATATTTCAAAACAAACAAACCCATATCAAGCAGTGCTTACAATCAAAACAATGAAAGTGACCTTAAACAGGACTGAACACACTAATTAAAACAGATAGAATTCTCTTTAACTCTTCTGGAATTGCCCAAAATGGATGAAAAAAACAAACAAACGAAAATTTGGTCTATTCATCGCCATCACAACTTCTACGAAGGTCTCATCCCACCACTAAAGCACCTTGCTGTAGCCATTAAGTGAGACTGTCCTGCTACCAAAAACGACAACTCTATTATGCCTAGCTAATGGACGCGGCTGTTGCCTGTCGCAGTCAATGTTCTTCCCATTTGTAAGGAACGTGACGTAACGGAAACCCTTCTTCGTCTCTTATGAGGCTTACAACGCACGTTTCTTGTAAGTGTTGAAGAGATAGCTTCTTCTTGAAAGAGATGCTTCCTTGTTACCTAGTCAGAAGGAAAATCCGGGGCGGGGGTGGCTCAGTCGGTAGCGCGCCAGGCTCGTAATCTGTAGTTCCCAGGTTCCAGTCCCAGCTGGGTCAGCGTTGAGATTTATCTCCGCAAATTTCCCCCCCCCCACTGCCCACGGTCAGTAGGGGATACCGATGGGCTTGGAAAGGCCGCCGTCCGTCGGATGGGACGTTAAGCCGTGGTCCCGTGTGCGGGAGAGCCATACCCTGTGCTCGTTAAAGAACACGCTGGATGGCCTTGACGGGAGGCTACCATCTGTCTCCCAACAGCTGTTCCAGTGGGTCCCCTCCCCCAACCTTCTCTGAGCCTTCGGGTCCATGTGACCTGGCCATTTAGCCCATGGTGTGCAAAAAAGTGCCGCTCAGAGGTAAAACAACCCAACCCAGAAGGAAAATGCTAATTTGCTGGATTTGCTAATTGCAAATGGATGGGTTTGGAACGAATGCCGTTCGTTGAACTGTTTTACCTCTGAGCGGCACTTTTGTGCACATAATGGTCTAAATGGTCAGAGCACAAGGACCCCGATGTCTCAGAGAAAACTCCCAAGGCTCAGAGAAAAATGGGGAAGGGGACCCACTGGGGAGCTGTTAAGACACAAATTGAAAGATGTAAGCATCTCGTCAAGGTCATCCAGCGTGTTCTTTAACGTGCGCAGAGTATGGTTGTTCTACACACTCAACCACGTCCAACTGCTACGGCCTTTCTACGCACACCCATGTTTCCTTTCTGAGAGAGAGCAGGTCGTAGTTTAGCGGAGATAGTTCTCAACTCTGAAACAGTTGGGACTCGAACCTGAGAACTTCAGATTATGAGTCAGGTACGCTACGACTGAGCCAACATACGCTCATCCTTGTCCTATAGATGGGACGTTAAGCCATTTCCAAGAATACTAGGAGAGTAATAAATTTTGTATTTCAAGTGTTGAAGAGATAGTATGGAAATCTCTTCTTTAAAGAGATTCTTCCTTGTTATCTGGTAAGAAAGAAAATCTTAATTTGCTTTTTCAATGGAGAGAAAATAATTCATTTAGTCGTTGTTTTCCTGTTATTTGACTTTATTAAAAAACACTCAAAGAAACGCTGTATCGTCTTCATGTGAGGTTTCCATCTGTCTCTTAACAGCTGACCAGTGGCTTCTCTTCCTATATCCATCTCTGAGCCCTGTGGTCATGTACCTAGAGTAGGAAGGTCGGGGGTGGCTCAGTCGGTAGCACGCCAGGCTCGTAATCTGTAGTTCCTAGGTTCGAGTTCCAGCTGGGTCAGCGTTGAGATTTCTCTCCGCAAAATTCCCCGCCCTGCTCACGGTCAGTAGAAGACACCGATGGGCTTGGAAAGGATGCCGCCCGTCGGATGGGACGTTAAGGCGTGGCCCCGTGTGCGGGAGAGCCATATCCTGTGCACGTTAAAGAACACCCTGAATGGCATTGACAGGACTCTACCATCTGTCTCCCAACAGCTGTTCCAGTGGGTCCCTCACCCAACCTTCTCTGAGCCTTTGGGGTCCATGTGACCTGGCCATTTAGCCCATGGTGTGCAAAAAAGTGCCGCTCAGAGGTAAAACAACCCAGCCTATAGTAGGGGTTCTCAACATGGGGTACGCGGTAAAGGTTTTTGGGGTACGCCCTGAGAGCTCAAAAGTCGCTAGGTATATGTTATATATATATGTTTTACTTTATTTCCATTGTTATATTATAACTATAGTTTTATATAACTATACAAGGGGTACGCCAGTTACATACACATTTCCAGGTGATACGTGAAGCATAAAAGGTTGAGACCACTGACCTAGAGTATTGTGTCCCCAAAAGTGACGTTCATAAGCAAATCAAGCAATCAGATCCTTAATGCCTTGGCCGGGGGTTGGTTCAGTTGATAACGCGCTAGGCTCGTAATCTGCAATTCCCAGGTTCGAGTCCCACTTTGGCGGGCGTTGAGATTTATCTCCGCTAAACCTTTCCTACCCTGCGTGAGAAAGAAGACACTGTTGGGCATGGAAAGACCGCCGTCCTTTGAATGGGACGTAAAGCCGTGGCCCCGTGTGCAGGAGAGCTATACCCTGTGCACGTTAAAGATCAAGCTTGATGGCCTTGACCAGAGGTTTCGACTTTTCCCCCCTAACGGCTGTCCGGCGAGTCCCCTTCCTCCGACCTTCCTTGAATTCTTGGGGTCCTTGTGACTTGGCATTTAGCCCACTGTGTGCACAAAAAATTGGACGTTCCGACAACTTTTTCTTCTTCTTTGAGTTTCGCATTTTACATTCTTTTTTACCCCACAAGGTCCTGTTAATCCTCACCACTTTCATGAACTACTTTTTTATCTCTGAACCTCACCTTTTAGAAGAACATTCTTTTTTTTACCCCCAGATAAAGGTGTTATCTTCATCGTTTCCATTAGCAAATTTTTATCTTTAAATTTCACTTTTTAGATGAACAATTTTTTTATTTTTACAAAATTTTCGAATCCGACTGTCTGCGGAACAGTCTTTCGTATTTGATCGTCGTTTCAATGAATCGTGATCAATGAACCATGAATCACTTTATTTATTTTCTTCAACCCATATTGCAACAATAGTTACATTAATATTTTGGGAAACAAATTTATCTGCAGAAAGAAGAAATGAATAATAATGATAGGAAGAAAATGATGATAATAAATATAAATACAAGTGAGAAAAACTAAATCTCCTAACGTTTCTTAAAAGGAATAACTACCAGAGAATTTAAGCCACAAACTAATAAAAAATGCTGCCTTTAGACATTACTATTTATACACAAGCATAAAATAGCTAACACGAAAAAAATGGAATTAAATATATATATAAAAAAAAGCAGTCAATTTCCGTCTACTCTTTACAAATGGTGGTGTTTTGCGAACTATAACTGTTTGTGTATGTGAGAGTCAATCACTCTTTCAGTAGATATTTTATAATCTACTCAAGTGGCCGATAACCTCACTTAACTACACATGTACTATGTACGTATATACTCTTTATTCACCAATTACATGTTGGAAAGGCCGCCGTCCGTCGGATGGGACGTTAAGCCGTGGCCCGTGTGCGGGAGAGCCATACCCTGTGCACTCTAAAGAACACGCTGGATGGCCTTGACGGGAGGCTAGCATCTGTTTCCTAACAGCTGTTCCAGTGGGTCCCCTCCCCCAACCTTCTCTGAGCCTTCGGGGTCCATGTGACCTGGCCATTTAGCCCACGGTGTGCAAAAAAGTGCCGCTTAGAGGTAAAACAACTCAACAACCCAACTCTTTACTAACCAATTACATGAAAGAGCGACTTAATAACAGAAATAACGACTGCCACCCGGGAAACACCGCAGAGTTTGCACTCTACAGGCTAAACGAAGCCTTCTTGGCTTACAAAGGAACCACTTGCAGCAAGCCAGATGAGCGGCAATCACCGCCGAACATCCTGAGAGCTCTCTCGTAGCTCTCTATGAGTTGAAACTCTCCTGCTAAGTACGGCCACGTCGCAAAGAGAGCCAGCTTCCATAGACGTAATGTACACTTTTCGATTGCAACACCCTCTTAACATGGCAAATGTGTGCATTGCTGTGAAGCCACCAAGCCAGGGAAAGGAGAGAGAGTTCCCTACATTATTTTTTCACTACCGAGCAAGATCTTCAATTGCTTACACCACGTGACTAATTTTACATACACTTATATCACGGTTGAAGGTGTCGTAAGTTCATGGTGAAATTAGTCTCTAATGAAGGGCTCCCTACACATGCACTTTGACTCTGAAAAATGTTCATTTCCAAATCCCTTTGTAATTATGAAAAACTCACGGAAAGCCGATTAGATCTTGAATCGGTACCAAGAAAGCTCCCCTTAATCCCAAGTATCGACGAACCAAACTAAAAAAGCCAGGCTGTGAGACACACAGTTGAATTGATGTATATGGTGAGGGTACCTTAGAGGGGGCAAACTGTACCCTGTCACAGCCCCCCCCCCCATTCACACATCATTCATTCACCTTCATCACATTCGCTACTTCACATGCCACGAGTTAAAGTTGTACTCGCTACTGTATATATCCCAAAAGGCCCTCCCCTTCTAACGTGGGGGCGGGGGTGGCTCAGTCGGTAGCGCGCCAGGCTCGTAATCTGTAGTTCCCAGGTTCGAGTCCCAGCTGGGTCAGCGTTGAGATTTATCTCCGCAAAATTCCGCGCCCTGCCCACGGTCAGTAGGGGACACCGATGGGCTTGGAAAGGACGCCGTCCGTCGGATGGGACGTTAAGCCGTGGCCCCGTGTGCGGGAGAACCATATCCTGTGCACGTTAAAGAACACGTTGGATGGCCTTGACGGGAGGCTACCATCTGTCTCCCAACAGCTGTTCCAGTGGGTCCCCTCCCCCAACCTTCTCTGAGCCTTCGGGGTCCATGTGACCTGGCCATTTAGCCCATGGTGTGCAAAAGAGTGCCGCTCAGAGGTAAAACAACGCAACCCAACCTTCTAACGAGTATAAGAGAAAAGCATGTGAGGTGTCCAAAGAGCAGTAGATAATAGAAATATACATCACAAAGAACATACATAATCACGCAAATACCACACATCTTATATTGAAAAGAGGGGGCGAAACCCCATCCTTGGGTTCGTGCCAGTAGGCTGGAAATTTCGTCTCGGCCATTTGTGAAAGCCTCCCTCTCCCCCCCCCCCCACCCCGCCAAGACCCCAAGGAGAGGGTTCCAAAAGTGATTGGTGAGCATGGTCACCAGCCCCTCCTGAGACAATTGTAGATATTTTCAATAAAAATGATTTCGGGTTTCTTACTTGTATAACCTATCAACAGATGGCAGCAGGCATTTCCCATATCAACCATAAAAAAGAACTACAATATTAGAACAAAGTGCAGAAACCTATAAACATCGATATGATCCAGGGCGCACAAAACTGAAACATACATTGACTTATATGTTTGCAAGATGATTAAATGCATTGATTTGCATATTAGTTTTAAAATATTCTGCGAAATTACTCAAAATAAAACTCCGCAAAATTCCCCGCCCTGCCCACGGTCAGTAGGGGACACCGATGGGCTTCGAAAGGCCGCCGTCCGTCGAATGGGACGTTAAGCCGTGGCCCCGTGTGCGGGAGAGAGCCATACCCTGTGCACGTTAAAGAACACACTGGCTGGCCTTGACGGGAGGCTACCATCTGTCTCCCAACAGCTGTTCCAGTGGGTCCCTTCCCCCAACCTTCTCTGAGCCTTCGGGGTCATTGTGACCTGGCCATTTAGTCCATGGTGTGCAAAAAAGTGCCGCTCAGAGGTAAAACAACCCACCCAAACAATTCAAAATAAACATACAACGGCTTTTCCAGCTATCGTAAAATTCACTCCTGAAAGGGATAAAATACCCATTGAAGAACTTTATGGTCAGCTACCACTGTACCCAAATAACCATGGGTGTGAGATAGTTTGAAACACTAATTAAATCGCATTAAATATTCCAAGAGAAAGACAAACCACAGTTGCAACGGGCTAAAATGATTGCACTGCGCATGTGCAGATCGCCCCCTTACAGTTGTTTTTGCGCCTGCACAGCAATTTGCCACTTTCAGCTTCGGCAAAATTCCGCAGAACGGCGCCACTTACGCTTGTGCGAAGCATGGAGGTAGGAAAAGAGGGAGATGCCCTATCGCTTGAAAACAGTAACCGACTTCGCCATATTGCTCTTACTCGTAAGCTTGGGTTGTTTTACCTCTGAGCGGTACTTTTTTGCACACCATGGGCTAAATGGCCAGGTCATATGGACCCCGAAGGCTCAGAGAAGGTTGGGGGAGGGGACCCACTGGAACAGCTGTTGGGAGACAGATGGTAGCCTCCCGTCAAGGCCATCCAGCGTGTTCTTTAGAGTGCACAGGGTATGGCTCTCCCGCACACGGGGCTACGGCTTAACGTCCCATCCGACGGACGGCGGCCTATCCAAGCCCATCGGTGTCCCATACTGACCGTGGGCAGGGCGGGGAAGTTTGCGGAGATAAATCTCAACGCTGACCCAGCTGCGACTCGAACCTGAGAACTACAGATTACGAGCCTGGCGCGCTACCGACTGAGCCACCCCCGCCTTCACGGCAAGCCAAAGACAGGGCTTTGTTCCTCCACTCTGAACCATCCCTATTTATTCTTATCGTGTGGCACTTAAAACTGAGATTGTTTGCGACCCAATGTCGGCAATAGATTCTCAAGAATAGGTTAATGACAATGAAACATAAATAAATAAAAACTCTTCTTTAAGTAAAAAAAAATATCAGGCTAACCTTCGATCCTCATTATTTTGTAGCAAATGTTTTGATCTCTGGTCCTGACGCCAGGCTCGTAATCTGTAATTCCCAGGTTCGAGTCCCAGCTGGATCAGCGTTGAGATTTATCTCCGCAAAATTCCCCGCCCTGCCCACGGTCAGTAGGGGACACCGATGGGCTTGTAAAGGACGCCGTCCATCGGATGGGACGTTAAGCCGTGGCCCCGTGTGCGGGAGAGCCATACCCTGTGCACGTTAAAGAACACGCTGGATGGCCTTGACGGGAGGCTACCATCTATCTCCCAACAGCTGTTCCAGTGGGTCCCCTCCCCCAACCTTCTCTGTGCCTTCGAGGTCCATGTGACCTGGCCATTTAGCCCATGGTGTGCAAAAAAGTGCCGCTCAGAGGTAAAACAACCGAACCCAACCCTGGTCATGACTTATTTTGCTGAAAGATATTTCATATTTGAACCTCATTTTTCGCGGAACAACCTTTCATTTTTAAGCTTCACATTGCTTTGTTGAACTACGAACTCAAAGCCCTAGTCCCAAGAACCCCAAGATGAAAAGAACAAACGAACTAGAAATATCTCGTCTATCTACAAATAGCAGATCTTTAAGAATAGGTAAATAAGATACGTGCGAAACCTAACGCCTGTCATAACGAACCAAATACGATGATGTTACTCCTCCATCGGAAGAAGCCCAGGATTCCCTCCCTTCCCTAGTTAACACACACAGCAGGTGATGGAAAGCCTTGTTAGCCGATGGACACGTGGGAATGGCCGCAGCTGCAAAGGCCAATCCATCAGAAAACGGTTTTGCCCTTTCTCTGATGACGAAATCCCGCACGTGTCACCACTCGTCTCCTGTCCCATCATCCGAGCAATCATTCGGATGAAACGCTCCTCGCGTTCACCTCGCTCTCTTGACTTCCGGCCTGAAATAGAAAGTTGGCTGCAACGGATGTGTAGGATGCAAGAGGATGAAACAAAGATCTTCTCTGCTCTCCTAAGGGATCACAAGAGAGATGGCAATAGATAAAAGTTCCGGAGAACTCTCTTTGGAGTGTAAAACATAAAAATCAGACAGAAAAAGGGAATTTTTTTAACTTTCGAGAGATAATAGATAAGGTGAATTTAAAAGGTACTATTTTTCTTTTGAGTAAGGATAATCAACCAAGTCTAGCACGTTGTATAAAGTATCTACTTACAATGAGTATGCCTGTCACGCATGATTCTACCTTTACCATCTTTCGTGAGATGCGAAAATTGAGAATTCGTGAGTTGGGTTGTTTTACCTCTGAGCGGCACTTTTTTGCACATCATGGGCTAAATGGCCAGGTCACATGGACCCCGAAGGCTCAGAGAAGGTTGGGGGAGGGAACCCACTGGAACAGCTGTTGGGAGACAGATGGTAGCCTCCCGTCAAGGCCATCCAGCGTGTTCTTTAACGTGCACAGGGTATGGGCACAGGGACCACGGCTTAACGTCCCATCCGACGGACGGCGGCCTTTCCAAGCCCATCGGTGTCCCCTACTGACCGTGGGCAGGGCAGGGAATTTTGCGGAGATAAATCTCAACGCTGACCCAGCGAACCTGGGAACTACAGATTACGAACCTGGCGCGCTACCGACTAAGTCACCCCCGCCCCAAAGAGAATTCGTGAGATTCGTGCATTTCAATATATAAAATTTATGACAAGTTATATTAAAATAATAACGTAGCTTTTCTGAACATAAAATTTGTAAAAGTAATCGCACATACTCACATGTGGATATTAGTAACAGAACTAATTTTATATACGCATAACATGGTCAGTATGTATAAACAATTTGAATAGTATTGATTGGTAATTCAAAGTTGATTAATTAAACAATAAATCAACTTCCTTAAAGTTTAACATTCATTGTTTCGCATTTATAACAAATGTTTTCTTATTCTTTATTTGTTTGATTTTATTTGGGAAAGCATTAGAAAATGTAGCATTTAAAACATGTTTGCTTAATATTTTTTCGCTTCTGTTCCCATTACTAAGATTCTCAAAGGGGAGGCGGAGTATAGACCCCTTGGTCCACCCCCTTTGATCGGGCCACAATATCAGATGTGTTATAAGGACACCGCTGAAAGCCGATTCGTTAAAATCCATTTCTCCTAAATATTCCGACTTTTACACCACCTATTTATTACCAGAGTGCACAAATAGAAGGTTGGGTTGTTTTATCTCTGAGCGGCACATTTTGTGCACACCATGGGCAAAATGGCCAGGTCACAAGGACCCCGAAGGCTCAGAGAAAGTTGGAGGAGAGGACTCACTGAACAGCTGTTGGGAGACAGTTGGTAGCCTTCCGTCAAGACCATCCAGCGTGTTCTTTAATGTACACAGGGTATGGCTCTCCCGTACATGGGGTCACGGCTTAACATCCCATCCGACGGACGGCGGCCTTTCCAAGCTCATCGGTGTCCCCTACTGACCGTGGGCAGGGCGGGGAGTTTTGCGTAGATAATCAACGCAGATCCAGCTGGGACTCGAACCTTTGGAACAGCATATTACGAGCCTGGCGCGCTACCGACTGAGCCACCCCCGCCCCATCAGAAGATTAGTTTTCACTGAATGGCAGCTTAATGCACCGTCACAGCAAGCAACGTATCTTACGTTCTAATGGTTCTAATCGAGCGACTTATAATAGTGTGATGTGAAATAATTTCGGGATAGATGCATTCTTAAATAATTGTTTTATGTTAAATTCTAAACTCAATTTCTTATGATAAAGAAAAGATTAATTTTTTCACAATGTTTTATAGAATTTTCGAAATTTTAAAGCATTATTTTACCCTCCCCAATGGTAAATGTGCAAGGGTCAGGCTAATCCCTGCTTCGAATTCTCTTCTCTGCTTCGGATTATCGACACTGCCCTGGATGGCGCGGAAGAAGCCAGCCAGCAAAGAGGAATTCTGAGGGGGAGGATGCCAGTCTGAAGAAAAGTATAGGAAACTGTTGAATAGTGCAAGAATTGTTTAAAAAAACCCGCTTATAAATCGACCCTTATTTTTGGGCTTCTGAAAGCCAGAAAGTATATATTGATCCGCTTATAAATTGACTCCCTGTTTTGGGCCTCTGGAAGCCATAAAATATATTGATCCGCTTATAAATTGACTCCCTGTTTCGGGCCTCTGGAAGCCATAAAATATATTGATCCGCTTATAAATTGACTCCCTGTTTCGGGCCTCTGGAAGCCATAAAATATATTGATCCGCTTATAAATTGACTCCCTGTTTTGGGCATCTGAAAGCCATAAAATATATTGATCCGCTTATAAATTGACTCCCTGTTTTGGGCCTCTAAAAGCCGTAAAATATATTGATCCGCTTATAAATTGACTCTCTGTTTTGGGCCTCTGGAAGCCGTAAAATATATTGATCCGCTTATAAATTGACTCCCTGTTTTGGGCCTCTGGAAGCCATAAAATATATTGATCCGCTTATAAATTGACTCCCTGTTTTGGGCCTCTGAAAGCCATAAAATATATTGATCCGCTTATAAATTGACTCCCTGTTTTGGGCCTCTGAAAGCCATAAAATATATTGATCCGCTTATAAATTGACTCCCTGTTTTGGGCCTCTGAAAGCCATAAAATATATTGATCCGCTTATAAATTGACTCCCTGTTTTGGGCCTCTGAAAGCCATAAAATATATTGATCCGCTTATAAATTGACTCCCTGTTTTGGGCCTCTGAAAGCCATAAAATATATTGATCCGCTTATAAATTGACTCCCTGTTTTGGGCCTCTGAAAGCCATAAAATATATTGATCCGCTTATAAATTGACTCCCTGTTTTGGGCCTCTGAAAGCCATAAAATATATTGATCCGCTTATAAATTGACTCCCTGTTTTGGGCCTCTGGAAGCCATAAAATATATTGATCCGCTTATAAATTGACTCCCTGTTTTGGGCCTCTGGAAGCCATAAAATATATTGATCCGCTTATAAATTGACTCCCTGTTTCGGGCCTCTGGAAGCCATAAAATATATTGATCCGCTTATAAATTGACTGACTGTTTTGGGCCTCTGAAAGCCATAAAATATATTGATCCGCTTATAAATTGACTCCCTGTTTTGGGCCTCTGAAAGCCATAAAATATATTGATCCGCTTATAAATTGACTCCCTGTTTTGGGCCTCTGAAAGCCATAAAATATATTGATCCGCTTATAAATTGACTCCCTGTTTTGGGCCTCTAAAAGCCGTAAAATATATTGATCCGCTTATAAATTGACTCCCTGTTTCGGGCCTCTGAAAGCCATAAAATATATTGATCCGCTTATAAATTGACTCCCTGTTTTGGGCCTCTGAAAGCCATAAAATATATTGATCCGCTTATAAATTGACTCCCTGTTTTGGGCCTCTGAAAGCCATAAAATATATTGATCCGCTTATAAATTGACTCCCTGTTTTGGGCCTCTGAAAGCCATAAAATATATTGATCCGCTTATAAATTGACTCCCTGTTTTGGGCCTCTGAAAGCCATAAAATATATTGATCCGCTTATAAATTGACTCCCTGTTTGGGCCTCTAAAAACCGTAAAATATATTGATCCGCTTATAAATTGACTCCCTGTTTTGGGCCTCTGAAAGCCATAAAATATATTGATCCGCTTATAAATTGACTCCCTGTTTCGGGCCTCTGAAAGCCATAAAATATATTGATCCGCTTATAAATTGACTCCCTGTTTTGGGCCTCTGAAAGCCATAAAATATATTGATCCGCTTATAAATTGACTCCCTGTTTTGGGCCTCTGAAAGCCATAAAATATATTGATCCGCTTATAAATTGACTCCCTGTTTTGGGCCTCTGAAAGCCATAAAATATATTGATCCGCTTATAAATTGACTCCCTGTTTTGGGCCTCTGAAAGCCATAAAATATATTGATCCGCTTATAAATTGACTCCCTGTTTGGGCCTCTAAAAACCGTAAAATATATTGATCCGCTTATAAATTGACTCCCTGTTTTGGGCCTCTGAAAGCCATAAAATATATTGATCCGCTTATAAATTGACTCCCTGTTTCGGGCCTCTGAAAGCCATAAAATATATTGATCCGCTTATAAATTGACTCCCTGTTTTGGGCCTCTGAAAGCCATAAAATATATTGATCCGCTTATACATTGACTCCCTGTTTTGGGCCTCTGAAAGCCATAAAATATATTGATCCGCTTATAAATTGACTCCCTGTTTCGGGCCTCTGAAAGCCATAAAATATATTGATCCGCTTATAAATTGACTCCCTGTTTTGGGCCTCTGAAAGCCATAAAATATATTGATCCGCTTATAAATTGACTCCCTGTTTTGGGCCTCTGAAAGCCATAAAATATATTGATCCGCTTATAAATTGACTCCCTGTTTTGGGCCTCTGAAAGCCATAAAATATATTGATCCGCTTATAAATTGACTCCCTGTTTCGGGCCTCTGAAAGCCATAAAATATATTGATCCGCTTATAAATTGACTCCCTGTTTTGGGCCTCTAAAAGCCGTAAAATATATTGATCCGCTTATAAATTGACTCCCTGTTTTGGGCCTCTGAAAGACATAAAATATATTGATCCGCTTATAAATTGACTCCCTGTTTGGGCCTCTAAAAACCGTAAAATATATTGATCCGCTTATAAATTGACTCCCTGTTTCGGGCCTCTGAAAGCCATAAAATATATTGATCCGCTTATAAATTGACTCCCTGTTTTGGGCCTCTGAAAGCCATAAAATATATTGATCCGCTTATAAATTGACTCCCTGTTTTGGGCCTCTGAAAGCCATAAAATATATTGATCCGCTTATAAATTGACTCCCTGTTTTGGGCCTCTGAAAGCCATAAAATATATTGATCCGCTTATAAATTGACTCCCTGTTTTGGGCCTCTGAAAGCCATAAAATATATTGATCCGCTTATAAATTGACTCCCTGTTTTGGGCCTCTAAAAGCCGTAAAATATATTGATCCGCTTATAAATTGACTCCCTGTTTTGGGCCTCTGAAAGCCATAAAATATATTGATCCGCTTATAAATTGACTCCCTGTTTCGGGCCTCTGGAAGCCATAAAATATATTGATCCACTTATAAATCGACCCTTATTTTTGGGCCTTGGAATGTCAGAAATGTATTAACCAGTGTATACATAAGTCGATACTGAAAAACCTTCTTTGAGGCGATACGCTTGCCTGAATTTGTTTATTACGTAGAAGGAAATGAGTGAGCTGTACAAAAATATTTGATCCAAAATCTTTTTTAACGGCAAATTAATGCAATATTTATATTAATATATTTTATAAAATGAAGATTCTGTTTATCACTTAGTATTAAATTATTAAACCAATATGCAGAAATCTGACATGGCTTGTGAAAAATAGCGATTCCGTACTTTTTGATTTTGAAACCTTCCAAAATTTCTCGACTAATACTAGATAATACTTTACATTCTCGATTGCTGGAAACTGTCGCTATGGCAGAATCGACGGTCTTTTCGTCGGTTCCATTCGCGAGGAAGGGGAGGGGGTTAGACGATTTTCCTCCCTCCCATTTGAAATACACTGCGTTGTAACCAAAATAACTATTTCCGTGGGCTTAATACTTCTTTCAAAATTAAATACATTTGGCCTCTTACAGTTGTGCTACTTTCCTTTCCCTCGTAATGAAGATAAAAGTTTGGAAGTCACAGCGAAACCTCATGCAATTTAATAACATCAAAAAAGATTATTAACAGCGAAAAGGCACATTCAGCGCTAAGGAGGAGACACTAATTGCAGCGCTGTCTCTCTCCTAAGTTGAGTACAGTCGCTCAGAAAAGTATCCGAACACTACGATTAATTACAGAATTCAGAAAAAATATCTGGCAACGATTCTTTTAGAAATTACTGATCTGGCAACCTTCGTGTCACGTGATTAGAGAATTCAGGAAAAATATCTCGAGCGTGTACGGCAACTGTACACGCTCCAGTTACCATTCACAGCAAACTGGAACGCGTGCAGTTACTGCACACGCTCCAGTTTGCTGTGAACGGTAACTGCACACGCTCAATATTTCCGTGAGTGAGCCCACACGATCCAGGTCTTTGTGAGCTCACACGATCCAATGTGCTGTGAACATTAACCGCAACCGCTCCAGTTTGCTGTGAACGGTAACTGCACACGCTCCATATTCATTGCATTATATATTCATACGCATTATATATATTAAAAAAGTATCCAAACACTATGGTTGATTACAGAATTCAGAAAAAATATCTGGCAACGAATTTGTTTTAGAAATTAGTGATCTGGCAACCTTCGTGTCACGTGACACGAAGGTTGCCAGATCACTAATTTCTAAAAAAAATCGTTGCCAGATATTTTTTCTATAATATCTGGCAGCGTAATCTGTAGTTCCCAGGTTCGAGTCCCAGCTGGGTCAGCGTTGAGATTTATCTCCGAAAAATTCCCCGCCTGCCCACGGTCAGTAGGGGACACCGATGGGCTTGGAAAGGCCGCCGTCCGTCGGATGGGACGTTAAGCCGTGGCCTCGTGTGCGGGAGAGCCATACCCTGTGCACGTTAAAGAACACGCTGGATGGCCTTGACGGGAGGCTACCATCTGTCTCCCAACAGCTGTTCCAGTGGGTCCCCTCCCCCAACCTTCTCTGAGCCTTCGGGGTCCTTGTGACCTAGCCATTTAGCCCATGGTGTGCTAAAAGAGTGCCGCTCAGAGGTAAAACAACCCAACCCAACCCTGTGGCAGCTGACAGCTCCGATGCAAGTTGTCACGCTGACGTAACCCTATTGCTCCTTGCAGTTAGCGAGAGGAAAGAATGAACTTGAACTGTTGTTGCTTTGGGCTTACCCTGGCTCTTTTTTCTAACGCATGTTCCAGTCTCTTGAAAACATCTCCAGAGTCTGTAACTTACACTTTTTATGAATCTGACAACCCCTCTATGTGACTCTCCTTCTTACATCCGTTTTCTGACCATCATCCGAATGGTTCCTCCTTTGCATTTTTAACAAAACTGTAATCCGAAACGCTCGATAAAGCCACTCTTAATCCGTAATGAGAAGTGCTCTTTCGTGAAGCTGCTTTTATCGCCAGCTTGATTTGCATATCGCAGTGTCTGTTGCATTCAGAAATGCAAATTTCACAGCCGATAAATGTGAGTTATTTCACGCTAAATATCTTCTGAAACTTTCGTTAATTTACAGAAAATACTTCGTGAGATACTTACAATTTTGTTCAATTTCCTTAAATTATAAACAGCAATGGGGTTTTGTGTCGTTAAATAGGTTATAAATAAAACTTTTTGTCAATAGATAAAAAAAAGAACATTTCGCCTTTAAAGAAAGAGTGAAAAAAAAGATACGAGCTAAAAACAATGTAGAAAACACGTTCTATTTAAAAGATACTTTCTGACTACCCTAGTCCTGGGAACTGGGGCGGGGGTGGCTCAGTCGGTAGCGTGCCAGGTCGTAATCTGTAGTTTCCAGGTTCGAGTCCCAGCTGGGTCAGCGTTGAGATTTATCTCCGCAAAACTCTCCGCCCTGCCCACGGTCAGTAGGGGACACCGATGGGCTTGGAAAGGCCGCCGTCCGTCGGATGGGACGTTAAGACGTGGCCCCCTGTGCGGGAGAGCCATACCCTGTGCACGTTAAAGAACACGCTGGATGGCCTTGACGGGAGGCTACCATCTGTCTCCCAAAAGCTGTTCCAGTGGGTCCCCTCCCCAACCGTCTCTGAGCCTTCGGGGTCCATGTGACCTGGCCATTTAGCCCATGGTGTGCAAAAAAGTGCTGCTCAGAGGTAAAACAACCCAACCTGGGAACAAAATTTTTTGTTTCGCCAAATGGAGGATTAAATCAAGCAGTCAGCAATTCCAACCCCCATATTCTTACTATAAGTCAGCGTAAGCAAAAAACGGGCTTTTCGTGCCGTTTTTAACTTGGAATTCTGATATCAGGCTGCAGGAGTTGGAGAGCCTAGGGACATCACTCACAATCTGTCGATCGAAAGAGGCACAAGAACTAATAGCTTGCAGCCGCTGGGTAGGCGAGGCACTCGGCAGAGGCTGCTCCTGCAATTGCATCTGGGGATCATCTTGCTCGTGAGATGGACGTGGATGGCAGCGTTGGCATTGTCTTTGCAGCAGACTTCTCAGTTGCGTTGTCCCACAACACTGATAATCAAAAGTCCCAAGTCAAGAGATGGGGGATAGCTGAGATGAAGGCGACGGAGCCGTGCCTTCTCTAAATGGCTGCTCCATAACGAGAAGACTCAAATGACATATAAATTGTTCTCCAACCCCCCCCCCCCCTCCTTTGCAGTGTGAGGACAAGTTGAATGAATGTTGAACTTAACACTAATAGGAACCGAATCGAACTAAATCTTGGACGAGACATATACAGAAGTGGAACCACATCCTGGATGAACAAAACGCAGAAGTGGAACCACATCCTGGATGAACAAAACGCAGAAGTGGTGCTGACTGCTTGATGTCGTGGGTTGAGAATTCTTTCTCTGGTGATTGGTCACCCCCCCCCCCCCCCTTCACCTTTCAGGGCCAGTCAGTCGAATCCGCAAATGATGTGATTAAATAAATAAATAAAAGAAAGAAAGAACCTTTATGTACTACTGAGATCAGTAAGAAACGTTAATTAGCAAATAAAAAATGAGGAAATCTTATTCCACATGCTAGTTTTTTTACCCTTATGATTGTTTTCCTTTATGTTACCAGAATGTAATAAAATTGATTGAATTGATGAAAAAAATCTGTCTATAACATTGAAATCACAATCAATGAATTTTATTACTTTCAATATTTTATTTTTAATATTCTCATACTGCCTAATGACACATCTATTTTGTTAAGAAGATTATGGTCATGCACTACGCGTCTCTACCAAAATATTAAAGAACTTCCATGTTGTCTTTTACAGGCACGTCCTTTTCGAGATGGGCCTGTACAAACTAAGAATAGTTGGCAGTCCTTTTATCTGTCCCATGTGTTGCAAATGGAAATGGAATTGCATTTCGGAGCAGTTAGGTCCAAAGCTTTTGTCATAATAAAAATAAATAAATTAGGGGGACATGATACACAAAAATACAATAAAAATGCAAAAATAAATAAAAATAAATAAATTTGTTGCATTTTTATTGAATTTTTGTTGTTGTAAATATTTTATGTATTAAGTGTGTTTTTGGAAGTGCTATTGTTGACTCATAGATGTTGTATTCGGGTCTGAGTTGGCTGCCTGCATTGGTTGACGAGTCGAAAGACCTTTTACGACCATTTACAACTAGCATGGGGATTGCCAAACGGGAAGGATATTTGAACACGTGTCAAGGAACTCCGCTCTTAAAGAAAACCCGTAAGGAGAGGGTTCGATTCTATGTGAGAATAAAGATTCTCGGTGAATCAAATAAGTTTGACAGAACCTGGGGTGAGTTTTTAACGAACCACGCTGTAGGCAAAGGTTGGATATCATTTCGCCGACTTTGAGGTCGGTAAAGCGAGAATCTGCAAAGTGCGGTTCTTCACCTCATTGCATAATTGTTTCCAGTAAAGGACTACGGAGTCGAGGGCATCCCAAGCACGTGATTATATATAATGTGAATAAACTGTGTCATCCCTATACAACTCTCGTGCGTGAATTGTTGGACATATTTCTAGACATTCCTTGGCGCAGCAAGTCTGAGGCACACGTCGGTAAAGGTGTAACAATCCGCGAACCTGTTATTTCACCCAAATTAGGGTGAAGGTAATCAAGGGGTTAATTGATCATCCTCTACTAAATCGTTTGTCATGTGGCCCAACACCACATTCGGAACCTTTAAAGAAGAATTCACCTTTAAAGATTCAACACCTTTAAAGAAGAATTTCTCTGTATCAAAGTTGTCAATGGGAATCTAATTTCGAAGCTCCATAACTTCTAAACTATGCTTAATGGAAAACTTTGATTAAAGATAAATTAAAGATAATAATCAAATCTATATAAATCTCTATTTTCAACAATATTCGTTCAGTATATAAAGAGTTATGAAAACTAGAATATTTCACAACATTAGCGCGCTTGGCTACTGATCTAAGGGACTTGCGTTCGAGCCCCGGTTAAGGCATTGATGTATGTGTGGTTTTTATTGCTGAGATCCTGCCATCCTCTCAGACCTTCTACTATGGCACACAAACTGACAGGCTCCTGTCAGATCTCTATGGCAAGCAGCTGCTTGAGGGGTGCGTCAGAAGAATTCAACTCAGAAATAAAAATAAATAATTATTGTTTGAAACCATTTAATTTAATAAATATACAATTTACAAATTTGCGTAATGATGATTTCGATATTAGATAATTAGGAATATTTTCTATAAATCAAGATAATTTACTACTAAATATCCCATCTTCCACAACTCTTTAAATACTAAAAAAATATTGTTGAAAATCGGGATTTAAATAGATTTGATTCTGATCTTTAATTTATCTTCAGTTTCAATTTTTCCTTTAAATGCCTATTTTAGATTGCGATTGACGTAAATTCTCTCAATATTTTGGAAGGGCACTGTATTTATCCATACATTAAAATAAACTTTCTTTAATGCATTTCTCACTCCAATTCTAATTAATTTTCTTAACTCCGACTCTATTGAAACTCTCTCTCATTTTACCTCGCTATTATTTACAGAAGGAAAAACTTAACTGAAGAAATAAAGAGGATGAAACGAGGCATATATCAACTCTAGAACAGTAGAGTTAACGCCCACCCATCTGCTGAAGAACCCGTATCTCGTATGCATTTATGTACCCTAGATGTTAACCAGAGAAAAGCTTGCAAAGGAATAGGACCCATTCCAAGAGAAATGTAAAGAAATGCTACAGATTCTAATTACGGGGACGCGAAAGCTGTGTTTACCAGTGAAGTATTGTGTCACCCGCACCACCTTTCTAAGAACCACCTAGCATTTCATGTGGGAGGGATGGGGCAGAGAGGAAAAGGTAGCAGACACGAGAGCGCCATCTGTAGGGCCGGGATATTATTGATCACGTAAGCAAAGCACTCCTTACGCACACACAGATCGCCACAGTGAGGTTGAACTGCCACGCGAACCGTTCGTCGCGCTGGGCAACCGTTTCGATCAGATGTTAGCTGGAACAGTGCTCCCCAGTCTCTTTCGATCCCTCGCAACCATGTGATGGAGATGATGTACGCCGTTTCCTGCTTTCCTGTGGTGTCTGCTGCTGTGGATTAATACAGTCGAGGTTGTTTTTTTCGGCGTGAAACTTTTTTTTTTATTGCGTGACGCTTGTTTTTTGGTTTGCTTGTTTTATTTATTTTGCACCGCTGTTTGGCAGGTGGATGATGATTCTAGCAACATCAGATGCAGGATGGCTTTTCATCTGTGGCAAGAGGCATTGCTGAGATTGCAGAAAAGTTTTACGAATCTTCCCACTGTCAAACAAGTCAATTTTTGCATCAAGGAATTATCTTCTGATTCATGTGAACTAAAATAATTCTTGTTTTTTCTCTGATTGAATCATGTGACTGCAAAGGTACGCATATTTTTTTATATTGTATTTTGTAAAATCTACTTAAGTTTTCCACTTTATGCATTTTATAATGAAATCATAATTACAGCTTGTTTTTCGTGTAGAGATAGTTTAATATATCCGAAAATCATCTCGGAAATTTTTGAATTTTTCTTCCCCTTTTACAGATTAACATATATATATATACGGATATATATATTTGTTATGGATATCTGTAGAGAAAAATAACGTAAATATATTAAAATATTCGGAAACAAAATCCCTTGATAATTTTCTGAAAAATAACATTCGCAAAAATTCATATGTTAAGGAAAAACACAGTTTTAGCGGACTAATCAATATATGTATGTTGACAACATGAATAAACATAACAAAAAAAAATAATCTCTAGAGCAGTGGTTCTCAACCTTTTATGCTTCACGCACTCCCTGGAAATGTGTATGTAACTGACGTAGCCCTTATATAGATAGATAAAACTATAGTTGTAGTATAATAATGCCAACTTAGCGACTTTGTTATTAGATCTAGCGACTTTTGAGCTCTCACGGCGTACCCAGAAAATTTTACCGCTTACCCCCAAGGGGTACGCGTACCCCACGTGAGAACCCCTGTTCTAGAGTATTTTAAAAATGTAACATTAGCATGTATGTAGTAATTGGGAGAGGAAACATTCTGATATGTCTAAAAGAATACTAAATGCTTAACTCATTTATTCAAATATACCATTTAAGTTCTTCGTAAAATAAGTGGTTGAATTTTTCACTCGTATTAAACAATTTATAATACCTATGAAGATTTTTGCTCTTAACGCTACCTCAATGCGGGGTGGAAATGGGTTTCCAGTTCCATGTTGACGCTCCAGTATCAGTTGAAAAGAGATTCAGTAGTTGAGATGGCGACGCTAAGCAATAGATAAAAAAATATGTTTTAAAGCCCAGGATTTATGATCAAAAATAATATGAAGAAACTGACATACCTACAGGGAATCTATTTCCTGTTGTTAAATATACGGAATAAAAAAAAGGAAAGAAAAAACGAAACATTTTGGGACTAGGGGAACGGCATCCATTCGCGTTCCATCTTCCCCTCCCCCTCGCCATTGCCAACCCTATCTGTATCTTCAGCTCTTTTGCAAGCAACAGCAAACAAAATTCAAGGCATGCCACCGAGGCTCCAAGGAGGCGAGCTCGGATCAGGGCATGCCACCGAGGCTCCAAGGAGGCGAGCTCGGACTAATCCTTCTTTCGTCTGGGCTCGGACTAATCCTTCTTTCTTCTGGGCTCGGATTAATCCTTTTTTCTTCTGGGCTCGGACTAATTGACACTTCGGAAGTTTAACCAGGTAGTCCTTGAATCTCTACTTAACATGAGTTGGTTGGGAAAAAACATTTCGGTTCAATGATGCCAAAAAAAGATTTATTTTAAAGATGGGATGATAAAAATATTAAGATTGATGATAAAATTTTTAAGGACCTACGATAAAATATTTCTAGGATAAAAAAATACTTTTCAGATGATGATTAAAAAAATAATTTTCTAATGATGATAAAAAAATTTTAATGATGGTGATGATGATAATGAAAAATAAATATTTTTCATTTGGGATTAACAGCAATATATCATCTATATTTATAGAAACAAAAGGCAGAAAGGATCATAATTTATATTTCTAAATCCTACATTTTTTTTATTATTATAAAGTTAAATCAACGTCTAATCACTTCTTTTCTGCGATTGATATAAAAGGAAGCAATAATCTCAGATTCCTATTTACCTTTACTCTATTTCTGAGCAAGTAATATAATATGTCATTTAAAAAGCCTCTTATTATTATTACAGAACGAAAATAGCTACAATTTTAGATTGTAGATTTGAGTAATTTTTACACAGGCTCAGTTATCAATGCCACACACACACACGTAATCTTTTAACTGTCAAATCATCAGGTATCGAGAAGATAATGAGGCAAAAGTTTCCTTTTCTCACATTTCATTTTGGTAATTTGTTCAACAAATGCAGAAACGAACTCATTGACTAAAGGAAAGGTAAATTTACTACTGTTGCATTCGCTGGAGTGCAACTTTCGATTAAAAACGAAAGAGATTTTAATACTTATTGCATTCGCTGCAGTGCTTTCTCTTAGATTGGGTTGTTTTACCTCTGAGCGGCACTTTTTTGCACACCATGGGGCTAAATAGCCAGGCCACAAGGTCCCCGAAGGCTCAGAGAAGGTTGGGGGAGGGGACCCATTGGAACAGCTGTTGGGAGACAGATGGTAGCCTCCCGTCAAGGCCATCCAGCGTGTTCTTTAACGTGCACAGGGTATGGCTCTCCCGCACACGAGGCCACGACTTAACGTCCCATCCGACGGACGGCGGCCTTTATCAAGCCCATTGGTGTCCCCTACTGACAGAGGGCAGGGCGGGGAAATTTTGCGGAGATAAATCTCAACACTGACCCAGCTGGGACTCGAACCTGGGAACTACAGATTACGAGCCTGGCGCGCTACCGACTGAGCCACCCCCGCTCCCGTATATATCAGTGGTTCTCAACCTTTTATGCTTCAAGTACCCCCTGGAAACGTCGAACCAGACTATGTAATTTAGTCTTCCAAACTCGTCTATCCTGAACAATTGAAATTGAATTTGCTCATTGCAAGCCAGTTCTAAACGTGGTTCTGTTTGGCATTATCTGCCCGCCTCATCATAGGTCTTACCCTCTTTCTGAGGCCTTTAAGTACACTAAGAGCCGGATCTAGAGACAACGGCAAGGGCAAAACACCCCCCCCCCTTTGAGAATGCTAGTAAGGGTTACTGGAGACCAAAAGGTTTTAAACTTGTGCATATTCAAGCGTTTTTCAAATCTTTTAAAGATCTTAAAAGGAGGGTAAAAATACACTGGAATACTGTTACACTGGAATAGAAATCCAGTCTGTTGGCCCACCCTTATACCTTTTTTTACGCCTCAACTTTGTCGCTTGCCTTTCTCCCCCCCCCCCCCTCTCCTTGTTTTTCTCAGATCCTGCCCTCGGTGCGACTCGTTAATATTAATCATGAAATTTGACTCCTTTATCTGTAGTCTTGTATTCAGGCAACATAGCCAAACCAAGGCAGTCACTCTCTGAACAAGATGCTGTTTAAAGAACGTGCCGACTCCGTTGCCTAACCTCATCATTGCTTGCAAACTAACTAATACCTAAGATATTTCAACGTTGAGATTTATCACCGCAAAACTCCTCGCCCTCCCCACGGTCAGTAGGGGACACGGATGGGTTTGGAAAGGCCACCGTCCGTGCGATGGGACGTTAAGCCGTGGCCCCGTGTGCGGGAGAGCCGTACCCTGTGCACGTTAAAGGACACGCTGGATGACCTTGATGGGAGGCTACCATCTGTCTCCCAACAGCTGTTCCAGTGGGTCCCTTCACCCAACCTTCTCTAAGCCTTCGGGATCCTTGTGACCTGGCCATTTAGCCCATGGTGTGCAAAAAAAAATGTCGCTCAGAGGTAAAACAACCCAATACAAGTTAAGATATTGCGTAAGGAAGCACCTAAAACCGAAGGCATCAAGTTTCCTATTGAAGCTTTTAATCTTTGCTTACACTGGATGAACCACATGGGTTAGAGTTGAGATCTGCTAAACCTCGGTCCTGAGAGAGTTCTCAGGAAATACCTATAGGCTTGGAAAGACCGCCGTCTGTCGGGTGGGACGTTAAGGCATTGTCCCGTGTGAAGGAGAGTCATACACTGTGCACGTTAAAGAGCACACTTGATGACGATTCAAATTTCGCTGGCATAGGAAACTTCAAAAAGCACTGAAATCCTAATCTCGTGGTCGAGTGGGTAGAGCGCTTGGCTGCTGATCTAAAGGACCTGCGTTCAAGCCCCGGGTAAGGCATGAATGTTTGCGTTGTTTTTCTGCTGAGGTCTCACCATCCACACAAACCTTCTACGATGGCGTATAAATTGACAGGCTCCTGTCAGATTTCTGTGGCAAGCAGCTGCTGGAGGGAATGTTTATTTAATCTTAATCTTTAAACCTATAGATCTATTTCACATAATCTCCACAGATTTTTAAAAGTTCCGGAAGCAATGCCTATTATTTTATCACCTCACATCAAATATTTATTAAATGATGCCCAAAATTACAGGACTCTCCAAATAATCAAACGCAAAACTTGCTCAAGTATGCAGCCTTTCAAAAGAACGAAACATTACCTTCGTGATCAAATACTGGTTTTTAAAACGAATCAAAATTGGCCTAGTACCAAACCCCTATGGAACACCGCAAATCACTTCTAATTAGAAATTAATCATCGAAAGATCAAATATAGATCCAAACTTGAACCCATAAAAACCCCACTAATTACTTCGAAATCGTCTAAACACATTTCCGTTAATTACACCTCTTTGTTTGATAGGTATGCGAAGTTAATTAGAAACTAAGATCGCAATTTATCGCCAGGTTCTCTAACAACCTCAGTTACTCAACTGACTGAAACGCACGTCCAAAAGCTTAAGACGAAGAAAATATTGTTTCGAAGTTTTCAGTCGAAACTTATAACACAAAAATGCAGTGACTAATCACATTTCCAACTGAGAGCAATTAGAAGTCAGTAGCGAAGAGATTTGTTTAAGATTGTTTAACGTAAATGAGTCCCACTACTGACACTAAAGTTCGATATTGTTATTCACTTTTTCTGACAGTCTCAAGCAGACCACCTATAGCCTCCGGAAGTTCGATTCTTTTGTTTCCGGTTGTTTCTGGTGGTCGCTTGTCTTGTAATTGAAGAAGTGGGTCTTCGTGGAAAGAAGGCTACTTTCGTATATGGACTATCACGTGGAAGGAAGTCTACTTTCATATATGGACTATCACGTGGAAGGAAGTCTACTTTCATATATGGACTCTGACGTTGTATTTATTGCTCGCAATGCTGCAGTCAACTCGAAAGAAGCTCACAACCCTGTAATAGAGAAGAAAAAACGAAAAGATAATGAAAAGGACATGGGATGTTAGAAGCGAGTTGCGCCATGCAATGAACAGATAGTTCGCAGAAGTCCTAGTGCAGCAAAATATATACGAAAATTACTCTGAACGTATTCATTAGTTGAAATCGGGAGCAATTAATATTAATAATTATATAAATTATAATCCCGTGGCCGAGTGGTTAGCGCGCTTGGCTACTGATCTACGGGACCTGGGTTCGAGCCCCAGGCATGGATGTTCGTGTTGTTTTCTGCTGAGGTCCTGCCATCCGCTCAGATCTTCTACTGTGGCATATAAACTGACAGGCTCCTGTCAGACCTCTGTGGCAAGCAGCTGCTTGAGAGGGTATTTATTTATTTTATTATTATTTAAAACTATCAATAGGAAACAGGTCCGGATTTCGAATTAATAAATAGGGGAGGGGGGAATCAAGCTGGTATGCCGTTTCAATAAAAAATCTTTTCTTCTGATTTAATGATCTTTAAAATATCCTGAAAAATACGGCTAATATATTTATTTTAATTATTATTTAAGCCCGTTCAGTTTAGTAGCATTCTCCAAGTCCCCTCCTGTAAATCGGCCCTTTAACTGATAATTATCAAAGCTTAAATAGAACTAAATTGTTATTTTTTAATGAGAATCAAAATTGGATCTATAACTGAAACCCTGAGGGACACCGTAAATTATTTTTAACTGGAAACTTAACAACTGATAGAAAGAAAATAAATATAGACCCAAAACTCAAGAAACTCCGCTATCGGAAGAGATCTGAGATCGATCTGCTGGATAAGGCATGGGTGTTCCTTTTGTAGGAATCTCTTTCTCCTGAGATATCGACTATTCTCAGGGATATTCAATATGTCTTATGTGTACTGACAGGCTCCTGTCAGACCTCTCTCTCAAGCAAACTGCTTCAGGAGTAATTTTCTTAGAATGTTTCTTTTAGAGATGTGTTCGGGCTAAAGCTATAAATAGGACAGACGACTTCTGGCTCTGGCTCGGAATAATTTAAATTTAAACATTTTCGTGTAATCGTGAAAAAAAAGCAAAAATATAAAAAGTTTTTAGAATATAATTTCAACATTTAATCAGTCTTTAGTAATTAAAAATAAACACCATGCGGCTTTTGATTATTTTTTACATATTCCCTATCTTTAATAAATGACTGACTCTTTGACTCCCTATCTTTTATAAATGACCGACTCTTTGACTCCTATCTTTAATAAATGACTGACTCTTTGACTCCTATCTTTAAAAAATGACTGACTCTTTGACTACTATCTTTAAAAATGACCGACTCTTTGATTCCTATCTTTAATAAATGACCGATTCTTTGACTCCTATCGTTAATAAATGACTGACTCTTTGACTCCCTATTTTTAATAAATGACTGACTCTTTGACTCCCTATCTTTAATAAATGACTGACTCTTTGACTCCCTATCTTTAATAAATGACTGACTCTTTGAGTTTATAATGAGTTTACCGAAGAATATATCAAACCGTCATTTTAAATGTGTTTTGCTTTTCAAATATATCTGGTCTATTTTAGACGTGGTTTCAATTTTTTGGGACATCTTGTACAAATCGTTTTTTGTGTTCTACATATTTCTGTTGGAGTTGGTCATGAATGTAGCAGAGAAAAAGTCTCTCTGAGTGGCAAATCTCACCTAAAACGTTTTAGTTAATCATATAAGATTTCAAGAAATCGTGGAAAATAAATGTAACATATCGCAAAAAAAAGAGAAATCGGAATGAACGAAAGATTAAGGGAGAAGAAAATAATAAAGCAGTCAGAAAGCTATGAGAGAAAAACAATAAGAAGTAAACAGAAAAAACTAAGAAAGAAGAGAAGTAGTAAAGAAGTAAAAAAAAAGTTTGAAAGAACTTAGAGAGATGAGGTGGTGTGTTTTACCTCTTAGCGACACTTTTTTGCACACCATGGTCTAAATGGCCAGATCACAGGGACCCTGAAGGCTCAGAGAAGGTTGGGGACCCACTGGAATAGCTGTTGGTAGACAGATGGTAGCCTCCCGTCAAGGCCATCCAGCGTGTTCTTTAACGTGCACAGGGTATGGCTCTCCCGCACACGGAACCACGGCTTAACGTCCCATCCGACGGACGGCGATCATTCCAAGCCCATCGGTGTCCCATTCGGTGGGGAATTTTGCGGAGATAAATCTCAACGCTGACCCAGCTGGGATTCGAACCTGGGAACTGCAGATTACGAGCCTGGCGCGCTACCGACTGAGCCACCCCCGCCCCACTTAGAGAGATGAGGTGGTGTGTTTTACCTCTTAGCGACACTTAGCACATAACAAAGGCCCTCATCTCAAAGACTCCAAAGAATCAGAGAAGTTTGGAAAGGAGATCCGCTGGACAAGTGTTAGGAGACAGATGCTTTGGGAGATTAGAGGGGATAATTTTTTGTAATTAGAGAATAATTATGAAATCTTTCTTTTAAGGAGTCCCAGTGTGTCAGATGTCCAAAGTAATGACTCGTTTTAATAACGAGCCACAGATTAACTTACCATCCGAAAGACAATGGCCTTTCCAAATCCATCGATGACCCATTTCTCGTGGAACGCAGAAGTGGTAGAAATGTTAGATGAATTGGAAATCTGATTCTTATACTTCGAAGTAAGGGAAACCAGCAGAAAAAAATCTTCAATCATTGCAAATTCTGTCTAAGAGTGGAAGTCGAATACTTCTAACTTTAGTGGAGTTCTTGGTGTTTGCCTTTATTTTGATTGTTTATTCGGTTTATGACTCTAGAAGGGCAGCATAGATCAGTTTCATTTTCAAAAAATATATATATTCTCTCTGAAAAAGTATGACTCAAGCAGGGGTGGGGATGCTCATTCAGTAGCGCGCCAAGCTCGTAATCTGCAGCTCCCAGATTCAAGTCCCGCCTGGGTCAGCTTTGAGATTTATCTCTGCAAAACTCCCACCCTGGTCTCGGTCAGTAGAGGACACTGATGGATGGGCTTGGAAAGGCTTCTGTCCGTCTGATGGGAGGTAAAGCCGTGGCCCCGTGTGCGGGAGAGCCATACCCTGTGCACGTTAAAGAACATGTTGGATGGCCTTGACGGGAGGCTACCATCTGTCTCCTAATAGCTGCTCCAGTGGGTCCCTTCCCTCAACCTTCTCTGAGCCCTCGGGGTCCTTGTGACCTGGCCGTTTAGCCCATTGTGTGTATAAAAAAAGTGCTGCTCAGAGGAAAAACATCCCAACTTATTATCTCGCCATTTAGTCTATTGTGTGCAGAAAAATTCCGGCTCAGAGATAAGACAACCCAATTAATATATCTAGTACCTATTAATGGAATAAAATATTATATACAATTTTAAAAGAAAATATTTTATAATTATAGTGAATATCACATTATAAGATCAGACATATCAATCTTTTTATATTTCTTATTTGTGTGTTCAGGCTATTTCTTTTTGTTGTTTTTTTCGTGAATTTCAAATTTAAGCCCATTTTCCATAATTATCATTTTTTTCGGTCCCTAGAATTTTGAATGAACCATATCATAATGAATTTGATTATAATTTATTTTGCTGCACAAATTATTTAAAAAAAATATAGTAATTCAAACTCCTGCAGATAACAAAACAGCTCTGAGGAAACTATTATTCAAATACACATACTGTGCAAATCTCTTAAATAAAAAATCATCATACGACAAAAGAATTCAGAAATTCATCATGTAACGATACTTTTCAGCTCACGTTAAATATGTTATCCGACGCATAAATAATGCACATCGCTCCTTTTCAAAGCTGCTCCTGAATCGCGTTAAATCCCAGAGTTAAATCCGAATTTTCGAGTCCTTCCCTCTTCAAGGAACACAAAAGTCTTCCATTAAAGAGAAGAGTACTTGTGATTCGAAATACTTTTCCACCTCTCACTACCCAACGATAATCATTTACAACTGGAGACACCCTGTGTGTTGAATAACATTACACAAAGGCCTGCAGCACTTTTCATAGAGTCGTTGAATTCATTGTACATACTAAAATCAATTCCATAATGATCCCTAACCTATTCTGCCAACCCATTTGGGTGGAAGTTGTTGTCAGATTTTGAATATGCAATGAAAACCATTCGCGAGAATTTTCCCCGTAGAACATTCATTTCAGAATATAAAATTTCCTTTAACAGTTATGACGCGAAATGATACTGAAGGAATAAGAGAAATTTATGTGGAGTTCTGATTAATTTCAAACCGTTGGGAGTCATAGAGTAAAATCTCTGTGACTCCCAACGAAATTAATCAAAACTCCAGGAGGATCAGCTTCTCTACCCAGTGTTTCGCAGCAAGAAGTGAATTATTTTCTGGAGAAGCGTAAACTTTTGTTGAATTGAAATGAAATGTAAATTGACATGACCATGAAGAATTGACGTAACCTAATGTAAATGTAAACCTAATGTAAAGCCTTAACTGGCATAGTGGTTAGGCAGCTAGCGACTGTTCCAGCAAGGCAAACTTTGTGTGTTGTGTTAGCTCTAACTAAAGCAGTGGTCAGCAGTGACTTCGGTCTTAGTAGGGCATGTCCTTGTATGAGAAGGCCTGTATTAAGTTAGGAGTAGCTTCTAGGATTCTTCTCTGTCCTATATGTCGCAAATCAAATCATGTGTACTACTGAAAGTTTTGTGGATCTCCTTTCCACTCCGGACACGGAGATTAAAGCTGATATTGGCTCACTCTCTTTAGGTAGGATACAGATGATTCGAAAAACATAGTTGTAAAGTAATATACCGACTCAACATGCTGTAACATATCCATTTTATACGCTATCCACTTTTATAAATTATACCTAGTAGCTGAAAACTTAGATTACAGCTTTTTGGTTGGTTTACCTCTGAGCGGCACTTTTTTGGCATACAATAGGTTAAATAGCCAGATCACAAGGACCCCGAAAGCTCAGAGAAGATTGGGGAAGGAGACCCACTGGAACAGCTGTAGGGAGACAGATGGTAGCCTCCCGTCATACCCATCCAGCGTGTTCTTTAACGTGTACAGGGTGTCCCCTACTGACCGTGGGCAAGACGGGAGTTTTTTTCTCTTATACTCTATACTCTTAAAAAGTACTTTCTACTCTTTAAGTTAGTACTTTCTACTCTTTAAAATTACTTTAGCCTTAACTGGCGTAGTGGTTAGACAGCTAGCGACTGTTCCAGCAAGGCAAACTTTGTGTGTTGTGTTAGCTCTAACTAAGGCAGTGGTCAGCAGTGACTTCGGTCGTAGTAGGGCATGTCCTTGTATGAGAAGGCCTGTAAAAGCTAGGAGTAGCTTCTAGGATTCTTCTCTGTCCTATATGTCGCAAATAAAAAAAAATATCCTTTGCATGTTAAAGAATAGGTGATATGGTGCTAACATCATCAGAGTGGATCCTCTCCCCCAACCTTTTCCAGCCCTTTGGGTTCTTGTGACCTGGCCATTTAGTCTATTGTGTAAAAAAAAACTACTGCTAAGAGGTAAAACAATCCAACTCATGATTGCTTACAGTTTCTAATAACTGTACAGTCGCTCAAAAAAAGTATCCGAACACTTAGTTATTACGCTCAAAAAAAGTATCCGAACACTTAGTTATTACGCTCAAAAAAGTATTGGAACACTTAGTTATTACGCTCAAAAAAGTATCCGAACACTTAGTTATTACGCTCAAAAAAGTATCCGAACACTTAGTTATTACGCTCAAAAAAAGTATCCGAACACTTAGTTATTACGCTCAAAAAAAGTATCCGAACACTTAGTTATTACGCTCAAAAAAGTATCCGAACACTTAGTTATTACGCTCAAAAAAGTATCCGAACACTTAGTTATTACGCTCAAAAAAAGTATCCGAATACTTAGTTATTACGCTCAAAAAAGTATCCGAACACTTAGTTATTACGCTCAAAAAAGTATCCAACACTTAGTTATTACGCTCAAAAAAGTATCCAACACTTAGTTATTACGCTCAAAAAAGTATCCGAACACTTAGTTATTACGCTCAAAAAAGTATCCGAACACTTAGTTATTACGCTCAAAAAAAGTATCCGAATACTTAGTTATTACGCTCAAAAAAGTATCCGAACACTTAGTTATTACGCTCAAAAAAGTATCCGAACACTTAGTTATTACGCTCAAAAAAGTATCCGAACACTTAGTTATTACGCTCAAAAAAGTATCCGAACACTTAGTTATTACGCTCAAAAAAAGTATCCGAACACTTAGTTATTACGCTCAAAAAAGTATCCGAACACTTAGTTATTACGCTCAAAAAAAGTATCCGAATACTTAGTTATTACGCTCAAAAAAGTATCCGAACACTTAGTTATTACGCTCAAAAAAGTATCCAACACTTAGTTATTACGCTCAAAAAAGTATCCGAACACTTAGTTATTACGCTCAAAAAAAGTATCCGAACACTTAGTTATTACGCTCAAAAAAGTATCCGAACACTTAGTTATTACGCTCAAAAAAAGTATCCGAATACTTAGTTATTACGCTCAAAAAAGTATCCGAACACTTAGTTATTACGCTCAAAAAAGTATCCAACACTTAGTTATTACGCTCAAAAAAAGTATCCGAACATATAGTTGAGTACAGAATTCAGAAAAAATATCTGGCAACGATTTTTTTTAGAAATGAGTGATCTGGCAACCTTCGTGTCACGTGACACGAAGGTTGCCAGATCACTCAATTCTAAAAACAAATCGTTGCCAGATATTTTTTTTGAATTCTGTACTCAAACATAGCGGTTGGATACTTTTTTTGAGCGACTCTACCTAAAAATATGAGTTATTTGCGTATCTTAATGTCCCGGCCTATCTGTTGCCTCCATTATTAAAAAGTAGTTCATCATTGCCAAAAGTATAGATTTCCCGAAGCCAAACAGAAAAGAGATAGTGTATCAAATAATTATTGTTAAATTTCGTAAAATTGAGAGAATGTTCAAAGAGACAGCCAAGACGATCCAGAAAATTATCACGAATCTAGAATAGGATTACTTCTAAAAAAAAAACCCTTAGAGGAAAGTTAATAAAGCAGCGAAAATTGGAGTTATTCTCCATTTTGGCACAACTAAACCAAAGCTTTAAATATTGGAAATCACATGAATAATAAGACTTTATTTGTGTGGCTGGAGTAAGCAGGTGGTCTCAAGGTCGAGTCTCAATTCTCTCAGCGTTGAGATTTATCTCCGCTTAAACTTCCTGTCTTTGGTGAGAAAGAGAATACAGATGGACTTGGAAACATCGCCGTCCGTCGAATGGGACATTAAACCGTGGCCCCGTGTGCTGAAGAGAAAGACCCTTTAAAGAACACGACGAATATGGACTTGACGGGAGCCTCCAGTTGCGTCTTAAAAGTTGTCCAGTGGCCTCTCCTTCTCATAATCCACTCTGAACACTCGGGGTTCTCGTGACCTGGCCATTTAGCCCATCTGTGCACGGAAGGAAAAAGGTTGGTAATAAAACCAACCTTTCTCCTTTTTGTTAAGAAAATAGAAAATTATAGGAGTCTATAGGGTTGAAGAAGAAAAAAAAAACACTTGTTGGAATCCTTTAAAAAATTTAGTAAAAACCCGAGTGATCTAAAGGCAAGACTAACGTCACGTATATCTTCTATGGTGTATATATTTGTATCCCTTAGAATATCCTACAGTTACGTTTGGTGGAATTGTTACTGCTCCAATAATTTCCCATGGGTCTGTGTGTCGCTTAAAGTGTTCTTCCTGAAAGTAGAAGACGGCCACGAGAGATTACGTCACAATGTAATCCAAGGAACGAATTCTTCTTCTCTTGGCATATTACGGTAGAGAACAATGGAATTACCCGTCTTTCTCCCATTTAATGACTCTGTTTACAAGAGACACTCACCCGCAGTAATTGTCATTTTCGTTAGCATTCACTTATATTCTAATTATGCAGGCTGTTTAAAACAATAACGAACTATTATTTCAAGTGATATTCAAAGCTGAGTTGTTATTACACCATGAATCAAGAAAGTGTGATAATAACTACTTTTATGTGTTGTTGGGTTGGGTTGTTTTATCTCTGAGCGGCACTTTTTTCCACATCATGGGTTAAATGGCTAGGTCACAAGGACCCCGAAGACTCAGAGAAGGTTGGGGGAGGAGACCCACTGGAACAGCTGTTGGGAGACAGATGGTAGCTTCCCGTCACGGTCACCCAGCGTGTTCTTTACCGTACACAGGGTATGGCTTTCCCACACACGGGGCCACGGATTAACGTCCCATCCGACGGACGGCGGCCTTTCCAAGCCCATCGGTGTCCCCTACTGACCGTGGGCAGGGCGAGGAAATTTTGCGGAGATAAATCTCAACGCTGACCCAGCTGGGACTCGAACCTGGGAACTACAGATTACCAGCCTGGCGCGCTACCGACTGAGCCACCCCCGCCCCACTTTTATGTGAAGACGAGAGCAGTGACATCTTGGCTGTCACTTTGAAGGACATTTTTCTGGATCAATCTTGGCTGTCACTTTGAAGGACATTTTTCTGGATCAATCTTGGCTGTCTCTTTGAACATTCTCTCGACATGCTTGGAGATGATGTCTTTATCTTACATGAAAGAAAAAAACGGATTTTTTTTATCGTGTGTAAAGAAGCTGACGTCTGATCATGTGTAAAGGAAAGGGATTTAAAAAGATGCGAAGAAAGCATCGTATAAAAAAATAGTTGTTTGATGGTGTGCAAAAGAAGCGAATGTCTGATCGTATGTAAAAAACCGGATGTAAGAATGTGTGAAGAAATGGATGTCTGATCTCGTGTAAAAAAGGAGGATGTCTGATCGTGTATAAAGAAAAGGATGTCTGATCATATACGCAAAAAAGGATGTCTGATCGTGTATAAAGAAAAGGATGTCTGATCATATACGCAAAAAAGGATGTCTGATCGTGTATAAAGAAAAGGATGTCTGATCATATTCGCAAAAAAGGATGTCTGATCATGTACCAAAAAAAGGATGTCTGATCGTGTACGAAAAAAAAGATGTCTAATCATATATGAAAAAAAAAGGGGGGGGGGATGTCTGATCGGGTTGGGTTGTTTTACCTCTGAGCGGCACTTTTTGCACACCATGGGCTAAATGGCCAGGTCACATGGACCCCGAAGGTTCAGAGAAGGGACCCACTGGAACAGCTGTTGGGAGACAGATGGTAGCCTCCCATCAAGGCCATCCAGCGTGTCCTTTAACGAGCACAGGGTATGGCTCTCTCGCACACGGGGCCACGGCTTAACGTCCCATCCGACGGACGGCGGCCTTTTCAAGCCCATCGGTGTCCCCTACTGACCGTGGGCAGGGCGGGGAATTTTGCGGAGATAAATCTCAACGCTGACCCAGCTGGGACTCGAACCTGGGAACTATAGATTACGAGCCTGTGCGCTACCGACTGAGCCACCCCCGCCCCGGATGTCTGATCGTGTACGAAAAAACAGATGTCTAATCATATACGCAAAAAAGGATGTCTGCTCGTATTTAAATATACGGATGTCATTTTTTGTTCTATGCCTATATATGTATACGTTACCGCTAAAGCTCGAAAGCCGTTAATGTGCACATTACCTAGCTAATCTGCAGATTAACTGATTTGCTCCGTTAACGTGCGGAATCAAGAGTTTTCCGCATTTTACCTAGGTAATGTGCACATTAACGGCTTCCGTATCGTTAAAGTTCAAAAGTTTGTTTCTCTCATAGTGGTGAATCTCTTGAATATGAATCTTCGTGTCACGTGATTCACTCGTCCGCATTATAAAAAACGCCCCGGATGAGCGGAGGCCAAGTGAGAACGAATCGGTAAAGTGATTCATTCTTGATAACGAATCACTAAAATGATTCGTTCTCACTTGGCCTGCTCATTTTGGGGGCGTTTTTTATAATTCGGACGACTGATTCATGTTGACAGAGGGATGACCCTGATTTCAACTCTACTCTCGGACACTAGATAAATAACATTATGTTAATTTAAGCGTACAGAAACGTTCCTGTTGTTCCAGCAAAGATCTTATTTTCACTTTAACGAGTGCCTAGTAGGTAATGTGCAGATCATCCAGGTAATTTGCAGATTACCTAGGTAATTTGAGAAATGAAACAATTTTCCGCACGTTAACGGATCACCATAGTTAATCTGCACAATACCTAGATAATCTGTAGAATAACTGATTTCTGCACTTTAGCGGTAACATATACATAAGTAAAATACGGATGACTGATCATATACATGAAAACGGATTTCTGATCTTATGTAAAGAGACGGATGTGTAATCATATTCAAGATATTGAGATTCTTTGTCTTGTCATTGGGATAACATGGGAATTCTTCGATGTTTGGATGCGACTCTGCATAAAGGCTTGATTTACTTGAAACGAGGATGATACACGCTGAAGAAAACAGCAAATAAACAATCAATTTCAGAAACGTCGAACAGAATCTACTCTACTCAGCCAAACAAGGCTAAAGAAGGGGAAGCAGATGTCTAGAGTCGGTAGCGCGTCGGGTTCGTAATCTACAATTCCCATGTTCGAGGTCACAAGGACCCCTAGGACTCAGAGAAGATTTGTGAAGGGAATCCACTGGATAGCTGTTAATTAAGAGACAGCTGGAAGCCTCCCTTCACGTCCATCCAGCGTGTTCTGTAACGGGTATAGGGCATAGCTCTACTGCAATATCGCACCACGATTTAACTCCCCATCCGAAGGACGGCGGCTTTTCCAAGTCCACTGATGCCCCCTTTCTGATTAGGACAGGATGGAAGGGTTGGTACAGAGATTAATCTCAACGCTGACAGTCGAGACTCGAAGCTGGGAACTGCAAATTACAAGTCCGACACGCTACAGACTGAAAACAACCTCCATCCTCTCCACTAAGTAAACGTCACTCAATGACAAAGGGGAGGGGGTGGCTTAGTCGGTAGCGCGCCAGGCTCGTAATCTGTAGTTCCCAGGTTCGAGTCCCAGCTGGGTCAGCGTTGAGATTTATCTCCGCAAAATTCCCCGCCCTGCCCACGGTCAGTAGGGGACACCGATGGGCTTGGAAAGGCCGCCGTCCGTCGGATGGGACGTTAAGCCGTGGCGGGAGAGCCATACCCTCTGCACGTTAAAGAACACGATGGATGGCCTTGACGGGAGGCTACCATCTGTCTCCCAACAGCTGTTCCAGTGGGTCCCCTCCCCCAACCTTCTCTGAGACTTTGGGGTCCTTGTGACCTAGCCATTTAGCCCATAGTGTGCAAAAAAGTGCCGCTCAGAGGTAAAACAACCCAATCCAACTCAATGACAAAACAATTAAATTGCAGAAACGCACTTTATCCAAGCTTTAATGATCACTTAATAACCCTTTACCCGAAGCATCAGCACGACTTATTTCACAAACATTTGCTTAGTATAGGTTAAAAGGTAATTTATTTCAACCGCTTATTCCAACTCCATTATTAACAGTATATTTCATCGACTGACAAATGCTCTGTTACTTCACACGCAGTAGACAAATCGATACACGAAACTACAATAGAGCAAGAGACGGCCATTCCTCCTCGTGTTCTGCAACGACGAATGCATTCAGAACGTAATAATGTTAGTTATTGTCTTTCTTATGGCGGTTTCATTTTCCTACGTCGAACGAAAGAGTATTCAATGTCCCTCCTAATAAACACATCCAAAGAAAGAAAACTAAAATAGTTACTTTGTCTCGAACAATCGTCGATAAACAAAAAAGAGACTCTCAGCAGAAGACATTCCCATCATCGTGTAACAGACAAAAGATGTCCCCGAACTAGATCACTGATCACGTGGCTAGAAGAACACAGAAAGGGTGGATCAGCTGAGATAAGAGACAGTTAGATCATTCTCTCTTCTGAAGGGCTTCTGTGCTGAGTCACATGACACCACCTTCGTAGCTCGCTTCTCTGCATTACCTTGTTGAATGAATGTGCCACACAATTCGTAACTCGGAATCTTTGGAATGAGTCGTCTTATATTTATTGTCTATATATGATGTTTGTCATTTAAACTAGAGGTCTATGCCCATATTGTTAATAAATGCAAAGCGAGGGTTTACAAGTGTAACTTTGGGTTGTTTTATCTTCGAGAGGCGTTTTGGTGCACAGAATATAGTTACATGGCAAGGTCACAAGGACCCTAAGAGCTCAGAAAATACCCGGGATCCACTGGACAGCTGATAGGCGACAAATGGACCTTTCCAGTCAATGCCATCCAGCGTGTTCTCTAATGATCACTGGTGGGGCTCTCCCGCACAGAGAGGAGAGTCCCGTGTGGGCCAATGTTGCCATTTATCTCCGCAAAACTGCTTGTCCTGCCCTCGGTCAGTAGGGGACGTCGATGGACTTCAAAAGGCCGCCTTTCGTCGGGTGGAACATTAAGCCATGGTTTCTATGTGAGGGAGAGCCATACCCTGTGCACGTTGAAGAACACACTTCATGGCCTTGTCTTCTAATAGCTGCCCGGTGGGTCCCCTTCCCCCAACCTTCTCTGAGTCTTCGGGGTCCTTGTGACCTGCCCATTTAGCCCGTTGTGTGCAAAAATTGCCGCTAAGAAGTAAAACAATCCGATTCTGTACAGAGTGCCACGGCTTAACATCCCATCTAACGGATGGTGATTTCTGTTTACATCTGTTTCAAAGAATACAAGTTTGGGGTTGAATCAGGCTGTAACGAGGCAGACTCGTAATCTGGAGTTCCCAGGTTCGAGTTCCAAATGTCCCTGGATTTAGATTTATCTCCGCTGACTCGTGTTTAACTCTCGGTAAGAAAGGGAACACCGAAGGACATGTAAAGCGCTATCATTTGGATTTGACGCTAAGCCGTGGTTCCGTTTGCAACAGAGACGTATTCTGTGAACGTTAAAGAACCCGTTGTGTGGTCTTGAATGGGAAGCTTGCAGCTGTGTCCTAGCAGTTGTTTAGTGGATTGCCGTTTCTAACCTTCACTGAAACCTTAGGGGTTCTTGTAAGCTGACCAATTAGCACATTGTGTGAAAAAAGTGCCTACAGAGGTAAAACAACTCAGTTTAAAGAATACAACTATTACAAACATTAATAAAATATTACTTAATAGTAACAAACATTTTTTAGGGAATGATAACTATCTGAAGTTTAGTTCTAAAGCGAATTTACTCGTGTGTGAGTTTATTGGACATAAATAATAAAATAATAAACATGGATTCATAGAAAATAAATATTTCACAGAGAGAAAATAAAACATAGTTCCGCCTATCTCCTAACATCTCTTCCGTGGAACCATTCTCATCTCCGAGCCCTTGGGGTCATTGTGACCTGGCCATTTAACCCATTGTTTGTATTTAATAGAAAAGTGCTTTTGAAAGGTGAAACAACCCAACACACATTTCGACAATCCTGTTCATCTCTCTCTTAATGTTATCCAGTCTTGCATTTCGATGCTCATCTCTGTAGTCTTACCCAGGATTGCCATTCGACGACCCTGTTTATCTCTCTCTTAGTGTTACCAGTATCTCATTTCGTCGAACCTATAAATCTCTCTTAGTGTTACCAATATCTTATTTCGACGAATCTATAAATCTCTCTTAGTGTTACCAGTATCTCATTTCGACGAACCTATAAATCTCTCTTAGTGTTACCAGTATCTCATTTCGACGAACCTATAAGTGTTACCAGTATCTCATTTCGACGAACCTATATATCTCTCTTAGTGTTACCAGTATCTCATTTCGACGAACCTATAAATCTCTCTTAGTGTTACCAGTATCTCATTTCGTCGAACCTATAAATCTCTCTTAGTGTTACCAGTATCTCATTTCGACGAATCTATAAATCTCTCTTAGTGTTACCAGTATCTCATTTCGACGAACCTATAAGTGTTACCAGTATCTCATTTCGACGAACCTATAAATCTCTCTTAGTGTTACCAGTATCTCATTTCGACGAACCTATAAATCTCTCTTAGTGTTACCAGTATCTCATTTCGTCGAACCTATAAATCTCTCTTAGTGTTACCAATATCTCATTTCGACGAATCTATAAATCTCTCTTAGTGTTACCAGTATCTCATTTCGACGAACCTATAAATCTCTCTTAGTGTTACCAGTATCTCATTTCGACGAACCTATAAGTGTTACCAGTATCTCATTTCGACGAACCTATATATCTCTCTTAGTGTTACCAGTATCTCATTTCGACGAACCTATAAATCTCTCTTAGTGTTACCAGTATCTCATTTCGTCGAACCTATAAATCTCTCTTAGTGTTACCAGTATCTCATTTCGACGAATCTATAAATCTCTCTTAGTGTTACCAGTATCTCATTTCGACGAACCTATAAGTGTTACCAGTATCTCATTTCGACGAACCTATAAATCTCTCTTAGTGTTACAGTATCTCATTTCGACGAACCTATATATCTCTCTTAGTGTTACCAGTATCTCATTTCGACGAACCTATAAATCTCTCTTAGTGTTACCAGTATCTCATTTCGACGAACCTATAAATCTCTCTTAGTGTTACCAGTATCTCATTTCGACGAACCTATAAATCTCTCTTAGTGTTACCAGTATCTCATTTCGACGAATCTATAAATCTCTCTTAGTGTTACCAGTATCTCATTTCGACGAACCTATAAATCTCTTTTAGTGTTACCAGTATCTCATTTCGACGAACCTATAAATCTCTCTTAGTGTTACCAGTATCTCATTTCGACGAATCTATAAATCTTTCTTAGTGTTACCAGTATCTCATTTCGACGAATCTATAAATCTCTTTTAGCGCTACCAGCATCTCATTTCGACGAACCTATAAATCTCTCTTAGTGTTACCAGTATCTCATTTCGACGAACCTATAAATCTTTATTAGTGTTACCAGTATCTCGTTTCGATGACCTTATTCATCTCTTTGTTGTCTTACCGACGCATGCCTTTCGACGACCCTATTGATCTCTCCTTATAGTCTTTCCCAGTCTTGCATTTCGACAACCCTGTTGGTCTCTCTCTCTCTTAGTGTCTCCACTCTCGAATGAGATACTGGTAACACTAGAGAGATTTATAGGTTCTCTTTAGTGTCTCTCTCTCCCAGTCTTGCATTCACGATCCCGTTTTTCTCTCTTTCTCTAACTCCCTTCCTCACACATGAACACTCTGAAGCAAAAGCTTCGCACCTTCATCATTAGTAAAAAAGCAATAACAGGCTGTAACTCTCTTTTCTGATCTTCATTCGAAATGCAGCAAAAGCAAAAGAATACCCGCGGGGGGGGGGGGATAACAGATTTGCAAAAGAGAATTTTGTGCTCCTTTCTCTCCCGGTGCCCGTATTGACTGCACGCTCTGAGATGCTCGATGCTCGTTAGGCGCGTGGAAACCGGAAGCCCCGACTTTAGTGGCCACTGTAATTGGAGCGGTGATTACGAAAATGGGTGGAGGGGAACACTTCGAAAGCATTTGCAGACAGCACGGAAAGAGTTGATGGACGAATTCGAGCAATTTGAAGATGATTCTGTTGGAAGTACAAATTCTGACGATTCCGTTTTATGCATAACTGTTTCGTTAGAAAAGGCAGTGAAATGACGGGTAGAATTTCGGTTTTCCAAGTCTGGTTGGTTTTCTGATCCTATTCTTCTCTCTTTCTGTTCCAAAAGCTGTGGAATGAAATTTTCGGAAATATATTTTTGTTCCTTCATTGAACTCTCGGTAGCAGTTGAACAATCTTCGGGGGAGGCGGGGGTGGCTCAGTCGGTAGCGCGCCAGGCTCGTAATCTGTAGTTCCCCGGTTCGAGTCCCAGCTGGGTCAACGTTGAGATTTATCTCCGCAAAATTCCCCGCCCTGCCCACGGTCAGTAGGGGACACCGATGGGCTTGGAAAGGCCCCGTCCGTCGGATGGGACGTTAAGCCGTGGCCCCGTGTGCGGGAGAGCCATACCCTGTGCACGTTAAAGAACACGCTGGATGGCCTTGACGGAGGCTACCATCTGTCTCCCAACAGCTGTTCCAGTGGGTCCCCTCCCCCAACCTTCTCTGAGCCTTCGGGGTCCATGTGACCTGGCCATTTAGCCCATGGTGTGCAAAAAAGTGCCGCTCAGAGGTAAAACAACCCAACCCAACAATCTTCAGACACATTGGTAGATTCAAAAATTATATTTTAATCAATTTGCTCACCCCGTGTGTCATGTCCCTCGAATTTTATATTTATTTATTTATTGTATATTTTTGTTGTATTATATCGTTGTATATATTTTTGTGTTCTTTGAAATGTTTATGCTGGAATGACTCACTGTTGTTGTTTACGGGTGTGAAGCTTTCTGCTTGTTGAAGGAATCAATGCCAGAAGTTGTTTGTGCCGTAAATGACTAGCCTAGGGGCGCTAGTGCAGCGACAAGGCTAGGCGGGAGATTTGAAAGCTTCAGTCTGTGCGTTAGCTGTCAAGCGAAGAGGTCGCGTTGACACGCGTCAAAAGGACGCCGTCTTTCTCAAATTAACCCTTGAAGTCAGGGTGCGATTCCAAGAGAAAATCCAGATTCTTGGAGAATCTTGTCTTTTATTCTTGTGGTTCAGGAGGAGCCACAATGTAGGCAAAGGAAAATCATTTCGCCGAGTTTTTGAGGTCTGTAAAGTGAGAAATTGCAGAGTGTGCAATTCTCCACCTCATTTTAGTAATATTTGCAGTAGCAGAGGCTCACGGAGTTGAGCGGTGAATTTGATAGTAGTTTTGTGGATTCAGAAAGAACCACAGTGTGAAGCAGCAAAGGCCCACGGAGTGGAGTTCATTCCCAGCACGTAGTTGTATATAGTGTGAATAAAAATTGTGTCGTTCCTATATAACTCTCGTGCAGTAATTGATGGACAATTCGTATTCTTCATTCAACATCAGTTTCTTCCAAGGCATACAGTGGCACGGGCGTAAAAACCCGCGAATCTGTGAATTCACCAAAGTGACTAAAGTAATTTCATCATCGTCCCTCTCTCCTGTGTGGACTGGGTCATCACATCTGTCACAGTCTGACAGGATCCGAACCCCCGGGTCACTACACCTTGACCATGTGGTTAGCACACTTGGCTACTGATCTAAGGGACCTGCATTCGAACCCCGGGAAAGGCATAGATGTTTGCGTCGTTTTTCTGCTCAGGTCCTGCGATCCTCACAGACTTTCTACTTTGGCATCAACTGAGAGGCTCCTGTTGTCTTTGTTGCTTGGCATATAAACTGTCAAACCTCTGTGGCAAGCAACTGCTTGAGGGGGTGTTTATTATTTATTTTGTAATATTGGAATTTTGTAGTCGTCGGTTCGACTATCCTACTGTTCTCTCTCTCTAGCCTTTCCCATCCTAACATATCAATGAACCTGTTATCCCCTTTCTGTAGGCTTACCCAGCTTTACATTTTGATGAACCTGTTATCTCTTTTCTTTAAGCTTACCCAACTTTACATTTCGACGATCCTGTTATTCTCTCTAGGTATATCCAGTCTTACACTTCTATGAACCTGTTATCTCCTTTCTCTAAGCTCTTTACATTTCGATCCTGTTAGTCGCTCTAGGCTTCCAGTCATACATTTCGATGACAGTGTTATATTTTTCAACTTCCAGATTTAACAAGTCTTTTTCACTGTCTTTTTATTCACCTTCTGTAAACTTACGTTCGTATCATTTCGACAACGTGCTTTTCTGTCTCTAGAGGTATTCATACTTCACAGTGATCCAGGACTCACAGTTCCGAGGTTCTCACTGCTCATACCAATGGGACCCTTTAGTCACTCCTGTCCTAAGCTTTGAGGCTTCTGATCTTTCTTATTTAACCCATTGTACAGGGGTGTAAGGGGCGGGGGTGGCTCAGTCGGTAGTGCGCCTGGCTCGTAATCTGTAGTTTCCAGGTTCGAGTCCCAGCTGGGTCAGCGTTGAGATTTATCTCCGCAAAATTCCCGCCCTGCCGTAGGGGATACCGATGGGCTTGGTAAGGCCGCCGTCCGTCGGATGGGACGTTAAGCCGTGGCTCCGTGTGCGGGAGAGCCATACCCTGTGCACGTTAAAGAACACGCTGGATGGCCTTGACGGGAGGCTACCATCTGTATCCCAACAGCTGTTCCAGTGGGTCCCCTCCCCCCAACCTTCTCTGAGCCTTCGGAGTCCATGTGACCTGGTCATTTAGCCCATGGCGTGCAAAAAAGTGCCGCTCAGAGGTAAAACAACCCAAAACAACCCAGGGGTGTAATGTGATCGGTAGGGCGCTATGGTCCTATCCTGTAGTTTCCAGATTCGAGTGCTCCCTCTGTTTATATTGAGATTTTCTCCGCTACTACGCTCTGTCCTCAATGGCAAAGGAGGCCACCGTCCCTCAGATGCGATATTAAGCCGTGTTCTTGAGAACCCTACTCTTAAAATGACTTTGACGATAGAGGTTGGAGACTCTATCGTCAAAGTCATTGGACTTGGTTGGAGACTCTATCGATCAAAGTCGCACCTGTTCAGTGGGTCCTCCTCCAAGCCAGCTTTGAATCTTTGGGATCCTTGTGACCTGGCTTATTAGCCCAATATGTGCCCAAAAGTAAGGCTCAGAGGTTAAATAACTTCTGAGCTTGCTTAAATAAATTAACAACTTTATGCAAAAGTCGGTGTTTTACGATCAGTATCCTTTTTTTTAGTCTTTAACTGCATAATTAATTTTTCGGGATCTTCAGATTTCTCTAGTAATTTCGTACACTAAACAAGTTCAGAACTTGTGCAAAGGAAATAAAGTTCATTCCAAGTATTCTTTAGCACTTCTTGAAAGCGAATGAAAACTGCGCCGGTGAAATCGAAATCGAAATTAGTCCCGAGAAACCCGATTCCTTTTTTTGCTCAAATGATAACGAGATAGATAAAAGTAGTTATTACTCTCACTGACAAATTATACCAGTGTAATAATCATTCTACATATTCTTGACGATGACTTATCCTTTTCAAATGGAAGTTTCGCGCAGGAGCCAGCTAGGCCAAAACCATTCCTCATCGATCTCGTCGTTTCTGAAAACTGCGTGTCTCTTGAAGTTCTGATGCGAAGGCAACTGCACTGTTAACGAGGAATGGCTGCTGCCATCATCATCATTAGCAAACGGAAAGGGAGGATTCTTCGGAGCTCATTCCGAAGTCGATGACGTTTTGGGCATGGAGGATGATTTTGCGGTCGAAGAATTAATGCTCCTCATTTGCATAAATATTCTGGAAGTAGAAAATTAGAAACTGACGTCATCTTGCGTATTCTTGGTGGGAATATATTAATTGAGAGATTTCAAATGTTAAGGAAGTAGGAAATAAATTTCATGTCTCCATTGATTCTGAAATATTGTGCAATGTTGTTTTCTTCGCTAATCAGAAAAGGTTTCAAAAGGTTTTCGAACTTAGAATGTTTAGCAGGATTATTTATCAATGCTAAAAGTTATTTTTTTAAGTTGATTGAAACAATTGAAGCCTTTTTTTTTGGATTTGTTTGATTTTGGAGAATGGTTCTTAGTCGAAATGCGTATTATTAAATGTTCAATTTAAGTAATGAATATTATTGATTAGTGTAGACTGAATTAAAAGATATTGATGATTAAGGTAGATTTAGTGAGAGCATATTGATTTTGAAGATCAGAGTAGACCTAGTAATAGGATATTAATTGAAGATTGTTGTAGACTTAGTAATAAAATACTGATTAAATATTGGAGTGAATAGTAATAAAATAATGGTTTAAGATTATGGCATAATTAATAATAGAATATTTAATTTTACTTTGGGTTTGTAATGCATATATTATTATTATTTGATTTACAAATGATAATTGATTGAAAGATAATGATGATGATAATTGATTGAAAGATAATAATTGATTGAAAGATGGTGTACGCTTAATTATATATATATATGTACACCGAAGAGCCAAAACCTTATGACCAGCGCGTCTTTATGTAAATCGAAGCAACTGCAGGTAAACAACGGTGCGTGTGAAGGTCATGAAACGGTATAAATAACACCTGATACTGGGCTCTGTTAATCAGTGTTATTCTTGTTCTTCAGATGGGAAAGGCAGAGGACTTAAGTGAGTTTGACAAAGGCCAAATTGTAATGGCCAGACGATTGGGTCACAGCATTTCCGAGAAGGCAAGGATTGTGGGGTGCTCACGGTCAGCCGTGGTTAGTACCTTCAAAAAGTAGTCCGAGGAGGGAAAACCACAAACCGCCTGCAAGGTGTGGGCCGACCGCGGTTCATCGATGCTAGAGGTGAGTGAAGGCTATCCCGTATGGTACAGTCGCTCAAAAAAGTATCCGAACACGGTGGTTGATTGCAGAATTCAGAAAAAATATCTGGCAACGATTTGTTTAGAAATCAGTGCTCTGGCAACCTTCGTGTAACGTGATTACAGAATTCAGGAAAAATATCTGGAGCGTGTACAGCAACTGTACACGCTCCAGTTACCGTTCACAGCAAACTGGAGCGTGTGCAAACTGGAGCGTGTGCAGTTACTGCACACGCTCCAGTTTGCTGTGAACGGTAACTGCACACGCTCAATATTTCCGTGAGTGAGCCCTAAACGATCCAGGTCTTTGTGAGCTCACACGATCCAATGTGCTGTGAACATTAACCGCAACCGCTCCAGTTTGCTGTGAACGGTAACTGCACACGCTCCATATTCATTGCATTATATATTCATACGCATTATATATATTAAAAAATATCCGAACACTATGGTTGATTACAGAATTCAGAAAAATATCTGGTAACGGTTTTTTTAGAAATGACACGAAGGTTGCCAGATCACTAATTTCTAAAAAAACCGTTACCAGATATTTTTTCTGAATTCTGCAATCAACCACCGTGTTCGGATACTTTTTTGAGCGACTGTACACTTGCAGCGACAAAATGTTTTGGGCCGACTCTCATAGTTATATATCAAATTGTAACTTATGATGAGACTAATATCGAAAGCTATATCTAAAACAAATTACCATTCTTATCCCCCCTTTAAAATAAAAATGTGGGGAGGGGTAAAACCTTTTAAAACCGCTTCCGCAACAACTCCATTTTTCACTTTCTTCGAAACCAAATCACTCTGAGTGAGACTTTATTGAGAAAACAAATTTACTACGCGTCCTTTTTTTAAAACACTCTATCAATTGAATCATTTTCGTCCCTAATTTCTCAACCTTAAAAAACTTATTTTCCACTTAAATTCCATTACTAGACAAACTATATTCCTTAACCAACTCTCATCTGACCTTTGGCATCCTTGTGACTCCCTTTCGAGCCTACTAATTCACAGAAAGACAAAAGTGCAAATCGAGAATGAAAGTAGGAAATCATCTACAGATGATGACTTTATCCCTAAATTATCCCCTCCTATTATTATCCCTAAAGTGCCGCTCAGAGATAAAACAATCCCTCGTTTCATTTGAATACATTGAAACGCAAAATCAATCACCTCTACCCTTGATTCTATTATTATTATCGCCTTTAGTGGTTACCGTTTCATGTAATTCGTTTCATACCTCTAAAGAGAGAACCGAATATTCCCCATCACACAGACCTACTTTCGAATCCTGCCCTTCACATCAATTGGTTTTCCTTTCCTCCAAAAGGCAATTTCCGTTGTTCTCTCTCTTTCTCCAGAGCCAATTTCCTCTTCAGTATATCCCTTTCCTTTTAAGACTCCTTAACTTTCATCCTCTGGTTATTATTTCTGTTCTCCGAACCAAATTCGACGCTACTTATATAATGGCTTGTTTTCACAGTAGACGATTAACTTTTATTTTTACGATTTGCAATCTTTTAAACATCATTATCGTCATCATCTTTGGTTTAATCATATTCATTTGAAGTTTTTCTTTTTGGCCGAGAATAGATCTCTGGTTCGATTCGATCTTTCGACATTTTTCGCGTGTTTGTCGGCCTACTTGTAGGTTTGTTTCGCATTAACTCTGAAATGGTTGACTCCATCATTTTCATTTTTTCAGGGTTAAGCGAGTTTAAATAGCGTAACAAATACTGCTGTTGGAACTTTCGAGAATTTCTAGAGAGTGTGGAAAATAGATGGATTCAACAAAAAGCTACTTTTGTGCTACTGAAGCTATGGTAGTGGTCTATGGTGGTGGGTCTGCACTTTTGCAAGGATTGGGTTGGGTTGTTTTACCTCTGAGCGGCACTTTTTTGCACACCATGGGCTAAATGGCCAGGTCACAAGAACCTCGAAGGCTCAGAGAAAGTTGGGGGAGGGAACCCACTGGAACAGCTGTTGGGAGACAGATGGTAGCCTCCCGTCAAGGCCATCCAGCGTGTTCTTTAACGTTCACAAGGTATGGTTCTCCCGCACACGGGGCCACGGCTTAACGTCCCATCCGACGGAAGGCAACCTTTCCAAGCCCATCGGTGTCCCCTACTGACCGTGGGCAGGGCTGCTTTTGCAAGGAAGATAGCAGGAAGATTGTTGCTTTTGGTTACAAATGCTTACTCAGCATCCTAGGCTGGGATGGGAGATTTTATCTGTGAGTGCAAACAATGAGCTAAATGACCATAGACATTGTTGCGGGACAATCCCGGGAATAGTAGCAGATTTCTTCTTCCAATTTCTCTTTCCAATATTGAATTCTGTAAGCACACGTGTGAAGGAGACGAAATTTTTTCGCCGTCATTTGCCAGATTTGGATAGTCTAATCTCTGAGTAGCACTTTTTTTGCACACAATGGGCTGAAGGTCCAGGTCACAAAGACCCTTAAAGTCTTAGAGTTGAATAGAGGAAAGGATTGGATTGGATTGTTTTACCTCTGAGCGGCACGTTTTTGAACACAATGGGCTAAATGACCAGGTCACCAGGACCCCGAGGGCTCAGAGAAGGTTGGGAAGAGAGGAACAGCTGTTGGGAAGTCGACGGATGGCGGCATTTCCAAAGGCCAACGGTGTCCCTTTTCTCACCGAGGGCAGCGTATGGGATAACGGTAATAAATCTCAACATTGGCACAGTCAGGTTGACACGAAGGTTACCAGATCTAAGAAAAATCGTTGCCAGATATTTTTTCTGAATTCTGTAATCAACCATAGTGTTCGGATACTTTTTTGAGCGACTGTACTTGATCTCTATCGAGAAACAAAATCATACACTTCGATTTGGTCCATTGCATTATATTTTATAGCATAAATAAAAGTTCCCATAGAAATGTTTTATACATACTAAGCCATTAGATGTTATACTGGATCCGGATAATTTAACTTTAAAACATATTTTAATGATCTCATCTGAAGAAAAAATATGGCATTTAAGTTCTGCTATCTGTATCATGCTATCTGATAGTTCACTAATCACTTGCTCCTAAGTCATAAGCAATGTCATTACTTAATCCAACTCCCACCACTCAGATTCTCACTGAAAGTGGGCAAAATGTAAATAGTGCTCTTAACATGTAGACATTTGGATAAAGAAGATGTGTTCTACTTTCGTTAAATTTTAAAAAAATATATGTGATGCCCTCTTACCCTGGAAGGGGACAAAATAGACATCCTCTCCCCTAAAAAATGCCTAAAATAGACCTGATGTCTTTGTCCCAGAAAAGGAACACAATAGACATGATGCCATCTACATCTAGAAGCGCCTAAAATAGGCCTGATGCCATCTACATCTAGAAGCGCCCAAAGTAGGCCTGATGCCCTTTACATCTAAGCATGTAAAATAGGCCTGATTCCCTCTACATCTAGAAGCGTGTAAAATAGGCATAATCCCCTCTACTTCCAGGAGCGCATAAATTATACATGACACCCTCTACATCTAGGAGCGCTTGAATTAGACATGATACCCTCTTCGTCTAGGAATGCATAAAATAGACATGATGCCTTCTACATCTAAGCGCGTAAAATAGGCTTGATAAAATAGGCGCGTAAAATAGGCTACATCTACAAGTGCATAAAATAAGCATGATCCCTCTACTTCTACAAGTGCGTAAAATAAGCATGATTCCCTCTACAAACACATAAAATAGGCCTCATGTCCTCTACATCTAGAAGTGCGTAAAATAGGACTGATGCCCTCTACTTCTAAAAGCGCGTAAAATAGGCCTGATGCCCTTTAGATCTACAAGCGCGTAAAATAGGACTGGTGCCATCTGCTCCTCAATGTACGAGTCCCTACAAGCGCGTAAAATAGGCCTGATGCCCTCTGCGTCTACAAGCCATAAAATAGATATGACGCCCTCTACATCTAAAAGCGCGTAAAATAGGCATGATGCCTCTCCATCTCTCTCATCATTTTCGGACAACCAATATTGTTTTCGGAAAAATAGGGAGACTGAAGATGCAATTTTGAGATTGACCTCAATTATTCATCGTGGTATTAACGATAATTTGAGAGTTTCTGTTTTGTTTCTAGATGTAAAAAAAGCATTTGATTGTGTTTCTCACAGTGTGTTGCTGAAAAAATTAGAAAAGTTTGGAATGAGAGGACTTATGCTATCTTGGCTAACTAGTTATTTAACTGAAAGATAGCAAATTGTAAAAATAAAAAATTGTTATAGTATCTCTGCTTATGTTAATTTTGGGGTCCCACAGGGTTCAGTCCTTGGACCAATATTATTTTTAATATTTTAATGACCTATGTGATTTACCATTGAACGGGACTAACATTGTATTTGCAGATGATATTGCACTGGTTTACCTTAGCAACATTGATAATATTGTTATAAAAATAAATGAGGATTTAAAAGAAATAAACAACTGGTTTGTGAAAAATATGCTAATTTTAAATGTCAACAAATCGAAATATATAAATTTTAGACTAAAAAATAAGTCTATTGATGAACTATACAATAAGTTAATTTATCATGATATAAACTGTCAAAATTGGTCATGTTCTTGTCCAGTTATTCACGGTGTTGATGGATTTAGATATCTGGGAGTATTTATAGATAGTAACCTCACATGGAAGTTGCATGTAAAAAACATAGTAAAAAGCTTGAATATCATGCTTTGAAGAATATATTTTATTAGAAGTTTTTTTTAATTTGTCCATGTTAAAAATAATTTACAATTTGTGGATAAAATCTTATTTGGAATATCGTATTATTTCATGGGGTGGCCTTTATGAATCAAATTTGAGGCCTATTCAGAATCTTCACAACTATGCGTTGAGGTGCATGCTCAAGAAACGAAAGTTTGATAGCATCCAAAATTATTACACTTCTTTACAAATTTTACAAGTCCGAAAATTATATATTTACCATTTGTTAACAATATTGTCAAAAATTGGGATGATTCAAATGTAAAAGTTTTCAATAAAAATACCAGACTTTCAACAGTTGTATACTTAAATGTGATTACTCCGAGAAAAAGAGCTTTTTGCAAACATTATGTATAGCTGGCTCCTAAAATATTCGGTAGTTTACGTTCATCATCATCATCATCATCATCCTCAAGCAGCCATGGGCTACGGAGGTCCAACCAGACCGTGCAATTTAGTTCTCCAAGCAAGTTTATCCTGAGCTACATCTACTGCATCTGGCCACTGCATACCAATTCTAACAAGGTCCTGTTTGACATTGTCTGCCCACCGCATCCTAGGTCTCCCCTTCTTTCTGAGGACTTTAGGCACACTGTTCATAACCCTATTCGCCAATCTATAATTATGCATACGGGCAACATGACCAAACCAACGGAGTCTCTCTCTGCACAATATGCTGCTTAAAGGAGGTTGCAAACTCTTTTGCCTAACCTCATCATTAGTTACAAAGTTGAACCACCTAATGCCCAAGATACTACGTAAGCATCTGGAATCAAATTAGAACATAAAAAATGAAAGAAATCTTTATCTTTTTAAAAAATTAATTATGAAATGAATACTCGAGCAAAAGGTAGAAAATTTGTTATTGTAATTATGCCTTGCATGATTATAGTGTCCAAATACACATTTTGAGTCATAATGTTAACGAGATTATTATATGTCAGTGTTAAATAAGTTGGTAGTGTTAGTTTACAATATTTTATGTCTTCTTAATCTAATATCTCCACAAACGAGCTTTGGCTAATGTGGAGTTTTGAATTTTACACTTTCAAAATTGTCTATTTACTTTGGAAAAGAAAAACATTTATTCCTTTTGTTATTATAAGTTTAAAATTACATGTTTGTAATGTATCAAAAGTGTGAAATAAATTTGAATTGAATTAAATCTACAAACACATAAAATAAGCCTGATCCTCTACTTCTAGAAGCGGGTAAAATAGGCCTGATGTCCTTTACATCTAAGTCCGTAAAATAGGCATGATACCCTCTACATCCAGAAGAGCGTAAAATAGGCCTGATACCCTCTGCATCTAGAAGAGCGTAAAATAGGCCTGACACCCTCTACATTTAAAAGAGCGTAAAATAGGCCTGACACCCTCTACATCTAGAAGAGTGTAAAATAGGTCTAATACCCTCTACATCTAGAAGAGCGTAAAATTGGTCTGATACCCTCTACATCTAGAAGAGCGTAAAATAGGTCTGATACCCTCTAGATCTAGAAGAGCATAAAATAGGTCTGATGCCCTCTGCATTTAGAAGAGCGTAAAATAGGCCTGACACCCTCTACATCTAGAAGAGCGTAAAATAAGCCTGATGCCCTCTACATCTAGAACAGCGTAAAATATGCCTGACGCCCTCTGCATCTAAAAGTGCGTAAAATAGGCTTGACGCCCTCTGCATCTAAAAGAGCGTAAAATAGGCCTGACACCCTCTACACCTAGAAGAGCGTAAAATAGGCCTGATACCCTCTACATCTAGAAGAGCGTAAAATAGGCATGATACCCTCTACATCTAGAAGAGCGTAATTTAGGCATGATACCCTCTACATCTAGAAGAGCGTAAAATAGGTCTAATGCCCTCTGCATCTAGAAGAGCGTAAAACAGGTCTGATGCTCTCTACTTCTAGAAGCGCGTAAAATAGACAGGATGTTCTTTCATTCTGGAAGTACATAATTAATTAGGCATGATGCTCTCTCTCTAGAATAACTAAAATGGACGTAATGTTCTCTCCTCTGTAAATCCGTAATAATGGACAAGTATCATCACCTCGCTGTGATAAAGAGGATGATCAAGGACCGCATCTAGAGGAGATAGCAGTTGATGCATCCCCCTACCACTTTTTTAGAATTACAGTAACAGGAGCAAAAAATGCGATGCAAAAAAGGCCGATTTATGATTATTACGAGTCTTAAATTTCAAATTTAATCAATTCACTTGTTTTATGAACATCACACTTAATTGTGTTCTACGTAATCTCTCTGTACTGTTCTACTAATCGACTATTAGCATTAATAATAAGTTATTAGTCAAATATACCAAAGTAAACGCACCCTTGATTAAAAAGAAATGAAGTAATGCTCAAGACATTTCACGCTAACTACAAACCGAAACATCGAATCGTTTCTTTGCACAAACCTCTACACGTTCACCTGACGCAGAGTTAATGATAGCAACAGTTGCTAGGTGCGGATGCACACCGAAAGCTCTGGTGATGAGAAATGAGACCGACTCCTGAAGCGAAGTTGACACTTTGCGTTTGTTTCCTAATAATTAATTGACAACAGAAACTGAAATTAGGTAATTCTCACAGGAATGAGGAACGGTTCTATAAGAGAGATAAAACTATCGATTCTTCTTCTCGTAGGTTAGTCTCCTCCAGTCTCTTCCCACGCAGAGATGTGGATGACTGCGCGATCCAAAGAGCTTTTAGCTTTCTCTGTATTATTGGATATTGGAATATTAATTGGATTGCCATCTTCGAGTATCGTTTATTAACTAGAAACGTTTCATATGAAGGGGAATGTTTGCTTCGAAGAAAGGAACCATTAATTGAATGAGTTATTTGAATAGAAAATAAGATGATGTAACTCTGTTTAGCATTTCGAAGAGATTCTAAGAACATGGACACAGCAAAACAAACTGAACGTTTTCAGCTTTCCTAAACTTTCCTGCGTCTGAAAACAAAACTTTTAATAAACAAACACAGGAGGTGGCCTCACAGCAAATTCAAATCTCCATTTTGCTGCGAGGTCACCTTCGTTGTTTACTGCACATGCTCATTTTGCTATGAGGTCATCTTCGTTGTTTACTGCACATGCTCATTTTGCTATGAGGTCATCTTCGTTGTTTATTACGCACGCTTCATTTTGCTGTGAGGTCACCTCAGTTTTTCTTTACTTCACACACTCCATTATTTGTGAAGTCACCTAAGAAATTGCTGCTCTTGCGTTTTAAAGAGACTGAGATCATGACACTCCAAATGAAATTTAAATCAATTTTTCAGCTTTTCGTTGGGCATTTACGGAAAATGTGTTGATTTTTAAGAAGAGGCATTTCCACTTCACGTCCTCTTATTTAGAAACGCGGATAATGATTTGTTTTACATAATCGGGCCTTACCTCCACGCCGACAGAATTTTTCTACTTTATCTTCTTCGTTTAACTACTTTAGTTTCAAAGATGCAACACAACCGTACAATTCACGCTCTAAAATTAACTTTCAGTATCAGATCAATCATCACATGTTTCTCCTCCTCGTTTAGTAGTTGTTGGGGTTGGATTGTTTTATCTCTGAGGGGCACTTTGTTTGCACACCATGGGCTATATGGCCAGGTCACAAGGGCCCCCGAAGGCTCGGAGAAAGTTGGGGAGGGGACCCAATGGAATGGCTGTTGAGAGATAGGTATAGCCTCCCGTCCACCATACGGTGTGTTCTTTAATGTGCACAGGGCATGGCTCTCCCTCACATGGAAGTTTTGCGGATATCAATCTCAACGTTGGCCCAGCTGGGACTCGGACCTAGGACCCAATGGAATGGCTGTTGAGAGATAGGTATAGCCTTCCGTCCACCATCCGGTGTGTTCTTTAATGTGCACAGGGCATGGCTCTCCCGCACATGGGACCATGACTTAATGTCCCATCCAATGGGCGTGACTTTTCCAAGCCCATCGGTGTCCCCTACTGACCGTGCGCAGGGCGGGAAGTTTTGCGGAGATCAATCTCAACGTTGGCCCAGCTGGGACTCGGACCTAGGAACTACAGATTTCGAGCCTGGGCTGCTACTGCTCGAGTCTTCCCCGGCCAAATTGTTGGGAAAAAGTGCATTAATTGGATTGCCATCAACATAACGACGTAGTTCGTACATTCTCGCAATGTTTCCCTTCTTTATATAAAGGGGGGTTTGGAAGGGGGTTTTTAAACTGCCCAACAATTTTTGCTCATTACTTGAAATTCGGAACAACTCGTAGCAGGTTCCGAATTTCAAGTAATGAGCAAGAATGGTTGGGTAGTTTTATCTCTGACCAGAACTTTTTTGCGAAAAATGTTCTAAATGACCAAGTTACAAGGACCCCTAGGGTTAAGAAAAGGTTGAGGGGAAGAGGACCCATTGAACGGTTATTAGAAGAAGATGGTAGCTTCACCTTCTTCCTTGTGGTGGTCCACCACAAGGACCCACGGGTTAATGTCCCATCCGATGGAAGGCTGCCTTTTCAATCCCATCGACGTCCCCTTTCTCACAGATGGTGGAATAGGGGTTTAGAGGGATAAATCTCAACTGTTGGGCCTCGAAACTGGGAAGTGCAGATTACGTCCCTGGTACAATACCGACTGACTCCAAGATATGAGGAAGGATTTCATAAGTTTCAAGGTATTCAAGGTATTCCCCACAGTACATGAGACCAAATGCAGAAAAATAAACTATGGCAATAATGTCGAATTGGTGCGTTATTGTTATTATTATTATTGTAATTTATTCCATGCTGGGAGGGGGGTTACAGTAAAGCCAATGTACAGCCAATTTTTAGATATTAATTGAAATATTCAAGTGGCTTAAACCGGTCTTTTGTATTTTTTCACAGAAAATATTTTTTCCCATTGCTGCAATGTATAGTTTCTCCTCTCCATCTTAATGGTCATGATCTATTCACGAAAATGTTTTTCTAAAATATGTGTTTCTCCACGGAATTTTAAATCAAAATATAAACTCAGATACTTGAAGTTACTCATCAGATCGATTTTACCGGAAGGGTATTGATTCAGTCGGTAGCGCGCCAGGCTCTTAATCTGTAGTTCCCAGGTTCGAGTCCCAGCTGTGCCAACATTGGGATTTATCTCTGCAAAACGTTTCGCCGTGCCCTCTGTCAGTAGGTGGCATCGATGGGCTTGGAAAGATCACCGTCCGTCGGATGGGACGTTAAGACGTGACACCGTGTGCAGGGGAAACATATTCCTTTCACGTTAAGGGGCGGGGGTGGCTCAGTCGGTAGCGCGCCAGGCTCGTAATATGCAGTTCCCAGGTTCGAGTCCCAGTTGGGTCAGCGTTGAGATTTATCTCCGCAAAATTCCCCGCCCTGCCCACGGTCAGTAGGGGACACCGATGGGCTTGGAAAGGCCGCCGTCCATCGGATGGGACGTTAAGCCGTGGCCCCGTGTGCGGGAGAGTGATACCCTGTGCACGTTAAAGAACACGCTGGATGGCCTTGACGGGAGGCTACCATCTGTCTCCCAACAGCTGTTCCAGTGGGTCCCCTCCCCCAACCTTAGGGCGGGGGTGGCTCAGTCGGTAGCGCGCCAGGCTCGTAATCTGTAGTTCCCAGGTTCGAGTCCCAGCTGGGTCAGCGTTGAGATTTATCTCCGCAAAATTCCCCGCCCTGCCCACGGTCAGTAGGGGACACCGATGGGCTTGGAAAGGCCGCCGTCCGTCGGATGGGACGTTAAGCCGTGGCCCCGTGTGCGGGAGAGTCATACCCTGTGCACGTTAATGAACACGCTGGATGGCCTTGACGGGAGGCTACCATCTGTCTCCCAACAGCTGTTCCAGTGGGTCCCCTCCCCCAACCTTCTCTGAAGCCTTCGGGGTCCATGTGACCTGGCCATTTAGCCCATGGTGTGCAAAAAAGTGCCGCTCAGAGGTAAAACAACCCAACCCCCAACCTTCTCTGAGCCTTCGGGGTCCATGTGACCTGGCCATTTAGCCCATGGTGTGCAAAAAAGCGGCGCTCAAAGGTTAAAACAACCCAACCCTTTCACGTTTAAAAAGACGCTGGATGACCTTAACGAGAGGCATCCATCTGTCTCCTAACAACGATTCAGTGGTCTCCGTTTCCAATCTTCTCTGAGCTCTTGGGGATCCTTACGACCTGGCCATTTAGTTCATTGTGCGCAAAAAGGTACAGCTGAAAGAGAAAAGTAATCCAGTTCGATTTAGCGTGATCAAAATTATCGGGAAAGAAGAACCAAAATCAATGGAGTGTCTCGCTTTCAAGAACGTCCTGCATAGTGACGTCATCGAGGACTCAAGGGAATTGCCTGAGCAAGGGAGGAAATCAATCAACTGAGGTTGGGTCGGTTACGGTCACGCCCGGATATGGTAAAAACAATTTTAGAGATCTAACGATTGTATGGAAGATTAGGATTTAGGGATTTTTGACCTCCTTTGCAGTATAGAAGGCACGGGCAAGACCTTTGTCTACGTTATTATATTCACCCCTAGCTACGGGTTGGTTGGGTTGTTTAACTTCTGAGCGGCACTTTTTTGCACACCATGGACTAAATGGCCAGGTCACAAGGACCCCGAAGGCTCAGAGAAGGGACCCACTGGAACAGCTGTTGGGAGACAGATGGTAGCCTCCCGTCAAGGCCATTAAGCGTGTTCTTTAACGTGCAAAGGGTATGGCTCTCCCGTGCATGGGGCCACGGCCTAACGTCTCATCCGACGGACCGCGGCCTTTCCAAGCCCATCGGTGTCCCCTACTGACCGTGGGTAGGGCGGAGAATTTTGCGGAGATAAATCTCAACGCTGACCCAGTTGGGACTCGAATACCTGATTCTCAGAGTCGTCTTGCTGGGCTATTGACTCTAAACCATCCTTAAAATTCAAACTTTCTCTTAATAACTGGAATTCCAGATTAAACCACTGCAACGAATTGCCCTTCAATTTTAATTAATCCAAATTCTAAACGCAATGATCCTTTGTAGAATTGAAAGAATGCTAACACAGTGTGAAAGACTACGTTTCTTGCGCAATTTTTTTTTAATGGCTCCGTAATATTCAATGCGGATTTTTCCCAACCAAGAAAAAAAAAAGTTTGTTTTTTTCAGACGAACTTTCCATCTCATAGATCGCAAAATAATCCTTCTGTGTCTATTTGTTTGGTTATCTGCTTCGATTTGTTCTCTGAACCAGCAGTCCTGACTTTGCGAGAGTTTTGGGTTATCTCCGACAGAGAAGAATCTGGTATTTCATTTTCTTTCAAACAACTTTTCTCTTTTCTCTCGAATTTTCTCTCTGTGTGCAGAATTTTCTCGAATTTCTCAAATTTTCTCTCTGTGTTTCTCTCTGAGCAGAAATCCGTCGAGCAGCTGCTCGACGGATTTCTGCTCAGACGAAGCTTGTGTTGCTCCTTTTGTGACGAGCATCTTGTCCTAGGAGCATAGAGGAAAGGAAAAAAGATATCATATTGCTTTTGAAACGTTAAGAAATCTTTCTTGTCTTGTATAGTGAATTGGTAAAAACAATTTTCATTGCAGATGCATCCTCAAAGTATTGATAGCGAGTTCGGTGTTTTACGGGTTGGATTGTTTTACCTCTGAGCGGCACTTTTTTGCACACCATGGGCTAAATGGCCAGGTCACATGGACCCCGAAGGCTCAGAGAAGGTTGGGGGAGGGGACCCACTGGAACAGCTGTTGGGAGACAGATGGTAGCCTCCGGTCAAAGCCATCCAGCGTGTTCTTTAACGTGCACAGGGTATGGCTCTCCCGCACACGGGGCCACGGCTTAACGTCCCATCCGAGGACGGCGCCTTTCCAAGCCCATCGGTGTCCCCTACTGACCGTGGGCAGGGCGGAGAATTTTGCGGAGAAAAATAATTAATCACACTTAATAAATAATTAATACCCCCTCAAGCAGCTGCTTGAGGGGTATTTATTTATTGCATTTATATAGGGATCGCAAACTAAGGATTTTATAACCAATAATAATTTTTATTCATATATAAACTTTATTATGAAATGTCAACTGAATTCAAATGATCTCAACGCTGACCCTACTGGGACTCGAACCTGGGAACTACAGATTACGAGCCTAGCGCGCTACCGACTGAGCAACCCCCGCCCCTGGTGTTTTACGTCTGAGCTACGCTTTTTTTGCACACAAGGGGCTAAATGGTCAGGTCACAAGGACCCCGAGTACTCAGAGAAGAGCTTGTGGGGAGGGAACCCACTGCACACAGCTGTTAAGAGACAGATGGTAAGACAGTTACCTTCAAGGTCATCCAGCGTGTTCTTTAACGTGCACAAGGATGGTTCTCCTCTACACGGGGCCACGGATTAATGTCCCATACGAAGGACGACGGTCTTTCTAAGCCAATCGGTGTCCCCTACTGACCGAGGGCAGGGTAAGGAGTTTACTGAATATAAATCAACTGTGGCACAGGTGGGACTCGAACCTGGGAACTGCAGATTACGACCCTGGCGCGCTACTGACTGAACCCGCCATACACACATTGCCAGCGAAGTTTCTTCTGAGATTGATCATGTAAATCAGTGTCTCGCAAACTGTGTGCCGCGAGAGATTTTCAAATTGACACTAGATATTCCAAAGATTTCATTTTGACTTGACTTGTGTTATCGACGTGCTTTAATAAAAATCTTTCAGATTTTATCAACTGGGATCTTGTAAGTATTTATCAAACTTTTTCCAAATTTTGGTATTAATTTTTGATTATTTCAAGTCATAGAATGGACAAATATTTAAAACAAACATCGAGTTATGATTAATTATATTTATTATTATATTTATTTTAAATAAAATGCATTTAACGAAACTTCAATTTTCTTCTTTTTACGTAACCATCAAAAATTCTTTTTTAGGTGTGCCGCGGAAAAAAAATTAGATTCGGTGTGCCGCAGAGTAAAAAAGTTTGCGAGACACTGATGTAAATCATTGACGATGCCATAAAGATAATAATGTTCAATGCAGAACTATCAAGTCCGTTCAGTGTTATAAATTCGACAGTCCTAGGCAAACTGATTTCGACTGGTTTTTATCTCTAATTAAATTTGCATATTGCATTGGCATCAAAATAAATACTAAGTGAACTTTACGCCCTGGTACTTAAAAGCAGATCAAAAGTTTGCTCTCAATTTTCTTTTGTGCAGAGTATTGCTTAAATGTCAAATAATAATTCAATTGCAAAGTTTTTGCATTTACAAGTACAAGTCAAAAAGCAATATAAGTACAAAAATAAATCAAAACAGATCTCTGAATTATTGGTTCATTTAGGATGTCAAACTGAATTCTTCTGAAATCATTGTCTTCACTGGCAAAACGTGTGCTCAGTTAAGTTATAAACAAAAAAAATTATCATTTGCATAACTTTAATCTAATAAACAGTATTTTGTAACAAGAATAATACATTTTTTACTTTCAGTTTAAAAATGCTATGTGAACGAGTTCATTTTTAATCTCGAGGACAAAAAAATTAAATATTCGGTGTCAAAAAATAAAAAAAGTGTTTATTATCTTTCTCTCTGCACTCCAGGAAGTAAGAATATGAGACTAGATTGCCAAGTAGCATTGTCTTTATATTTAATTTGTAAAACTGACGGATTTTAAGAATAAAAACAGCTAGGGCCGTCCCATGGCTGAATGGTTAGCGCGCTTGACTACTGATCTAAGGGACCTGGGTTCGAGCCCCGCGTAAGGCATGGATGTATGTGTCGTTTTTCTGCTGAGGTCCTGCCATCCTCTCAGACCTTCTATTATGGCATATAAACTGGCAGGCTCCTGTCAGACCTCTGTGGCAATCAGCTGCTTGAGGGGGTATTTATTTTTTTTTATTTATTGCATTTATATAGGGATCGCAAACTAAGGATTTTATAACCAATAATAATTTTTATTCATATATAAACTTTATTATGAAATGTCATAACCTTTAAGAATTTACATAAATTAATACATAGCAAGTTATTGATTTACTAAGCATTAAACCCATTAGACTGTTTAAGTATGATAACAATGGATTGGGTTGTTTTGCCTCTGAGCGGCATCATTTTGCACGCAATGGGCTAAATGTCCAGGTCACAAGGACCCCGAGAGAGAAGGTTGGAGGAAGGAGGCCCACTGGACAGATGTTAGGAGATAGATGGTAGCCTCCCGTCGAGGTCATCCAGCGTGTTCTTTAACGTGCACACGTTATGTCTCTCCCGCATACGGAGTCCCGGCTTAACGTGCCATCTGAAGGAGGGCAGTCTTTCCAAGCCCATCGGTGTCCCCTACTGACCAAGGAACCTACACAGTTGGAAGAATGAGAAACAACGAAATTCAGGGAACACTTTAGAATGGTCAAAGAGTTTTTACACGAAGCAATGTGATTACAGAACGTTTGCGTAATCATGATATAATTTTACGTTTACAATATTAGAGAGAATTAAAACGAAATTTTATACAAACAAAAAGGAAAATATTATATTTCCTTAAAAATGGTTTTAAGTTTAATGGAAACAAAACATCATGGCTCAAATCAACAAGTTTAATCCGCCAGTTGACAGTAAATGCATAACGAACAGACTAAAACACAAAATTCGCTTCTTAATAAATGAATTATCGATAACAACAATGTTCTTAGAGGAGATTACTAGCTCACCAAACACAAAATAAATATTACTGCGCAAGATTTCTTCGCGTTCAATAAAAGGAGAATAAATAAGTATTCATTTAAAGAAAATGATTTATGTATATTCACGGCACAAGAAGGGATTAGCACGAAAGTGATTAAAACATTAACAGGAAATGCGCTTATAAGGAAACGAGAAGAAATGTTTATTGGGAGAGGAACTATCCTTGTTTCTTAGTAAGAAAGAAAAACTATTAAGAGGTCATTTCTGAACTTAGCAAGAGATGAAAAGAGTTTTATGACTCTGGCTGAAGATGAGAAGTTATTATTGCAGACAGGATTTAAAAAAAAATTGCAATGGGGGGGGGGGCAAGAAACAATGGCGCCGGAAAAATTCAAAACGGTGGAGTCCAAGACATTGGATTCCTAATGCGATATAAAATAAAAGTAAATTGTCCGTTTTATAGTCTTTAAAATATTTTTTGAAAAATGTAGGAAATATAAAAAAAATTAATAATTTTTGTCTCTATTACTCTTATTATAAAAAACAAAAAATAAATCCCCCTCAAACAGCTGCTTGCCACAGAGGTCTGACAGGAGCCTGTCAGTTTATATGCCACAGTAGAAGATCTGAGAGGATGGCAGGACCTCAGCAGAAAAACAACACATACGTTCATGCCTCATCCGGGGCTCGAACCGGCCCTGATTGCAGCCAATATTGAAATAAAGGCGAAAATCGTTCCTAATGGGAAAAAATAATCTCTCATCCTTGAAACCAGAACAACAGATCTTCTCTAATCTCATTTTTTTTTAAGTAAACGCTACTGAACTCCGTTTTTTATGCAGCTGATTTTTTTCCCCAATAACATGTCCTTTAGTGTCCGAAGGTAGCGAATATAAAATAGAGTATGGTTCACCCTGTAATTACGAATATCTTGAAATCATGGCTACGGTGAAATATTCAGAATGTGCTTACGTTTCGAAAATAGCAAAGTATCACTGCATCATCCCCCCCCACACACACACACACCGTTTCAATAGCGTGGTCTGTCCCTTTTGGCTGCTATGATGCATTTCACCCTCCTGGGTAGGCTTTACACCACTAAATGATAGACTGCAACCTGTACAGTCAGGGTTGTTATAGTCTTCATTCCCCTGTAGCCTGTACAGTCAGGGTTGTTATAGTCTCTCCATTGCACCTTCAGCCTGTACAGTCAGCGTTGTTTATATTCCCCCATTCCCCCTGCAGCCTGTACAGTGCAGCGTTATTGTAGTCCCCATGCAGCCTGTACAGTCAGCGTTGTTTATATTCCCCCATTCCCCCTGCAGCCTGTACAGTGCAGCGTTATTGTAGTCCCCATGCAGCCTGTATAGGCAGCGTTGTTTATAGTCCCCCATTCCCCCTGCAGCCTGTACAGTGCAGCGTTATTGTAGTCCCCATGCAGCCTGTATAGTCAGCGTTGTTTATAGTCCCCCATTCCCCCTGCAGCCTGTACAGTGCAGCGTTATTGTAGTCCTCATGCAGCCTGTACAGTCAGCGTTGTTTATAGTCCCCCATTCCCCCTGCAGCATGTACAGTGCAGCGTTATTGTAGTCCCCATGCAGCCTGTATAGTCAGCGTTGTTTATAGTCCCCCATTCCCCCTGCAGCCTGTACAGTGCAGCGTTATTGTAGTCCTCATGCAGCCTGTACAGTCAGCGTTGTTTATAGTCCCCCATTCCCCCTGCAGCATGTACAGTGCAGCGTTATTGTAGTCCCCATGCAGCCTGTATAGTCAGCGTTGTTTATAGTCCCCCATTCCCCCTGCAGCCTGTACAGTGCAGCGTTATTGTAGTCCCCATGCAGCCTGTATAGTCAGCGTTGTTTATAGTCCCCCATTCCCCCTGCAGATTGTACAGTGCAGCGTTATTGTAGTCCCCATGCAGCCTGTACAGTCAGCGTTGTTTATAGTCCCCCATTCCCCCTGCAGCCTGTACAGTGCAGCGTTATTGTAGTCCCCATGCAGCCTGTATAGTCAGCGTTGTTTATAGTCCCCCATTCCCCCTGCAGCCTGTACAGTGCAGCGTTATTGTAGTCCCCATGCAGCCTGTACAGTCAGCGTTGTTTATAGTCCCCCATTCCCCCTGCAGCCTGTACAGTGCAGCGTTATTATAAGTTCCCCGTTCCCCCCTTCAACTTGTACAATCAGCATTGTTGAAGTCCTAAATTCTCCCTGCAGAAAGGTGGCCAGTTGAGCTACCGAGGCTCATGGTGGTCTGACTAGGGCTTTGGTTAGACTGATGAATTATTCTATATAGTAAAGTAAAAATAATTAAGCTAAGCAAAATTTAATTTTAGGACATCAGACCTGTACAAATGCACTGCATTTCCATAGATATAAATCTGAAAGTTATTTAATTTCTTTTACGAAAAAATGAAGGTTACATAAAACAGGAAAGAAATTTTATAAATAGAAATGAAGTTTAACAGTTTGGCGGAAGGTTATATTTCACAATAAAGAATTTACGTCAGAGGCTAATTAAAACTCAAATAAAAATTATTATTTCAAACCATTTAATACAATTAACGTTTACTTTAAAAGTTTGTGTAAATAATTCTTCATAATTTGTCCGTTTCGTATGTTTCTTAAAACTGGTATTCTGTTGTTAAATATTTAGGCTTTCATCACATTTTAAATGCCGTATGAATAGCTCACAAAATAAAGATTTAGATAGATTTTTACGGAGCTATTTATCTTCACTACCTTTTCCCATAAAACGCTGGCGCAATGGAGCTTAAATTGTTCTTGTGACAGAAAAAGCCAAGCAACGAGTCAAACAACACATTAAGGGTTCATTTTAGAAGTTATAAATCATCGACTGAACTTCCGGTTAACAAAATATGGGGTGAGGGTAGTCATGTTGCAGTCTACTGACTGTATACACAGACATAAACAATTGCAAATGATACTTTTAGCGAAATAAAATGGCTTTTTTTTTTGGTGTGCGTTGGTGATGTGATGTGATGTGATAAAATGTGATGGGAAGGTTAGAAACCCTTCAACAATGGGCTTCCTGCTATCCCAAACAAAGAATCGGACGTGTAAATCACAATGTAGAAAATAAAAATAATAGTTTTTCTGAATTTTTTAAAAGTTCCCACTTATGCAGAGTAGACTTTCTGTAATCCAATACTCTTGGATCTTAATTTCTTTTCTTTTCTGAACCAAAATAGATTTCAAAAACAAAATTAACACTTCAAACAAGGTATAAAAAAATAACAGTCACAGTTCTTTCTTCAGTTCCACCACAAAAACAACCATGAGGTTATCACTTGAGATACTGGCCACTAGAGAAAGTTTGCAAGTAAAAACACATTTTTCTTGAACAGTCAATATTTCATATTTGTATATTATTAAATTCCTCTTCTTTTTATTTTCGAAAAACGAAAACCCAGCAAAGGATGAATTCAGATTCTGTATAATAAAGAACTTTCCTCCAAGAAACTGAGAATCAGGGTCTGAATTTTAAATCTATTGCTTTTACTGTAGCTTCTGCAGAGAAGAGATTTCATTGACAATTCTTCATCAATAATCTTCTTCATCTTTTCCTTCAGAATTTGTCGTTGAAATTGATAGAGAGGACAATGTATAAAGACATGAGAAATATTTTCTGGAGTTTTACAGATGGCACAAAGTGGAGAGGGTTTTTTGTTAATTTTGAAGAGCTTTTCATTTAAAGCACAGTGATCAAGGTTAATCCTGAAAAGAGCTGTTTCTTGTCTTCTGCTCAGATGAGATGTTTGAAGTTGGGGTGGGGGGCTATTAAAGATGCTGCGATAGAATAGGCCAACATTTTTCCAACTATTTTGAAACAGTTTAATCCATTCAGAGTGAGTTATTTTATTTTCTCTAATGCAGAAATCTTTGTATGTAATGATGTTAAATATGTTTGCGGTTTTCTGTAAGCTCTCTCTAGCAGTTTTGTCAGCCTCTTCGTTCCCATGGATTCCTATATGGCTAGGAATCCACTGGATCACAATTTGATTTTTATTTTCTTCAACATGTTTATTGCATTGCCATAATATTTCTGAAATTAATGAACAATTAGAGGTAGAAAGTGGATCAGCTAGAAGAGCTTGGAGTGAAGACCTGCTGTCTGAAAGAATCAGGATTTTTTCTGAATGAAAAATGAATGCCCATTCAAGTGCCTTGAGGATAGCCCAAAGTTCGCCATTCATAATAAATGTTGGATTAGACAACGAAAATCCTTCTTTAATACTGAGACCAGGAATGCAGAAAGCACAGGATACTATTCCAGTTTCATCACTTCTAGAACCATCAGTAAAGATGTGGCAAAAACCAGCAAATTTCCCACCAATATACTGCATGGTAAGAGTCCATAGTTCTTCAGAAGGGTAGTGATGTTTTGAAATCACGTCAGGGATGTAAGGAAAAATATCTGGCCTAGAGATATTCCAAATGGGAAAATCGGGTATGCTGTCTCCTGCAATATTTCTGTTAATCAAATTTAAAAGGAAAATATTACTTTTGATACTTCTAAAAATGCTCGATCTTTTGCAGTTCAAAATTTTATCTAAGATTAGATTTTTATTGGTCTTGGTTTTCATTCTTGCTATACTTTTAAAAACAATGGAATTTCTTCTAACGCTGAGTGGAGGTATGGCAGCTTCAGCAAGTGATGGAAGGGTTGGAGATCCAGGTAGTAATCCGAGGCAACATCTAATAGCTTTATTTTGACAGGTTTCAAGCTTTTTGCACAAGGAATCGGAAGCATTAAGGTAAAGCTGGCTACCATACTCGAGAATCGGGCGTATTAAAACTTTGTAGAAAATAAGGAGAGTTTTAGATTTAGCTCCCCACGATGTACCGGTTAGATATCTCAGCATATTCAATCTGCTATTAACTTTTTGACAGACTAGATTAATTTGAGGTTTCCAAATTAAATGATGGTCAAGAAGAACACCAAGAAATTTGTGTTCTTTAACAACTTCAATAGGCTCATTGTTAATTTGTAGTCTTAATGGGAAGTGCTTAAATCGTGGTCTGGAAATAATTAAACACTTAGTTTTATCTTGTGAAACTGAAAATCCCCATTCATCTAAAAACTTATGGACTTGATTGACTGCTATTTGTAGATTCTTTTGAAGGATGTCAAGATCTCTGCCAGTAACCCAAACAGCTAAATCATCAGCAAAAATTGAATATTTAATATTTTTGTTTAAGCACTTAGGTAGGTCCTGAAGCATGATGTTGAAAAGCACAGGGCTGAGAACGCTGCCCTGTGGTAAACCCTCAGAAACAGGGATAAGAGCTGAAAAAATATTTCCTAATTTTACTTGAATTTTTCTATCTTTCAGAAAATTGTTTATATAGTTAAACATATTGCCAGTTATTCCTAATTTTAAAAGCTTAAAAAGCAGTCCAAGATGCCAAACACTGTCAAAAGCATGTTGGATATCGAAGAAAACCACAGCCACTCTTTGTTTTATGGAAAGAGCATTTTGTGACTCAGCAATTAGTTGAAGTAAATTATCTTGAGATGACATTCCTCTCCGAAAGCCCGTTTGGAAAGGAGAGAGCATTCCAGAGTATTCAAGAAACCAATTGAGTCTGTAAAGTATCATCCTTTCAAATACTTTCCCAAGACAAGAAGTCAGTGAAACAGGTCTGTAGGAGCTTAATAAATTAGATGGTTTCTTAGGTTTTACAATAGGAATGATCTGGGCTATTTTCCAAGTATCCGGAATTGTGCCTCTGTTCCAGCATTCATTAAGTAGTTTCAATAAATGTATCAGTCCTTCCTGTGGAAGGGATTTAATAATAACATTGGTGATTCTATCTGGTCCAGAACTGCTCTTATTTTTGGTTTTTTTTATCGCATTTTCAAGTTCCCATAGGTTGAAAGGAGTATTCAAATATTCTGGAGACAGGGGCAACTCATCCAAGACTGCTTCCATAAATTTGGAAATCTTATCCCTGCTGTTTCTGAATGAATCAGAAGTAGGTAACTTATAATAAGAAGAGAAATGATGGACGAAATATTCTGCCAGTTTCTCGGTTGTGCAATTTAGAGCTATAGTAAGTTGGGTCCAGATGGGAGTAGGTTCAGGAGCTGTTCCAATATTCTTTATTTTCCTCCAAATAGCTGACTGAGGAGTCTGGAAGTTAATATCTTTGCAAAAGTTTTGCCACTGTTTTTTCTCAATATTTTTTGTTTCTCTTTTACTTTTAGCACAAACTCTTTGGTAATCTTCAATATCTTTTAAATTTCCAGATCTTTTAGCTTTTCTTTCACTTCTTCTCCTATTTGCAGTGATCTTTTTTACTTCTATAGCATAAGAACAAATTTTAATGGGGGCTTTGAATTCTTTAGTGTTACATTGATAGTTCCTGAAGAGAGAAGAACTAAATTCAATTAGATTAGATTGGTTGTTTGCATTTTGCAGTTCAAATGAGATATTTTTCTTGAATTGGAACCAATTAGTAACTTTCAAACGAGGTTTAGATATTTTAGACCAAAAGTTAGCTGAAATAATGACTGGTAAATGATCGCTCCCAAGAGAATCATGATGTGTTGTCCATGCAAAATGTTTGGCAAAGGGAGCTGAGACAATGGAGAGATCAATAGCACTTCCTCTTCCTGGAAGTTTGAAAAAGGTAGGAGAGCCATCATTGAGCACAACCAGGTTAAGATTCATGATCAGATCTTCAACAATGTTTCCTCTTCTGTCTGTAGAGGGGCATCCCCAAGTTCTACTGTGTGCATTCCAGTCTCCACAGATAAGCCATGGTTGGGGGCATTGATGCAAGGTGTTTTTGAAATCTTCCAACGAAACATCATAACCTGGATTATACAGTGAAATAATGCTGAAGGTAAAATCTTTAATTTTCACTTGCACTGCTACAATTTCGAGGAATTGATTGCGACAGGAGATCTCGATTGCAGCTTGGGGCAATTTGGAGTGCACATAGATAGCCACCCCACCCCTATTAGATCCATCATTTCTAGGTTTTAGATACGAAACATACTGAGAAATCTTTGGAGCCTTTTCCACATACGTTTCGCTAAAAACTAGAACTGCAAAATGTTTATCCCGGAAAAGAGTATTCAACTCAAGAATTTTATTTTTCAGACCTCTGCAGTTCCACTGAAATAAAAAGTTATTAGGATTGTGAAAAAGATCCATAAAAAATATTTTTTTTTAATTCTTTTTACTAATAAAGTTGCTATTCATATTTATTCAGTATCTGCAAAAATTTCTGCTTGATTCTAAACTTATTTATATTATTGCCCTCAGATGAGCTTTTCAGTAAGTTTAGGAGATCTGTTAGACATTCCAGGACATCATTAATTTTAAGGAGGATGATTTCATCTTCAGTTTCTTCAAACGATTTTTTTTCCTGGGGATTGGAATTATTGATGTGATCCTGGTTTTTCTCAACAGATTTTACAACGGACACTCCATTAGAAGAAAGTTGTTTTTTGACAACCTTCCTTGCTTCGTTGTGTAAAATATGTGTTGCACTGTCTTGATCTGTAAGAGTATCACAAGTTTCAGCATTATCAACTTGTAAAGTTCTTTTAGAGATGTAGGAATGATCCTCTTGTTGTATCTTTTTTAATGCCTGTGACCATGGTAGATTATTTTGGATCATCAATTTCTTTGCTCGACAGGCCTGCAGTCTCACTTGACATCCTGCATAAGTGGAAGGGTGATCTCCTCCACAGTTGGGGCAGCAGAACGAAGTGTTTTTGCACTCTTTATGGTTATGATGTCCATTGCATCTTTTGCATCGAGTTCTGCCTCTGCAGTATGCCGCGAAATGCCCAAATCTCTGGCAATTATGACAAATTGGAGGCGGCCTTAGATATGCATTCACTTTGTATTCTTTAAATCTAATTATTATCGTATCGGAAATCTTCTGATTGAAGGTTAAGATCATTTTCGAGATAGGATTTCCTCTTTCTCCAGTTTCATTCGTTGCTGTTTTGGCAAAATGTCTCATACGTCTAACATTTGTTACTCCTTGATCCTTGAGATAAAGTAGAGCTTCATCTTCAGTAATATCTAGTGGAACTTTATTAATAATACCTTCTGGATGAATAATATTTCTGGGTCGTGTGATGGAAATAGGCAGAGTTTCAATATGAGAACACTTTAGAATGATATTAGCTTCATATTCTGATTTTAGATTTACCAAAAAGTCTCCTTTAGGAAGATATTTTCCTGTAACTCTTCTGCCCAGCTTTTCGTAAAAGAACTGAACTAAACTGGCGATACTAAGACTCTTCATCGGACTATTTTTCCCTGCAATAATTAATTTAACAGAAGTAGTTGAATGACTAGGAAATTTTCCAGAGATTGATTCTACCTCATGTTGCACAATATCTGGGTGAATACTAGTAGATAAATTAGCTTCAGAAGAAGTAATTAAATTGATAGGTTTAGATGTACTTTGCTTATCAGTCTTGTTCCTTAAAAAATATCCTTGAACCGGTTCAGAAGATAATTCGGAAAAAGGATCATCATGAGTATCTTCAATGAAAGTGAAGTCATGTACATCCTGAGATTGCACTTCTACATGATCAGAGGTTTTGCTAGAAACAGACTGCTGTAAGGTATCGGCTGAAGCAGATTCAGGTGCATGTGTGAGATTAGAAAGAGAAGTAGCACAGGAGTATTTTTGGACTTTCTTGTCCACTTTCTGCTTGCATTTAGACTCGATAGTAGAGACCTTTTTACCTTTAGCAGACTTTTTCATGATTATAAGGTACAAAGACACAAAATGGTTTTTGGTAAACTCAAAATAGTTTTCTTCAGTAGCAGCAAAAATGATGATAGAAAGCTTCAAGGGACGTTCAGCCCTATTATTAACATGAAGTTACAAGATGTTAATAGGGAACTCAAATCCCATGAGACAAATTTGAAAGATTCAGAAATCCGGTCAAAATAATACTAAGTGAAGAATTTTAACCTCTCACGGCGGGAAATTTAAAAAAAAATCGTTACTTACCAGAAGCCAGCTCGCGCTAAGCTCACGCATAACCTACCATTCATCCGACTCTTCTCCAATTTTTCGAAACTCGGTGTGCGTTGGTGAAAGCTATTTTCACTATCTAGAAAATTTTGAAATTTATGTTGTGGAAGTTACTGTCGTCCCGTGGCCGAGTGGTTAGAGCGCTTGGCTACTGATCTAAGGGACCTGGGTTCGAGCCCCGGGTAAGGCATGGCTGTTTGTGTCGTTTTTCTGCTGAGGTCCTGCCATCCTCTCAGACCTTCTACTATGGCATATAAACTGACAGGCTCCTGTCAGATCTCTGTGGCAAGCAGCTGCTTGAGGGGGTATTTATTTTTTATTTTTTAGTAAGTTACTAAATTTTCTTTTTGCAAAACAAGTTTGTGTTGAAATGAATTGCTAAAAATCGTTTTGCTAGTTACAGAAATTTGAAATTTGTGTCGAGTTGATTAAAATTGTTTTCGCTAGGTACAGAAATTCGAAATTTATGTTGAAGTGAGCTGATTGTTTCCGTTTTCTTTTTGTTGTTGTCTATTATTTGAAATTTAAGCTGGAATTAATTTCTTAAAATTGTTTTGCTACAGAAACAATTTTGAATTTCTCTTTAAATAATTGCTGAATTATTTTTGCTAGCAACAAAAATTTTTAATTCAGGTCGAAATGATTTGCTAAAAAATTTTTTTATGCTAGCGTCAAAATTTAAAAAAATTTTGAAAGAAGTTGCCAAAACATTTTCTTGCTAGGTAAAAAAATTTGAAATCAATGCTGAATTTTTTTTTATTAGCTACAAATATCTAAGATTTCTATAAGGACGTCCCAAATTTTAAAACATCGAGATGCAACATTCTGGTTACACTGAGACTCTTGGATTTTTAAACCACTGGTATGGGAATTCCACCGAACCAACAAGCAAGTGCTAAGTGCACATAAATCATAACTCTCAACTTCTTCAAATGCTTTCGCAAGAGAGCATTCAACCATTTGAACAGCCACGTGACTCTCTCTTTGAAACGATTCTGTTCCGCTGCATTAACTACGAATGGAAGTTGACTTTTACGTTCCCTCTGCTCTGCGTGCTCCCGTTGGTCGTTGCCATGGTTTCGACGTAAAACGTTTGTCGCTGGATTCAAGTAAAGTGAGAGCCCTGATCCTCTGGAGGACTGATGCCCATTTGCACCATGAAGTGCATCGGAGCTCTTACTCGAACACTTGTCCGAGGGGATGTACAATGCTTGGGCAAAAATATATGCAAATGGATTGAGAAATTTCTTTCCTGTGCTAAGAAAAGTGTATGACATGAAGATGGAGGAATCAGAAGCTAGATGGCTCAAAGTGTTGATTCAAATACCTACTAAACTAGGTAGTTCTAAGGCTTAACTGTCAGTATGATGATAGTGTGCACAGGTTTTCTTAAAACTAACATTTACTTTTGGCATTTAAACTAATATATATATTGCTTTTGGCAGATTTTCTGCCAGCAACATCGTCTCCTTGGTGTCTCAGTAAAACCAGTTATTCTTCCCACCAATTTCGGCGATATTATTATGTTTTAATGCAGTGGCTAATGGCAATAAGCGGTGAGGGTAGATAGCCATTCAATATCTGTGCCTTTGCTGAAATGGTCTGTGGAATTCCGCACTCTGAAATTTCACATTCTTGGTTCTGGTCTAAGGCCGGAACTCACCCCCCACTCTTCTTTGATCCCGTCCTCCCCCCCCCCCCCATCCGAGCTCAACCGGGCATTTCTCATCTAGGGTTCAATTCCAGGTCTTAACTCTCATTCTAGTCACTGGCAGTCTACCGTTTTAATTACCATTCTCGATATTTTACTAAATCTATCAGATCATTAAGCTGTGGACTATCTCAGCCCCGCACTGTGCCTGTTTTATGCGATCTTTGATCTTTGACAGATCACTATAGTGGGTGAATAGAGACCGCCATGCCATTGTGTGACACCACAGACCACTAAGACAGAGTGCAAACACTTTTCAGATAACTGTGGGGTGAACTCCGCAGACTATTACAGCCGTCTGATAGAGACTGCACAGAACGTTAAGAGACGATCCACTTTTTCAAGAGTACAGAGATACTCTTCTCATAAACCGTTTATTATGGGGATATAAAAAACTTGCAAAACACTATGTAAGGCGGGGAGGGGGGGGGACAGACCGCTCAGATTATTACGGCAATGACATAGAGATGACTTCTTCGGCGATGTTCAAAGATTGAGGTCTACTGCACTAAATAGTACCGGTAACTCATAGATCACTTTGAAGGGCATTGCGACTCATGGATCACATTGAAGGGCATTGTGACACATAGATCACTTTGAAGGACACTGTGACTCATAGATCTCTTTGAGGTACACTGTGACTCAAGATCACTTTGAAGGACACTGTGACTCATAGATCTCTTTGAAGGGCACTGTGACTCATAGATCGCTTTGAAGGACACTGTGACTCATAGATCACTTTGAAGGACACTGTGACTCATAGATCACTTTGAAGGGCACTGTGACTCATAGATCACTTTGAAGGACATTGTGATTCATAGATCACTTTAGAGGACATTGTGACTCATAGATCGCTTTGAAGGGCACTGTGACTCATAGATCACTTTGAAGGACACTGTGACTCATAGATCACTTTGAAGGGCACTGTGACTCATAGATCACTTTGAAGGACATTGTGACTCATAGATCACTTTGGAGGACACTGTGACTCATAGATCACTTTGAAGGGCACTGTGACTCATAGATCACTTTGAAGGACATTGTGACTCATAGATCACTTTGGGGGACACTGTGACTTACCGACCATTACAGTAGACAACGGAAACACTACGAACCATTTTGATAAGCACAAAAAGTTCGCAGACCCATCCATCTGAACCTAAAGACATATGGATAACTAATGGTAACTGAGCGGTAACTGCACACGCTCAATATTTCCGTGGGTGAGCCCACACGATCCAGGTCTTTGTGAGCTCACACAATCCAATGTGCTGTGAACATTAACCGCAACCGCTCCAGTTTGCTGTGAACATTAACCGCAACCGCTCCAGTTTGCTGTGAACGGTAACTGCACACGCTCAATATTTCCGTGAGTGAGCCGACACGATAAAGGTCTTTGTGAGCTCACACGATCCAATGTGCTGTGAACATTAACCGCAACCGCTCCAGTTTGCTGTGAACGATAACTGCACACGCTCCATATTTATTGCATTATATATTCATACGCATTATATATATTAAAAAATATCCTAACACTATGGTTGATTACAGAATTCATTAAAAATACCTGGCAACGATATTTTTTTAGAAATTAGTGATCTGGCAACCTTCGTGTCACATGACACGAAGGTTGCCTGATTACTAATTTCTAAACAAATCGTTGCCAGATATTTTTTCTGAATTCTGTAATCAACCATAGTGTTCGGATACTTTTTTGAGCGACTGTACATGTTAAAGAACACGTTGGATGACGTTAATGGAAGGCTTCCATCTGTCTCCTAACAGCTGTTCAGTGGATACCCTTCCCCAATCTTCTCTGAGCACTTCGGGTCCTTGTGACCTGGCCATTTAGCATATTGTGTGTCGAAAAGTGACGCTAAGATGTGAAACATCCCAACCCACGTTTAGGTTGCTTTTTGAATTATAATCAACTTTCTTTGGTTAGAATTACGTTGGTATAAATCATTATAATATGTGTTAAAAAAATGAAAGAGAAATTTCAATGTTTGGAAGCGGTGTAAAAGAAATATATATTTTAGGAGTCCTTAAACTAAAAAACGATTGATGTCCATTGTTCTGTAGCAAATTATATTATCACATCTCCTTGTATAGTCCTCTACCTGGGGAGGTTTATGTATCTATTTACAGTTGGCTTTTTCTGCCTCTGAACAGAAATTGTTTTGTTTGCTTCACGCAGGTGAATGAAATCGCCAGGTCACTAGGATCTCAAGAACTCAAATAAATCTCTAGTAAAAGAACGCAATCCACTGGACAGCTTTTTGGAAGACAAACGGAAGCCTTCCATCAAGGCCATCCAACGTGTTCTGTAGTCCGCACAACGTATTGCACTCCTACATACGGGACCACGGCTCTTTCTACCATCTGACGAAAGGCGGCCTTTCCAAGACCAGAGGTGTCCTGCTCTCCACTGTCGGAAAAGATAGGATTGACGTTGAGAATCTAGATGCAGTCATCTGAAAACTCGACCTTGGTAACAAAAGATTATGGGTTGGGGTTGGGTTGTTTTTACCTCTGAGCGGCACTTTTTCGCACACCATGGGCTAAATGGCCAAGTCACAAGGACCCCGAAGGCTCAGAGAAGGTTGGGGGAAAGGACCCACTGGAACAGCTGTTAGGAGACAGATGGTAGCCTCCCGTCAAGGCCATCCAGTGTGTTCTTTAACGTGCACAGGATATGGCTCTCCCGCACAAGTAGCCACAGCTTAACGTCCCAACTGACAGACGGCGGCCTTTCCAAGCCCATCGGTGTCCCCTACTGACCGTGGACAGGGCGGGGAATTTTGCAGAGATAAATCTCAACGCTGACCCAGCTCGGACTCGAACCTGGGAACTACAGATTACAAGCCTGGCGCGCTACCGACTGAGCAACTGCCCCCAAAAAAATTACGGACCTGGCGTGCAAATTCCTTCTATTCAAATCTACTTTTTCACCAAACAATTGCATTTCGAAAATCCTGTTCCGCAGATAATTCCATAGAATAATCACAAGAATTATATTTTTTTGTGTCTACGATATTCGACGCTTACATAAGCGTTCTCCGAAATGCCCGTTTCTTCCATTTGCCCTCAACATGGCGGCGCAATTTACGACCCTGGTCGCAAACTGAGTGCAAAATGCGACGCGTCCAACTGCATCACGTAGGAATTCTTAGCTTGAAGACTTCTCCGAATCCGATTGAAATCCCCTTGTGGCTGAACGTTCAATAGTTCGATGCATTCTCTCTTTGAGAGCAATAGAAGGAAGAGCAGGAGGTACTTACTCATCCAAGTAATCCTTCATCCTCGTCTTCCTGGAAACCGTAAATTTTATTTCTGGTGCCATGGCAACCAACGAAGGCAATAAAGGGTTCGGCTTACAACTCGTGATTGCTGCTTGCGTCGAAAGCACGCTCTTTCAGGTGTTTGCTATGGGATTAGCGACATTTTGAAATTGCTCTCTCTTTACGGTACATCGGCACTAAAGCAAATGAGTTCAAATTGCAGCTAACTGTAGTTCGGAGTTTCTGGTGGAGGATAATTTCTTCTGATTATGTCGAAGTTTGTCGAGATTTTATTGCTATAAGTTGGAAATATAGTTTAGTTTGTAAAATGTTGCCATTTAGTTTCGGAAATGTTCTATCCAAGAGGGGGCTATTGTCCCTGTTTTTCGCAAAGCATTTTAACTTTTAAAAAGAGGGCTACAGGCTCTCTTTTTTAAAAGAGACCTGTAGCGCTCCAGACTCTATCTGCACTTCCGAGATCCGAGTCCGATTGGATTGTTTTACCTCTGAGCGGCACTTTTTTGCACACCATGGGCTAAATGGCCAAGCCACAAGGACCCCGAAGGCTCAGAGAAGGTTAGGGGAAGGGACCCACTGGAACAGCTGTTGGGAGACAGATGGTAGTCTCCCGTGAAGGCCATCCAGCGTGTTCCTTAACGTGCACAGGGTATGGTTCTCCCGCATACGCGGCCACGGCTTAACGTCCCATCCGACGGACGGCGGCCTTTCCAAGCCCATCGGTGTCTCCTACTGACCGTGGGCAGGGCGGGGAATTTTGCGGAGATAAATCTCAACGCTGACCCAGCTGGGACTCGAACCTGGGAACTACAGATTATGAGCCTGGCGCGCTACCGACTGAGCCACCCCCGCCCCCCGATCCGAGTCCGAACTGCGCCAGTATTGAGATTTATTTTCGCTAAACCTCACCCTGCCTTGGGTCAGAAAGAGAACATGGCAGGGCTTGGAAAGACCGTCGTCCATCGGATGAGATTTTAAGCCATATCCTGTGCACGTTAAAGAACATTTTGGATGGTCTTGACGGCAGACTATCATCTGTCTTAAAATACGTGTCCGTGGATCCACTTCCGCCAACATTCTCTGAGGCCTTGGTGCCCTTGTGGATTGACCATTTAGCCATTGCATGCAAAAAAAAGTGCCACTCATAGGTAAAACAACGCAACTCAAATTTATTCAAATTTAAAGAAATACACAACACATGGGGCGGGGGTGGCTCAGTCGGTAGCTCGCCAGGCTCGTAATCTGTAGTTCCCTGGTTCGAGTCCCAGCTGAGTCAGTGTTGAGGTTTATCTCCGCAAAGTTCGCCGCCCTGCCCACGATCAGTAGGGGGACACCGATGAGCTTAGAAAGGCCGCCGTCCGTCGGATGGGACATAAAGCCATGTCTCCGTATGCAGATGAGCCATACGCTGTGCACGTTAAAGAACACGCTGGATGGCCTTGACGGGAGGCTACCATCTGTCTCCCAACAGCTGTTCCAGTGGGTCCCCTCCCCCAACCTTCTCTGACCCTTCGGGGTCCTTGTGATCTGGCCATTTAGCCCATGGTGTGCAAAACAGTGTCGCTCAGAGGTAAAACAACTCAACCCACAACCTACACAACCCATATATAGGACAAGCAAAATAAACTAGAACAGAAAGAAAACTCAAATCTAGGAGAACCTAACAGAAAGAAGCCTTTAAAAGAAGCCTAAAAATCCTTTAAAGTGTATTATTTAGTTCATTCGAGACGCCAGTAAGGTTTAGCAATAAAGTGTCAGTATAACGAAATCGAGCGAGTAACTAAAATATATTAGTTACACTGAAATGCAATAAAAAAATGCTATGATAATTACATACTGCAAAATAACCATTATGAAATAACCTCCCCTGCATTGGAATTTACTTCTTAAAAAAGTCAATATTTATTTAACACTCTTCTCCCAATAGCATCTCTTCCTGAATTCTTGAATGGTGTTCCAATTCTGAAAAGGATTATGCGGAATAGCTTTCCGTGTCATTACGAAACAGCAAAGACTTCGTGCCATACTGGCTGCTAATGACCAAAAACGAAACTAATTAACGAACTTAACTATAATAACGACAAACAATTGGAATTTAACTAATGATGGATTAAAATGCGTCGATTGTGGAACTACTTTGAAAGAACTCTTCGCTGACGTTACCGTTACTCGCAACGCAATCAGCATCGCCTAGAAATCTCCAGTTTGAAAATCCCCTTTTTACAATTTTTGTTGTACAGTCGCTCAAAAAAGTATCCGAACACAATGGGTTAATTACAGAATTCAGAAAAATTATCTGGCAACGATTTTTTTTAGAAATTAGTGATCTGACAACCTTCGTGTCACGTGATTACAGAATTCAGGAAAAATATCTGGAGCGTGTACAGCAACTGTACACGCTCCAGTTAACGTTCACAGCAAACTGTTTGCTGTGAACGGAACTGTGCAGTTACCGTCACAGTTTGCTGTGAACGGTAACTGCACACGCTCAATATTTCCGTGAGTGAGCCCACACGACCCAGGCCTTTGTGAGCTCACACGATCCAATGTGCTGTGAACATTAACCGCAACCGCTCCAGTTTGCTGTGAACGGTAACTGCACACGCTCAATATTTCCGTGAGTGAGCTCACACGATCCAATGTTCTGTGAACATTAACCGCAACCGCTCCAGTTTGCTGTGAACGTTAACTGCACACGCTCCATATTCATTGCATTATATATTCATACGCATTATATATATTAAAAAATATCCGAACACTATGGTTGATTACAGAATTCAGAAAAAATATCTGGCAACGAATTAGTGATCTGGCAACCTTCGTGACACGAAGGTTGCCAGATCACTTTTTTCTTAAAAAAATCGTTTATTTATTCAAAATCATCGTTTTTTATTTCTATTTATTAAAAAAATCATTTTTTTTTAGTAACATCATTATGAATACTAAGAACAATTAATTAGGGAAAGAATATTTAAAAAAGAATAAATAGTTGAAAGGGCTTATTTTTAATTACCAAAATTTACTAAAAACTCCCATTAGAAAATAATCTCTGCGCATAGTGAAATATCAATGATTTATTCACTAATATTAAAAAATTATATTAAAATTTTACCTAATATTGCGCCTTTAAAATTAATGTATAATATAGAGATAAAATCATAATTGAAACATTAAATATTATTAATGTTTTGGGATGAACTTTGTTAAAAAAATATATCGCACACGTTCAGAATAATTAAATGTATGTATTCTAAAAAAAATGAATATATGATTCCGCTAGAAAACAATAACTCACACTGAAATTTCCCCCCTTGGGAAATTATGTTTGTAAATAGTCTTACATGTTAAATGAAACATTGACAATTAAATTTTTAATTCAGTTTTCTTCCAGAATTTCTACAGTACAATTATTCACAGAGTGTATGAACAGACTCTTTAAATACATTGAATTTTGTCACTGAAGGTTGTAAAATAGTAAATGTTTCTTCTAAGGTTAAATATTTATTCTCTGTCTCACAACCGCTGAAATAAATTTTTATCGTGAATGAATTCTGTCCAGTTTAACAAAATGTTTCTCTGAGTGATTAACTGTACTGTCGCTCAAAAAAGTATCCGAACACTACTATTGATTACAAAATTCAGAAAACATATCTGGCAACGATTTTATTAGAAATTAGTGATCTGGCAACCTTCGTGTCACGTGACACGAAGGTTGCCAGATCACTAATTTCTAAAAAAAATCGTTGCCAGGTATTTTTTCTGAATTCTGTAATCAACCATAGTGTTAGGATATTTTTTAATATATATAATGCGTATGAATATATAATGCAATAAATATGGAGCGTGTGCAGTTATCGTTCACAGCAAACTGGAGCGGTTGCGGTTAATATTCACAGCACATTGGATCGTGTGAGCTCACAAAGACCTGGATCGTGTGGGCTCACTCACGGAAATATTGAGCGTGTGCAGTTACCGTTCACAACAAACTGGAGCGGTTGCGGTTAATGTTCACAACAAACTGGAGCGGTTGCGGTTAATGTTCACAGCACATTGGATCGTGTGAGCTCACAAAGACCTGGATCGTGTAGGCTCACTCACGGAAATATTGAGCGTGTGCAGTTACCGTTCACAGCAAACTGGAGCGGTTGCGGTTAATGTTCACAACACATTGGATCGTGTGAGTTCACAAAGACCTGGATCGTGTGAGTTCACAAAGACCTGGATCGTGTGGGCTCACTCACGGATATATTGAGCGTGTGCAGTTACCGTTCACAGCAAACTGGAGCGTGTGCAGTAACTGCACACGCTGTTACTACACACGCTCAATAAATAAATAGTTCAATGATATGGCACATTGCCATATCATTGGACTATTTATTTATTGATAATCACTGTATACAGTTGAACAATAAAAATTTCTCATCTTTCTCTGAACGTTTTTCAGGTTTGCATAACGTATATTTTTTACATGTGGTTTTATGGGTTGGGTTGTTGGGTTGTTTTACCTCGGAGCGGCACTTTTTTACACGCCATGGGCTAAATGGCCAGGTCACAAGGACCCCGAAGGCTCAGAGAAGGTTGGGGGAGGGGACCCACTAGAACAGCTGTTGGGAGACAGATGGTAGCCTCCCGTCAAGGCCATCCAGAGTGTTCTTTAACGTGCACAGGGTGTGGCTCTCCCGCACACGGGACCACGGCGTAACGTCCCATCCGACGGACGGCGGCCTTTCCAAGCCCATCGGTGTCCCCTACTGACCGTGTGCAGGGCGGGGAATTTTTGCGGAGATAAATCTCAACGCTGACCCAGCTGGGACTCGAACCTGGGAACTACAGATTACGAGCCTGGCGCGCTACCGACTGAGCCACCCCCATGTGGGTTTATGAGAAAAAGAACAATATATTGTTTAATTATTTTTGCAGTTAAACGCACTGAAACTGCAATTAGTTTCCCGTTTAGGGGCGGGGTTATCAAGTTGGTAGCGCACTAGACTTGTAATCGTCAGTTCCTAGGTTCGAGTCCCAACTTTGCTTGTATTGATATTTATCTCCTCTAAACCCCCACCATATCCTCAGTGAGAGGGGGACACCGATGGCTTGGAAAAGACATCGTCCGTCGGATGAGACCTTAAACCTGGCTCCATGTTAGTCCAGGGCATCTTGCTTGGAGAAATCCTTTTCCACCCCATCTGAGGGGAAATGATGAAAAAAACGTTTTTTCAACATTTTCGGTATTTATTGATTGTACTTCTAAATATATTGACAATATATTTGATAGTGTATCTTTCAAAGTATGCATGCATGGCAGGGACGTAAAAGCGGGCATCCACCCTTCGAAAATCGGGTCATCTTATACTAAATCTCAAACTTGTCTACCTTCTTTGAAATCCAAAACAGATGTCTTTCTACGATTTTATTTTAGTCCCATAGTATATGCCCGACACTAAAAACAGATTAAAAAAAAGATTTATTCCATATAGAATAGCATTTTAATCTTCTTGTCCGGCGGAATATTTTAGTAATTGGAGAAACTACTCAAGCTTATTCTCAGGTATTCCCTTCCCACGAAACTAAATTCCCGACCCTTCAAGAAAATAAATTCTCGGACCCTTATTCCCTAGAAACTAAATTCTTGGACGACCCCCACCACACTTTCCCCACCCGAAATTAAATTATCGGATCTAATCCTGGGCATAATTCACGATTATTTTAATGTTTTATATGTGAGAATGCATTTTTTTATTCCAAGTCTGGTTAAAGTATTATAATCTTGAAAAGGAAGGGTTGTTTTACCTCTCAGCTGATCTTTTCTTTGATACATGATAGTGACCCGTGACTTACCGCTCCCACACCAGTGTCGAGGTTTGGCCCGTGGTGTGTGTGGCGGTAGGTCATGAGTTTGTATGTGTGTGGCGTCACCTGTAACACTATTTATACACCAAAACCTGAAGTGTTGCGAGAGCAAGTTTATATTACACTTTTTTTTCTGTAGGAGGATCGCCTGCATCTCCTTCGACGTCAACGATGGAGAGTGACAGCCGAGGTTAGTCATGGACTTGGAAGACCTCCATTATGCTGATGACCCCGATGACCCCTACGAAGTGGTGCTCCTTCCTGAGAGCAATATCGCTCCAGAGAATCGGTTGTCTCCGTGTCATGCCGTGCTGCCTCTGCCAGTCAAAGGTGAGTAATATCCAGCCTCCATGAATCAACCAAAAGGCTTTTTCTTTCAACAATTTTAGTTTCAGACGATAAGAGAGAATGAGATAAGATACATCCTTATATAGACATTCAAGTTTTTTTAAGTAAGGGAAGAATAATTCTTTTGGATTCGGTAGGTAAAAAGATATTCGCATATTCGCAATCTTCTAATAGTTTGAATTCCTACCGGTAAAAAGGGCTCAAGTTCAAAACCGACAAAGTTTTAAACGAATATTGTGAGCAGTCTATTCATTGCAGAAATTTGAGACGCTGCAATTGGCTCCGTCGGTTGCACTTCAGGCTCATAATATGCAGTTCCCAGGTTTTAGTCCCACTTGGACCATCGTTGAGGTTTATCTCCGCAAAACTCATCGCCCTGCCCTGATCGGCGACTTAGAAAAGCCATCGTCCGAGGAGATGACGGGACATTAAGCGAGACCCCGTGTGCGGGAGAGCCATACCCTATAAACGTTAAAGTACACGCTGGATGGCCTTGACGGGAGGCTTCCATCTGTCCCCTAACAATGTGAAGTGGGTTCCCTTCCCTCAAATTCTCTGACCTTTGGATTCCCCGCTGGGCTTGGAAAGGCCGCCGTCCGTCGGATGGGACGTTAAGCCGTGGCCCCGTGTGCGGGAGAGCCATACCCTGTGCACGTTAAAGAACACGCTGGATGGCCTTGACGGGAAGCTACCATCTGTCTCCCAACAGCTGTTCCAGTGGGTCCCCTCCCCCAACCTTCTCTGAGCCTTCGGGGTCCATGTGACCTGGCCCTTTAGCCCATGGTGTGCAAAAAAGTGCTGCTCAGAGGTAAAACAACCCAACCCAACCCTTTGGATTCCTTGTAACCAGGGCGGGGGTGGCTCAGTCGGTAGCGCGCCAGGCTCGTAATCTGTAGTTCCCAGGTTCGAGTCCCAGCTGGGTCAGCATTGAGATTTATCTCCGCAAAAATTCCCCGCCTTGCCCACGGTCAGTAGGGGACACCGATGGGCTTGGAAAGGCCGCCGTCCGTCGGATGGGACGTTAAGCCGTGGTCCCGTGTGCGGAAGAGCCATACCCTGTGCACGTTAAAGAACACGCTGGATGGCCTTGACGGGAGGCTACCATCTGTCTCCCAACAGCTGTTCCAGTGGGTCCCCAACCTTCTCTGAGCCTTCGGGGTCCATGTGACCTGGCCATTAGCCCATGGTGTGCAAAAAAGTGCCGCTCAGAGGTAAAACAACCCAACCCAACCCTGCTCCTAGTAGTCAGATACTCTAACCACAAGACCAGGTAGGGCTACAATGGACCCACCACGGTTTATGCCCACAATGGACTAAATGGCTAGGTCACAAGGATCCCGAGGCCTCAAGGGTTAAGGGGACCTTCTGTACAGTTGTTGGGAGATAGAAAGAAGCCTCCCGTTAAGGCCTTCCAGAGTGTTCTTTAATGTTCATAGGGTATAGCACACGGAGACACGGCTCAATGTCCCTTAAGACGGACGGTGGACTTTCTAAGCCGCCAACCGAGGCAGGGCGAGGAGTTTTGCGGAGATAAATCTAAACGATGGTCCAGGTTGGGACTCAAACCTGGGAAATGCAGATTACGAGCCTGGAGCGCTACTGACTCACTTCAGAGGTATATATAACCCTATCTTTTTCACAATCATAATATTTTAAGCCTATTTGGAAATAAAAACAATTCATCCTCACAAAAATTATTATAATGAATTAATACTTTGATGTATTGACATTATGGCAACCCTTAAGAGTTGCCCCATAGAATCTAAATTGCATTGTAAGATTACAACTTCACTGCTGCTGATCATTATCCGTTCTGCTCCTATGCCTCCTGCTAACATGGCATTTTCTGCCATAATTGTAGTCGCCTCAACACCGTAAAAGTAAATGGTGAAGAAATATATTCGCAAATTGTTCCCTCAGAGAGAAATGCAAAAAAAATGTAAGATTTGACTAAAAGCCATCTATTTATTCATCAAGAATTTCTCATCCATTACTTTAATGGCTCTAGGTGTTTTCCCCAACAGACTCTCGGTTCATTGGTTCCTTTGACGTAACAAGTAGAATTTATTAAAACTCTTTGAAAACTAATTCCCCGTTACTGGACCATAATAGCTTGGTAAGAGTGATTAAAGCTAATATGGCAAATGCTCTTAATAGCCTTAAATCATTTTCTCGGGGTCGGTTTCAGAAAAGAGTAGAATAATTCGTCGATGATGTATCGCTCTAATGGCAATCCTCTTAGCTTTTGCTGGAAAAATGCTGCAATTTAAAAATGGAACTATAAATAATGGCATAATGCACTAGCGTCTAAAACGTGGGGTGGCAGAATAGCGAGGGACGCCTTTTCGTAATGAACATCGCTTAGTAATCCAGCTTAATCCTGATATCGAATTTCAGTTTACAATGTAATTTATAAGCTTATAATCTTTTTGATTTTAGCCAAGTTTCTTTGTGAATGTCTTGAACACTATGTCGTTGGGATAGAATTTGTAAAACTGTCAGATTTACGGGAATTCAGATTAGGGGAATGTGTTTTCGTCAGGTGAGCATAATTTGCGAAAGTAATGCATTAATTTATATATTTATTATAATTATATTTTATATATTAATTTTATATATTTATTATAAAAATTAATACATTAATTTTGTATCTTAATATTGTATAAAACACTCGGTATAATAAATTTACAGCGAGTGTTTTAAGAATTGAGGGAGTGATAGGATCGGGGGTGTGATAGTAGGATTGAGGGAGTGATATTAGGATTGAAGGAGTGTCGTTAAGATTGAGGGAGTATTATTATGATTGTGGGAGTAGTATTATGATTGAGGGAGTGTTATAAGAATTTAGTGACTGTTATTAGAGTCGGGGTGTGATATTAGGATTCAGGGATTGATATTAGGATTGGGGTATTGTCATATCCCCATAATTTATTATTCTTGCATTTTTATTGTATTTTTGTTGTTGTAAATATTTTATGTATTAAGTGTGTTTTTGGAAGTGCTATTGTGCGGATGTGACTCATAGATGTTGTTTTCGGGTCTGAGTTGGTTGCCTGCATTGGTTGACGAGTCGAAAGACCTTTTACCATCATTTACAACTAGACAGGGGCGCGAGTGTGAGCACTAGAGATGAGCCGAGCAATAAAGAAAGAACAGTCTTGAGCGTCGCTGTCAAACGAGAAGGACATTTGAACACGCGTCAAGGAAACTCTTACTCAAAGAAAAACCCATAAGGAGAGGATTCGATTCTAAGTGAGAATAAAGATTCTTGGTGAATCAAATACAGTTATGTGGAACCTGGGGTGAGTTCTTAACGAACCACGTTGTAGGCAAAAGTTGGATATCCTTTCGCCGAGTTTGAGGTCGGTAAAGAGAGAATCTGCAAAGTGCAGTTCTCCACCTCATTGCATAATTGTTTGCAGTAAAAGACTACGGAGTCGAGAGCATCCCCAGCACGTGATTGTATAAAGTGTGAATAAACTATATCGTCCCTATACAACTCTCGTGCGTGAATTGTTGGACATATTTCTGTACATCACTTGGCACAGAGAGTCTGAGGCATACGTCGGTAAGGGTGTAACAATCCGCGAACCTGTTATTTCACCCAAATTAGGGTGAAGGTAATCAAGGGACTAACTGATCGTCCTCTACTGCAGTGTGGGTAAATCTTTTGTCATATGACCCAACACCACATTCGGCGCAGTTCAAAGTAAATCTAATACCACGTGACGAAATAAAAACCTGCGTCGTTCTCCACTACCACCGGTACACGACAGGTATGATTGAGGGTGTGATATTAATGATCGGTGATGCCTATTAGGATTGGGGGAGTGATATTATGATTTAGTGAGTGTTATTAGGATTGGGGAAGTGATATTATGATTTAGTGAGTGTTATTAGGATTGGGGAAGTGATATTATGATTTAGTGAGTGTTATTAGGATTGGGGAAGTGATATTAGAGTTGAGGGAATGATATTAGGATTGAGAGAATTGTATTAGAATTCAGAGAATTGTATTAGAATTCAGAGAATTGTATTAGGATTGAGAGAATTGTATTAGGATTGGGGAAGTTACATTATGATTGGTAGTGGCATTAGGATTGAGGGCGTGCTTTAGGATTAGGGAGGGATATTATAATTGGAAAGTGTTATTAGGATGGAGGAAGTGGTATTATGATTGGAGAGTGTTATTAGGATTGGGGAAGTGATATTATAGTTGAGTGAATGATATTAGGGTTGAGAGAATTGTATTAGGATTGGGGAAGTTACATTATGATTTGTAGTGGCATTAGGATTGAGGGAGTACTTTAGGATTGGGGAGGGATATTATGATTGGATAGTGTTATTAGGATTGGGGAAGTGATATTAGAGTTGAGTGAATGATATTAGGATTCAGAGAATTGTATTAGGATTGGGGAAGTTACATTATGATTGGTAGTGGCATTAGGATTGAGGGAGTACTTTAGGATTGCGGAGGGATATTATGATTGGAGAGTATTATTAGGATTGGGGAAGTGATATTAGAGTTGAGTGAATGATATTAGGATTGAGAGAATTGTATTAGGATTGGGGAAGTTAGATTATGATTGGTAGCGGTATTAGGATTGAGGGAGTACTTTAGGATTGGGGAGGGATATTATGATTGGAGAGTGTTATTAGGATTGAGGAAGTGGTATTATGATTGGGGAAGTTATGATCATGGGAGTGATATTATGATTGAGGGAGTGATATGATTATGGGAGTGGTATTATGATTATGGGAGTGGTATTATGATTATGGGAGTGATATTTGGATTATGGGAGTGATACTTGTATTTCAGGAGTAATAATAGGATTGAGAGAGGTAACCTTCGCCCTACCCTTGGTCACAAAGGAGACAGCCATAGGCTTGGAAAGACCTCCATCCGTTGGGTGGGATATAAAGCCATGCTTCGTGCTCAGGAGCTGTTTAACGCTGTGCACGTTAAAGTACACGCTGGATGACTTTGAAGGGAAGTTACCATCTCCTAATTGGTATTCCTTGGGGGTCCCTGTGACCTGGCCATTTAGCCCACTGTGTTCACAAAAGTGCCGCTCAGAGGTAAAACAACCTAACACTTGAGCAAATTGGCTGGGCAAGACCTTGACTAAAAAAGAAGCAAAATGGGAAAATTCACTTCATATGCTATCAATAAAAATCGCTCTACTCGCAAATTTAAAATTTCTGGCACGAAATAAATAATTTCCAAAATTTGTCTAAAATTTTTCTGTTCTCCAAAATTTGGAATCCTATAGTGGTGAAAATTCAAACTAATAGAAGTTTCGAAAAATAGAAATTCTAATATTTCATTATTACCCATCCAACAGAAAGAGAATTTTTCATTTTTCTTACGAAAACGAAAATTTAAATGTCTGCAAATAGACAGACGATAAAGTGAGCGTTGAGGGGGGAAGAGATCTTTTTTTTTTTGTAAAAGACCTAATGTAAACGCCTACAGAAAATGAGTCGAAATTTTGTCATCACTTTTTCTTAGGATTATACATATTCATATAAATCGCAACAACAGTGTCTAATAATATATAAATAAATAAATACCCCCTCAAGCAGCTGCTTGCCACAGAGGTCTGACAGGAGCCTGTCAGTTTATATGCCACAGTAGAAGGTCTGAGAGGATGGCAGGACCTCAGCAGAAAAACGACATGAACAGCCATGCCTTACCCGGGGCTCGAACCCAGGTCCCGTAGATCAGTAGCCAAGCGCGCTAACCACTCGGCCACGGGACGGCTAACAACAGTGTCTACTTTGAAAAAAAAAAACACGTTTCTTTTAAATGATAAATGATCGTTTTCCAAATACGTAGTTTGTTCTGTCAAATAAAAAAAAAGTTTCTATTTCCCCTGGAAATAATCCACCAAGCCGCTTCGCCATATTAACCTAACAACGTTCCTCGATGTCTTTTGGGCTTGTTTTTGTGCCTTAGACCATTTATTTCTGAGCGCTGACACTGCAAGGCTCACTATCTGTATCGAAAAACAGAAATGGAATAAAAAATCGAAATGCAATGGATTTTTTTAAGATATTGAAACCGTTTCTATAAAATCCCAAACGTCATTTTTCCCCCTGGAGGAATAATTATTTCGGCATGTTCCTCCTCTGTCGTTCTATTGCTTTCAAACGTTCCCCATGGATGATATTTGCTTTGATAGACATTTTTAAATCTAGATGCTAGAATAAATTTTTAGCTTTCGTTTATCCAGCAATGCATAGCAAGAGGCAGATCAAAGCAAACTTAGCGTCAATACTTCCTGTGTTTTTTTTGGTCCCTATCGAGATTTAGTTTAAGTTATTTTACCTCTTTTACGAATAAAGGAATAATTGGCCATGTGATAAGATTCCGAAGAGCTCAGAGTTACTCAATCTTTTTGCTCATCATCCCATCACAGACGCAGTTAGTTATAAAAAGGGTATTTTACCATCTGCACTGTTTATTTATAGTATAAATTTTATACCATATATATTCTAATAAATCAGGGCTTTATTTCTAAGCAGGATAGAAGATTCTTAAAGACAAAATGTATAGCAGCAATATTCTGATAATTGGTTGGCACTTTATTCAGTGTGATTCTTGTGGCAGATGCAAACTGGCAAGTTTTTCGTTATTTAGTGTTACGTGTACTAAAAAATGAAAAAAATGTACGCAATGTTCCAGGGAGCCTTGTTTAAAGTTATAAAATAAGTTTGTCATGACAAATAATAAATATGATTATTATATATCATTAGTAATATTTCTTCTAGAAGTTAAATTTGGATAGCTCGCTCAAAAATTTGTTGTGACCACTTGCAAGTATGGAGTGACCCCCAGGGGGACATATGAACGTACATGTCACGTGACACGAAGGTTGCCAGATCACTAATTTCTAAAAAAAATCGTTGCCAGATATTTTTTCTGAATTCTGTAAGCAACCATAGTGTTCGGATACTTTTTTAATATATATAATGCGTATGAATATATAATGCAATGAATATGGAGCGTGTGCAGTTACCGTTCACAGCAAACTGGAGCGGTTGCGGTTAATGTTCACAGAACATTGGATCGTGTGAGCTCACAAAGACTTAGATCGTGTGGGCTCACTCACGGAAATATTGAGCGTGTGCAGTTACCGTTCACAGCAAACTGGAGCGGTTGCGGTTAATGTTCACAGCACATTGGATCGTGTGAGCTCACAAAGACTTGGATCGTGTGGGCTCACTCACGGAAATATTGAGCGTGTGCAGTTACCGTTCACAGCAAACTGGAGCGGTTATGGTTAATGATCACAGCACATTGGATCGTGTGAGCTCACAAAGACCTGGATCGTGTGGGCTCACTCACGGAAATATTGAGCGTGTGCAGTTACCGTTCACAGCAAACTGGAACGGTTGCGGTTAATGTTCACAGCACATTGGATCGTGTGAGCTTAAAAAGACCTGGATCGTGTGGGCTCACTCACGGAAATATTGAGCGTGTGCAGTTACCGTTCACAGCAAACTGGAGCGGTTGCGGTTAATGTTCACAGCACATTGGATCGTGTGGGCTCACTCACGGAAATATTGAGCGTGTGCAGTTACCGTTCACAGCAAACTGGAACGGTTGCGGTTAATGTTCACAGCACATTGGATCGTGTGAGCTCACAAAGACCTGGATCGTGTGGGCTCCCTCACGGAAATATTGAGCGTGTGCAGTTACCGTTCACAGTTACCGTCAAAGTTACCGTTCAACCGATTACCGTTCACAGTTACCGTCATAGTTACCGTTCAACCGATTACCGTTCACAGTTATCGTTCAAACTGGAGCGTGTGCAGTAACTGCACACGCTCCAGTTTGCTGTGAACGGTAATTGGAGCGTGTACAGTTGCTGTACACGCTCGAGACATTTTTCCTGAATTCTGTAATCACGTGACACGAAGGTTGCCAGATCACTAATTTCTAAAAAAAATCGTTGCCAGATATTTTTTTCTGAATTCTATAATCAACCGTAATGTTCGGATATTTTTTTGAGCAACTGTCTCACTTCTGTCAATTTGTAATATATCCCAAAAATCTTAAATTTAAAGGATTGCATTTCTTTACATTTGGAAATGAAATTTTGCCTTGCTATACTTTTAGCTTATGGATATAAATTTCTAATTCAGTAAATAAAGAGTAAAAACAACCACCAGTTCGCCCCTTAATTATGACACGATGATTTTACTGCAACCACGGGGCCACGGCTTATAACGTCCTATCCCACTGACTACTGCCTTTTAAAGCCCAACGCGATCCCCTTTCTCATCGAGGGCAGAATGGGGTTTAACTAAGATAAATCTCAACATTGATGCAGCTGGGACTAGAACCTAATGTTTACAAGAGCCAGAAAAGCATTGTTATAATACAATGAACATTAAAATGTACGCTACGTTCTAAAGTTACACAACTCGATCTAATTTCGCATTCGAACACACGTTGATACGCTATGTTGCATTGTTCTGTAAGAATTACTTCGGAGCTTTTTTTATTCTTCGTTTTAAAAGAAAGCAAACGAGTTAATGTTTTTCAGTTTGCTGTTTGTCTGTCCTTCTGTAAACATTCAACCTTTTTTTTGTTTTTAAAGATCATTTTAAAATTCTTTTCGAGTTATATAGGGAATTGATGAAATATGACAATTCTCATTTCACAATATCTTTAACGGTGGAAAAAGTGGGCGAAATCAATAGTTTAAACGAATATTTCCAATGATCTAATGGAAGAGATTTCCAATTTTGGCGGTTAAATATGATGATCAAAAGATTGTTGTTTTACCTCTGAGCGGCACTTTTCTACACACAATGAGCTAAATGGCCAGGTCACAAGGACCCGAGGACTCCCCACACAACAGCAATATCCAGTTGGGTTGTTTTACCTCTGAGCGGCACTTTTTTGCACACCGTGGGCTAAATGGCCGGGTCACAAGAACCCCGAAGGTCCAGAGAAAGTTGGGGGAGGGGACCCACTGGAACAGCTGTTGGGAGACAGATGGTCGCCTCCCGTCAAGACCATCCAGGGTGTTCTTTAACTTGCACAGGGCATGGCTCTCTCCCGTACACAGGACCATGGCTTAACGTCCCATCCGACGGACGGCGGCATTTCCCAGCCCATCGGTGTCCCCTACTAACCGTGGGCAGGGTGGAGAATTTGGCGGAAATAAATCTCAACGCTGATTCAGCTGGGACTAGAACCTGGAAACTGCAGATTACGAGACTGGCGCGCTACCGACTGAGACACCCCCTCTCGTACAGCAATATCCAGAAAAATATCCTAGTAAAATATCTAAAATATAAAATGGACATCCCTTTTTAACTGATTTAATTTAATCTATATGAATGAAAAATTACAATCAGGTACTCAAAAGTTTAGCTAGTTCGTAATTTCTTTGCTCGCATATTTATACTGTATAGTGCTTTTATACCCGAGCGTTGTAAATATTTAACCATTTACCTTATAACTCCAATATTGATGAATTAGTGAATGAGAAACATTACAGATGATTGCTATATCGGATAACTAGTTTTCAGGTGATTGAGAGTCTTAATAACCGGTTTTCGGATATCCAGTTTTCAAGATAACAGGAAACTTGATGCTTTTGATTCTAGATGCTTACGCAATATCTTGGGTAAGTACTTTGTAACTAATGATGAGGTTAGGCAAAGGAGTCGGCAACCTCCTTTAAGCAGCATATTGTGCAGAGAGAGACTCCGTTGGTTTGGCCATGTTGCCCGTATGAATAATTATAGATTGGCGAATAGGGTTATGAACAGTGTGCCTAAAGGCCTCAGAAAGAAGGGGAGACCTAGGATGCGGTGGGCAGACAACGTCAAACAGGACCTTGTTAGAATTGGTGTGCAGTGGCCAGATATAGCAGATGTAGCTCAGGATAGACTTGCTTGGAGAACTAAATTGCACGGTCTGGTTGGACCTCCGTAGCCCATGGCTGCTTGAGGATGAGGATGGGGGATGAGTTTTCTAATAAATGACATATCACTCAACTGGTTTCCTCGAAAACTGACTTTTCGGAAAATCGGATTTTCATCATCAACATCGGATTTTAGATGGCTGATATTTTAAATAACCGGCTGCCAGATAAAAAGGTTGTTCGATAACCGGATTTCAAATAACTCGTATTTTGAAAAATCGGTTTTCCGTAAAATTTATATTTGGAATAACTGATATTTCGGTAAATATTTTTTTTTTTCTTTGGGTTGTGGTGGGAGATATATTTTGGATGACTGATATTTTAGGTAACCAGTGTTGCGAATAACTGGTTTTTGAGGAATTATTTTCAGAGACTGATGTTTTGGATAACCGGTCTTTTTTGTTTTGGAAAATTGACAATTCTGATTATTCAATTTCGGATAACTGATGTTCAACTGTGTTTACACTTCAGACGCAAACTATTCATCTACACTGTTCACAAAAATTAGGGGATCTTTGAAAATGAATATGAAGCGATAAAAAAAAACGCATTTGATTTTTTTTATTAAACAAGAACATCAGAAAAGCAAACTACAAGTCAAAGAAAGTTGTTCGATTATGCAAATGAGATGCAAAATCAACTTTTATTTCATTGGTGAAAATGCACTATACAAAAGGCTGAACGTACTGGAGTATCTGCACGTTCCCTGATCTTGAAAATGCACATCCTGCCTTTCCCAGCCCTTGCAATGCCCCTGCAACACGATTTTCCCGAATGCGAATCCTGGAGAGCCACAGGACATCTTGAAGCTGATCAAACACAGACGACAGTGGCAACAGCACTTGGAACATCCCAAAGCGTGATTAGCAGACTGTGGAATCGCTTTCAAGAGACTGGCACAGTACGAAGAAGACGAGGGCAGGGTCGCCCATCTGCCACAACAGCAAGAGATGACCGCTACTTGACCTTATTGGCAAGAAGGAACAGGCGCAGCAATGCAACAGAGCTGCGGGGACAGTTTCTTGCTGCCACTAGACGACAGATATGCACCCAGACCATACGAAATCGGCTCCATCGTGTTGGACTGCATGCCCGGCGACCAATGGTATGCATTCCGTTATCTGCTGAACACCGTAGAACCGGTAGAAGGTGGGCTGATGAGCATCGTCATTGGACCCGTGATGAGTGGTCAACTGTCCTCTTCTCTGATGAGTCACGGTTCAGTCTGCAGCCTGACAATCATCGTGTCCTGATCTGGCGTGAACGAGGAACACGGGAGAATCCACGTTTCATGCGAGAAAGGGACTCCTTCGGTGGTGGTGGAATCATGGTGTGGGCTGGCATCAGCATTGGTGGTCGTACCGACCTCCACGTCATCAGAAACGGATCGCTGATTGCTGTCAGATATCGAGATGAGGTCCTGCACCCTATAGTGGTACCCTATGCTGGAGCAGTTGGAAACAACTTTCATTTCATGGACGATAATGCAAGGCCCCACCGTGCGCATCTCGTCAACAACATGCTTCAGGAGGGTAGGAATCGAACGCATGGACTGGCCTTCACGTTCTCCAGACCTGAATCCCATTGAACATGCTTGGGATGCACTGGGAAGACGTCTGACAAACCGTCCAATGCCTCCCACAACACTTCTTGAGCTGGAAGTTGCCCTGGAGCAAGAGTGGCAGAGGATCCCACAAGAACTGCTGGACATTCTGATCCTGTCCATGCCCCATCGCTGTTAGTGTGTTTTGGCAGTCTTGGGTGACCATACACCCTTCTGAACAATGTGTGCCACTCTCGTCCAGTTTGACATGCTTCTGTTCACCCCCACCAATATGTCACTTGCTACTCAATCACGACAATTGAGTTTGCATCTCATTTGCATAATCGAACAACTTTCTTTGACTTGTCGTTTGCTTTTCTGATGTTCTTGTTTAATAAAAACAATTCAAATGCTTCTTCTTTTATCGCTTAATATTAATTTTGAAATATCCCCTAATTTTCGTGAGCAGTGTACATTTGGACGAAAATAAAAGAGAGGAAAAAAGTTAACTAGAAAAAGAAACGAATCATAATTTGAGAAGGGAACATCTCAGTTTGCTTTATCCCAGGGATATCTGCAGCTTCTGTCAACAAGATCGTCTTTTTTATTCTCGTGGAATTGGGATCGTTTGACGTCAAGCGTGGCCCAGCAGGGGAAGATGATGTCGAGATGTTGTTTTCATTCGAGTTATCATCCGAGACTTGTTTATCTCTTCTCGAAACCATCTGACTCTGCTGGATGCCCTGAACACAACACCGAATCACTTGCACTACAGGATTATTTGTCACGATCACAATGTGAGCTTTTCACCCGTTTCAGTTTGTCATTACTAGCTATTCATTCTCTTGATAATCAGTACAGCTCTGAACTCTTCGTAGAAAACGGGATTTTGATTAATCCATTGTCGGAAACTGCTGTTGACTTCGATAGTTGAACTGTTCGTCCCATTTACCCTTCCTGCGGATTGTGAGGTTAGTGATTATGAAACATTGAAGGTCTCAGTGCCACTTGTGTGCTGCATGGAGATATATAAATGTGCAGTCGCTCAAAAAAGTATCCGAACACTACGGTTGATTACAAAATTCAGAAAAATATCTGCCCATGATTTTTTTAGAAATTAGTGATCTCGCAACCTTCGTGTCACGTGATTACAGAATTCAGGAAAAATATCTGGAGCGTGTACAGCAACTGTACACGCTCCAGTTACCGTTCACAGAAAACTGGAGCGTGTGCAGTTACTACACACGCTCCAGTTTGCTGTGAACGGTAACTGCACACGCTCAATATTTCCGTGAGTGAGCCCACACGATCCAGGTCTTTGTGAGCTCACACGATCCAATGTGCTGTGAACATTAACCACAACCGCTGCAGTTTGCTGTGAACGGTAACTGCACACGCTCCATATTCATTGCATTATATATTCATACGCATTATATATATTAAAAAAATATTCGAACACTACGGTTGATTACAAAATTCAGAAAAAATATCTGGCAACGATTTTTTTAGAAATTAGTGATCTGGCAACCTTCGTGTCACGTGACACGAAAATTGCCAGATCACTAATTTGTAAAAAAAATCGTTGCCACATATTTTTTCTGAATTCTGTAATCAACCATAGTGTTCGGACACTTTTTTGAGCGACTGTACTCGAATCTGGGGAATGAACGTTACGAGCCTGGAGGACTACCAACTGATGCAACTCCCACCTGCATAACCTCCATGTAAATATTTATTTAACCTAATTAATAAGATCAGGGTCTCTTGCATTATTCAACACAAATTTTCCTTAAGTTACATCTTCTTCCTCGTCGAGATCTTTTGCGTCATGCCACACTTTGTCCCATAGCTCTTTCGTCTCGCTCTCCTTGTTTCATTGCAGATCTTCCTATCACTTCCTTCATTCACTCACGTCTTGAACGGCATCTCTTTGTCGATCTAACAGCCCTCCCTCATCATCTTTTGGATATTCTTCACGTCATCATCCTTTTTCTCATCATCTTTTTATTTTTTCCATCTCTTAGTATCTGTTATATATTTTCCACATCATTCTCTCCACTTTTTCCTGATGCTCTTCAATTTCTTTTCCTCTCTTTGCTCCTTATCCTTCTGATCGTAGCTTCTCTTTTCCATCCTACTTTTGTACCTCTTCGGAATCTTCATCAACAACCTTTGATCTTTCACCTCGTGACCTCTTTTATATTTTCTGCCACCTAGCATCGCTTTGATCTTCCACCTCTTCAACAATATCCCTTCAATCTTCTTCCAAACAGCATCCTTTCAATCTTCTGAACCCTCTTCACTATCATCTCTACGATCCTCTTCCACCTCTTTGGCATCAGCCTATCTGATCCTCTTCCATCTCTGATTTAACCTGGAAGTAATTTATTAATTTACTTCTACTTGCGTAAACGATGTCCAAATCGAAAGCAAGTGTAAAACTGTTTCAAGTGAACCGTTAATGAACCCACTCTCCCAACAAAAAAATTGAATCCTTAATGTCCGCTTCCTTGCAGTTCATTTCACTTCCTCAACCGATTTTCCTCCGAGTGGTGTAATGAGCAAAAACTGTTTCACCCGCAAATTTCTTCTGAGCCATCACTTTAACTGTGAATGCACCCTACAAGCGATATGATATACGAGAGACGATTTGAATCGAAAGTCAATTCCTGCCTTCATCCGATGACGATGTTTTGCTTCGATTCCCTCTGAAACAGCCGCGAGACTTGCTAAGCACTTCGTTAACTACATAACGTCTTTCATGCAATTAAAAACGAAGAAGCATCTTAAATGGAAACATTAATCTCGCGTTAATCGTTGCATGTCGATGCTCATTAAATATCAAACTTAAATGTAATTTACCATTGATTTTGGGAGTGGATTGTGGGTTGTTTTACATCTGAGCGGCACTTTTTTGCACACCATGGGCTAAATGGCCAGGTGACATGGACCCCGAAGGCTCAGAGAAGGTTGAGGGAGGGGACCCACTGTAACAGCTGTTGGGAGACAGATCGTAGCATACCGTCAAGGCGATCCAGCGTGTTCTTTAACGTGCACAGGGTATGGCTCTCCCGCACACGAGGCCACGGCTTAACGTCCCATCCGACGGACGGTGGCCTTTCCAAGCCCATCGGTGTCCCCTACTGACCGTGGGCAGGGCGGGGAATTTTGCGGAGATAAATCTCGACGCTGATCCAGCTGGGACTCGAACCTGAGAACTGCAGATTACGAGCCTGGCGCGCTACCGACTGAGCCCCTATTGGGAGTGGAGATCGGAGCTTGTAATATGCAGTTCCCAGATTCGAGTTCGAACTGTGCCAGCGTTGAGATTGACCTCCGTTAACCTCTAACCTACCTCAGGTCAAAAAGGGGATAGGATAAGCTTGAACAGACATCCGTCTGTCAGATGGGACGTTAAGCCGTGGTCCGTGTACAAGAAAGCCATGCCATGCACACTTTAAAGACTATGACGGATGGCCTTGAGTTTTCTGTCTCCTAACAGCTGTTCCAGTGGGTCTCCTCCCCCAACCTTCTCTGAGCCCTTGGGGACCTTGTGATCTGGCGATTTAGTCCAATGTGTGCAAAAAAACTGCACTTAATGGTAAAACAACTCAACCCATTATTTTCGTTAAATTGTTAGCCAGAACAAATTGATCTGATTTTTCATTGAAGCCTCATTTTATCGTATCCGAAACCAGATCTTCCAGCAAACAAGAGCACGCTTCAAATTCAGAGAATTCGCTTTCGTATTAAATGAGACGATTACGAATTATTGAAGTTGTTATGTTTGGCTTTGAAATTTCTTTTTGCATGTATACATTTGCATTATTGGCACAGTGTGGCCAAAACGTTGAAATCTGTTGTTCCGTTTCCCCGTAATCTGTCGCTTGGAGTTTTTTATCTGTTAATGTACAGTCGATCGAAAAAAATATCCGAACATTATGGTTGATTACAGAATTCAGAAAAAATATCTGGCAACGATTTTTTTTGGAAATTAGTGATCTGGCAACCTTCGTGTCACGTGATTACAGATTTCAGGAAAAATATCTGGAGCGTGTACAGCAACTGTACACGCTCCAGTTACCGTTCACAGCAAACTGGAGCGTGTGCAGTTACTGCACACGCTCCAGTTTGCTGTGAACGGTAACTGCACACGCTCATTATTTCCGTGAGTGAGCCCACACGATCCAATGTGCTGTGAGCATTAACCGCAACCGCTCCAGTTTGCTGTGACGGTAACTGCACACGCTCAATATTTCCGTGAGTGAGCCCACACGATCCAGGTCTTTGTGAGCTCACACGATCCAATGTGCTGTGAACATTAACTGCAACCGTTCCAGTTTGCTGTGAACGGTAACTGCACACGCTCAATATTTCCGTGAGTGAGCCCACACGATCCAGGTCTTTGCGAGCTCACACGATCCAATGTGCTGTGAACATTAACCGCAACCGCTCCAGTTTGCTGTGAACGGTAACTGCACACGCTCAATATTTCCGTGAGTGAGCCCACACGATCCAGGTCTTTGTGAGCTCACACGATCCAATGTGCTGTGAACATTAACCGCAACCGCTCCAGTTTGCTGTGAACGGTAACTGCACACGCTCAATATTTCCGTGAGTGAGCCCACACGATCCAGGTCTTTGTGACCTTACACGATCCAATGTGCTGTGAACATTAACCGCCACCGCTCCAGTTTGCTGTGAACGGTAACTGCACAGGCTAAATATTTCCGTGAGTGAGCCCACACGATCCAGGTCTTTGTGAGCTCACACGACGTGTCACGGTCACCTTCGTGTCCGTGACACGAAGGTTGCCAGATCACTAATTTCTAAAAAAATCGTTGCCAGATATTTTTTCTGAATTCTGTAACTAACCATAGTGTTCGGATATTTTTTTGAGCGACTGTACAACTCAAATTCAAATTTATTATAACATAGAGAAATACACGAGAACAATAAACATACAATACACAACACTTTGTCAAATACAATATCAATACAACACTTTACAAAGAACAGAGAAACAATAAAAGCACAAAACAAAGTAAAACTATCAATAGGTACAATTCGAGACAATGTTCATCAAAATTAGCGCAGCGCTTGACGAAAATAACAATCGTTGACTTTATGGAATTATTTGTAAGAAACAATATCCAATTAATTATTGTAAAAATTTATACTATTTGAGAGGAAAATGTATTTAGAAATCGAAAACTGAAAGAGGTTTGGAATTGAATATTTGGATTAAGAGAAAATGGACAAAGTATAGAAATGTGGAATATGAATGTCTTGGCTTAACAATTGGAGTGACTGAGACTGCGCAGTTGACTCTTGGATAGTTGTTATCAATCATTGGACAATGACCTGTCAATCACCTGTCAATCAACCAATGATCTGTGAACCTTTAACGGTCATAAATGTAGAAGACCCCACCCCATACCGAAAGCTGTATAAGTACATGAATATATTTAATAGATACTTAAAAAAAAGTTTTTTACAATTTATTCAAAGAAATTTAAAATTGCATAATAAAAACTATCTGCAGAATTTTACAACTTACATGTGTTTGACATGCAATTTAGCAATGGAATATATATTTGTGCTCCTCTAGGCCAAGGGACTAGATGAGCTAGATGGTCCTATTAGACTTTTTCCTTCTGGTCCTGTGTGCAGGGGGGCGGGGGTGGCTCAGTCGGTAGCGCGCCAGGCTCGTAATCTGTAGTTCCTAGGTTCGAGTCCCAGCTGGGTCAGCGTTGAGATTTATCTCCGCAAAATTCCCCGCCCTGCCCACGGTCAGTAGGGGACACCGATGGGCTTGGAAAGGCCGCCGTCCGTCGGATGGGACGTTAAGCCGTGGCCCCGTGTGCGGGAGAGCCATACCATGTGCACTTTAAAGAACACGCTGGATGGCCTTGACGGGAGGCTACCATCTGTCTCCCAACAGCATTCCAGTGGGTCCCCTCCCCCAATCTTCTCTGATCCTTCGGGGTCCATGTGACCTGGCCATTTAGCCCATGGTGTGCAAAAAAGTGCCGCTCAGAGGTAAAACAACCCAATCCAACCCTGTGTGCAGAGTATGGCTCTCATGCACACGGGGTCGTGGCTTAAAGTCCAATGCGACGGACGGAGGTCTTTCCAAGCCCATCGGTGTATCTTTTCTGACCGAAGGCAAGGTAGGGGTTTCAACACTGGCACAGGTGGGACTCGAACCTGGAACTGCAGATTATGATCCTGCCGCCCTACCGATTAGACCAACCCCCGTCTCCGAAAATCGTTGAAAACGTCAACTTGCCACTCACTTAGAACACATTTTTTCCTTTTGAACTGAACTTTACTTTCGAAACATTTCAACCCCGAAAAAGTAAAATTTAATCTAACTTCTTCGCGAATAAAAGCTGCAGTCGTCTGTCCGTTTCCCCGCCACCAACATCCTTTAGTGTCAGAAATGTCCCCGAAATACAATTTGCTGACAACCGGATGCGACTTTTCCAGAGGAAGAAATGGAGATCTGTGCCTTCACCTCCCACGGTCATCCAGCGCTGTCATCACAACAGATACTGATAACACATACTCCCGAGTTATCACGAGCAAGGTAAGTCGGATAGCAATTGCTCCCATTGGACGTTCTGTCTTGTGCATTAGCAACAACATCTTCCTTTTATTACTTCCCCTGGTGACCATTAAACACAGAACTGATCCTCCTATCATGTTACAGACAGGGCCAACACCGATACTAAAAGGGATGTGATCTTTGGTTAAGGCTGCTGCTGTCGCAATAGTTTCAATCCAAGAATAAAATCTTCCACTGAGTCTAAGTTTCATCATCGTTTCCGTGTGCCGATATTGCAATGACGATTCTATGTTTTGAGATATACTGATGTTTATTCACTGGCCTTACCGTTTTATTGTTGGTATTTTCTTAGAATAGTTGAATTGTTTTATCTCTGAGGGACACTTTTTTTTCACAAAATGGACTGAATGATCAGGTCACAAGGACCCCGAAGGCTCAGAGAAGTTTGGGGGAGGGGACGCACTGGACAGCTGCTAGGAGACAGATGGAAGCCTCCCGTCAAGGCAATTCAGTGTGTTCTTTAACGGGCACAAAACCTCTAAGCTGTACTTTCTTTGCACATAATAGGACAAATATTCAAGTTACAAGGACCACATACCAAGGGCTCAGGTAAGGTTGGAGGAAGTGGACAGTAGCGTGTTTTGGACATATATGTTTGTGGGGGGGGGTGATTTTTTTCAAATGATTAAAACGTGTCATTTGGTAATCAATGCGAAAATAGTTAAAAAATGCAACGAATAAATAAGTAAAAATCAGGGGTATGTTTTGCATCAATGCTTAATAGTTACTAAATATTTCGAAAGCATAACAATGCTAAACAATTAACATATACGTTTATGGAGGTTTGAAATCCCCGAAGGCTCAGAGAAGGTTGGGGGAGGGGACCCACTGGAACAGTTGAAGTGAGATAGATGGTAGCCTCCCGTCAAGGTCATCCAGCGTGTTCTTTAACGTGCACAGGGCATGGCTCTCCCGCACACGGGGTCACGGCCCGACTGACTGCGGCCTTTCCAAACTCATCGGTGTCCCCTACTGACCGTGGGTAGGGCGGGGTTTTGGAGAAAAAAACTTAAAATCTTCCCCATCTGGAAGTCAAACCTTGGAGGGGCTGGGGTGGCTCAGTCGGTAGCGCGCCAGGCTCGTAATCTGTAGTTCCCAGGTTCGAGTCCCAGCTGGGTCAGCGTTGAGATTTATCTCCGCAAAATTCTCCGCCCTACCCACGGTCAGTAGGGGACACCGATGGGCTAGGAAAAGGCCGCCGTCCGTCGTTAAGCCGTGGCTCCATGTGGGGAGAGCCATAACTGTGTATGATAAAGAACACTCTGGATAGCTTTGACGGGAGGCTACCATCTGTCTCCCAACAGCTGTCTCAGTGGGTCCCTACCCCCAACGTTCTTTGAGCCTTCGCGGTCCTTGTGACCTGGCCATTTAGCCCATGGTGTGCCAAAAAGTACTGCTTAAAGGTAAAACAACCCAACCCAACTCAAACCTGGGAAGTGTAGATTACGAATCTGGCGCGCTACCGACTGAGACCCCACCTCATGCACACTGTTATTTTTATATTGAACAGCTATTGTATTAAAGTTGTGTTATATTTATCCGAGCTAGTTGCTTTTTAGATTCACTCAAATGTTCAACTCAATACAATTCTTCCCCGATTGAATTTGATTTTTTTTGGTCCCTGATGAACGTTTTCTGTACGCAGTGAACTAATAAATGACCAGGTCACAAGGACTCCAAAGGCTCAAAGGAGGTTGAGGAAGGAGATCCGTTGGACAGCTGTTAGGGACAGATGGAAGCCTCACGTCAAGGCTTCCAGGCGATGCGGTGCCCCTGATCTCTACACTTTCTTTCACATGCACAGGGTATAGCTCTCCGGCTCACATTGACACTATTTCACATCCCATCCGACGGACGATGCAAGAAAGGAGACACCGATGATCTTTCCCTTCCTCACTGAGGGTCAGGAAGGGTTTAGCGAAGATAAATCTGACCCCTGAAACAGTCGGGACTCGAACCTGGAAACTACATATTACGATCCTGACGCTCTACCGATTGAGATAACTCCAGCCTCCCAAGGCACAAGGATGCCAAGGACTCAGAACTGAGTGGGTAAGGAAATACAATAGATAATTGTTAGAAGACCAATTGAAGCTTCCAGCCTCCCAAGTCACAAGGATGCCAAGGACTCAGAACTGAGTGGGTAAGGAAATACAATAGATAATTGTTAGAAGACCAATTGAAGCTTCCAGCCTCCCAAGTCACAAGGATGCCAAGGACTCAGAACTGAGTGGATAAGGGAATACAATAGATAGTTGTTAGAAGACCAATTGAAGCTTTCAGCCTCCCAAGGCACAAGGATGCCAAGGACTCAGAACTGAGTGGATAAGGGAATACAATAGATAATTGTTAGAAGACCAATTGAAGCTTCCAGCCTCCCAAGTCACAAGGATGCCAAGGACTCAGAACTGAGTGGATAAGGGAATACAATAGATAGTTGTTAGAAGACCAATTGAAGCTTCCAGCCTCCCAAGGCACAAGGATGCCAAGGACTCAGAACTGAGTGGGTAAGGGAATACAATAGATAGTTGTTAGAAGACCAATTGAAGCTTCCAGCCTCCCAAGTCACAAGGATGCCAAGGACTCAGAACTGAGTGGGTAAGGGAATACAATAGATAGTTGTTAGAAGACCAATTGAAGCTTCCAGCCTCCCAAGTCACAAGGATGCCAAGGACTCAGAACTGAGTGGGTAAGGGAATACAATAGATAGTTGTTAGAAGACCAATTGAAGCTTCCAGCCTCCCAAGTCACAAGGATGCCAAGGACTCAGAACTGAGTGGGTAAGGGAATACAATAGATAGTTGTTAGAAGACCAATTGAAGCTTCCAGCCTCCCAAGTCACAAGGATGCCAAGGACTCAGAACTGAGTGGGTAAGGGAATACAATAGATAGTTGTTAGAAGACCAATTGAAGCTTCCAGCCTCCCAAGTCACAAGGATGCCAAGGACTCAGAACTGAGTGGGTAAGGGAATACAATAGATAGTTGTTAGAAGACCAATTGAAGCTTCCAGCCTCCCAAGTCACAAGGATGCCAAGGACTCAGAACTGAGTGGGTAAGGGAATACAATAGATAGTTGTTAGAAGACCAATTGAAGCTTCCAGCCTCCCAAGTCACAAGGATGCCAAGGACTCAGAACTGAGTGGGTAAGGGAATACAATAGATAGTTGTTAGAAGACCAATTGAAGCTTCCAGCCTCCCAAGTCACAAGGATGCCAAGGACTCAGAACTGAGTGGGTAAGGGAATACAATAGATAGTTGTTAGAAGACCAATTGAAGCTTCTGGTTAAGGCCATCTAGTGTGTTCTTTAACGAGCACAGGGTATGGCTGTCCTGCACGCGGGCCCACGGTTTGACGTCTCATGCGACTGACGATCTTTTTAAGCACGTCGATGTTATTTTCTCACCAAATGCATAATGGGATGGGGGTGGTTCAGTCGGTAGCGCGTCAGGCTCGCAATATGTAATTCCCTGGTTTGAGTCCCAGTTGGGTCAGCATTAAGATTTATCTCCGTGAAATTCCCCGCCGTCCACGGTCAGTAGGGATCACCGATGCACTTGGAAAGACCGCCGTCCATCGGATGGGACGTTAAGCCGATGCCCCGTGTACGGAATATCCATAACCTGTGCACGTTAAAGAACACTCTAGATGGCGTTGGCAGGAGGCTATCATCTGTTTCCTAACAGCTATGGAGTGGGTCCCTCCCCCAAACCTGGGGCGGGGGTGGCTCAGTCGGTAGCGCGCCAGGCTCGTAATCTGTAGTTCCCAGGTTAGAAGTCCCAGCTGGGTCAGCGTTGAGATTTTTCTCCGCAAAATTCCCCGCCCTGCCCACGGTAAGTAGGGGATACCGATGGGCTTGGAAAGGCCGCCGTCCGTCGAATGGGACGTTAAGCCGTGGCCCCGTGTGCGGGAGAGCCATACCCTGTGCACGTTAAAGAACACGCTGGATGGTCTTGACGCGAGGCTACCATCTGTCTCCCAACAGCTGTTCCAGTGGGTCCCCTCCCCCAATCTTCTCTGAGCCTTCGGGGTCCTTGTGGCCTGGCCATTTATCCCATGGTGTGCAAAAAATTGCCGCTCAGAGGTAAAACAACCCAACAAAACCCCCAAACTTTCTCTGAGCGCTCGGAGTCCTTGTGACTTGACCATTTAGCCCATTGTGTGCAAAAAATTGCCGCTCAGAGGTAGATGACCCAACCCAACGCATAATGGAGGTTGCCATAAAAATCCTCGAAAAGAGTATAATAGTTGCTTTGTAGTATTTGAGGGGTTTCAATATCGCGTGTGACTCTTTGACACAAGGTTGCTGTATATCCCTTGATCACCACGTTATATTTTGGAAACTGATTGTCTTATTCACGCCCGGATCTAGAAAAAAAAATAAGTGGGGGAGGACGACGTGTGCGCAGACGCTGTAATCGAGCCAGAGAAAGATGAAAAAAAAAGTGGGGGGGAGAAAGAAATTAGATTTCAATTGCAGTGTAACATTTTTACCTTCGTTTAAGAAGTTTTCAAAAAAAATTGAAAAGTGGCGAAATATGCAAGTTTAATCATTTTTGGCCCCCATTACCCTTAGTGCCGTCCCATGACCGAGTGGTTAGCGCGCTTGGCTGCTGATCTAAGGGATCTGGGTTCGATCCCCGGGTAAGGCATCGATGTATGTGTCGTTTTTCTGCTGAGGTCCTGCCATCAGCACAGACCTTCTACTATGGCATATAAACTGACAGACTCCTGTCAGTGACACGCAGCTGCTTGAGGGGGTATTTATATTGTATTATTTATTACCCTTAGTAGCATTCTTAAGGGTGAGAGGGCGTGGTCCGTTTCCCACCTTCCCTGTACATTAGGCCTTGTTCTTATTTTCATGCTACATTCATTTTTACAGAAATAACATAACTTTTGCATATCATAATACAGCGTAATGATGAATTTCGACAAGAGTTTCAATATTTTTTCATATCGCTGTAGGAGAATAATCCCACGGGATCGCTCAGAAACCTCATTGAAACTATCCCTGAGCAAAGAATTTCTTTGTTCTTCTCCAGAAAAAAAAACTTCTTTAAAGGTTACATCGGAATTCCCGGTTAGCACTCAGTAAGACCACATAGTTAGAAAAAACCAAGGTTCTGCATTTTAGATATCGAAGTCATGTTTCAGACTAAAACAAAAAGTGAGAGAACAACAAACTTTGAAAAAATAGCAGTAGTTGGGTTGTTTTACCTCTGAGCGGTACTTTTTTGCACACAATGGGCTAAATGGCCAGGTCACATGGACCCCGAAGGCTCAGAGAAGGTTGGGGGACCCACTGGAACAGCTGTTGGGAGACAGATGGTAGCCTCCCGTCAAGGCCATCCAGCGTGTTCTTTAACGTGCACAGGGTATGGCTCTCCCGCACACGGGGCCACGGCTTAACATCCCATCCGACGGACGGCGCCTTTCCAAGCCCATCGATGTCCCCTACTGACCGTGGGCAAGGCGGGGGAATTTTGCGGAGATGAATCTCAACGCTGACCCAGCTGGGACTCGAACCTGGGAACTACAGATTACGAGTCTGCCGCGCTACCAACTGAGCCACCCTTGCTCCATCTGTGGAAGTAGACGTTAATGAAAGAATAGTAATTAAACAACTTTTAATGACTTTCCTCTGAATAGCACTTTAGGCTTGCTGGTCTTTTTAGACGCCTTAAGATAATATTTTCTAAGTGCTGTGATATTTAAATTACGTGGCTGTGGAAGTGAAAATAATCTAGGTATAACACTTGAAGTAATTTTTGATGAGAATGTGTCTGTATGTACAGTCGCTCAAAAAAGTATCCGAACACTATGGTTGATTACAGAATTCAGAAAAAATATCTGGCAAGGAGTTTTTTAGAAATTAGTGATCTGGCAACCTTCGTGTCACGTGACACGAAGGTTGGCAAATCACTAATTTCTCAAAAAATCGTTGCCAGATATTTTTTCTGAATTCTGTAATCAACCCTAGTGTTCGGATATTTTTTAATATATATAATGCGTATGAATATATAATGCAATGAATATGGAGCGTGTGCAGTTACCGTTCACAGCAAACTGGAGCGGTTGCGGTTAATGTTCACAGCACATTGGATCGTGTGAGCTCACAAAGACCTGGATCGTGTGGGCTCACTCACGGAAATATTGAACCTGTGCAGTTACCGTTCACAGCAAACTGGAGCGGTTGCGGTTAATGTTCACAGCACATAGGATCGTGTGAGCTCACAAAGACCTGGATCGTATGGGCTCACTCACGGAAATATTGAGCGTGTGCAGTTACCGTTCACAGCAAACTGGAGCGGTTGCGGTTAATGTTCACAGCACATTGGATCGTGTGAGCTCACAAAGACCTGGATCGTGTGGGCTCACTCACTGAAATATTGAGCGTGTGCAGTTACCGTTCACAGCAAACTGGAGCGGTTGCGGTTAATGTTCACAGCACATTGGATCATGTGGGCTCACTCATGGAAATATTGAGCGTGTGCAGTTACCGTTCACAGCAAACTGGAGCGGTTGCGGTTAATGTTCACAGCTCATTGGATCGTGTAAGCTCACAAAGCCTGGATCGTGTGGGCTCACTCACAGAAATATTGAGTGTGTGCAGTTACCGTTCACAGCAAAGGAGCGTGTGCAGTAACTGCACACGCTCCAGTTTGCTGTGAACGGTAACTGGAGCGTGTACAGTTGCTGTACACGCTCCAGATATTTTTCCTGAATTCTGTAATCACGTGACACGAAGTTTGCCAGATCACTAATTTCCAAAAAAAATTCGTTGAGAGATATTATTTCGGAATTCTGTAATCAACCACAGTGTTCGGATATTTTTTGAGCAACTGTAATATGAAGATTTAATTCATTAGTAGCTGTATTTTAAGGGTTATAAGTTGAATTGGTTTTTAAAAGAAATGAAAAAAGATCCTTTAAAGACTGATGAAAACCTCCCGTATCGGTCTCATCCACTTTGGCTACGGCTTCCCTTGCAACGGAAGAATGCTTTTCCAATCCCATTGGGTTTAACCTGTCTGACCGATGGCGTTTATCGGAGATAAAAATCAACGCTAGTACAGTCGAGACTGGGAACTGCAGATCATGAGACAGGCGCGGTACTAACTGAGCCAATGCAGACCCTCCCCCCCACACACACACGTGGCATGCAAATTTTATGTCTAGTGTACATTGGCGTGCAATCATTAAAGCAAGCTTAACACTTCCCCTTACGAAGTTCGATAAATCTCTACTCTGGGAACTGCAGGTTACAAGCTTGGCGCGTTGCCCACTTAACATTTTTATTCGAAGACTCCGTAACCCCATTTTTAAGATCCACGCATAAACAAGAGCTTGCACGCAATGAGAACAAGTATATTTTTTTTTGTCTTTCCAATTTCCAATTTTGATTCATGTTCAAATTCCTTTTTCCTTGTATCTCCCTCTTATTTCTCTTTCCCCTCCTTGCGAGTGGGGGGGGGGGGGGTAGCTCAGTCGGTAGCGCGCCAGGCTCATAATGTGTAGTGCCCAGCTGGGTCAGCGTTTGAGATTTATCTCCGCAAAATTCCCCGCGCTGCTCACGGTCAGTAGGGGACACCGATGGGCTTGGAAAGGCCTCTGTCCGTCGGATGGGACGTTAAGCCGTGGCCCCGTGTGCGGGAGAGCCCCACCCTGTGCACGTTAAAGAACACGCTGGATGGCCTTGACGGGAAGCTACCATCTATTTCCAAACAGCTGTTACAGTGGGTTCCCTCCCCCAACCTTCTCTGAGCCTCTGAGCCTTCGGGGTCCTTGCGACCTGGCCATTTTGCCCATGGTGTGCAAAAAAGTGCCGCTCAGAGGTAAAACAACCCAACCCAACTTCACCCCCCCCCCACCTTTTTCTTTCCTTCAGTTACTGCATCCGAACTTTTTCTGCAGTCAGACTTCCACCACCAACAGAATCTGCCCACCATAGCGAAAGGCTTGCCATTTATTAAATTCCTTTCTTCAAATATCACTTCAATGACACCGGTGGCTAGTTCCGATGTCCGTCATAATTTATTGCATTAGAGGTTTGAAAGCAAAAAAAAAAGCCTTTTATTTCCGCATTCTCTCCTTTCCTGCACGAACTTGAATGACGGATAAAGCGACTCTTGCCCCTTTTCGTTGCGAAGAAAAGAAAGTCCTGTTGCGTGATAGAGCGAGCTCTCGAGGGTTTTATTTACCTCGAAACTTCGAGATAAACAAAACCCTCGAAGCCTTCCCCTTTATTTCGTCTCAATTTGAATTTGACAGATTTCCTTGCATTAAATGCACGCACTTGAGAAACGCCTTCGCTGCTCTTTAGCATTCCATCACTGACATTTTCTTCAAAACCTCCAAAACCCTTTCATCGCTGTTATTGCTCCCCCATCGTCACCCACCCCTTTGTTTCAAATATTCTAAATGCTCGTGCGTCATATATTTGATCAGAAAAATGAAGCAACCTATGTCTTTTTTGTTATGTCTCCAGTTATTTCAGAGGAACGTTTTTCTAATCATGACCTTGCCGTGAAGTAAACGAAATCCTTAAAAAAATTAATTGCAATTTTCTACCCTTATGAAAAATCAATGGTCAGGAATGAATGACTGTGTAAAGGAAAGAAGAAGCGTTCATTATCTCTTTTGGTACATTATCGGACGAATGTATCATTTATTATCATTTTTATGAAATTTTTCTGCAAAGAAGAGATTTTCTTTGACGCGTTTCTGATCAAAGTGCTACGCAAATTATCGCCTTTCAAATTTTTTTAGTGACGTTGAAGGTCAGATTATCCTTTGACATATTTTCCGTCATATTATCTCTTTTTAGATGTTTTTGGGCAAGGTAGAGAGCAAATTATCTTTTTTAATATGTTCAATCAACTGTTGTGTTGTCTGTGTGTTGTTTTACCTCTGAGCGACACTTTTTTGCACACCATGGGCTAAATGGCCAGGTCACAAGGACCCCGAAGGCTCAGAGAAGGTTGGGGGAGGGGATCCACTGGAACAGCTGTTGGGAGACAGATGGTAGCCTCCCGTCAAGGCCATCCAGCGTGTTCTTTAACGTTGTGTTGTTTTACTTCTGAGCGACACTTTTTTGCACACCATGGGCTAAATGGCCAGGTCACAAGGACCCCGAAGGCTCAGAGAAGGTTGGGGGAGGAGATCCACTGGAACAGCTGTTGGGAGACAAATGGTAGTCTCCCGTCAAGGCCATCCAGCGTGTTCTTTAAAGTGCACAGGGTAAAGCTCTTCCGCACACGGGGATTAACGTCCCATCCGACGGACGGCGGCCTTTTCAAGCCCATCGGTGTTCCCTACTGACCGTGGGTAAGGCGGGGAGTTTTGCGAGATAAATCTCAACGCTGACCCAGCTGGGACTCGAACCTGGAAACTACAGATTACGAGCCTGGCGCGCTACCGACTGAGCCACCCCTGCCAATCAATCAAGTGAGTTAGCAGACTATTTCTTTTATCTCTTTCAAAATGTTTTCAATCAGATTATTTCTTCTGACTCGTTGTCGGTCAAGATGACAGACAAATTATCTCCGTGATACATTTTCAATCTAATTGATGGGCAAATTAGCTTCTTTGACATTTTTTTTCAGGTATGTCATTTCCTTTGACACATTTTTGATTAAGATGAAAGGCATCTCCTTTGACAACTTTTTGATCACAGTGGGACTCTGATCAAACTTTGTGGAATTTTGCAGACACCACAAATCCTTTGACACCATTAGATTTTTGGAACACTTTGCTACCAAATTAATATTAAAATATAAATAAACCTTTTTTATTTATGTTCCGACATTCATTTGAAAACGGGTCTAAACTAATATTCCAAATAATGTTTCCTTGAACAAAATTCACAATGTTCAGACACGATTCTAAAAACAATTCACATTAACTTTATAATGACATCGAAAATTGAAAGTCAGTAACGTAGAAATATAGATGCATTCCTTTTTTTACATCAAAATAGCGCAAATATTAATTATTACATGAACTGTGTAAAAATATTCATACATATACTAGAAATCAATCGTCACCTCTTGATTTCTAGACCGCCATTCCGACCTCTATTTGACTTTGAATGCGACACCGAATCGGTGAATTCTTCTTTTGTCTGAATTCTACTGTCTGAAGAAGTCCTATTCGCCAATTTTAGCTCTCCAGAATTGGTATATCGAAATTTGACCTTTGACCTCGACGCAACCAAAATTGCACAACACTTCTGAAATTTACGAATCAAATTACTCCCAGGCACCAATTTTTACCTCTCTGGCACCGATAGATCTAAATTTGACCTTTGACCTCGAAGGACTTTCCGGATCCAATACTTTATAACGTTTCCGACATATATAACCCGAAACACCCCCAGACAATAATTTTCATGTTTCCAGCACGCGAAGATCAAGGTTTGACCTCTACGTGACCTCCGTTTGACCTTGAATGACAAGTCAGAGGTCACATTTCGGATTTTTTCCGACATCTAGAACCCGAATTAACTCTTGGTTCAAATTTTCAGAATTCTACGATTTCTGCGTCATCATTCATCATTTCTTCATCATTAGCATGATCTGTCGGCCGTCAGTCAATCATTCACAATAGTCTATATATATTAGATTAAATAAAATGGTGATTTATTATTTTTCAAGCGACGACTTCCATTTTATCACGGCCTCATGTTCAAGAATACTCCAACTTAATGAGAGAAAATAATCGAAACAAAAAAAAACTCTGAATTATTCGAGAAAAAAGTCCGAAATATCTAAACAGAAATACATCTAAAATCTTTAAATGCGTTTTCTAAAAGAAAAAAAAAAACAATTTTTAAATTAATAAGCATTCCAGAAAGTCAACAATAGCTATCGTCACTTTGCATCACTTTTAAAAACTTCTCTGAAGTTTCAAATCTGCGTTACTGATTCGTGAAGAAAGGAACTGATCCCTTCCCAATTCTCGTGTCGTTGTGCATCCAACACTTAATCACCTGAGCAGCACTCCTGGCCAAACGATGGTAACGATCCATGGCAACGATCTCCCTCATCCGGAACCAAAGCAGTTTCCATTGCCTAAACGAAGGATTCTTAGCAGCAGCGACAATAGAACGCGAGCTGCTCCATTATGTCGTCACACGGTCGGTTTCTGCACTCCTAGACAACCAATGTTACCAGTTTAGTGAAGCCGAAACGAGAATCCTGTTTCGTTTTAATTTGTTTTTCTGGCGGAATCTCTTTCCTCTCATTACGTGGAAAGGAGATGTAACGGATCTTATTTTTTGCTTCCTCTTGCACTATATTCAGTAAGACAAAGAGCGATAATATTTGAAAAAAAAAAAAACTGAAACGCGATATCTCGGTTGATTTTTTTCCTTCGCTGTTGTGTGGCGTACGTTTACGGTAGATTGGTTTATTGAACTTCTGAGCGTAACCTTTTTCACACAATGGGCTAAACGGCAGGCCACAAGGGTTGGGTTGTTTTACCTCTGAGCGGCACTTTTTTGCACACCATGGGCTAAATGGCCAGGTCACATGGACCCCAAAGACTCAGAGAAGGTTGTGGAAGGGGACCCACTGGAACAGCTGTTGAGAGACAGATGGTAGCCTCCTGTCAAGGCCATCCAGCGTGTTCTTTAACGTGCACAGGGTATGGCTCTCCCGCACACGAGGCCACGGCGGCCAGGCCACAAGGACCCTGAACCTGAAGCTGAGTGAAGGAGACGAACAGATGTCAGGATGCATACGAAAGCCTCCTGTCAAGGTCATCCAGCGTGTTCTTTAACGTGCACAGGGTATGGCTCTCGCGCACACGAGGCCACGGCGGCCAGGCCACAAGGACCCTGAACCTGAAGCTGAGTGAAGGAGACGAAAAGATGTCAGGCTGCATACGAAAGCCTCCTGTCAAGGTCATCCAGCGTGTTCTTCAACGTGCACAGGGTATGGCTCTCCCGCACACGAGGCCACGGCGGCCAGGCCACAAGGACCCTGAACCTGAAGCTGAGTGAAGGAGACGAAAAGATGTCAGGCTGCATACGAAAGCCTCCTGTCAAGGTCATCCAGCGTGTTCTTCAACGTGCACAGGGTATGGCTCTCCCGCACACGAGGCCACGGCGGCCAGGCCACAAGGACCCTGAACCTGAAGCTGAGTGAAGGAGACGAAAAGATGTCAGGCTGCATACGAAAGCCTCCTGTCAAGGTCATCCAGCGTGTTCTTCAACGTGCACAGGGTATGGCTCTCCCGCACACGAGGCCACGGCGGCCAGGCCACAAGGACCCTGAACCTGAAGCTGAGTGAAGGAGACTCACAGATGTCAGGACGCATACGAAAGCCTCCTGTCAAGGTCATCCAGCGTGTTCTTCAACGTGCAAAGGGTATGGCTCTCCCGCACACGAGGCCACGGCGGCCAGGCCACAAGGACGCTGAACCTGAAGCTGAGTGAAGGAGACGAACAGATGTCAGGCTGCATACGAAAGCCTCCTGTCAAGGTCATCCAGCGTGTTCTTCAACGTGCACAGGGTATGGCTCTCCCACACACGAGGCCACGGCGGCCAGGCCACAAGGACCCTGAACCTGAAGCTGAGTGAAGGAGACTCACAGATGTCAGGCTGCATACGAAAGCCTCCTGTCAAGGTCATCCAGCGTGTTCTTCAACGTGCACAGGGTATGGCTCTCCCGCACACGAGGCCACGGCGGCCAGGCCACAAGGACCCTGAACCTGAAGCTGAGTGAAGGAGACGAACAGATGTCAGGCTGCATATGAAAGCCTCCTGTCAAGGTCATCCAGCGTGTTCTTCAACGTGCACAGGGTATGGCTCTCCCACACACGAGGCCACGGCGGCCAGGCCACAAGGACCCTGAACCTGAAGCTGAGTGAAGGAGACGAACAGATGTCAGGACGCATACGAAAGCCTCCTGTCAAGGTCATCCAGCGTGTTCTTCAACGTGCACAGGGTATGGCTCTCCCGCACACGAGGCCACGGCGGCCAGGCCACAAGGACCCTGAACCTGAAGCTGAGTGAATTAGACGAACAGATGTCAGGACGCATACGAAAGCCTCCTGTCAAGGTCATCCAGCGTGTTCTTCAACGTGCACAGGGTATGGCTCTCCCGCACACGAGGCCACGGCGGCCAGGCCACAAGGACCCTGAACCTGAAGCTGAGTGAAGGAGACGAACAGATGTCAGGACGCATACGAAAGCCTCCTGTCTAGGTCATCCAGCGTGTTCTTCAACGTGCACAGGGTATGGCTCTCCCGCACACGAGGCCACGGCGGCCAGGCCACAAGGACCCTGAACCTGAAGCTGAGTGAAGGAGACGAACAGATGTCAGGACGCATACGAAAGCCTCCTGTCAAGGTCATCCAGCGTGTTCTTCAACGTGCACAGGGTATGGCTCTCCCGCACACGAGGCCATGGCGGCCAGGCCACAAGGACCCTGAACCTGAAGCTGAGTGAAGGAGACTCACAGATGTCAGGACGCATACGAAAGCCTCCTGTCAAGGTCATCCAGCGTGTTCTTCAACGTGCACAGGGTATGGCTCTCCCGCACACGAGGCCACGGCGGCCAGGCCACAAGGACCCTGAACCTGAAGCTGAGTGAAGGAGACTCACAGATGTCAGGACGCATACGAAAGCCTCCTGTCAAGGTCATCCAGCGTGTTCTTCAATGTGCACAGGGTATGGCTCTCCCGCACACGAGGCCACGGCGGCCAGGCCACAAGGACCCTGAACCTGAAGCTGAGTGAAGGAGACTCATAGATGTCAGGATGTTTACGAAAGCCTCCTGTCTAGGTCATCCGGCGTGTTTTTAACGTGCATAGCGTACTATTCTCCTGCACACAGGGTCACGGTTTAACGTTCCATCTGACTGACTGCTGCATTTCCAAGCCCACCGATGTCTTCTTTCCAACCCAAGGAAGGGTGGGGATTTACCGCAGATTAATCTCAACGCTGACCCAGGTGGGGTTCGTATCTTATCGTTTACGGTAAATAATGCAGATGAGCTGCAACAATATATTCTTTAGACTTTTACCGTATTAATAATTTCAGTAATCCGATTCGCATCTGTGGAAAATTTAATAGTGGTTTGGGGGGGGGACGACAAGGGACTTGATCTAGCCGAAAAAACTAAAATTTTGAGGCACGTAACGGATCGCTGTTCCAGTATAACTTACTTCTCTGCGTTTTGGAGACTTTTCAAAACACCTTTGAAAAATGCGTGTAATATAAGTATGTTTTATATTTTTTCGCCTCCATGTCGATTACTATCAATCTTAAATGATAAGACGCTTCTCCCACTCCCCCCCCCCCGGGCCTGGTGATAACCATCTACTTATGGCATTATCTTAAGTGTTCTGAATGTAATTCATAAACCGTTGGCATTTCTTTTGATTGCATAAATTTTTGGCACTGGCCCTGATCGGCAGTTCACTGGTTCGAATCCCAACTATGCTTACATTGATGTTTGTTTCAGTTAACCCTAAACCTCGGAGAGAAAGGAGACGCCAGTGGGCTTGGAAAGGCCACCGTCTGTCGTATGGGACATTAAGCCGTGGCTCAGTATGCAGGAGAACTGTGCCCTGTGCGCGTTAAAGAACAAGCTGAATAGCCTTGACTTAAGTCTTACAACTGTTCAGTGAATACCCTTCCCTAACCATCTCTGAGCTCTTGGGGTCCTTGTAACCTTGCTAATTAGGGGCGGGGGTGGCTCAGTCGGTAGCGCGCCAGTCTCGTAATCTGCAGTTCCCAGGTTCGAGTCCTAGCTGGGTCAGCGTTGAGATTTATCTCCGCAAAATTCCCCGCCCTGCCCACGGTCAGTGGGCTTGGAAAGGCCACCGTCCGTCGGATGGGACGTTAAGCCGTGGCCCCATGTACGGGAGAGAGCATACCCTATGTACGTTAAAGAACACGCTGGATGACATTGACGGGAGACTACCATCTGTCTCCCAACAGCTGTTCCAGTGGGTCCCCTCCCCCAACCTTTTCTGAGCCTTCAGGGTCCTTTTGACCTGGCCATTTAGCCCATTGTGTGCAAAATAAGTGCCGCTCAGAGGTAAAACAGCCCAACTTTGCCAATTAACGTACTGTGCAAAAAAAAGGGTCACAGAGATAAAACAACGGAACTAGGAAGAAAAGCTGAAAGATCTCATCTATCCAAAAAATACAGGAAATTGCTTCTTTTTCTGAAAGATACGAAATTTTTACTTTTCGTGCAATTAATTTTATCTATCCACGATTCCGTGATGTTCAACAGAGTCATTCACCAGACAGGAAGTCGACTACTTCACAGAGGTGACGTCAATACAATGAATGGCCAGTCGTTTGAGTGAAGCGCCAGACTCATGTGAAAACGACCGTGCTTTGAAGCAGCCTGCTGATCGTGATTACCGTATCAGCTAACGGAAGTAATTTTGAAGAAAAAGGTTTTAGGAATTGATATTTTATTTTAAATATAGGACGACGGTCTTTAGACTGCTTTTATAGTGGTCAGAGAATTTGTTAATCGTAAACGTCAAGAACAATATTTCATTAGAAAAAAATAGTCTGTTATGATATCTGCACCACGTGTTCTTCCTTCCAAAATTAAAGGGAAAAACAATATAATATTTAAATATTGCGCTTAAAAGTTCTAACTATAGGATGTTTCATTCTAATTTTCTTTTTGAAATTTACGTTGTATTGCGTTAATTTACCCTGTAGTAGTGCTTTTTTTTCTATAAATTACAAATAGCTGGGTTGTTTTACCTCTAAGAGACACTTTTTTAGTACAGTCGCTCAAAAAAGTATCCGAACACTACGGTTGATTACAGAATTCATAAAAAATATCTGGCAACGATTTTTTTTTTAGAAATTAGTGATCTGGCAACCTTCGTGTCACGTGACACGAAGGTTGCCAGATAACTAATTTCTAAAAAAAGCGTTGCCATATTATTTTTTTCCTGAATTCTGTAATCAACCATAGTGTCCGGATATTTTTTTGAGCGACTGTACTTCTTCAAGATATTGGCTTTGTCTAAACGACTCCGAAGCGCTGACTACGAAGACAAAAACGCTTCGAAGGTAATTCTAATGCGATCTCTTCCTACTGCCGATCATCTCTGTTCATTTCTTTTCATTCTCATTCAATTAAATTCATCAAAACTTCCTCCTCATCCCACTTTTTAGCAGACTCTCACTTCTCTTTTTTTGTTCTCTAATCTCGCTCTCCAGCGCCACCTCTATCAATTTTCTCCACTTCATCTCAAGAACTGATTAATTCCATCTGCATTTCTTCGCATTCCTCCATCCTCATCTCCTTTTCTTCCACCAATTGTCGCCCTTTCCTCTTCCCTTTCTCATTAGTCTCGTTCCTGTCTCCGGCTGCAGATAAGAAGAGAAAATGAATTAACCCGATAATCGCATTCGTACTTGACGGCCTGAGATATGGGAGCCTGCCATTCTTTTCTGCTCTTCATCTTCACTTAGTGGTGAGGCTGGAAACTCCCATCAATTAGCGTTAATCCTCTGGGGGGAGATCAAATAGCAATTGAGGCTTCTTCTATAACAAATTAGCATCTTGTATCACACGAGGATAACGTCTCTTCGCTCTTTCGCGTCGGAGGTGTCGCGTGCTTTTCTAGCTCTCTTTTATACTCGTGAATAAGCCATTTTGTGCGCATGATGCAAAAGATGGGTGGTCGACGGATTTCAGATTTTGTTTTGCTAATTGTGATACTTCTTCTTAAGAATCCAGGATCATATGAAAATTCATCGAAGGTGCCTTGACAGTGTAGTAAGGAATATTTTTTAATTAATGAAATGAGTCATTGAAGTCTTTCACAAATCATCCTCTCTCTAATACCTCCGTAAATCCAGTCTCTTTATTGTACCATCAGTTTGATATCTGTTAATCGGATCTCTTTATTTTCCATCCCATAATAATTTTCCATCCCATTTTTTACTTCTCTCCAGTTTGTATCCATATCATCGCAGTCTGTGATTGTCGGAACTCATTTCTTACAACTCTTTGTAATCCACCACAGAAATCACTTCCTCTTCTTTCGTGTCTTCTTAGTTCATCGGTATCAACGCTTCATCGTTCCATCTCTCTTCATTCCATCAATTCCTTCATTCCATTCTTCTTTTCCATCTCTTCATAGTTCATCAATTTTCGTCATTCCATCTCTTTTTACTTCCCCAGCATCAATTCTTCTTCTTTCCATCTATTCTTACCCCCTAGTACCAATTCTTCATTGTTCCCCAGATTGTCTTCATCTTTACATCTTCTCAATCTCCACCAAATCATCTCTTCATGGTTTACTACTATCATCTCTTGATAGTCCATCATTATCATATCTTTGTAGTACAGTCGCTCAAAAAAGTATCCGAACGCTATGGTTGATTACGGAATTCAGAAAAAATATCTGGCAACGATTTTTTTTTACGAATGTAGAATGTAGTTAGAATGTAGTTTTATCAGTTTTTGGTGCCGTAGTTCTCAAATGGGATTATGAACGATTGTCCGCTGAATTTGATTGATTTTATTTTCTGAAAAACCTTCTTTATCATATGAATTCTGTAATCAACCATAGTGTTCGGATATTTTTTAATATATATAATGCGTATGAATATACACCTATCCCTCGATTTACACGGTACTCAGTTCACACAATTTTGGCTTTGCACAGTCAAAAAATGCAACCAGTTTCGATTTACACGGTACTGACTGAGATTTCCTTTCTATGTACGTCTCAGTCAGTACCGTGTAAATCGAAACTGGTTGCATTTTTTGACCGTGCAAAGGCAAAATTGTGTGAACTGAGTACCGTGTAAATCGAGGGATAGGTGTATAATGCAATGAATATGGAGCGTGTGCAGTTACCGTTCACAGCAAACTGGAGCGGTTGCGGTTAATGTTCACAGCACATTGGATCGTGTGAGCTCACAAAGACCTGGATCGTGTGGGCTCACTCACGGAAATATTGAGCGTGTGCAGTTACCGTTCAGAGCAAACTGGAGCGGTTGCGGTTAATGTTCACAGCACATTGGTCCGTGTGAGCTCACAAAGATCTGGATCGTGTGGGTTCACTCACGGAAATATTGAGCGTGTGCAGTTACCGTTCACAGCAAACTGGAGCAGTTAATGTTCACAGCACATTGGATCGTGTGGGCTCACTCACGGAAATATTGAGCGTGTGCAGTTACCGTTCACAGCAAACTGGAGCGGTTAATGTTCACAGCACATTGGATCGTGTGGGCTCACTCACGGAAATATTGAGCGTGTGCAGTTACCGTTCACAGCAAACAGGAGCGTGTGTAGTAACTGCACACTCTCCAGTTTGCTGTGAACTGTAACTGGAGCGTGTACAGTTGCTGTACACGCTCCAGATATTTTTCCTGAATTCTGTAATCACGTGACACGAAGGTTGCCAGATCACTAATTTCTAAAAAAATCGTTGTCAGATATTTTTTCTGAATTCTGTAATCAATCATAGTGTTCGGATACTTTTTTGAGCGACTGTACGTTAAGTTGTACCCAGTGCACGTTAAAGAACGCGCTCGATGGCCTCGACGGGAGACATCCACCTGTCTTCCAACAACCATCGAGGTGGCTCCCCCTCCTCCAAACTTCTCTGAGCCCTCGGGGTCCTTGTGATCTGGCCATTTATCCCATTGTGTTAAAAAAGTGCCGCTCAGGGGTAAAACAATTCAACCATATACATGGTCTAATTTAATATTTTTTTATCCCAATATTTCTGAACTAGGAACCACCTCGCTTTATCTTAATGCTTCTAGAGAGTCTTTCCGACTCGAAGCTTTTATTCCAAAAATAAATTCACCGATATTGAGTATCAAGAATGCAATCACTCTATTAGGATTACGTAATTCGAGTCAATATTACGCAACAGATAACATTCGTCGAGGAACTAAAATCCTTCCACCACCACCCCCTCAAAAAAAATCACCTTCTGTGGTTTAACCCCATTCTTTTGACTTTCGAATATTCTAGTTGGGTTGTTTTACCTCTGAGCGGCACCTTTTTGCACACCATGGGCTAAATGGCCAGGTCACATGGACCCCGAAGGCTCAGAGAAGGTTGGGGGAGGGGACCCACTGGAACAGCTGTTGGGAGACAGATGGTAGCCTCCCGTCAAGGCCATCCGGCGTGTTCTTTAACGTGCACAGGGTATGGCTCTCCCGCACACGGGGCCACGGCTTAACGTCCCATCCGACGGACGGCGACCTTTTCAAGCCCATCGGTATCCCCTACTGGCAGTGGGCAGGGCGGGGAATTTTGCGGAGATAAATCTCAACGCTGACCCAGCTGGGACTCGAACCTGGGAACTACAGATTACGAGCCTGGCGCGCTACCGACTGAGCCACCCCCGCCCACTCGAATATTCCAGCTTCGCTTCCGTCAAAAAAGAACAGCAATGAAATCACTGTATAACTTCTTCGAAAGCAAATTTCTGAAGAATCAGATAACTTCTTCCTTCTCAGAAAATATTCTGAAGCAAAAACATTCATATTAAATCAGCTGCTGGTTTCTTTTGTCTAGCTGAAAGGAGACGAACTGATAAGAAATATTACCCAGCAATGTGTTATCTCCCGATCCATCATTGTCATGGCAACGCATTCTGAATAATCGTGCCATCGTTGTTTCCAATCGCTCCCATATTTTAAACAAAAGCCAAGGAATAATGTCGAACATTTGTCTCCTTTTTCAAAGAGAAACTGTTTCGTTTCGTTTAAGATCAAGGTTAGGGAACTCGAAAAAACCAGAATCGTATGAGGCATGCGATGTTAGTTGGGCCAGACAGGGATGAATATCTGGAAGGGAAAGGAAGAAAGAAGATGAGGAGGAGGAGAGAGAAGAAGAGGAGGAAGATGGAGGAGAGAGAAGAAGAAGAGGAGGATGGAGGAGAGAGAAGAAGAAGAGGAGGATGGAGGAGAGAGAAGAAGAGGAGGAGGAGGAGGAGGAGGAGGAGGAGGAGGAGGAGGAGGAGGAGGAGGAGGAGGAGGAGGAGGAGGAGGAGGAGGAGGAGGAGGAGGGAAAGAAGATGGGAAGGAAAAAAATGAGAGGAGGAGGGAAATGGAGAGAAAGAGAAAAGGAGAGGAGGAAGAGATGAATTTGTTGAAAAGGAAAAGGAGGAGGAGAGCGCTGAGACGAATCGTTCGGTAAAGATCGCGTGCTACCAGATAAAAGGGAGGAAGAGAAGGAAAGGGGAGTTATTAGAAGATTCTGGAAATGAGTAGAATGAATAAAGAGAGAGGAGCATCTGTTTTGTCGATAAAATGTACGCAGGTGGATTATGTAAATATCTGTGAGATGGATGCGATGGAGAAGGGTTTTGGAAACTGGTTATTAGGAAATGGGAGAAAGAAGACGAGTTAACGAGAAGCTAATGAGCCAGTGGAGGCAAATCAAAATCATTTCTAATGAACTAATAAATGGGAATAAGTAGGGGCATCCTTGAGATAAGGAAACGCTTCCTAAAATGCAAATTCCTGTCTGTTTTCTCTGATGTGCTCTCGTTATTCGGCGTTTGTATTTTTTTCCCTCAAAATGCTGGAAAGAGCAAAACAAGAAACAGCCAGACTTTCGAACATTATTATGTTGTTATTTTTTTCATGTGTGTTTTACTTCCTATTTGTTTTTATCCATTGGGGCACTTTCGTGGACACAATAATGTAAACGGACAGATCACAAGGACCCCAAGAACTCAAGAGTTGTGAAGAGAAAACGACACACTAGACAGCTGTTGGGAGATATAGTGTAACCTCCATTAAAAGAAACTCTTTAACGTGCACAGGATATAGGCTTATTCACACAGAGCCACGCCTTAACGGCCCATCCGACGGACGGCAGACTTTCTTAATCCATAGGGTCCTGTTTCTCAGTGAGGGTTGGTTAGTTTTACCTCTGAGCGGCACTTTTTTTTGCACGCCATGGGCGTGCCAGGTCACAAGGACCCCGAAGGCTCAGAGAAGGATGGGGACCCACTGGAACAGCTGTTGGGAGACAGATGGTAACCTCCCGTCAAGGCCATCCCGCGTGTTCTTTAACGTGCACAGGGTATGGCTCTCCCATACACGGGGTCACTGCTTAACGTCCCATCCGATGGACGGCTGCCTTTCCAAACCCATCGGTGTCCCCTTCTGACCGTGGGCAGGGCGGGGAGTTCTGCAGAGATAAATCTCAACGCTAACCCAGCTGGGACTTTAACCTGGGAACTGCAGATTACGAGCCTGGCGCGCTACCGACTGAGCCACCCCCGCCCCGACGAACTCAGTGACTGATTGCAACTTGGATATCCTTAAAGATTTATTTTCTCCTTTGTAAAACGCATATAGGGAGATTGGTATCTTTCAAATATCGCCCAAAAAATGCATAAATACATCGTTTGCAATATTCATTTAAAGTTTTCCATTTTTAGTCTTTTTCCACCGTTAGGGGGGGCTATTAAAGTTATTGGGAGATTCGAAAAAGTGCGAATCTTAACCTTTTATCAATTTCTATCCAACCCAAAAGAAGTTTCATTTATTTCTAGAAGCAAGAAGAAAGTTGAATGGGTACAGTCGCTCAAAAAAGTATCCGAAACACTATGATTGATTACAGAATTCAGAAAAAATGTCTGGCAACGATTTTTTTTAGAAATTAGTGATCTGGCAACCTTCGTGTCACGTGACACGAAGGTTGCCAGATCACTAATTTCTAAAAAAATCGTTGCCAGACATTTTTTCTGAATTCTGTAATCAATCATAGTGTTCGGATACTTTTTTGAGCGATTGTACAGACGATAATGTGAAATATCGGAGGTTAAAGTGTTTTTTTTTATGAAAAAATTACGAGATGGAATTTAATTAATGTTTATAGCTTCTCCTTTTGCTAAGAAAAATACTAAAATAGCGCACTTTATTACTAAATGGATTTTAAGTGGAAAACTTTATCCTTCGGGATTTAGAACCCGGATGCAATCTTCCTCAATTTTAAAAATAATGATCGAGTTATTTTTTTTCTCTTCATTCTAGAATACTGAGGAACGTTCAGTTTAGAATATTTCGTTTCGTATTTTCTTTATTTGATAATGTCCGAAGTTAAACCGATTAACTGCCCAAGATTTTGTTCTCAAAAATTGCAACTTTGTAAACAATTTCTGGATAAATTCCCCAACGCAAATATTTTTAATTTTATAACGAATTAGGCAATGCAAGCTTTCAAGCTTTCAGTTTAAAATTTCTAAAACAACTATCCAATTTAAGAGTCCTTGGAGATGACGGCATTAATGTACAAATATTTAAAAAATTATACATCTCTATGAATTTGATTGGGTTGTTTTACCTCTGAACGGCACTTTTTTACACACCATGGGCTAAATGGCCAAGTCACATGGATCCCAAAGGCTCAGAGTTGGGTTGGGTTGTTTTACCTCTGAGCGGCACTTTTTTGCACACCATGGGCAAAATGGCCAGGTCACATGGACCCCGAAGGCTCAGAGAAGGTTGAGGGAGGGGACCCACTGGAACAGCTGTTGGGAGACAGATGGTAGCCTCCCGTCAAGGCCATCCAGCGTGTTCTTTAACGTGCACAGGGTATGGCTCTCCCACACACGGGCCCACGGCTTAACGTCCCATCCGACGGACGGCGGCCTTTCCAAGCCCATCGGTGTCCCCTACTGACCGTGGGCAGGGCGGGGGAATTTTGCGGAGAAAAATCTCAACGCTGACCCAGCTGGGACTCGAACCTGGGAACTACAGATTACGAGCAGGCGCGCTACCGACTGAGCCATCCCCGCCCAAAAGGCTCAGAGAAGGTTGGGGGAGGGGACCCACTGGAACAGCTGTTGGGAGACAGATGGTAGCCTCCCGTCAAGGCCATCCAGCGTGTTCTTTAACATGCACAGGGTATGACTCTCCCGCACACGGGGCCACGGCTTAACGTCCCATCCGACGGACGGCTGCCTTTCCAAGCCCATCGGTGTCCCCTACTGTCAGGGCGAGGAATTTTGCGGAGATAAATCTCAACGCTGACCCAGCTGGCTATGAATTCGATGTGTTGATGTATTTAGTTAATGTTTTATTGGAAAATGGAATCTTTCATGGCGAACTGAAACTTGCTAATGTAATTCTAAATTAAAAATCAGGGGATGAAGTATTAGCCAACTCCAATTTTGATAATTTTTTTCTAAATTTTGGAAACTATTATGAAAGGAAATCAAATTTTTAATAAGTTACAATTTGGGTTTAGAGGGAAACTAAATTATGAGTTGTTGTTTGGATTGTTTTACCTCTGAGCGGCATCTTTTTGCAAACAATGGGCTAAGTGGCCAGGTCACAAGGATCACGGGGGTTCAGAGAAGTTGGGGGAAAGCGACCCACTGGACAGCTGTTAGGAGACAGATTAGCCTCCCATCAAGGCCATCCAGTATGTTCTTTAATGTAGATAGGGTATGGCTTTCCTGCAAACGGAAACGTAGCTTAACGTCCCATCCGATGGACGGCGGCCATTCCATGCCATTCGGTGCCTCCAACTCTAACCTAGGGCACGGTGAGAATTTAGCGGAGATAAATCGCAACACTGGCACAGATGGGATTCGAACTTCAGAACTGCAGATGACGAGCCAGGCGCGCTACAAACTGAACCAGCGGCTGGGAGTAGATAGGTCGGTAGCTGGCCAAACTCGTTATCTGCAGTTCCCAGGTTCGAGTCCCAGCTGGGCCAGCGTTGAGATTTATCTCCGCAAAACCCTTTACCCTGCCCACGGTCAATAGAGGACACCAATGGTCTTGGAAAGGCAGCCGTCCGTCGAATGGGACGTTAAGCCGTAGCCCCCTGTGCGGGAGAGACATACCCTGTGCACGTTAAAGAACACTCTGGATGGCCTTGACGGGAGGCTACCATCTGTCACCTAACATCTGTCTAGTGTGACCCTTCCCCAAAATTTCTCTGAGCCCTCGGGGTCTTCATGACCTGGTCACAAAAAACTGGTGCCAAAAAATTGTGGCTCAGGGATAAAAAACAAGTCAACCCTACTGAACCCCGCCATAACGTTTGGCTTGTTTTACCTCTGAGCGGCACTTTTTTGCACACCATGGGCTAAATGGCCAGGTCACATGGACCCCGAAGGTTCAGAGAAGGTTGGGGGAGGGGACCCACTGAAACAGCTGTTGGGAGACAGATGGTAGCCCCCCGTCAAGGCCATCCAGCGTGTTCTTTAACGTGCACAGGGTATGGCTCTCCCACACACGGGGGCTACGGCTTAACGTCCCATCCGACGAACGGCGGCCTTTCCAAGCCCATCGGTGTCCCCTACTGACCGTGGGCAGGGCGGGGAATTTTTGCGGAGATAAATCTCAACGCTGACCCAGCTGGGACTCGAACCTGGGAACTACAGATTACGAGCCTGGCGCACTACCGACTGAGCCACCCCCGCCATAAAGGATTGGCGTGTTATCTTTAAGTCGTGGGTGTATATCCTACCCAAATAAGCAAGTTTTCCTCTAGCTTAAAATTGTTGAACAAGAAAAACAGAACAAAGAAAAGAGAAATCCTCTTTTCTGTCCCCTGAAAAAAAAAGAGAAAGCCGCTACATTGTTTTGCTTTTAACCTATAACAGCATTCTACAGTGAGGAAGTAAATGGAATGCTGCTCGTTTGTCTCTTTTTATCGAATTCGAGGAAAAAGAGTAACAGCCGTTCCTTTGGCTAACCGAACCGTCGACTTAAGTGTGCGTAGAACGATTCCGTTGTTTTTTTAACGCCAGAAGTTTTACGTCGCTCTTCAAGGCAGATTAGCCTTCTCTCGAAGCTTTAAATTCAATGCAGAAAAACGGAAGCAACCATCGGCAGAAGCCCATTCAATTCCCGAGGCTTGATGAGCAGAGGGAGCCCAGATTTAGTATTTCCTTTCTGTGGCTTCACATCAATTGGATGTTAGCCTAGAAATTGGCCGATATCTCTGCAGCGGGAAGAAGCGGTTGAGGCGGGGGTCTGGTTCCGTGGTTGCACCTCGCAGACGAGGAGGAGAGGGAGTTGTGGATTCCGTTGCTTTAACGGAAGAGGAGGAGTTGGTGAGGAAGTGGATCGGGGAGATGATCGGGGACTTCCGAAACAATTGGTTTGCGTCGGTGAAACGGGGAAGCAATAGGATGAAGGATATAGAAGAGGTTGTCGTGAAGGGGAAAGATACTGTGTGAGAGCTGACTCACTAAGAGACGGATGCTGAAAATGAAGAATTCCTCTCAGTAAAGAAGTTGGAGAGCAAACAGGTGATGATGTTGCATTCAGAATGATGCATCAGATGGATGTTTAAGAGTTTGTCTTATATGATTCATGTGCAATGGTTGATTATTGTTAAAATATTTCTTACTATCTGTTTATTATTATAACGATCCAGGTCTTTGTGAGCTCACAAAGGACTGGATCGTGTGGGCTCACTCACGGAAATATTGAGCGTTTGCAGTTACCGTTCACAGCAAACTGGAGCGTGTGCAGTAAGTGCACCCGCTCCAGTTTGCTGTGAACGGTAACTGGAGCGTATACAGTTGCTGTACACGCTCCAGATATTTTTCCTGAATTCTGTAATCACGTGACACGAAGGTTGCCAGATCACTAACTTCTAAAAAAAAAATCGTCGCCAGATATGTTTTCTGAATTCTGCAATCAACCACCGTGTTCGGATACTTTTTTGAGCGACTGTACATTTTGCCACCCTCAGTAAATTAATTTTTGCAGCCCCTCCCTCAAAACGTGGGGCCGATAGATCACATTTTTACATTCCTTTCATTCGATTTTTTTTTATTTATTTCATTTCTCTGTATTTTCAATCGACTTTTAGTTAGTTATGGAGTCATCTTCAAAGTCGTCTCATTCAATTTACCATAACAGATTTCGTTTAAATTATCTTACTTTCGCGTTTTATTTATTTCATTTTTCTAAATATTTCCATCTTTCCTTCGGGGCGGGAGTGGCTCAGTCGGTAGCGCGCCAGGCTCGTAATCTGTAGTTCCCAGGTTCGAGTCACAGCTGGGTCAGTCGTCGAGATTTATCTCCGCAAAATTCCCCGCCCTGCCCACGGTCAGTAGGGGACACCGATGGGCTTGGAAAGGCTGCCGTCCGTCGGATGGGACGTTAAGCCGTGGCCGCGTGTGCGGGAGAGACATACCCTGTGCACGTTAAAGAACACGCTGGATGGCCTTGACGGGAGGCTACCATCTGTCTCCCAACAGCTGTTCCAGTCGGTCCCCTCCCCCAACCTTCTATGAGCCTTCGGGGTCAATGTGACCTGGCCATTTAGCCCATGGTGTGCAAAAAAGTGCCGCTCAGAGGTAAAACAACCCAACCCAACCCATCTTTCCTTCCTATTGCTTTTCTCTCGCCCTATGTCGTTTTGACAGTTTGTTGGTTTGGGCATTTCTTAAAACAATTGTTCCACCGTATCTTTCGAACCCGAAGGGAAAACTTTATGATTTATATGTGAAATGAAAGCTTTTGAAGCAGGAAATATCGTAGGAGATAAAAATTAATCCTCCATGCCTTCTTCCCCCATAAAATGGGGAAATATGCAAACGATTGTTCCTCTATATCTTCGGAACATGAGGGCCGAACGCAACATATTGTACGTGAAATGAAAGCTTGTGACGTAGGAAATTGTCGACTGGCAATAAAAAAAAAAACCCCGCCCTTGATTTCTTCCCTACTTACAAAAGGGAAATGTGAAAATAGTTCTTCTATTATATCTTTCCAATCCGAGGGCCTAGAGTTACGAGTTAGGTGGGAAATAAAAGCTCACATGAGGACAGTCGTAAGCTACTATTTCAATTATGTCCCTATCAATCTCCCCACACTCAAAATTAGATGAAAATTTAGTGGGGGGAGTCGAGTAACGAGTTGGATTGTTTTACCTCTGAGCGGCACTTTTTTGCACACCATAGGCTAAATGACCAGGTCCCAAGGACCCCGAAGGCTCAGAGAAGGTTGTGGGAAGGGGCCCCCTCTGGAACAGCTGTTGGGAGACAGATGGTAGTATCCCGTCAAGGCCATCCAGTGTGTTCTTTAACGTGCACAGGGTGTGGCTTTCCCGCACAAGTACCACAGCTTAACGTCCCAACTGACAGACGGCGGCCTTTCCAAGCCCATCGGTGCCCCCTACTGACCGTGGGCAGAGCGGAGAATTTTTCGGAGATAAATCTCAACGCTGACCCAGCTGGGACTCGAACCTGGAAACTACAGATTACGAGCCTGGCGCACTACCGACTGAGTCACCCCCCCCCCGCCCCTAACATGGAAGTGTCCGGACACTTTTTTCAACGTAGTGTATTCAACTATCTCATTTTTACTTTAGAAATGAGATTATTATGCTAAAAGACCCCCTGAAAAATTGTTTTTTTTATCAATGAAAAAAAAAGATATTTGATTCTTATCAAAATACCTCCAACTTCTCAAAAAAATGATCAGATATCTATGTACACTTCTTCCTATAAGGTACTCCTATTCCTTTGCAAACAAAACATTTCTTATTCTTCTGTCTCCTCTCTCTCCTCGCGAGCTCTAGTCTTTTTCACGAGGACTTCCCCACGTGGAAACGAGATCCCAGCTCTGGCAACTAGTGATGGATGCAGCTGCTGTTGCTAGGCAACGAGGTACATTTGGTCTCAAAAACGATGCTCTTATGACTGATGATATATATAGAAAGACAGAAATCGTTAGAAGAAACAAAAAAACTTCAGCACAATACTGAGTTATATACAAAAAAGTAACAAAATTGGTTATTCAATCGTTTCTTTTTACTGATCATTTTATCGCTATTATGTAAGTTTTTTTTCGGGGTGGGGGGAGGGAGACAAAAAAATAAACAACTGACGGACATAAACTAAATACCAGTTTTGTAAATAAATAATTATGCTATGTATTGATAGGGATTAGTATTTATCCATAGTATTAAGACAATGGAATATATTTTGTCCAAAGAGAATTCAATAGAACAGAAAAAGCATCTAATCCAATGGAGAAAGAAAGGTAGAAAAATCTCACATATGCAATAAAGGAAATACGTATGAAATTTACATATGTGTAATCAAAAATGAACATTTTCTGTTTCGCCTTTCAAAACTAGTGAATGGACACCTTCAGAGTGCATTTAACTTCGAATTTTGAATTATGATTTATTTTCATCAACATTTTGCAACAAGAAATGCCAATTGTGTCTGATGAATTTTCGAACAGAATACATTTTCCAGTTTCTCAACTTTAGTGCCTTAGAATAGCAAAATTTAACTAAATGAAGATCGGTAAATCCGAAGAGTAATATTTATTACTACAGTCGCTCAAAAAAATATCCGAACACTAGGGTTGATTACAGAATTCAGAAAAAATATCTGGCAACGATTTTTTTTAGAAATTCGTGATCTGGCAACCTTCGTGTCACGTGATTACAGAATTCAGGAAAAATATCTGGCAACTTTTTTTTAGAAATTAGTGATCTGGCAACCTTCGTGTCACGTGATTACAGAATTCAGGAAAAATATCTGGAGCGTGTACAGCAACTGTACACGCTCCAGTTACCGTTCACAGCAAACTGGAACGTGTGCAGTTATTGCACACGCTCCAGTTTGCTGTGAACGGTAACTGCACACGCTCAATATTTCCGTGAGTGAGCCCACACGATCCAGGTCTTTGTGAGCTCACACGATCCAATGTGCTGTGAACATTAACCGCAACCGCTCCAGTTTGCTGTGAACGGTAACTGAACACGCTCCATATTCATTGCATTATATATTCATACGCATTATATATATTAAAAGATATCCGAACACTATGATTGATTACAGAATTCAGAAAAAATATCTGGCAACGATTTTTTCAGATATCAATGATCTGGCAACCTTCGTGTCATGTGACACGAAGGTTGCCAGATCGTAGTGTTCGGATACTTTTTTGAGCGACTGTACCAAAAGGAAGAGAATTCGGAGAAGTACAATACCTCTTAGATATTTCTTAAGACTCAGACACCTGTTCAGTGTTTTCCTCATTGTAAGAGAGGGGAATGAGTGGGCTCAGTCGGTAGTGCACCAGGCTCGTAATCTGCAGTTCGCAGGTTCGAGTCCCACCTGGGCCAACGATGAGATTTATCACCGCTAAAAAAGAAAGGACACCGATAAATTTGGTAAGACCACCGTCCGTCGGATGGGACGTAAATCCGTGGCCCCGTTTTTAGGAGAGTCGTGATGCTGCTCACGTTAAAGAACGTGCTGGACGACCTTTAACGAATGGCTTCCATCTGTCTCTTAATTGCTATTCAGTGGATTCTCTTCCCCTAAACCCTGAGCCAGTTGGGTCTTTGTGACCTGTCCATTTGCTTCAATGTGTGCCCAAAAATGCTACTCAGAGTTAAGAGTTGGGTTATTTTACCTCTGAGCTGCACTTTTTTGCACACCATGGGCTAAGTGGCCAGTCACATGGACCCCGAAGGCTCAGAGAAGTTTGGGGGAGGGGGCCCACTGGAACAGTTGTTGAGAGACAGATGGTGAGTGTTCTTTAACGTGCACAGGGTATGGCTCTCCCTCACACGGGGCCACGGCTTAACGTCCCATCCGACGGACGGCGGCCTTTCCAAGACCATCGGTGTCCCCTACTGACCGTGGACAGGGCGGGGAATTTTGCGGAGATAAATCTCAACGCTGACCCAGCTGGGACTTGAGCCTGGCGCGCTACCGACTGAGCCACCCCCGCCCTTAGAGTTAAGAGAATCCAACCTTTAAGGCTTAGTGAAATTTGAACTAACGACTGCATTTCGTGCTGATTAACAATCCGTGCGCGTGAGAAAGTCTGCGCATCAACTTTTTTTCAACTTCGTCGCTTCAATTTCTTTTACTAAAGAACAATTTGACAGTTTTATTGGAACCGGACACGGTACAAAATAAAACACGAACATTTATTGAAACAGCTCTAATCGCATTCTTTGATTCATCAGTTCTAAGCTGTCAGAGATAACACGAAAAAATAAAAGTTAGCAGAGTGAAAATTACTTGGAAAAAAAAAAATCTCAGCTAAAACAAACTTTTGCGGATGTTTCGCGGCAGAGAACTTCGGTAGAAAAAAAAGAAAGATGTTGTTGCTTCCTCTGGGAGGTGAAGCTATTTTTAGCGATAAGGACGAGACATATCAACTAGGAGAGACTTTCTGTCATTCGCGGTGATAGAGCACGCGCCTGTCATATTCCACGAGACCGAGTTTTATTGCTGGTGACGTGAAGACGCTGACTTTACCTCTGCGAAAATGAACAAAGAGATGAGGGAAAATTTCCTGGTCTTGTATTTGCTGCTTTGCCTCCTGAGATTTTCTTTCAGACTTGTGTTCTTACGTAATATTTACTCTTCTGTGATCAGAACGAATCTCATTGTTTTTTTTGTCGAAGTACATTCTTTTAATTCGTGAGAGTTAATTTTTTTTTCTTTGTAATGGTGGGTAGATACGCAGTGGAGAAAGGGCAGAATAAATTACAAAAAATACTTCATACAATCGCTCAAAAAAATATCCGAACACTACGGTTGATTACAGAATTCAGAAAAAATATCTGACAACGGTTTTTTTTTAGAAATTAGTGATCTGGCAACCCTCGTGTCGCGTGATTACAGAATTCAGGAAAAATATCTGGAGCGTGTACAGTTACTGCACACGCTCCAGTTTGCTGTGAACAGTAACTGCACACGCTCAATATTTCCGTGAGTGAGCCCACACGATCCAGGTCTTTGTGAGCTCACACGATCCAATGTGCTGTGAACATTAACCGCCACCGCTCCAGTTTGCTGTGAACGGTAACTGCACACGCTCCATATTCATTACATTATATATTCATACGCATTATATATATTAAAAAATATCCGAACACTATGGTTGATTACAGAATTCAGAAAAGATATCTGGCAACGATTTTTTTTAGAAATTAGTGATCACGTGACACGAAGGTTGCCAGATCACTAATTTCTAAAAAAAAATCGTTACCAGATATTTTTCCTGAAATCTGTTATCAACCATAGTGTTCGGATACTTTTTTGAGCGACTGTACAAGAAGGGAAATTTCTTTTTTCAAAAAAAGACTCACCACAAAGAGCAAAGGAATTTTTCTTTCTTTATTTGGTTCTTGTTAAGGACATTGGTTATTATCCAACCGCTTTCTACCGGTTTCGTCAAACAGGTTGTTAAAAATGTTACTGATTGCTAAACCAGTTGTTAAGCGAATAAATAAATAAAATTTGAAATAATAACAAAAATTTACGATGTAAAAAATAATTACAAACAATGAAAATGGGGATGGGACTTGCTTAGTCGGTATCGCAGCATGGTCGTAATCTACAGTTCCAAGATTCGAGTCTCAACTGGGCCAGCGTTGAGATTTATCTCCGTTAACCCCCCCCCCCCCCCCCTTAGGTCATAAAGGGGACATCGATGGGCTTGGTAAGGACAGCTGTCCGTCGGACGGGACGTTAAGATGTGGTCCCGTGTGTAGGAGAGCAACACCCTATGCATGTTAAACAACAAGCTGGATGGCCTTAACGGGAGGCTAAGAGATGTTTGGTGGGTTCCCTCCCCAATATTCTCTGAGTCCTTTGGGTCCTTGTGACCTGTCCATTCTGTGTAAAACAATGCTGGTCAGGGATAAAAGAACCCAAATCTGCAACGTCACATATTGTGTTGGAAATGTGTCACGGGTCAAAGTGGAACAGATTCAAATGTTACACGGGGCGAAAAATATTTCAAAAACGAGGGAAATATTAAGAGGCCTACCACTGATAAAAAAGCTGCTCGTGCCGGACATTGAGACACGCCTGTATGAACGTTTAGTTTCCGAGGACTACAATCAATAACGAAATAAAAGTGCGGGGGTGGCTCAGTCGGTAGCGCGCCAGGCTCGTAATCTGCAGTTCCCAGGTTCGAGTCCCAGCTGGGTCAGCGTTGAGATTTATCTCCGCAAAATTCCCCGCCCTGCCCACGGTCAGTAGGGGACACCGATGGGCTTGGAAAGGCCGCCGTCCGTCGGATGGGACGTTAAGCCGTGGTTCCGTGTGCGGGAGAGTCATACCCTGTGCACGTTAAAGAACACGTTGGATGGCCTTGTCGGGAGGCTACCATCTGTTTCCCAACAGCTGTTCCAGTGGGTCCCCTCCCCCAACCTTCTCTGAGCCTACGGGGTCCTTGTGACCTGGCCATTTAGTCCATGGTGTGCAAAAAAGTGCCGCTCAGAGGTAAAACATCCCAACGAAATAAAAAATTTTTACTTCAGTTAATTTTCTAGGAGCGGAATTTATAATATCTCTTAGTTTTCTAATCCCGAGTTATGTTGCTTTTAACTCCTCGAGATTCCATGCTGAAAGAATGCATCTTATTTTCTCCAATTTTGACGAATATCTGGTCAAATGATTACGAATATCTGAATCACGTTTTTCGATCATGTATGAAATGCATGAAAACATCAGATTGTAAGACTGCCGTTCTACAAGACGTAGCCAACAACCCCTCCAACACGAGATACAAACTTCGATATTATAGTCATATATTAGAGATTTACCGACTCTCGATATGTATTTTTGTTCTCTCTGTAAAAAACAGCGAGGGGGGGGGGGGCTCAGTCGGTAGCGCGACAGGCTCGCAACCTGTAGTTCCCAGGTTCGAGTCACAGATGGACCAGCGTTGAGATTTATCTCTTCCCTCGGTCAGTAAGGGACACCGATGAGCTTGGAAAGGCCGCCGTCCGTCGGATGATATGTCAAGCCATGGTTCCGTATGCGGGAGAGACATACCCTGTGCACGAGTGTGCGGTAGCCATGGTATCGTGTGCGGGAGAGCCATACCCTGTGCATGGCCTTGACCGGAGGATATGTCTCCCAACGGCTGTCCAGTGGGTCCCCTCCGCCAACATTCTCTGAGCCCTCGAGGTCCTTGTGACCTGGCCATTTAGCCGTTTAAATGCCAAAAAGTGCACCGTTTCCGAATGGTTAGAGTGTTGATTACCGAACGAAAGAACCTGGATTCGAACTCCAGATAAGTCATGGATGTATTTTTTTTGTGTGTTTTCTGGTCGAAGTTTCGCCTTACTCCCAAATCTTCCATTTGGCGTATTACAAACACAGGTCTTGTCACATCTCTGTAGCAAGCACGCTTGACGGATAACTTATTATTTTTTTAATTTCATATTTAAAACGTCTCATTTCTTTGCGGTTAAAAACCATCTCATTTTCACGAAAAAAATCTTTCCCTTTTTTTTATTCTATTATTTTTATGCATTCATTTATCATCATCATCATCATCCTCAAGCATCCATGGGCTACGGATGCCCAACCAGACAGTGCAATTTAGTTCTCCAAGCAGTTCTGTCCTGAGCTACATCTACTGCATCTGGAAACTGCACACCAATTCTAACAAGTCCTGTTTGACATTGTCTGCTCACCGCATCCTTGGTCTCCCCCTCTTTCTGAGGCCTTTAGACACACTGTTCATAACCCTATTCGCCAATCTATAATTATTCATACGCGCAACATGGCCAAACCAACGGAGTCTCTCTCTGCACAATATGCTGCTTAAAGGAGGTTGCCGACTCCTTTGCGTAACCTCATCATTAGTTACAAAATACTTACCCAAGATATTGCGTAAGCATCTAGAATCAAAAGCATCTAGTTTCCTGTTATCTTGTTTACAAAGTGTCCAAGTTTCACTACCATAACTAACCCTAGAAAGAACCAAACTATTATACAGTCTAATTTTAGTCTTTAGGTGTATACGCCTATTTCTCCACACTCTCCATAGATTACACTCTCCATAGATCACACTCTCCATAGATAGTCCCGGCAGCAATCCCTATTCGTCTGTTAATCTCATGCCGCACATCACCAGTATCTGTTACTTAGCTCCCAAGGTAATTAAACTGTGACACCTGCTCAAGACTGCAACCATTCAGATGAACTGAATCACAACCTGTCTGTCCAATTTTCATCACTTTAGTTTTCTCTTTATTTATAACCAAACCTACTCTACTACCAGTTTCATCAACAGCTCGAATGAAAGAGTTCATCTCATCAACATCATTTACCAAAAGGACTAACTCATCAGTATAATCTAAATCAGAAATTTTCGTATCTCCAGTCCATTTAAGGCCACAATATTTCCCTAGCAGTGAATTTCGCATAACGTAATTAATAACCAAGCTAAAGAGAAAAGGAGACAAAATGCACCCTTGTCGAACACCAGAAGTAATGCTAAACCAATTGCTAACAAGCCTTACCAACTCTCACACACGACTCAGTGTTATTATAGAGAGATTTCATTATGCTAACTAACTTGTCTGGTATACCATATGATCCCACAATCAACCACAAATTATGACGATCAACAGAGTCGAAAGCCTTTTTGAAATCAACAAAGCTAGCAACCAAAGGTTTCTGAAACTCTAAACATTTCTCAAGAATCTGCCTAAGTGAAAATATCTGATCCACACATCCCCTACCACTTCTGAATCCACATTGCTCATCACGCAATTAACTGTCAACCAGATTCTTAATTCTATTAAGCACAATCATGGAAAGAACTTTACCTGGAACAGAGAGTAGGCTGATACCCCTATAGTTATCACAAGAACTGCGATCACCTTTTTTGAAAATAGGGATAACAATAGCTCTGGTAAAATCCTTAGGAACCATGCCTTTATCATAAAAGATATTCAAAATTTCAGTCATCCAAGTGATAACCGAAACATTCCCAGCTCTAAGCATTTCCGTAGTAATTTCATCTATCCCTGGGGATTTATGAAGTCGAAGTTTAGAAATAGCCAAAATAACTTCAGATTGTGTTATAGGGCCAACATTAAAGCCACCAATTCATCTATCATCATTGCAAACAACGGGAGTAGAACTAACCACATTGTTTAGAACATCACTGAAATGCTCAGCCCACCTAGCCATGACAGAATCCTCACCTTCTATAACCTTACCTTGTTTATCCTTCAATCCCTGTATACCTGTCCGTTTTCTACCACACAAAACATTAACTATCTGGTACAGCTCTCTGCTGTTGTGCTGTCTAACTGCTTCCTCGGCTTTGTCAGCCAAACCATCAAGCCAAAGATTCTTATCAGCAGTTAACTGATCTTTTACACGTTTATTAAGTTCTCTGTAATGCTTTCTATTAGGACTAGTAGGGTATTGATTAAGGACATTCCTGCAGTTCTTTCTTTCTGAAATAAGCTCAAGCGCCTTATCACTCAGATAATTCTGTCTCTTCTGCTCCTTTTTTCCTAAAAGAGTACTGTTAGTGTCCAAAAAAGCCTGTTTAAAATGATCCCATTCTTCCTCAACTTCAGTAGTAAGCATACCATGACTGTCATAATGACTAAGTAACCTATCATGGTAAGCTTTGGCTATAACTGGGTCTTTCAGAGCTTCAGTATTAAAAGTAAATTTTTTAACCCTAGCACAACACTTTTTAAGTTTAAGTTGCAAGACACTTTTAACAAGGTAATGGTCAGATTCAATTTCAGCTCCCCTATATGCCCTGGTATTCCTAACAGAACTAGCCCATTTGCTGTTAATTAATATATAATCAATCACATTCTTATGCAGCCCATCGGGTGAAACCCATGTGTACTTATGTATGTCGCGGTGTTTGTAATAAGTGTTAGTTATTCTGAATCCATTGAGTTTACTTACCTGTAGGAGACGTTGCCCATTGCCATTGCAGCTACCAATACCAAAAGGGCCTATTACTCCTCCCCAAAGGTCAGAGTCAGTACCAACTTTGTCATTGAAGTCACCAAGAACAAGGGTAATATCTCCTTTCTTGACAGAATTCAAAATATCCTGAAGTTGTCCGTAAAACCTATCTTTCTCATCCTCAGTGGGGGCTTAACAGCAGATAACATTCAAGTCTTTAACGCTTGTCTGAATTTTGCTGTAAGAAACCTTTCATTGATGTACTTATATCCTAGCGTGTTTGTTGAGAAGCAGACCCACGCCTTGGTGATGCTTATTGTTCTAAACTTCGACTTCATAAATCCCCAGGGATAGATGAAATTACTACGGAAATGCTTAGAGCTGGGAATGTTTCGGTTACCACTTGGATGACTGAAATTTTGAATATCTTTTATGATAAAGGCATGGTTCCTAAGGATTTTTTACAGATTCATTTCTTACTAAAATCATAATACAATATATACACACTATTTACTCCCTGAAAAGGGAAATTTAAGATTATTTTTAAAAATCTGACCTTTATCTGACCATCTGGTCTCTTGCAAGCCGAGAATATCTAAATTATAATGGTGGAATTCTTGTGTGAGGACATCAAGAGAAAAAGTTCTGTGCAGAGTCCTCACATTCCAACTACCTATGGAGAGAAAATGGTTAGTGGAATGTTAAAAGAAACTATGTTTATTGAGAGAGGGAATGCCGACAATATCAAACAGCCCCCTAATCGCAGACATGGGGCAAAGACTCGTTCCCCCACCACTAAAGGCTGAAACCATCTACACTGGAAGACTTCCTCCAATGTAGAATATGACGATGCCAATAGAAACAAAGAGTTCAGGTGCCTGCGATGACGTCTGCTCGGGATTATCGACCAGCTGATAAACATATCCTGTGAATCTATTCACTTGGGGCTGTCAACCCACAAACAAATAGAAAACACAGCAGAAGATTTTCCCTCCACAAAAGCCCACCGGTGCAGCAAAATCAGGATCCATAATCAAGCTCAGAGCCATAATTCCGTTCAGGTTGGTATATATGGTCAGTATCAGGACCCTGTGTGGTTGACCACTCTTCAAATAAAAATAAAATAAATACCCCCTCAAGCAGCTGCTTGCCACAGAGGTCTGACAGCAGCCTGTCAGTTTATATGCCAGAGTAGAAGGTCTGAAAGGATGGCACGACCTTAGCAGAAAAACGACATACATCCATTATTACCGGGGCTCGAACCCATTGCCTTACCGGGTTCGAACGCAGATCCCTTAGATCAATAGCCAAGCGTGCTAACCACTCGGCCACGGGACGGCTACCACTCCTCAGCAGGGTAGAAAAAAAAGAAAAGTAGTCATAGTTGTCCAGATCAGTAGGCCACACTAATCTGGCAGCCCTCTCCTTCGGTTCACTTCCACAAGTGAGTATCTCTTTTGAAACGTACTAACGGTCTGCACCACGAGAAGGCGGGGCCGGTTCTATGCATAATCACAGGGGATTGGTGCATAGCTGTCCTTCCAGTGACTACATAGCTACCATTTACAGATTCATTTCTTACTAAAATCATAATACAATATATACACAGTCGTATCAGAATAATATGACCACCTACCATAGTATATGTATGGTAGGTGGTCATATTATTCTGATACGACTGTGAATATATATATATATATATTTGTTACTCTTATTAGCCCAGGAGCGCTTAAGCTCATTAAAACGAAGTGTATTTTTAATTGGTAACATAAGTTTTAATTATTTTTCATATTCTGACCAAATGGAAACAATCAGATTATAGAAAAATCCACAAATGAAATGGCCAGTAGTTAGGTCACTTCAAGACATAAATAACCTATCAGTACTAAGCAAAATTCTTATAACAAAGATTAAGATTGAATTTTAAATAAAATGTCAGTGTTAAATAATCAAAATTTTTAAGTAACACTTCTTTATTTAATTTTTAATTAGTAAAAAGATGCATTTTTACCATCGTTTCATCGTGAGTAAGGGTTCACTATTACTTACTCTTTATAAAGAAATTCAATAAAATTTTAAAAGTAAAATATATTCCGAAAAATTTATTTATAATTACAAAGATGAATAATATTTTTTTCCATCGATATTTTTCTTAGGGATGCAAAACTAATTTTCTTACTTCCATCCAACTTAAGCTTGCCAGTCCTCTTGTGGGTTCCTTTTCTGTCAGCTTGCATTACAGCGACTGCATTATCGTTCATAAAAAAATCTATTAACTCTCCCATTGCGATAGACACTGAACATCACCGATGTAGGTTTCTATGGTGATGAGCATAGGGATGGCTTATTTGGTTACCTTGGAGATTTTTATCCAAAGTCTAAGATCTTCTGTCGTCTCGAATAGAATTAAGCGCACTTGGTAAATTCTCTTTCTTAGCGATATCTCAAGTCTCCGAGATAATTCGTTTTTTATGTTTCTTCCATATGTAAAAGATTTTTTAAAGGCGTTTATCAAAGAAAAATCCCTGAAACGGAACCAAATCAAGCACGAGATGAAGAAGATCCGATGAAAGCGAGTAAATGTTTTCCGAAGGTGAAGATGCTATTTTTAGACTGAATTCCAAAACATCCAAACACAACTCACGTCGATGTGGAAAAAGCATTCAGACGATTCGTCGAGAGTTATTTCGGAAGAAATTGATTGTTTGTCATCAATGGCGAAGGTGAGTCATCGAGGGATCAACTGCGCATGCGCATAGTCTCTCCATTCCCGCTCTGCGCTGCTTACCCGAATAACTACAAAATGTTCTCTAAAGTGAAAATGGGAAATGTGCATAGAACGTTCCAAAAACAACTGGGAATATTTCTTACTGTAAATTGGCAACAGTTAGAAGTGTTTAGAAGCCGCCCGAGTATATCTATCGGCTAATCATACTCTCACGTAACCATGACAACCGTCGTTTAATTTCTAGCGGTATTCTAATTACATAGAAATCGAAATTTTAAAGTGAGGTATCTTCGTAGCCGTTGGTTAAAGGCGTTTTTGTGACTGCTTATTTCAAGTTTTTATCGTATGGATATCAAATTGAACAGGGGCTCAGTCGGTAGCGCTCCAGGCTTATAATCTGCAGTTCCCAAGTTCGAGCCCCACCTGAGCTAGCGTTGAGATTCATCTCCACAAAATTTCTAGTCCTGCCTCCATCAGTAGGGACATCGATGGGCTTGGAAAGCCCGCCGTCCGTCGGATGGTGCATTAAGCCGTGGCTCCGTGTGCGGGAGAACCATCCCCTGTGCACCTTAAAGAACACGCTGGATGGCCTGGCTATCATCTGTCTCCCAACAGCTGTTTCACTGGGTCCCCTCCTCCCAATCTTCTCTGAGCCTCGGGGGTCCTTGTGATCTGGCCATTTACCCCATTATGTGCAAAAAGCCGCTAAGAGGTAAAACTACCCAACTCAAAATTGAACAGTGTCTTGTGATAAAATTTTGCGTGGGATTTGGGAAAAGAGTTTCGGGTTGGGTTGTTTTACCTCTGAACGGCACTTTTTTGCACACAATGGGCTAAATTGCCAGGTCACAAGGACCCCGTAGGCTCAGAGAAGGTTGGGGAAGGGGACCCACTGTAACAGCTGTTGGGAGACAGAAGGTAGCCTCCCGTCAAGGCCATCCGGCGTGTTCTTTAACGTGCACAGGGTATGGCTCTCCCGCACACGGGGCCACGGCTTAACGTCCCATCCGACGGACGGCGGCCTTTCCAAGCCCATCGGTGTCCCCTACTGACCGTGGGCAGGGGGGGGGGGAATGTTGCGGAGATAAATCTCAACGCTGACCCAACTGGGACTCGAACCTGGGAACTACAGATTACGAGCCTGGCGCGCTACCGACTGAGCCACTCCCGCCCCCATAAATAGAGAGAAAAACATGAATAGTTCCATAGCCAATCTATTACGATCATGACCTCAGCTACACAGAATCGATATCAGGCTTTTCAAGTTCCGAGATTTTCTCCATTATTTGTCACTTTTCCCTTCTTGCGAAAGGTCACATCGATAGGTCAGCGGAACGATCAACACAGGATTGGTCCTACAAGATATATTCTGCCATATAAAAAGCACACTTGATAGATAGCCTTGAAGAATGGCTTTAGAATGATCCTATTGTGTCCAATGGATTTCCCTTCAGAAGTACTTTTTCTAATCCTTTGGACGACTCCTCGGCCATTTCACTCATTGTGAAGGGGGGGGGGGGGGGGGGGAAATGAATGCCACTGAATATTAAACCCAGAAACAGAATCGTGTTAGAAAAAACAAAATACTGGTAGTCAATCGTAGGCGTCTTATTCTCAATTTGTAATAGAGGGCCAGTTCTTGATTTTATAACTACTGTTCGCTTTGTTCAAATGAAATGATATATATCCACCTTCTTATATTAATTTACCGCCCTGTCAAATCAGGCTATAAATCCACCTTGATAAATTGATGGATACACTGATGTATGGATGAATGGATGATTGCACTAACAATGGGATATATTGATGGATACACTGATGTATGGATGAATGGATGATTGCACTAACAATGGGATATATTGATGGATACATTGATAGCTGAATGAATGGATGGATACTTTGGTAGCTGGATGAATGGGTGATTACACTGACATTTGGTTAAATTGATGGACACATTGATAGTTGGACGAATGGATGAATACATTGATAGTTGGACGAATGCACTAATAGATGGATAAAGTGAGATTGAATGAATGCACTGAAAGACTAATGGATGTAGATGTAAATACATATCACCAGACATATAATTACAAGAATAAAAGAGAATGTCAAATGAAAACTGAAAGATGGATATTCAGAGGGATAATCAGAGGCAGGATCATGTCAACTTCTCTAATCCCATCGTCGAAATGGAGATGAGTTTATCAAAGCAAGGGAGAGATGGAAATGAGCGTTGCTATCGGTGTTCGGGAGTAGAGATATATCTCGTGACACTTCAGTGAGGAGCGACAGGTGTTGGAGCAAATCTCATGTTTGCCTCCGGGATGCTTAGACCTGGGAGATTTGCCTGAGTTGAGGCGCCGTGATGAAGGATCTTCCGAAGGATCTGAATCATTTATTAGTGATGCGACAGCCGAAACACTTGTCTGCAATTGGAGAAATTAAGAGAGTTGGAGATGCAGACGCAACGAAGGGAGGGATGCGGATAATAATTGCCGGTGAAAACGTTAAAGGCTCTCCTGTATATAGGCCCACGGCTTAATCATCATCAGATGGATGACGTCCTTTCCAAGCCAATCAGCGGCATTTCTCTTACCGACAGCAGAGAATGTGTTGTCATCATTTTTTGAATCGTTCTTTTTAGTCACTGGTTGTTATTTCGGGATCACTATATTTAGTACTTTTCTGGGGGGAAGGGGTATATGGGGGAGGAACTCACTCTTTCTAGTCACCCAATCACTTTTTGGGGAATGACTCTTTCTAGTCATCTTTTGGGGAATCACTCTTCCCAGTCACAGTTTGGAAATAATTGTTTCTAGTCACCTTATGGGAATCATTTTTAGTCACCTTTTGGGAAATCACTCTTTCTAGTCACAGTTTGGGAACAACTCTTCTGGTCACCATTTGGGAATCACTTTTTAGTCACCTTTTGTGAATCACTCTTTCTAGTCACAGTTTGAGAATTACTCTTTCTAATCACAGTTTGAGAATTATTCTTTCTAATCAGAGTTTCGGTTTTCGGTTTTAGAAATCAGTGATCTGGCAACCGACGTGTCGCGTGACACGAAGATCCCTGATTTCTAAAAAAAATCGTTGCCAGATATTTTTTCTGAATTCTGCAATCAATTATAGTGTTCGGATATTTTTTTGAGCGACTGCACTTGCGAATATCAGAAGCATCCTTTGGAAGTTTCCACCTCATTCACTTGATGATAGACCCCGTGTGCGGGAAAGCCATACCCTGTGCACTTTAAAGAACACGCTGGATGGCCTTGACTGGAGTCTACCATCTGTCTCCCAACAGCTCTTCCAGTGGGTCTCCTCCCCCAACCTTCTCTGAGCCTTCGGGGTCCATGTGACCTGGCTATTTAGCCCATGGTGTGCAAAAGAGTACCGCTCAGAGGTAAAACAACCCAACCAACCTGTGCACGTTAAAGAACACGCTGGATGGCCTTGACAGGAGGCTACCATCTGTCTCCCAACAGCTGTTCCAGTGGGTCCTCTCTCCCAACCTTCTCTGGGGGTCCATGTGACCTGGCTATTTAGCCCATGGTGTGTCAAAAAGCGCCACTCAGAGGTAAAACAACCCAACCCACTTGATGATACAAATTCCTTTTTAAAACTCTCAATTGAAACTCTCAGCGGAATGTCATATTACTGAACATCTAACCTTGTGCGACGGATTCCTTTCATTGCATGAACATACATTAACAAGTTGGCTGCTGTGGTTTCCTAAAAGAGAGTATCCCAAAACCACATTGAAAATGCATGAATATGTTTCCTTATCTTTCTTTCCTGTTTGCTTTGGAGAATATTTATCCACACGACCGGAAACAATCTATAAATATTTCTCTTTTAAGTCTGAAGGAGGGAGAAAGGTTTCAGATGATGAGAGACATTCCTGTGGGCTTTACAACAGGCGGCGCAAGTCCTCGATAATTGCTGCCTTGAACTCAAAAGTTGAAAATTCGCTTAATTAATTCCTGCACGATTTAACAGTCGATTTGCAACTCGGGAAAGCGCTTTCGGGGATTCGCAAAGGGATGAAGATCACGGGATCAAAAGGGAGATGCGACCTCCTTTGCAGACCTTTGAGATTTAATGTCAGTGTTAGCGACGGCGGAGGCTGTGGCCAGTGGGATTATGTTGTTACGATAGCTAGGGAATTATCTTCTCCTGATGCTTCCATTTTATTTTGGGTTTGGTGAGACTGGAACTTACCTATGAAGTACTTTCGGTGGAAGCGTATTTCTGAGTGGGTAAAAATTTAGAAAAGTGTGTTGGGTTGTTTTACCCCTGGGCGGCACTTTTTTGCACACAATGGGCTAAATGGCCAGGTCACAAGGACCCCGAAGGCTCAGAGAAGGTTGGAGGATGGGACCCACTGGACAGCTGTTATGATACAAATGGTAGCTTCCCATCAAGTCCATCCGGTGTGTTCTTTAACGTGCACAGGGTATGGCTCTCTCCCGCACACGGGGACACGGCTTAACGTTCCATCCGACGGACGTGGTCTTTCCATGCCCATAGGGACATAAGGGACATCGGTGTCCCCTACTGACCGTGAGCAGGGCGGGAAGTTTGCGGAGATAAATCTCAACGCTGACCCAGCTGGGACTCGAACCTGGGAACTGCAGATTACGAGCCTAGCGCGCTACCGACTGAGCCACCCCCGCCCCTTTAAAAAAAAAGTGATATTGAAAGCAAGAAATTCAGTGTAGAAAAATATCGTTCATTTATTGCTATTTATAAATATATATAAGAATCAAGCAATAAAACGTTTATTCGTCATTTGATAATTGTCTCCGTAACACTCTGTATCTCAGCCATCTTTAATCTAATCGACCTCAAAATTTCCACACAGACTCTCATCATAGTCCTCACAAAACACATAAATTTTGGACCCACTTGCAGAAGAAGGTTCTGTTCTTTGACTCTATTTTCATACACAGTTGGAAAGGGGAAAAACAAAGAGATGGAAAGGGGGAAAACAAAGAGATGGAAAGGACACTTATGACTCACTGAATATTTATCACTGAGTATTTACATTGTGATAGAACTTTTTCGTGATGATAATGTGATAATACATTACGAAAATTAGGAATTTTGTATAAAATTTTATAAAAACAAAGTAAGCAATTTATTTCTTCAAAAACTGACTGATGTTTAATGAAATCAAACGTTAATGACTCGTTTCAACAATCTTAACTGTTTGTTATTTATAAAATAATAAAAAAAATGGTTTAAAAAGAACCAACTATGTATTCATAAAAAATTCTCTTCTTATAATTGATGCTTATTAATTTTTTACAGACTCAGAATTTTAATGAAGAGGTGTGGGGGGGGAGCGCCAAGAACTAAGCCCTTGACTGTATGCCTGTAACTAAACTGTTGTGCTTGCTTCTAAGGAAAAAAACAGTTTTTTGACAAAACTTCTTGGAAATAATTATGCTTGAAGTATACAGGTTGGGTTGTTTTACCTCTGAGCGGCACTTTTTTGCACACCATGGGTTAAATGGCCAGGTCACATGGACCCCGAAGGCTCAGAGAAGGTTGGGGGAGGGGACCTACTGGAACAGCTGTTGGGAGACAGATGGTAGCCTCCCGTTAAGGCCATCCAGCGTGTTCTTTAACGTGCACAGAGTATGGCTCTCCCGCACACGGGGCCACGACTTAACGTCCCATCCGACGGACGGCGGCCTTTCCAAGCCCATCGGTGTCCCCTACTGACCGTGGGCAGGGAGGGGAATTTTGCGGAGATAAATCTCAACGCTGACCCAGCTGGGACTCGAACCTGGGAACTACAGATTACGAGCCTGGCGCGCTACCGACTGAGCCACCCCCGCCCGATGAAGTATACGAAAATTGAATGCAGTTTCATTATACTGTACGAAAAGCATTCAATGCTGTGGTCTTTAAGATAGCGAACGAATATGCAGAAAATGAGGATTTAAGCAGACTTGAGTTTGACTTCTGAATTTGATCACGCAACCTGTTTTTTTTGGGGGGGGTTATCACTTACTGAGTTTTGATGTTCAAATTAAAACCCTTTCCCTGAATTTATTACGTAGGCAAAAAACAAATTGTTTCTAAGTCGAATTTGCAATTCCTCTACTAAGACACGTTTTTACAAGAAACTGAGAGCGGAGATCTAATTTAAAAAAAGCTAAGTCACGTTCATAAAAGATTTGATTTTAGACACCATTCTTCTGTTATTTAAATATGTAGTTGTTTTAAGAACGAAAGAACCCGAATTTTCTTTGGAGTGGAAATAAAATTATCAGTTTCAAAATGATTATATCTCCAAGTGTTCTGTCGATGGTCTTGGAAATGCCGCCGTCCATCGGATGAGATGTTAAGCAGTGGCCCCGTGTGCAAGAGAATCATATATTGTGCAGGTTAAAAAACAACTGAATGTCCTTGACGGGAGGCTACCATCTGCCTGCTAAAAGCTGCCCACTGGGCGCCCTTCTGCCAACCTTCTATGAGCTCTTGGGATCCTTGTGACCTTGTCATTCAGCACATTTTGTGCAAAAAAAGTTCCACTCAGAAGTGAAACAACCCAATCCAGTGGGGCGGGGGTGGCTCAGTCGGTAGCGCGCCAAGCTCGTAATCTGTAGTTCCCAGGTTCGAGTCCCAGCTGGGTCAGCGTTGAGATTTATATCCGCAAAATTCCCCGCCCTGCCCACGGTCAGTAGGGGACACCGATGAGCTTGTAAAGGCCGCCGCCGTCGGATGGGACGTTAAGCCCTGGCTCCGTGTGCGGGAGAGCCATACCCTGTGCACGTTAAAGAACACGCTGGATGGCCTTGACGGGAGGCTACCATCTGTCTCCCAACAGCTGTTCCAGTAGGTCCCCTACCCCAACCTTCTCTGAGACTTCGGGGTCCATGTGACCTGGCCATTTAGCCCATGGTGTGCAAAAAAGTGCCGCTCAGAGGTAAAACAACCCAATCCAGTTAAAAAAAATTTACTACTAGCATCTAAAAGGAGATATTTTACATGTTAATTTTCAACAGCACGTAATTTTATGTCGGGAAGAATTCTTTTAAAATTCTTATTTACAGATAAGCATAATTCAATAAGCTAATGTTAAAATACAAATTCCAAGAGAGTAAAATAAAGTGAGAGCAGTAAAACACTAAAGTCTTAAGATAATACGAAAAACAAAAAAAATTTAGATAAACCAAAAACAGAAAAGGTTGTTTAGCGCATGTTTTTCTTTCCCCGTCTCAGTGGGGAAACCTTTAGAAGTGTATTCCGTTTTCTCAGGGCCATAAGATAAATGAAGCTCTGAATGATCGTTGTCAGTTAGCGTATGGGGGCTTAACGAAGATTAATGAGTGATGGGGAACACCGAGAGCAAGCAGAAACAAGTTGTTAGGCCACACGAAGAAATTACTTGCTTGAAGCAGTTCCTTCTTAACTGCTAACTAGAAGGATTTCTTTTCAGTTCATTGCTCCCTCAGAAACATCTTGAGTTCTTAAAACGTGTGGCTATTTTTAAAAGTGTCCAACGTGTATCCAACGTGTCCAAAGTGTCCGATGTGTATCCAAAGTGTGGCTATTTTTAAAACGGTGTTTGGAAACTGTGGCTATTCTTTAAAAACGCTGTTACCAAATTATGGTTTCTTCTTAAAACGGTGTTCCAAACTGCGATTATTTAAAAAACTTGAGTTCGATCAACTCGCAGTTTGATCGATGTAGATGGTTCGATCGATGTAGATGGTTCGATCGATGTAGTTGGATCGAACCATCTACATCGATCAAGCTGCGAGTTTTTAAAAATGCGTTTCCAAACTGTGGCTATTTTTAAAATGATGTTTCCAAAATGTGATTATTTTTAAAAATGCGTTTCCAAACTCCGACTATTTTTAAAACGGTGTTCCCAAACTGGTTTCTTCTTAAAAAAGTGTTTCCAAACTGGAGTAATTTTTAAAACGGTGTTTTCAAACTGTGAAAACGTTCTTAAAACTATGGCTATTTTTAAAACGGTGTTTCAAAACTGTGGCTGTTCTTAAAACTGTGTTTCCAAACAGTAGCTATTCTTAAAAAGTGCTTTGCCACCCTAAATAGATAATACCCCCGACTTTTCCCCCTTAAATGCATAATACCCGTTACTTTGCCGCCTTATCTATATAGGCAATCCTTAGCAACGACTTTGCCTCCCTACATAGATCCTACTCACGACTTTACCTCCCTACATAGATCCTACTCACGACTTTGCCTCCCTACATTGATCCTATTCACGAATTTGTCGCCTTATATAGATCCCACCAATGATCTTTGCTACCCTGCAGTATACGGCATAGATGTTAGGGCGGGGTGCTCCGTCAATAGCTCACCAGGCTCATAATCTGCAGTTCCCAGGTTCGAGTTCCGCCTGGGAAAGCGTTGAGAATTATCTCCACAAAACTCCCTGCCCTCGGTTAGTAGGGGACACCGATATGCTTGGAAAGGGTGCCGCCGTCCTTCGGACTAAGCTGTGATTGAAGTTGCAGGAGATCCGTACCTAGATCCTTGTGACCTGGCCTACTACTCTACACGTTAAAGAACAGGCTGGATGACCTTGACGAGAGGCTACCATCTGTCTCCCAACAGCTGTCCAGTGGGTCCCCTCCCCATCCTCTCTGAACAATCGGGGTCCTTGTGACCTGGCCATTTAGGCTCAGAGGTAAAACTACCCAACCAGACCAACCCTAAAAAGATCCTAGCCACAACTTTTCTGCCCTACACAGATCCTTTCCAAACCGTATTTGCCACCCTATGTAGATCATACTCACGACTTTACCGCCTTACATAGATCCTACACGTCATCTTTGCCTGCCTGCATAGATCCTAGCCAGAACTTTTCCGCCCTACACAGTCTTTTTCACGACTTTGCCACCCTACATAGATACTACTCATGGCTTGCGCCCAACTTAGATGCTACTGACGATTTTGCGGCCCTACATAGATCCTACAATGGCTTTGCCACCCTACACAGACCCTAGACACAACTTTGCCTCCCTACACAGATCCTTCCCGCGACTTTGCTGCCTAACATAGATATTAGTCATGACTTTGCTGGTATATATACTACTCACGATTTTGCCGCCCTATATCGATCCTACAATGCCTTTGCCACCCTAAATATATCCTACTCATGAGTAGATCCTACCCACGACTTTCTGACCTAAGAAAATTCTAGTCGCGATTTTGTCGCTCTACAAATACCGAACCTCTCGCTTAGATTTTCTACGTTGGTCCGACTCACTTCCTCACTGCCTGATATCGATCCTGCTCACTACTTCACCATCCGAAGTCAATCCAATCCGCAGCTTCACCGCTCTACATCGATCGAACCATCTAACAGAAAAAGGTTGTCGACCATTACTTTCAAGTGCCGGTATCCTTAATATATCACCCCATCGCAACTTTATTAAATACATGTTTCCACACTTTATAAATTAATGTACGGGGTCACACTCTCTCCCACTGCTTCCAGTGATCCCTTCTGCTCCAACCTCCAGGCATAACATCCATTTCTCAATTCATTGAAAACGACAGCAGCAAGACGAAACTGATTACGAAACCGCCTACACCCATGAACACATCAGCAGCCCGAGTAGACTCTGCCTCCATCATCATCATCTAGTGTTCATTATCCCAGGCATCCCTGGACAACAACATTCGAGGCGTCGCATCACTTCCATTACAAACACGTGGAGCTCGCGGAGGATGCAGCAAAGCTGTGCAGAAGATGCTTCTGTTGTTGCTGAGTGCAGTTGCCTTCCTCTTGGCGATGAGGAGAGGGGATGTGCAATCATTCCCCCCGTTTCCCACTTCATCCTTATCTTTAAAGGCATCTTGAATGATGAAGAACCTCATTGTATCTTCCTCATAACCAGATACACTCCACGAGTGAAACGGAGCTATATCAGGAATTCAAACGATAAAGTTTACATATTTCTCTTAAATCAGGAATAAAATCGAGAAAAATAGCGAAAGGTTTTATCATTAACTTTCAAATGGAAGTTGAACTGATTAGAATATTTACTGGCATGTTCTTTATTTCTTGTGTTGAAAAAAGAAGTTCCTTTTGATCAATTTATGCAAATAATTTACTTTTACGACTTTAAAGAGTTCTGTTATTTTTTAATTCAGAGTCTTTTAGAGTCAAATTGAGGATCCTTAACAATGAAAATGCTATTGATTAAAATTATGTAAAAGATTCAATTTGGGTTGGGTTGTTTTACCTCTGAGCGGCACGTTTTTGCACACAATGATCTAAATGGCCAGGTCACAAGGACCTCGAAGGCTCAGAGGTTGGAGAAGGGGACCCACTGCAACAGCTGTTAGGAGACAGATGGTAGCCTCCCATTAAGGCCATCCAGTGTGTTCTTTAACGTGCACATGGTATGGCTATCCCGCACACGGGGCCACGGCTTAACGTCCAATCCGACGGGCGGCGGCCTTTCCAAGCCCATCGGTGCCCCCTACTGACCGTGGGAAGGGCGGGGAGTTTTGCGGAGATAAAAAGATGCAATTATTTTAAATATGTTTATGCAATGAAGTACAGTCGCTCAAAAAAGTATCCGAACACTATGGTTGATTACAGAATTCAGAAAAAATATCTGGCAACGTTTTTTTTAGAAATTAGTGATCTGGCAACCTTCGTGTCGTGACACGAAGGTTGCCAGATCACTAATTTCTAAAAAAATCGTTGCCAGATATTTTTTCTGAATTCTGTAATCAATCAGCGTGTTCGGATATTTTTTAATATATATAATGCGTATCAATATATAATGCAATGAATATGGAGCGTGTGCAGTTACCGTTCACAGCAAACTGGAGCGGTTGCGGTTAATGTTCACATCACATTGGATCGTGTGAGCTCACAAAGACCTGGATCGTGTGGGCTCACTCACGGAAATATTGAGCGTGTGCAGTTACCGTTCACAGCAAACTGGAGCGGTTGCGATTAATGTTCACAGCACGTTGGATCGTGTGAGCTCACAAAGACCTGGATCGTGTGGGCTCACTCACGGAAATATTGAGCGTGTGCAGTTGCCGTTGCACAGCAAACTGGAGCGTGTGCAGTAACTGCACACGCTCCAGTTTGCTGTGAACGGTAACTGGAGCGTGTACAGTTGCTGTACACGCTCCAAATATTTTTCCTGAATTCTGTAATCACGTGACACGAAGGTTGCTAGATCACTAATTTCTGAAAAAAAATCGTTGCCAGATATTTTTTCTGAATTCTGTAATCAACCATAGTGTTGGGCGACTGTTTTTTGAGCGACTGTATAATAAGATCTTAGAAAAAAGTTTAGGTTTTGTTTAGTGAAGGCTTTTTTAGATCTAATATTTGCAAATTCACCACAATTTGAGAAATTTTCGAGTCTCCCTTTATATGAAGGCCCCATGGCAAATGGTTTAGTTGGTTTTTTCTCCAGTATAAGAACAAAAATAAAGTGTAAGAAATTCTGAAATCAGAAAATTATAATCTTTATTTGGTCATGAGCCATAACAGCCAAAAAAAAGTTAGCCACAATTTATTTTATTAAATAAAATTAAAGCAACCGTATAACGTTAAAATAAGTACATTCAAGTGTGCATAATAGAAAAAAAAAAAAAACCCTCAAGCAGCTGCTTGCCACAGAGGTCTGACAGGAAGCCTGTCAGTTTATATGCCACAGTAGAAGATCTGAGAGGATGGCAGGACCTCAGCAGAAAACAACACGAACATCCATGCCTTACCTGGGGCTCGAACCCAGAGTCCCTAAGATCAGCAGTCAAGCGCGCTAACTGCTCGGCCACTATATATTCTCATAAATGTGGGGCGGGGGTGGCTTAGTCGGTAGCGCGCCAGGCTCGTAATCTGTAGTTCCCAGGTTCGAGTCCCAGCTGGGTCAGCGTTGAGATTTATCTCCGAAAATTCCCCGCCCTGCCCACGGTCAGTAGGGGATACCGATTGTCTTGGAAAGGCCGCCGTCCGTCGGATGGGACGTTAAGCCGTGGCCCCGTGTGCGGGAGAGCCATACCCTATGCACGTTAAAGAACACGCTGGATGGCCTTGACGGGAGACTACCATCTGTCTCCCAACAGCTGTTCCAGTGGGTCCCCACCCTTAACCTTCTCTGAGCCTTCGGGGTCCATGTGACCTGGCCATTTAGCCCATGGTGTGCAAAAAAGTGCCGCTCAGAGGTGAAACAACCCAACTCATAAATGTACGATACAGTTCTCTAAAAAATAACATCATCTTTAGAAGATATTTTTCCTCTTATTCAACATCTTCTTCTTCCTTCCTCACTTAATCGGGGCGGGGGTGGCTCAGTCGGTAGCGCGCCAGGCTCGTAATCTGTAGTTCCCAGGTTCGAGTCCCAGCTGGGTCAGCGTTGAGATTTTTCTCCGCAAAATTCCCTGCCCTGCCCACGGTCAGTAGGGGACACCGATGGGCTTGGAAAGGCCGCCGTCCGTCGGATGGGACGTTAAGCCGTGGCCCCGTGTGCGGGAGAGCCATACCCTGTGCACGTTAAAGAACACGCTGGATGGCCTTGACGGGAGGCTACCATCTGTCTCCTAACAGCTGTTCCAGTGGGTCCCCTCCCCCCAACCTTCTCTGAGCCTTCGGGGTCCATGTGACCTGGCCATTTAGCCCATGGTGTGCAAAAAGTGCCGCTCTGAGGTAAAACAACCCAACCCAACCCTCACTTAATCCCGTGCTTCGTTGACATCATTTCCTGAATCGATTTCTCTTTCACCTCTTTGATGCTGCACTTCAAAGCTCTCTCGAATGCGGAAGAAACCATAAGAGAAAAAAAATGAATCATCCCGAAGTGTGAGACATCATTACTAACACAACAAGAAAGTTCTGAGTTTTTTTTTAAATCAAACCGTGAAGATTCTTGGATTCCTGACGAAAAATCTCCAAGGAGACCGAACCAAGTCATCTCTGAATCATCGCCATAGAAACCTACGTTGGTGCTTTTCAACCTCAGTCATACGGGACAATAAATTAATTTTTATCCGAGGGGATGTTATAAAGTCACTTCGACGATACTGAAAAATTCTCCACAGGGATGCTGTACTTGAGGATGACCGCCGAGGGAGGGCTCCAAAAGGAATAAATTAGTGTTATATCCGTGAAGTGTATGTCCATTGAAATCTTTTACAATTCATCGCTGCAGTTTTCGAAGATTCTGCAAAAGGTGAAACATGGTGACATATTTTTTCTTTTCTAAAAAAAACCCAAGAGAGAGGGTTTTTTTTTTCTTATTTTAGAACAACGATTTGCAGCAAGCAGAGGTCTGACAGGCTCTGTCAGACCTCTGCTTGCTACAGAGGTCTGACAGCAACCTGTCAGTTTACACGCCACAGCCTGACTTTGATAGTGAATATGTCTGATATGTATGCATATATTAAATACATCAATATTACTCAGATCTTTATTTTCAAACCTTAAACTATTAATTATTTTACTATTAAACTAATAAACTATTAAACATATAAATATTAAATTTTATAAATATGGCACTTCAATGAATAATGACAGTTTATATATTTGATATGCTTAATATTTAAATATTCTCTTGTTTATCTTTTATTCTTTAAACTTTTTGTATTGTTTTTAAATGAACCTGGTGTAGAAGGGCCTGGCCCTACATCACCATAGTTGTTAGGTGTATAAATAAATAAATAAATAAATAAATAAATAACAGAGAAGATATGTGAGGAGAGAGAAAGCTCAGCAGAAAGTGCAACACAAACATCCATGTTTCACCTGGATTCCCGGGGGCGGGGGTGGCTCAGTCGGTAGTGCGCCAGGCTCGTAATCTGTAGTTCCCAGGTTCGAGTCCCAGCTGGGTTAGCGTTGAGATTTATCTCCGCAAAATTCCCCGCCCTGCCCACGGTCAGTAGGGGACACCGATGGGCTTGGAATGGCCGCCGTCCGTCGGATGGGACGTTAAGCCGTGGCCCCGTGTGCGGGAGAGCCATACCCTGTGCACGTTGAAGAACACGCTGGATGGCCTTGACGGGAGGCTACCATCTGTCTCCCAACAGCTGTTCCAGTGGGTCCCCTCCCCCAACCTTCTCTGAGCCTTCGGGGTCCATGTGACCTGGCCATTTAGCCCATGGTGTGCAAAAAAGTGCCGCTCAGAGGTAAAACAACAACAACAACCTGGATTCCCATGCTTTACCTGGATCATGGGACCTGGGCTCGAACCCAGGTCCCTTTGATCAGTAGCCAAGCGCGCTAACCATTCGATACAAGATATGCATCATAACACTTTCAATGTAATTAATATTTTAATACATCAGTATACAAATTTCTAACTGTACGGAAACATCGTTGAAAGTTTCAAATATATACACCGAAGAGCCAAAACAATATGACCAGCGTGTCTTTATGTAAATCGGAGAAACTGCAGGTAAACGACGGCGCGTGTGAAGGTCATGAAACGGTATAAATAACACCTGATACTGAGCTCTGTTAATCAGTGTTACTCTTGTTCTTCAGATGGGAAAGGCAGAGGACATAAGTGAGTTTGAGAAAGGCCAAATTGTAATGGCCAGACGACTGGGTAAGAGCATTTCCGAGACGGCAAGGCTTGTGGGGTGCTCACGGTCAGCCGTGGTTAGTACCTTCAAAAAGTGGTTCGAGGAGGGAAAACCACGAACCACTGGCAAGGTATGGACTGACCACGGCTCATCGATGCTAGAGGTGAGCGAAGGCTATCCCGTATCGTACGAGCCAACAGAAGGTATACTGTGGTGCAACTCGTCCCTGGTTTGAATGCTGGTGAAGGGAGTAATGTGTCACAACACACATACATCGAACCTTGCTGAAAATGGGGTTACATAGCAGCAAGCCGCTCTGAGTGCCCATGCTACCCTCGGTTCACCGTCGAAAGCGCCTACACGCCCTGGGCATTCAAGCATCAAAACTGGACCTTGACTGATTGGAAGAAGGTCATCTGATTCGATGAATCTCGTTTCCTGTTGCACCATATGAACGGCTGGGTACGTGTGCATCGTTTACCAGGGGAAGTGTTGGCACCAGGACGGACCGTGGGACAGACACCACGAGAGGACAGACATCTCGGGTGCATGGCTATGAATGATCGTACAGCTACATAAAACACCTTAGCTCAACACTTAGGGTGTGTTGCACATCAACCAGTGTCCACACATATGGTTCAATGTCGTCTGCAACATCGAGGCATCTTTGCTAGGCGGCCATTGCTTCGGCTACCATTGACTCTATGAAACAGGAGTATGCCACTCAATGATGCCAAGAACATCGCGCATGGATGTGCGAATGGTATCGCATCATCTTTTCAGATTGTCACTTCGGTATGCAGCACCATGATGAGCGAATCCACATCTGACGGTACATCGGCGACAAACTCAGTAAGGCATGCATGATGCAGTGCAATACAGGTCCGACCCCTGGTGTTATGGTATGGGGGAGGGCCAATGGACTAAACACACACACGCGCCTCGTACGCATTACCGGTACTTTGAACAGCCAGCTTTACATCACTGAGGTGTTGGAGCCTGTGGTTGTACCTTATCTTCAGGGGCCATTTACCAACAGGACAATGCCCGAACACATGTGGCATGCATCGTCCAACAATTCCTGGATAGCCACCATGTGACACTTCTGTCTTGGCCTGCGCATTCACCGGATCTGTCCTCCATTGAACATGTCTGGTCCATGATCTCACGACGACTAGCACACCAGACACCAGCAGCTGCTACAACAGATGAACTTTGTCTACGTATAGAAATTGCATGGACTGCCATTCCTCAAACACACACCAGACGTCTCATCCTCTCAATGCCGGACCATGTAGCAGCGGTTATTGCCATTCATGGTGGGTACACAAGGTACTGATTTCTTTGTAATCCACAATTGAGTTGTATTTGTAATCATTTGATCCTTGTAACATAAGCTATGTATACACTAAATATGGCTTTGATATCTCTTGTCTTTTTCTGGTGTTGCACTTTTAATGGCCAGCAGTGTATGGCAATTAATATTAGATATCACGTTATGGTAATTAGGCAAGAGAATTTTGGGGTTCCTGAAGTGCGAGAACTAGAACAGTTGCTGAGCTTGCCACATCTAAGGTCACCACTGGTTCAGAAGAAATGTAGTATCATTTTGATGCAGGTTCGGATGAAAAAAAAACATAAAAAGGGGAGTACCACAAAAGGTGATTTTTCCGCTGAATTCCGTTACCTCAGTTGCGGATGCTCCTGCTCATCTCGCGCCAAAGATGAGCTTTTTTTCGAAGTCAGTCAGATCAGCCTTTCTACCCATGTCGCATTTCCCTCTGCTTTCCACCATGCCTTTACGGTTTTATAGGTTGGGTTGTTTTACCTCTGAGCGGCACTTTTTTTGCACACCATGGGCTAAATGGCCAGGTCACATGGACCCCGTAGGCTCAGAGAAGGTTGGGGGAGGGGACCCACTGGAACAGCTGTTGGGAGACAGATGATAGCCTCCCGTCAAGGCCATCCAGGGTGTTTTTTTAAAGAGTACAGGGTATGGCTATCCCGCACACGGGACCGCGGCTTAACGTCCCATCCGACGGACGGCAGCCTTTCCAAGCCCATCGGTGTCCCCTACTGACCGTGGGCAGGGCGGGGAATTTTTGCGGAGATAAATCTCAACGCTGACCCAGCTGGGACTCGAACCTTTGGAACAGCAGATTACGAGCCTGGCGCGCTACCGACTGAACCCCCCCCCCCCCCGTTTTATAGGACTTCGTAGTGACGTAGAATACTTACATCATCAGTAAGAAATCAGTAAAAAGACGAAGCTACTTGAACATTCAAATTTGTATCGAACGTTTCTTGTACATTGGTTTTATTCTAAATATCTGACATAAAAAAATCATTAATAATAATAATATGTTTACAATAATTTAGCTAAGCAGCATACGTATGCTTAATAATTTTAAGGCCTCAGGAAAACGGTAAAACATTCGATGCGATAGGCAGACAGTATGAAACAGGATCGCGTTAAAATTGGTCTGCAATGGCTTAAATACATCGGTTGTAGCTCAGGACAGACATGTCTGAAGGGCTAAATTGCACAGTCTGGTTGAACCTCCGTAGCCAATGACTGCTTTAGAATTTTGCATGTATTCTTTTTTTGCTCTATTCTGTTTACTAGAATTCTCAAAAAGAGAAAGCATGGTTTCCTTGCCGCCCCCCCCCCCCCCCGCAATTCTCTCTCTTTGATTTGCTTTGATGCATCAAGCATTTACGTTGCCCGTATTCAAGAAATACTTTTGCTGAGGAAATTAATTTCTCTCTGAGAGTATTTTTTTTTCACTTTCAGAAAAGAATATTTGCTGTCTTGACTGTTAATTGATATTTCTGTCATCAGTTGGTTGTGAAATATAATTCCTAAACCTGCTTCCATATCTGATTTTTAATGGATGATAATATTTTGTCATTAGGATCTCTTAAAAAATTTGTAATTTTTTTTTATTCCCATCTATCGCATCATTTTTCTCTTCATCCCAAGGAAAAATAATCGATGAATCCGTATTTCCCATCCTCATCTCCTCATCCTCCAGCCAATTGATTACCCAGATTCGAGTCCCAGATGGGTCAGTGTTGAGATTTATCTCCGCAAAATTCCCCGCCCTGCCCACGGTCAGTAGGGAACACCGATGGGCTTGGAATGGCTGCCGTCGGTCGGATGGGACGATATGCCGTGTCTCCGTGTGCTGGAGAGCCATACCCTGTGCACGTTAAAGAACACGCTGATGGCCATGACGGGAGATTACCATCTGTCTCCCAACACTGTTCCAATGTATCCCCTCCCCCAACGTTCTCAGTCCATGTGACCTAGCCATTTAGCCCATGGTGTACAAAAAAGTGCCGCTCAGAGGTAAAACAACCCAACCCAACCAACTGATTAATTCCTGTCTCATGCATTTCCTTCATCGCCATAATCTCTAAATGATTTCCGACTCAGATGATAAAAATAAATTGAAACCAAATGTTGTACATCGTTCCCTTAGTCGTGACGTCTTGTTAGTCAGATGCGATGCTTGTTTTTTCGTTGAGTTTCCCTCAAAATTAAAGAGTTCTTTTTTTTACTTTCATTTATCAAGAAGCAAAATCCGAAATGCACGTTATTTTTCGTCTGCGGGATAGAGTTATGAAATTGAAATCATACTTTCTCCTCCGATGTTTTTAAATCTCTAATCTCTGAGCCAGACGCTTCAATTAACTGAATCATGACTTCGATGAGTCTCTCGGGTCTTTTTTTTTTCTGCCATGCCGTCTCGGTTAGATGTTTCAATGATCCTCATTTCGGCATTTCAGTATATTTTTTAAAGTATGGTCTCTTATGTGAGAAAAATAAATATATTAATGGTACAGTCGCTCAAAAAAGTATCCGAACACTATGGTTGATTACAGAATTCAGAAAAAATATCTGGCAACGATTTTTTTAGAAATCAGTGATCTGGCAACCTTCGTGTCACGTGATTACAGAATTCAGGAAAAATATCTGGAGCGTGTACAGCAACTGTACACGCTCCAGTTGCCGTTCACAGCAACTTTAAGTTTAAAGCAGTTACCGAGCAGCTCCCAGTTACCGTTCACAAAAACAAAACCAGTTACCGTCACAACCTTCGTGTCACGTGACACGAAGGTTGCCAGATCACTAATCTCTAAAAAAAATCGCTGCCAGATATTTTTTCTGAATTCTGTAATCAACCACAGTGTTCGGATACTTTTTTGAGCGACTGTACGCACTGAGAGACGAAAATACACTGCTGTTCACGAAAATGAAAACGGCGGTGGTGTCACAGTCGGCAGCACACCAGACTCGTAATCTGCAGTGATTATGAGGTGAAGAAGGCAACAAATTAGGGTTCCCAGGTTCGAGTCCCAGCTGGGTCAGCGTTGAGATTTATCTCCGCAAAACTCCCTTCCCACGGTCAGTAGGGGGACACCGATGGGCTTGGAAAAGGCCGCCGTCCGTCGGATGGGACGTTAAGCCGTGGCTCCGTGTGAGGGAGAGCCATACCCTGTGCACGTTAAAGAACACAATGGATAACCTTGACGAGAGGCTACCATCTGTCTCTCAACAGCTGTTCCAGTGGGTCCCCTCCCACAACCTTCTCTGAGCCTTCGGGGTCCATGTGACCTGGCCATTTAGCCCATGGTGTGCAAAAAAGTGCCGCTCAGAGGTAAAACAACCCAACGAAAATGAGAACACCGAGGAGAAATCAAGTCCATGACTTTTATGGGGCAAGTTTAGTGCCTGCTCTGAAAACATGATTAAAGTCTGAAGATCATTGGTGCAGTCGTGTTAACTACAGGCAAATCAAAACATTTTGGAAGTGTGCGACTTACTCTTCCCACAGGTATTTAAAGGGGCAGTAGCCGTGAGGCCTAACTTTTGTTCCATCTAGGATAATTAAAAAAAGTGTTCAGCTTATCAGTTCTTGTGCATGTGTTGTTAAGATATGCCACACGGACCGGTGTTGTTGGGTTGGGTTGTTTTACCTCTGAGCGGCACTTTTTTTGCGCACAATGGGCTAAATGGCTAGTTACAAGGACCTCGAGGGTGCAGAGAAGGTTGGGGGGAGGGCACCAACTGGCCAGCTGTTGGGAGACAAATGGTAACCTCTCGTCCAGACCATACAGTATATTCTTTAACATGTTCAGGGTGTGGCTCTTCCGTACACGGGTCACGGTTTAACGTTCCACCCGAAGGATGGCAGCCTTTCCAAGCCCATAGGTGTCTCCTATTGACTGAGGGCAAGACGAGGAGTTTTACAGAGATAAATCTCAACACTGACCCAGCCGGAACTCAAACCTGGGACCTGCAGATTACGAGCCTGGCGCGCTACCGGCTGAGCATGTGTTGTTAAGATATGCCACGCAGACCAATGCCAGCCACATATATCCAGGTGAGCGAGTTCGACAGAGGGCGTATTGTTGGAATGAGAGAAGGCAATCTTTCGCATCCAGAAATTGCAGCTCGTGTGGATTGTAGTGTATTTGTTGCGCATTGAATATGCAGAGAATGGTTCAAAGATGGGCAACAAACGTGTGGGGAAGGTTCTGGATCTCGTCCAGAGAAAACCCCACCGGACGATCGTCATCTTTGGGGGCTGGCTGTAACAGATCGTTCTGCTCTGTCAATGGCCTTGGCTCAACATTGGAGGTGGGGCGGGGGTGGCTCAGTCGGTAGCGCGCCAGGCTTGTATTCTGTAGTCCCCAGGTTCGAGTCCCAGCTTGGACAGCGTTGAGATTTATCTCCGCAAAATTCCCCGCCCTGCCCACGGTCAGTAGGGGACACCGATGGGTTTGGAAAGGCCGCCGTCCGTCGGATGGTACGTTATGCCGTGGCCCCGTGTGCTGGAGAGCCATACCCTGTGCACGTTAAAGAACACGCTGGATGGCCTTGACGGGAGGCTACCATCTGTCTCCCAACAGCTGTTCCAGTGGGTGCCCTCCCCCAACCTTCTCTGAGCCTTCGGGGTCCATGTGACCTGGCCATTTAGCCCATGGTGTGCAAAAAAGTGCCGCTCAGAGGTAAAACCAACCCAAACAACCCAATATTGGAGGCAACACATATTCCAATGTCGGCAGTCCGATCGTTTATTCGATCGTTTATTGCAATTTGGACTGCATGCCCGCTGGCCGTTGCTAAGACTGACTCTGACAACACAATGCACCTAAACTACAGTGGTGAATTGAGATGTGGTGGTGGCGTGACGTCTTTATAATACAACATCGTCTTTGCTGATGAATCCTGCTTCTGTCTGTTCGAATCCGACTGCAGATTCCTCGCCCATGGATGCGTTGGAGGCTAAAGACTTAGACTAAAATGCCCAGGTCACAAGGACCCTGAAGGCTCAGACAATGGGGCGGGAGTGGCTCAGTCGGTAGCGCGCCAGGCTCGTAATCTGTAGTTTCCAGGTTCGAGTCCCAGCTGGGTCAGCGTTGAGATTTATCTCCGCAAAATTCCCCGCCCTGCCCACGGTCATTAGGAGACACCGATAGGCTTGGAAAGGCCTCCGTTCGTCGGATGGGACGTTAAGCCGTGGCCCCGTGTACGTGAGAGCCATACCCTGTGCACGTTAAAGAACACGCTGGATGGCCTTGACGGGAGGCTACCATCTGTCTCTCAACAGCTGTTCCAGTGGGTCCTCTCCCCCAACCTTCTCTGAGCCTTCGGGGTCCGTGTGACCTGGCCATTTAGCCCATGGTGTGCAAAAAAGTGCCGCTCAGAGGTAAACAACCCAACCCAACCTTTACAAGCCCATCGGTGTCCTACACCGACAAAGAGCTGTGTTGGGGGTTTTGTGGAGATAAATCTAAACGCTCATCCAACTGCAACTCGAACCTGGGAACTGCAGACTACGAGCCTGACGCGCTACTGACTGAGCCCCCCACCCCCACCCCATCGCACTATTGGGACATACATACCACCATAAGTATTAATATCAATGCTCTTAAATTTTATTTCTCCAATATTCACAATTTTTGCGTACTTTATCCTGATGAAGAGTTGCTTGTCGTCTCTCTGCCATCATCTAATGCTAAGTGAAGAGCAATTTCCCGTCATGTTATTCGCAAGATTTATGAGCTGGTAATGATCTTCCATATCCCGCCCACTGTTGCTCCACTTTACAGACAGCTGCTCACTTTGGGGACTTCTGAGACATAAAAAAGGACTACTTCCGTACTCTCTTTTTTTCGCCGAGTGTTTTTCTTTCCCTTCGTAATACATATTTATTGATCAGAGATGTTCTTAGTTTCGTGTCGCTTACTTTTCTGTATATGCAAGTCAATGCAGAGGAGGAACGTGACATGGAAACACAAAAAAAAAGCTCTTGCAGATTCCCAACAATAATTTCTGGTGCCTTTTAAATTATTGACTTTCTGACAGGAAAAACATGCTGTTGCCTAGCTACTAATATTATTTCTATGTTAATGCTAAATATTTTTTTTTGCAAGAAGCTTTTAAAATATCCGCATTAGTGACGTAAAAGCTAGTTTGGGTTATTTTGTATCTGAGAGAAATTTTTTGGCACACATTGAGATAAATGGCTGCATCGCAATGATGCTGATGCCTCATAGTTCTGTAGGGGAACAACGGAACAGATGTTACGAGACAGATGGAAGCCTTCAGTGAAGCGTGGGGTTGGGGTGGTTCAATTGGTAGCACACCAAACTCGTAATCTTCAGTTCCTTCCTGGGGCGGGGGTGGCTCAGTCGGTAGCGCGCCAGGCTCGTAATCTGTAGTTCCCAGGTTCGAGTCCCAGCTGGGTCAGCGTTGAGATTTATTTACCTCCGCAAAATTCCCCGCCTTGCCCATGGTCAGTAGGGGACACCGATGGGCTTAGAAAGACCGCCGTCAGTCGGATGGGACGTTAAGCCGTGGCCCCGTGAGCGGGAGAGCCATACCCTTTGCACGTTAAAGAACACGCTGGATGGCCTTGACGGGAGGCTACCATCTGTCTCCCAACAGCTGTTCCAGTGGGTCCCCTCCCCCAACCTTCTCTGAGCCTTCGGGGTCCATGTGACCTGGCCATTTAGCCCATGGTGTGCAAAAAAGTGCCGCTCAGAGGTAAAACAACCCAATTCAGTTCCTTCCCTGATTCAGGTCCTAACTATGCCAGCTTTGAGATTAATCTCCCGCTAATCCCTGCCGTAAATGAAAAAGGGGGGTGCGGATGATCTTGGAAGCCCTCCGTCTGTTGGATGGATTCTTAAGCAGTGGCTCCGTGTTTAAGAGAGCCATAATATAAACATTAAGAACATGCTGGATGGCCTTGATGGGAGGAACCAAATTGCCTCATAACTGCTGCCCATTGGGTCCCTTTATCTGGTCCTTGTGACCTGAGAAAAATGACAAGTTCCGTTGTCTTTGGAAACAAGCATTTCACATTTTCCCCGAACGATATGTTATTTTTCTAGTTTCAAGTACGTGTTATCTTTCTGCTGAGATTTCTCTTTCCTTTCAAAGTGTATTTCTAAAATGTATTATACTCACAGCTTCCTGGCTGGCATAGGGTTGGGTTGTTTTACCTCTGAGCGGCACATTTTTTGCACACCATCGGCTAAATGGCCAGGTCACAAGGACCCCGAAGGCTCAAATAAGGTTGGGGGAGGAGACCCACTGGAACAGTTGTTGGGAGACAGATTACCATCTGTCTCAAACAACTGTTCCTGCCTCCCGTCAAGGCCATCCAGCGTGTTCTTTAACGTGCACAGGGTATGGCTCTCCCGCACAAGGAGCCACGGTTTAACGTCCCATCCGACGGACGGCGGCCTTTCCAAACCCATCGGTGTCCCCTACTGACCGTGGGCAGGGCGGGGAATTTTGCGGAGATAAATCTCAACGCTGACCCAGCAGGGACTCGAACCTGGGAACTGCAGATTACGAGCCTGGCGCGATACCGACTGAGCCACCCCCGCCCCCTTGGCTGGCATATGGGGCTGCCTTGATTCAAATCTATTTTATTGCAATTTAGGTTGGGTTGGGTTGTTTTACCTCTGAGAGGCACTTTTTTGCACACCATGGGCTAAATGACCAGGTCACAAGGACCCCGAAGGCTCACATAAGGTTGGGGGAGGGGACCCACTGGAACAGCTGTTGGGAGACAGATGGTAGCCTCCCGTCAAGACCATCCAGCGTGTTCTTTAACGTGCACAGGGTATGGCTCTCCCTCACACGGGGCCACGACTTAACGTCCCATCCGATGGACGGCGGCCTTTCCAAGCCCATCGGTGTCCCCTACTGACCGTGTACAAGGCGGGGAATTTTGCGGAGATAAATGCTGACCCAGCTGGGACTTGAACCTGGGAACTACAGATTACGAGTTGCAATTTAGGTAAAAGTATGTCCACCCCTGTAAGCTGAAGGCAGCAAAGAAAAAAATAACCATAAATAGGATTTTTTAGATGATTTATGAATGTAATACACTGGATTTGAGCTTAATCAAAATTCATTGAAATCATAATATCTAATATATGTGTAAACGATGGTGGCTGACTGACAGACAGGAAGGGTTGGGTTGTTTTCCTCTGTGTGCCACCTTTTTGCACATCATGGGCTAAATGGCCAGGTCACAAGGACCCCGAAGGCTCAGAGAAGGTTATGGGAGGGGACCCACTGGAACAGCTGTTGGGAGACAGATGGTAGCCTCCCGTCAAGACCATCCAGCGTGTTCTTTAACGTGCACAGGGTATGGCTCTCCGGCACACGGGGCCAAGGCTTAACGTGTCATCCGACGGACGGCTGCCTTTCCAAGCCCATCGGTGTCCCCTACTGACCGTGGGCAGGGCGGAGAATTTTGCGGAGATAAATCTCAACGCTGACCCAGCTGGGACTCGAACCTGGGAACTACAGATTACGAACCTGGCGCGCTAACGACTGTGCCACCCCCGCCCCTAAGACAGGAAGGAGTTAATGCTAATTCTAACTGTGATGCAGCAAATCCAGAGCTATGAAGATTTGCATCTAGGGGTAATCCGTTTTCGTAGATCTCGTAAAGAAACTGAAATTCAAGGTCAAACGGAGGTCATGTAGAGGTCAAACCTTGATCTACGACTGCTAGAAACGTGAAAATTGGTGTCGGAAATGTTGTGAAATTTTGGATCCGGAGGTCCTTCGAGGTCAAATGTCAGAGTTAGATCTACTGGTGCTGTAGAGCTAAAAATGGTTCCTGTGGATATTTTTGGTCGTAGATCTCAGAAATGTTGTGAAATTTTGGATGCAATAGGTCTTTCGTGGTTAAAGGTGAAATAATAGATCTACCATTGCTAGAGGGCTAAAAATAGCGAATATGGCTGTTTCAGGCAATAGAACTCAGAAATAAGAGGAATATTCCGATCCAGTGTCGCATTCAAGGTCAATTAGGGGTCGGAGTGATGGTCTAGAGGTGAAGAAGGCAATGACTGAGTTCTAGTATTATTAATTTCTTGATGCAATTTTTTAAATATGTTTAAAAATACATTTCAAAATATCGACTTTTAATCGAAACTTAAATGTTATTGCATTGCTCTGTTTCGTAGAGCGGATTTCTAGAGAGGCTTGGTGATTCGGATGAAGTCTAGATGGTCTAAAGCTTTAAAAAACACTAATTCTCGCTGAATCCACGTAAACTTCCACAATATAGAGCTGTGGACGTCCATTAATTTTTGTGGCAAAATCTGACTGTATTAGTAATATGGACGTCGGCTGGAATATTTTTAGCGGGAGGAGGCAAATTATAAATCTACATTTCAAGGTTAAAATATTTAAGTTGAGAAGTTTATTAACGAGCGTAATTTGCTAATCCAGCAATTACGTATATGTCATACCATTATACAGGGGTGGCTCAGTCGCTAGCGCGCCAGGCTCGTAACCTGTAGTTCCCAGGTTCGAGTCCCAACTGGTCAGCGTTGAGATTTATCTCCTCAAAACTCCCCGCCCTGCCCACGGTCAGTAGGGAACACCGATGGGTTTGGAAATCCCGCCGTCCGTCGGATGGAATGTTAAGCAGTGGCCCTGTGTGCGGGAGAGCCATACCCTGTGCACGTTAAAGAACACGCTGGATGGTTTCGACGGGAGGCTACCACCTATCTCCCAACAGCTGTTCCAGTGGGTCCCCTCCCCCAACCTTCTCTGAGCCATCGGGGTCCTTGTGACCTGGCTATTTATCCCATGGTGTGCAAAAAAGTGCCGCTCAGAGGTAAAACAACCCAACATAAATGAATTTTTCGATCAGTTTTTCAGGGGGGTATAAGAGAAACAGGTGCTCGACAGTTCCCACCCCTCTGCATAAGCCAATGGTAAGCAATGACACATTTCTTAAAACCCATCATTAACAGTACGATATTAAATAAGTTAAAACTGATGTCGCTCCAAACATTGGTATAGCAATTGCCGTACAGACAGATATCAGGATAACGGTGACTTCACAGATATTTCGGATCGGGTTGGGTTGTTTTACCTCTGAGCGGCACTTTTTTGCACACCATGGGCTAAATGGCCAGGTCACATGGACCCCGAAGGCTCAGAGAAGGCTGGGGGAGGGGACCCACTGGAACAGCTGTTGGGAGACAGATGGTAGCCTCCCGTCAAGGTCATCCAGCGTGTTCTTTAACGTGCACAGGGTATGGCTCTCCCACACACGGGGCCACGGCTTAACGTCCCATCCGACGGACGGCGGCCTTTCCAAGCCCATCGGTGTCCCCTACTGACGGTGGGCAGGGCGGGGAATTTTGCAGAGATAAATCTCAACGCTGACCCAACTGGGACTCGAACCTGCGAACTACAGATTACGAGCCTGGCGCGCTACCGACTGAGGCACCCCCGCCCAGCAATGAGAGCGAAGGTTAGGATTAACGGATGAGGCTTGGATGTTTCTTTTCCTGCTAGAAACGCGCCTTTCTTATAATTCTTCTCTATATTTTGCTATATTGATGTGCTCTTCTTTAGAACTTCCGTGAGAAAAATTCAATAAAGAGTAATATGTTTTTAGAATTTTATCTAACTAAATCCCAAAGAGTGCTGATTGGCTTAGTGGGTAGAGTGACGGAATTCATAATCTGATTATTCTCAGGTTCGAATTCTAGCTGTATTGACGTTCATAACTTTCTCCGCTGCCTTCGTGATTAAAGGGACATTTAAGTATTTGGAAAGTCCTTCGGATAGGGGGGCGGGGGTGGCTCAGTCGGTAGCGCGCCAGGCTCGTAATCTGTAGTTCCCAGGTTCGAGTCCCAGCTGGGTCAGCGTTGAGATTTATCTCCGCAAAATTCCCCGCCCTGCCCACGGTCATTAGGGGACACCGATGGGCTTGGAAAAGGCCGCCGTCCGTCGGATGGGACGTTAAGTCGTGGCCCCGTGTGCGGGAGAGCTATACCCTGTGCACGTTAAAGAACACCCTGGATGGCCTTGACGGGAGGCTACCATCTGTCTCCCAACAGCTGTTCCAGTGGGTCCCCTCCCCCAACCTTCTCTGAGCCTTCGGGATCCGTGTGACCTGGCCATTTAGACCATGGTGTGCAAAAAAAGTGCAGCTCAGAGGTAAAACAACCCAACCCTTCGAATAGGACGTTAAGGCGTGGTCCTTTGTGCAAGAGAGCAATATGCTTAGACGTTAAAAAATACGCTGAATAAATGTTACGAGGAACTTGACAGTTTCCCTCTGCCTCTTAATAACTTTCTCTGGGGTTTAACTGCGATTGACATCATCATCATCATCATCCTCAAGCAGCCATGGGCTACGGAGGTCCAACCAGACAGTGCAATTTAGTTCTCCAAGCAAGTCTATCCTGAGCTACATCTACTGCATCTGGCCACTGCACACCAATTCTAACAAGGTCCTGTTTGACATTGTCTGCCCACCGCATCCTAGGTCTCCCCTTCTTTCTGAGGCCTTTAGGCACACTCTTCATAACCCTATTCGCCAATCTATAATTATTCATACGGGCAACATGGCCAAACCAACGGAGTCTCTCTCTGCACAATATGCTGCTTAAAGGAGGTTGCAAACTCCTTTGCCTAACCTCATCATTAGTTACAAAGTTGAACCACCTAATGCCCAAGATACTGCGTAAGCATCTGGAATCAAAAGCATCTAGTTTCCTGTTATCTTGTTTACAAAGTGTCCAGGTTTCACTACCATAACTAACCCTAGAAAGAACCAAACTATTATACAGTCTAATTTTAGTCTTTAGGTGTATACGCCTATTTCTCCACACTCTCCTTAGATTCTTAAAAGTCCCGGCAGCAATCCCTATTCGTCTGTTAATCTCATGCCGCACATCACCATTATCTGTTACATAGCTCCCAAGATAATTAAACTGTGACACCTGCTCAAGACTGCAACCATTCAAATTAACCGAATCACAGCCTGCCTTACCAATTTTCATCACTTTAGTTTTCTCTCTGTTTATAACCAAACCTACTCTACTACCAGTCTCATCAACAGCTCGAATGAAAGAGTTCATCTCATCAACATCATTTGCCAAAAGGGCTAAATCATCAGCATAATCTAAATCAGAAATTTTCGTATCTCCAGCCCATTTAAGGCCAAAATCTTTCCCTTGAAGTGAATTTCGCATAACATAATCAATAACCAAGCTAAAGAGAAAGGGAGACAAAATGCACCCTTGTCGAACACCAGAAGTAATGCTAAACCAATTGCTACAAGCCTTACCAACTCTCACACACGACTCAGTGTTATTATAGAGAGCTTTCATAATGTTACCTAACTTGTCTGGTATACCATATGATCTCACAATCAACCACAAATTATGACGATCAACAGAGTCAAAAGCCTTTTTGAAATCAACAAAGCTAGCAACCAAAGGTTTCTGAAACTCTAAACATTTCTCAAGAATCTGCCTAAGTGAAAATATCTGATCCACACATCCCCTACCACTTCTGAATCCACATTGCTCATCACGCAATTGCCTCTCAACCAGATTCTTAATTCTATTAAGCAGAATCATGGAGAGAACTTTACCTGGAACAGAGAGTAGGCTGATACCCCTATAGTTATCACAAGAACTGCGATCACCTTTTTTGAAAATAGGGATAACAATAGCTCTGGTAAAATCCTTAGGAACCATGCCTTTATCATAAAAGATATTCAGAATTTCAGTCATCTAAGTGGTAACCGAAACATTCCCAGCTCTAAGCATTTCCGTAGTAATTTCATCTACCCCTGGGGATTTATGAAGTTTAAGTTTAGAAACAGCCAAAATAACTTCAGATTGTGTTATAGGGCCAACATTAAAGCCACCAATGCATCTATCGTCATTGCAAACAATGGGAATAGAACTAACCGCATTGTTTAGAACATCACTGAAATGCTCAGCCCATCTAGCCATGACAGAATCCTCCCCTTCTATAACCTTACCTTGTTTATCCTTCAATCCTTGTATGCCTGTCCGTTTTCTACCACACAAAACATTAACTATCTGGTACAGCTCTCTGCTGTTGTGCTGTCTAACTGCTTCCTCGGCTTTCTCAGCCAAACCATCAAGCCAAAGATTCTTATCAGCAGCTAACTGATCTTTTACACGTTTATTAAGTTCTCTGTAATGCTTTCTATTAGGACTAGTAGGGTATTGATTAAAGACATTCCTGCAGTTCTTTCTTTCCGAAATAAGCTCAAGTGCCTTATCACTCAGATAATTCTGTCTCTTCTGCTCCTTTTTTCCTAAAAGAGTACTGTTAGTGTCCAAAAAAGCCTGTTTAAAATGATCCCATTCTTCCTCAACTTCAGTAGTAAGCATACCATGACTGTCATAATGACTAAGTAACCTATCATGGTAAGCTTTGGCTATAACTGGGTCTTTCAGAGCTTCAGTATTAAAAGCAAATTTTTTAACCCTAGCACAACACTTTTTAAGTTTAATTTGCAACACACTTTTAACAAGGTAATGGTCAGATCCAATTTCAGCTCCCCTATATGTCCTGGTATTCCTAACAGAACTAGCCCATTTGCTGTTAATTAATATGTAATCAATCATATTCTTATGCAGCCCATCAGGTGAAACCCATGTGTACTTATGTATGTCGCGGTGTTTGTAATATGTGTTAGTTATTCTGAATCCATTGAGTTTACTTACCTGTAGGAGACGTTGCCCATTGCCATTGCAGCTACCAATACCAAAAGGGCCTATTACTCCTCCCCAAAGGTCAGAGTCAGTACCAACTTTGGCATTGAAGTCACCAAGAACAAGGGAAATATCTCCTTTCTTGACAGAATTCAAAATATCCTGAAGTTGTTCATAAAACCTATCCTTCTCGTCCTCATCGGCATCCTCAGTGGGGGTATAACAGCAGATAACATTCAAGTCTTTAACGCTTGTCTGAAATTTTGCTGTAAGAAATCTTTCATTAATGCACTCATATTCTAGAAGAGCATCGCTAGCGTGTCTGCTGAGAAGCAGACCCACGCCTTGGTGATGCTTTTTGTCGTCCCTCCCTGAAAAGAGAAATTTAAGATTATTTTTAAGAATCTGACCTTTATCTGTCCATCTGGTCTCTTGCAAGCCGAGAATATCTAAATTATAATGGTGGAATTCTTGTGTGAGGACATCAAGAGAAAAAGCTCTGTGCAGAGTCCTCACATTCCAACTACCTATGGAGAGAAAATGGTTAGTGGGATGTTTAAAGAAACTATGTTTATTGAGAGAGGGAATGCCGACAATATCAAACAGCCCCCTAATCGCAGACATGGGGCAAAGACCCGTTCCCCCACTACTAAAGGCTGAAGCCATCTACACTGGAAGACTTCCTCCAATGTAGAATTTGACGATGCCAATAGAAGCAAAGAGTTCAGGTGCCTGCGATGACTTCTGCTCAGGATTATCCACCAGCTGATAAACATATCCTGTGAATCTATTCACTTGGGGCTGTCAACCCACAAACAAACAGAAAACACAGCGGAAGATTTTCCCTCCACAGAAGCCCACCAGTGCAGCAGAATCAGGATCCATAATCAAGCTCAGAGCCATATATCTGTCCAGTCCAGTAGGTTTATATGGTCAGCACCAGGACCCTGTGTGGTTGACCACTCCTCAGCAGGGTAGAAAAAAAAGAAAAGTAGCCATAGTTGTCCAGATCAGTAGGCCACACTAATCTGGCAGCCCTCCCCTTCCGTTCACTTCCACAAGAGAGTATCTCTTTTGAAAGTTACTAACGGTCCGCACCACGAGAAGGCGGGGTCGGACATTAGGTGCTAGGCCTGGCCGGTTCTATGCATCATCACAGGGGATTGGTGCATAGCTCTCCTTCCAGTGACTACCTAGCTACCATTTACACTCACAATTAAAATCGCAAATATTAGTGTTTCTGGAAGATCGCCGACAATATTTCAAGAATAACACTGACAACTCAATCTCATTCCGTACTTTAGCCAATTAAAAAATCATCTCAGAACTAAAGCTAAAGAGATAAAAACAAAAAAAATACCAAATTTAAAAGCATCAAAATCAGGGCTTTCCTTCCTGTGCGCTAAAAGTGACGTTTTTTTTTTAATCGGAGAACCAGGTTTAAAATAAAAACCAAGAAACTGTCAACTTAACTATCTTCAAGATCTAGGATGTGAACACATTTCCGGAGGAGACACGCCTGAAGTGATGTCACTTCCTCTGAAGAAGAGACGCGTTTGTCATCTGCAATTCTTCATCGCCTGCTCCGAACATCAAGAACACGTGCTAAGAATAGATCCGCCACCACATACGAAAAACGCCTCAAGAAAAGACTTGTTGACAATGGCAACGTGATAAAGAACGGTCACCCTTTTTTTTCTCTTATTTATCTCCTCCTTTTCCTACAGAAAAAAAGAAAATTGCTCGCAAGTAGCTTGCTACTCGTTTCCTTTAATGATCGAGTCTGGTGGTCGAGTGACTCTGTCGCACAAAACTTGGATTATCTTGTGGTACTTTGTGCATGGCAGCTTGAAAGAGGACTTACATCTGAGAGTCTGCAAATCCTCTTGCGAACATCCTAGATCTCGAGGAGCATTTCTAAGAAGTGATATAAATGCAAAGAAGGTTTTGTTCAATGAAGGTTATTTGTTTTCTTACTATACTTTTAAGTTGTCTGATTTATATAATAACTTTATTTCCATATTCATTTACAGAAACATTAAAACTTTAAATGTACTATCAAGTTTGAATGGAAACTGCAAAAGAAATAATATTAAATAAAATAACAACGAATAAAAAAATAAAAACAAAATGAAACCTGAAAGAAAAATACAACTGACAAGTACTTCTGTGTAATCTAAGAGTTATGATACAACTCTTACAGATTAGAAAAACAAAATTTTATTGTAAACGAAAATCTCAGGCAATGGGAAAAAAACTATGAAATTACATTAAACGCATCTTTAATATCATCAATATTTACCAAATATTTTTTTTTTCTTAAAATTGCATTTATTTTTTTTTATTTTTTTATACTATTAGGTAAAGAATTATATATTTTTGGTGCAATAAAATTAAAATGCCTATGTGTGATTTCTTTCTTTGATTTCACAACATGAAATCTGTTTGCTGAATATCTGGTTTCATATGGGATAAGCCATTATTCAATCCAATTGTTGTTTTTATGTAGAAATAAAAGACATCTATATAAATATAACTTTCTCAAGTGTAATATATCATTACTTATGTAATGATAATTTACATTATTAATATTGCAAATTATCATTACTTATGTAATGATAATTTACATTACTAATATTGCAAATTGAAACTAGTTTTACAATTTTGTTTTGTAAATTCACTAGAGGTAGTAGGTTTGATATATATATGCTCCCCCCACAACTAGTGATTCCATAATTGAATGAACCCAAGCGAAAGAAACCAAAATTAACAACTTATTATGAGAACATGATTTAAGATAATATAACTTGTACAAAACAAATTTTAATTTTTTACACACTGTATCTATATGTTTCTTCCATTTTAGATTTTGTTCAACATAAATGCCTAGATATTTAACACATTCGATCTGTTCAATAGTTTTACATACACATCCATTTATCAAATTACAACCAGAATTGTGATATTTTATTATAATCTCTTTGCCCTATATTCAATAAGACGAGATAGATAAAATTAGTTTTATCCACATTTATTTCCAGTTTTTATTGCTACTAAACTAGTTTCTTATGCTTTTTAAGTCATATTGTTAATCTTAAATAATAAATCATTATTAATTTCAATCGAGTACACTATTGCTGCGTCATTCGGATAAGCTGTGATTTTGCAGAATAAATTTAAATTGCAAAAATCATTAATGTATATTAAAAACAATGCTGGCCCAAGAATAGAACCTTGTGGTACTCCCCCATTCAAAACAAGCATATTACTTTCCAATTTATTTATAGCCACATATTGTTTCCTCTTTTGCAAATACGTTTTTAAACCAACTGAATGCAAATCCCCTTATTCCTATTATATTTAATTACTGCATTAAAATTTCATGATTTATTGTGTCGGAAACTTTTTTTTTATATCAATAAATAAGGCTGAAGTTTTTCTGTTTTCATTTACACTGTTATAGATGTTGCCGGTAAGTTATAACATAGCATGTTCTGTACGCAATTTATCTCTAAATCCAAACTGTTTATTTGATAAGAAATGATATTTCGATAGAAATTTATTTAATCTGTTTCATTAGTTTTTCAATTATTTTTGAAAAGATAGGAAGTATGAAAATTGGTATATAATTATTAAAATCCGTAATTTACCGTTTTGTTTTTGAAAATAGGCTTTACTTTAGCAATTTTTAAAGCATCTACGAACATTCCAGTAGAAAAAGATAAATTTATCATTTTTACAAAAATATGAGGTTTATATTTAAAAATATTTTTAACGTATGGGCATTTATTTCATCATAACCACAAGATTTATTATTATTCAATTGTGATATTATATTTTTAATTCCGTTTGATCTGCTTTAAACAGAACCATTGAGTTGTCAATATGGTTTAGATATTTGTTAATTTCAGTACTAAAATTATTTGTAGTATATTGACACTCCTGGTTGACTTCTTTGAAACGTGTATTAAATTTAATCACTAAATCTTCCTGGCATCTTTTGAAGGATATATCTCAGGATTTTTTTCGATCTCTAAAATGTTATTTATTGTTGTCCATTGCTTTTTTTACGTTATTATTACAATCATAGAACTCTTTTGAGTAAAGACTTTTTTTTTATATACCTTGTTTTAAATTGATTTCTTATTGATTTATATTGACTTTCAAGGGATTTATCAAACGAGTGTTTTTTTACATTTGTTGTATAATTTTTGCTTTTGTGTGGCTAAAATTATAATATCGTTGGTTATACATTCGTTTTTGCTCCTTTGAGTATGACCTAAAACTATATTGTTTTTGAAAACGCAAGTACTTACTGCCTTAGCCTCATTTATCATATTATAAAGGGGCGGGGGTGGCTCAGTCGGTAGCGCGCCAGGCTCGTAATCTGTAGTTCCCAGGTTCGAGTCCCAGCTGGGTCAGCGTTGAGATTTATCTCCGCAAAAATTCCCCGCCCTGCCCACGGTCAGTAGGGGACACCGATGGGCTTGGAAAGTCCGCCGTCCGTCGGATGGGACGTTAAGCCGTGGCCCGTGTGCGGGAGAGCTATACCCTGTGCACGTTAAAGAACACCCTGGATGGCCTTGACGGGAGGCTACCATCTGTCTCCCAACAGCTGTTCCAGTGGGTCCCCTCCCCCAACCTTCTCTGAGCCTTCGGGGTCCTTGTGACCTGCCATTTAGCCCATTGTGTGCAAAAAGTGCCGCTCAGAGGTAAAACAACCCAACCCATTTATATAAATTTCTCATATAATATATTTACATCATCAGTTTTATAGTTTTCACTATTCCATTTATAATCTTTAATATGTTTCTGAAATAAATTATAATTTATAAAGCTTTTTAGTAAAGGTTTCGGGTTAAAAATAATTTTTTGCCACTTACACTTAGAAGTATTGGAAAATGATCTGTAATATCATTTAGAAAGACAGCTGTATTGTAAGTATAATCATTATTCTTATCTCGTATTAAAACATGATCTATACAAGTATGAGTGGAAACAGTTAATCTCGTAGTGATATTCACAAATCACTTTAAATCATTTAAAGACATTATATCAAGATAATCCGACACCTCAGAACTGTTGCTTAATATATTAAGATTTATATCCTCAATTATTATTAGCTTATTATTTTCAATATTTTTCAAAGTTCTACTAAGTTCAGTTATATATTCTCTGATGGAGTATTCACGAGAACGATAAACAGCACATAAATATAACCCCGTTTTACAGTCAAATAGATTAATATTCTCTGCAGTTTTCAAGTTTATATTACAATTATTAAAACTAAGCTTCGTAACATTTGCATAAACTACAATTACTCCCGACCCTTACTTATTACCTTAACCCATAAAAATTTATAGTTATATTCTAATTTAAATTGCTCTGCCATGTAGAGCAATTTTTTATTTCGTTGTGTCAAATGTTCATTTAGATAAATTGGTGTACCATCAAAATTTCTATTTATGTTGCTAGCCTTAATCCATTTCTTCTTTGCCTCTGAAATCCACTTATCTCTTATAGACCTGTTCTTCAATTGCAATACGATAGGTTTTCCCATGGCCAAGTGGTCAGCACGCTTGTGCTACTGATCTAAGGGTCCTGGGTTCGAGCCCCAGGTAAGGCATGGTTTTGTGTGTTGTTTTTCTGCTGAGGTCCTGCCATCCTCACAGACCTTCTACTATGGCATACAAACTGACAGGCTCCTGTCAGACCTCTGTGGCAAACCGCTGCTTGAGGGAGTATTTATTAATTTTATCTTATTTTCATCATAGGAACTCTGTGTATTACTACGACGTCTCCGATATCCACCTTAACTTGCATTATCCATGCAATATTCATTACTACAGAACCGATGTTTTCATCTGAGGTTTCTGGCAAACCCGCTATTTCTATATTGGAGTTTCTGCTGTACTACTGAAATCGTCGATGTCCTGCATTAAATCTGCCAAGTCTTTTTGGAACTGTCTATTTTCGTTACGTAGTTCAAGATTGTCTTTTTTTGACAGTCACAATTTCAGATTTTAACTGAGCTATTTCTTCCATAAAGTCTTTTATAAATCGGAATTAAATTGAATAGCTTTTGCAACTTCTTTAATTTCATTTGTGTTGCTTTTAATGTCTTCTCTTAGTTTAACGCATAAAACCTGCAAGTTATGGATTTTAATAAAGAATCATCGGGCAGATTTTTGAGATTACACTCAGATATGTCCTCCTGATTCCCCGAATCCCTCTCCTTTTCCAACGCAGAAAACCTATTTGAAACGGAGATTTCTGCATGCGAATCCCCGTAACAAGCGGCAACTTCGTCCACGCGAGCCACAAGACTGCTGCATTGACTTTAGTCTGCCGCTTTGAGCGGAGAATTTTCCCAAGTGCTGTGTCCATGGTGGTGTGTCCATGGCGGCTCGTGCAGCATCGAGCTCTTTTGTTGTAGAAGATTTCTGTTTCGTACAATTACAGGCTAACCACCTACTTTTCCGCTCGTTAGATAATCTCCGGAAGTTCGACTCAGCAAATCCTGCACATGAGAAGAAGTAGCATTTCTTGCACCCATTTGAACATTGGATAGATTCAATTTTTCCTAAGACGATTTTCGAACACGACATGCACAACACTCGAGTGAACTTGATTCCTCTTCTGATTTTGCTTGGCTCCCTCGACCCCTGATATTCTGTCGTAGGGAGCGAAACTAACTTTGTTTTTTCAATTTGGCAATATCTCTTTAAGTATGGGTAGGGGTGGCTCAGTCGGTAGCGCGCCAAATTCGTATTCTGAAATTCCCAGGTTTGAGTCTCAGCTGGGCGAGAGTTAAGATTGATCTCTGCAAAATTTCTCTCCCTTCCCCCGGTCAGCAGGGGACACCGATGGGCTTGGAAAGGTCGCCGTCCGTCGGATGGGACTTTAAGCCGTTGGCTATGTGTGCGGGAGAGCCATACCATGTGCATGTTAAAGAAGACGCTGGATAGCCTTAATGGAAAGCTACCATCTGTCTCATAACAGCTGTCCAGTGGGTTCCCAACCGTCTCTAAGTCCTCGGGATCCTTGTGTCCTGGGCATTTAGCCCATTGTGTGCAAAAAAGTGCTGCTCAGAGGTAAAACAACCAACAGCCTCTTTAAGTAAACCATCGAGGTTGCAATTTCTGCTTTTTTTTTTGATTCCTTCCTAGCACCTATTTCACTTCAATTAACAAAAACTTATTTAAGCATCGATCCCAATTTGGTTGGGTTGTTTTACCTCTGAACGGCACTTTTTTTGCACACCATGGGCTAAATGGCCAGGTCACATTGGACCCCGAAGGCTCAGAGAAGGTTGGGGGAGGGGACCCACTGGAACAGCTGTTGGGAGACAGATGGTAGCCTCCCGTCAAGGCCATCCAGCGTGTTCTTTAACGTGCACAGCGTATGGCTCTGCCGCACACGGGGCCACGGCTTAACGTCCCATCCGACGGACGGCGGCCTTTCCAAGCCCATCGGCGTCCTCTACTGACCGTGGGCAGGGCGGGGAATTTTGCGGAGATAAATCTCAACGCTGACCCAGCTGGGACTCGAACCTGGGAACTACAGATTACGAGCCTGGCGCGCTACCGACTGAGCCATCCCCGCCCCTCCCCTCCCCTCCCAATTTGGTAGAATTGATTTCTTCTTTTGCATGTTATGCATTTAATCCATGACAATAAATCATCTTTTTATATATTTAGTCATTATTTATTCATCTCTTTAATTATCCCTAAACACGTTGAATCATAAAAGTCCAGTTTATTTATTTTGCGGTATTAATAATCAGATTTTTTTCGTTAATTGTTTAAAACCGACCGAAATTTACGGAAGAGGCACTTGGAACCAAAAAAATTTTTTTAAAGGCGTGCAAAAGAAAATTCTCTACTTAAAAATGAAAACATGCATTTCTAATGAGTAATGAATTGGAGAAAAAAAAATATGTTTTTTAGGAATCAACTAGATATTGTGATAAAAAAAAATATTCGTTTTCGATGATTATTGTGAATTGACAAAATCGTTTAATTATTGATTTAAAAATGTCTGGTCAAAAATTTGAAATAAATGACAGATTCAGGATATTGATTATCTTTTAACAACAGTGTGTTGGATGGGCCTAGCTTAAAAAATATAATTTAATAATAATTTATTCGGTCAAATGTCATTACAGAGTAGTAATATTATGAAACACAGGTCTGCGCCATTTTGTTCTTTTAATGTTCTGTCGATCTTTGCCAAGCGTTGTATTGATCAGGTGTCATCTGTTGTGTGTTTACTGTATTCGTGTACTTTTTCATGTTAAAATAAATTTGAATTTCGAAGAATTTTTATGTCTAAATTTAAAACGGAAATTAAAGACTTTTAATATTTTCTGTTGAGATTCCCCACTGAGGACTTCAGTGAGAATGGTTTTATGGAAAATTTAGGATATTTTAAATTCTGTTAAGGGGATATTACTCTTATGATGGGTAAGGTGTGGTAGGTCCGTCGGATGAGACTCTGCTGGCTTCCATTTATCTTTAAACAAAAGAATCCCTTCCATTATTCAATTTTTCAACTCTTGGGGTCCTTATGACCTAGTCATTTCTTCATTGTGTGCACTAAAGTTCCTCTTATATATAAACAACTAAACATGCCAATGTATTCAAATTTTCTTACTATCATGAGTAATCTACGTCACTGGGGCGGGGGTGGCTCAGTCGGTAGCGCGCCAGGCTCGTAATCTGTAGTTCTCAGGTTCGAGTCCCAGCTGGGTCAGCGTTGAGATTTATCTCCACAAATTTCCCCGCTCTGCCCACGGTCAGTAGGGGACACCGATGGGCTTGGAAAGGCCGCCGTCCGTCGGATGGGACGTTAAGCCGTGGCCCCGTGTGCGGGAGAGCCATACCCTGTGTACGTTAAAGAACACGCTGGATGGCCTTGACGGGAGGCTACCATCTGTCTCCCAACAGCTGTTCCAGTGGGTCCCCTCCCCCAACCTTCTCTGAACCTTCGGGGTCCATGTGACCTGGCGATTTAGCCCATGGTGTGCAAAAAAGTGCTGTTCAGAGGTAAAACGACCAACCAACCCAAACTCTACGTCACTACGAAGTCTTTTAAAAGCTTTAAAAAAGCAAAGTCAAGTGAGACACGGAAAAAAAGACTGACCTCACTGACTTCGAAAGGAGCTTCGTCATCATTGGAGCGTAATGAGTAAAAAGCATCGGTAACAGAGGTGACAGAACTCAGCGAATAACTACTAGGCACAATATTACAATTGTATGGAAAATGTCAACGGTGTTAAAAAAAGTCCCCTAATCGTGACAAATGCGGGAGATGTAAACTGACAGTCGGGGACATGCGTTTGTTGGCACGAACTGTATGGTAAAACAGAGCTGCCACAGTTCGTCAGCTGGGAGAAATGATCACTAGCAGTGCGTCGAAACTCATTTCGGACAGAACTAAGCACAGAAAAGTGAAAACTTGAAATTTGGAAACAGTACAATGATACATACGACGAAATATTAGTTAGGTGTTCATAACAACCCCTTTATTTTTTTCCATGAGAACTACAGTTTTTGCTAATATTTGTTATTCCTTTTTTTCCATTCCTTCTTAACAACAATTTAAGTTCAGTTAACGAAAACTTACTTAAGCATCGATCCTACATTGATAGAATTGATTTCCTATTTTTCGTTGGAGAGGGGGTGGCTCAGTCGGTAGCGCGCCAGGCTCGTAATCTGCAGTTCCCAGGTTCGAGTCCCACCTGGGTCAGCGTTGAGACTTATCTCCGCAAAACTCCCCACCCTGCCCATGGTCAGTAGGGGACAGCGATGGGTTTGGAAAGGCCGCCGTCCATCACATGGGACGTTAAGCAGTGGTCCCGTGTGCGGAAGAGCCATACTCTGTGCACATTAAAGAACACACTAGATGGCCTTGACGGGAGGCTATCATCTGTCTCCCAACAGCTGTTCCAGTGGGACCCCTCCCCCAATCCTTCTCTGAGCCTTCGGGATCCATGTGACCTGACCATTTAGCCCATGGTGTGTAAAAAAGTGCCGCTCAGAGGTAAAACAACCCTATTTTTCGTCGGTTACTTCGTTTGTCAAAGACATTAATTCGATCTGAAAGAGTACAGTTGGATCTGTCTACCCTGTAAATGTATTGACTTTTCCCGAATATGTTGTTGCACGTGCCCATATCCTTCACCCGAAATCTACAAGCTCTTTCTAGTAGTATGGAGAATGGGGGTTCTGGATTATACAGTAAACGCTCAGTTATGCGGCATTTATGAGTAATGAGGGTTGCCGGTTAGATGAATCTGATGGTTGCGTGAGAAATATTTTTATCGAAACCAAATACAGAAGATATAATCTTATATTTAAGCTTTAGTTGAAATAAAAATGCAGTTAGAAATAAATAATAATAAAAATTAAGCATAATGTCCTTAATGGATATGTAAATATCTAAAATATAATTGTTTTTTACATGTATTTCCACACTTAATGAATGTCTAAATCCGTGCCTTAACAAGAGCTTTGTAAACTGCTTCGATGAAAGCTACCATGAAAAGAGTTGTAATTTTGTCCATCAGATGGCACTGATTACTGGTAGTATAGTATTTTTCAAATAATTTAATGTGAAAGAGAATTTTTTACAGGTAACGTCGGTAAAAAAGCATATAAAAAATAAATAAATACCCCCTCAAGCAGCTGCTTGCCACAGAGGTCTGACAGGAGCCTGTCAGTTTATATGCCATAGTAGGTCTGAGAGGATGGCAGGACCTCAGCAGAAAAACAACACTACATCCATGCCTTACCCGGGACTCGAACCCAGGTCCCTTAGATCAGTAGCCAAGCGCGCTAACGGCTGCGGGACGGCTAGAAAAGCATACACAAGACAAAAAAAATATTCAGACACGATAGCTGAAGAAAAGATTTTTAATAAACATAACAATACGATCAGAAATTCTACCACACTGGTTTCCATAAATTAAGGTTGGGTTGTTTTACCTCTGAGCGGCACTTTTTGCACACCATGGGCTAAATGGCCGGATCACATGGACCCCGAAGGCTCAGAGAAGGTTGGGGGAGGGGACCCACTGGAACAGCTGTTGGGAGACAGATGGTAGTCTCCCGTCAATGCCATTCAGCGTGTTCTTTAACGTGCACAGGGTATGGCTCTCCCGCACAGGGGATCACGGCTTAACGTCCCATCCGACGGACGGCGGCATTTTCAAGCCCATCGGTGTCCCCTACTGACCGTGGGCAAGGCGGGTAAATTTTGCGGAGATAAATCTCAATGCTGACCCAGCTGGGACTCGAACCTGGAAACTACAGATTACGCGCCTGGCGCGATACCGACTGAGCCACCCCGCCCTCCATAAATTAAGGAAAATCCCTCTGTTAAGTCAATGGGAAGCTAACGTAAAAGCTATGTAACTTCTAAAATAATTTTTTTTGTTTCGAAGAATGTGATTGCGGATAAATATCTCAATCAAATAAATCAATATCTCGATTTTCAGCAATATTCGTTCAGTATTTAATGAGTTATGGAAGTTTGAATATTTAGCGATAGCAATGCCAGCCACAAAAATTGACTTCAGAAGTTAATTAAAACTTAGTAATAAGTATTGTATCGTAGTGTTTAATAAAATAAGTTTGTATTTTAGGACTTTGTGTAAAGAATTCTTTCACTATTCTTCAGTTTTGTATAAGTTTCTTAAGATTGGCATTGCTGTTGTTAAATATTCAAACTTTCATAACTCATTAAATACTGAACGAATATTGTTGAAAATCCAGATATTGATATATTTGATGGAGATCTTTATCTGCAATCACATTTTTCAAAACAAAAAACTTATTTTAGAAGTTATAGAGCTTTGACGTTAGCTTCCCATTGACTTAACAGAGGGATTTTTCTTAATTTATGGAAACCAGTATATCTGCTACTTGAATGGCTGTAATGGAACTATCATGCATAACATGAATATAACAATGCATGGAAAGAGAACGCCAAACACTGATGGCTCGCTTCAATCTAATGCTGCTGCAGCAGCTTTTTAGATACCAGATTTATCTGTTTCTCATTCATTCAAACTTCCATCAATTATTCCTGTTACGCACGCAGAAATTATTGCTATAATAGAAGCGCTAATTTATATTACGCAAACGTTCTCAAATAAATCTATTGTTATTTACACAGACTCCAAATGCGCTCTAGAAATATTAAATCAAGATTACTACTATACAAATCATACACAATTTATATACCAACTTCTAACTTTAACTAATTTTAATGTAAGATTTTTAAAAAACGACATCTCTCTTCAATGGATTCCAGCCAATTGCGATATATCGGGCAACGAAAAAGCTGACAAATTAGCTAAAAACGCAATAAACTTTCCTAATTTTTCACAAACCATTTATTTTTATAACCAATTCAAAAATTTAATAAACAAACACGAATTTCATCTAACAAATATATATTTCAAAGTTAACGGTTGTCTAAAAAATAATTTTAGATTCAATCTAAACCCCAATATTCAATACATTTTCAAATATAAATTGCATAGACCATTAATGTGTAAAATCTACAAACTAAGATCAGGAGCTAACACACTTAACCCTTTCTTATTCAAAATTAAACAAATTACGTCTCCAAATTGTCCTCATTGCAATACTTTAGAATCCATTAATCATATCCTGCTAAATTGTTCTAAATATACTCTTGAAAGAAATATTTTATTTAAAAACCTAAATTTACTTGGAATTGATGAATTTACCATTTCTAATTTATTAGATTTTCCAAATTCAATAATTAAGCAAAAAATATTTTGCCTTTTAGAACGATTTCTTAAAGATACGAACCTTTGGAAAAAAATATAAAATTTTCAACCTAATTAAGTATTCATAAAACTCTAATCTCAACTAATATATTCAGAAAGTTTTGCAAATATTACCAAATGAAGCTCCTTCCCTTGAACTTAGCTCCGCCCATTCCACCTCGCACAGATTTAGAGAATTTTGATTGGAGAGATGAGAGTCGGCAACGGACGTCTCAGAAAACTGTAACGTTAAACAAGCAACGCTAGTGGCATCCGGGAGAACTACCACGTGCATAATTTGAAATTTATGCTATCTGCATGAGAATTCCGGGAGTTTGAGTATCAGATAACCAGGAATTTGTTCTACGTCCATTTCTGCAAAACTCAGCATCTCAAATCTTTCAGATAAAGCACATTTCCGAAAAATTAGTTTAAAATGTCATCTTCAAAATCTTCTCCCACAGATTAACATGGGATTCCTGATAGATTAACAATAGCTCAGAACTCTCAGCTCCCCTACTACTTATTCTATCTATCAAAAGAGTTTTATCTTTTTCATTAGCTTCCGTTTAAATAACTGATATTCCTATTTAACAATTTTTTTCTTTTCTTATCCTTACCAGCTCTGAGCAACATTCAAGAGTTTGTGGAGACGAGCATCGTTCTTAAGAAAGACAAAAAGAACGAACTTGGAATCAGCATCGCTGGAGGAAGTGATACTTATCTGGTGAGAATCTTTTCTTTTCATCTTTTCAAATCCTCTTTCTTTCCAGAGTCTACAGTCGCTCGAAAAAAAAAATCCGAACACTATGGTTGATTACAGAATTCAAAAAAAATATCTGGCAACGATTTTTTTTAGAAATTAGTGATCTGGCAACCTTTGTGTCACGTGATTACAGAATTCAGGAAAAATATCTGGAGCGTGTACAGCAACTGTACACGCTCCAGTTACCGTTCACAGCAAACTGGAGCGTGTGCAGTTACCGCACACGTTCCAGTTTGCTGTGAACGGTAACTGCACACGCTCAATATTTCCGTGAGTGAGCCCACACGATCCAATGTGCTGTGAACATTAACCGCAACCGCTCCAGTTTGCTGTGAACGGTAACTGCACACGCTCAATATTTCCGTGAGTGAGCCCACATGATCCAGGTCTTTGTGAGCTCACACGATCCAATGTGCTGTGAACATTAACCGCAACCGCTCCAGTTTGCTGTGAACGGTAACTGCACACGCTCCATATTCATTGCATTATATATATTAAAAAATATCCGAACACTATGGTTGATTACAGAATTCAGAAAAAATATCTGGTAACGTTTTTTAAAGAAATTATTGATCTGGCAACCTTCGTGTCACGTGACACGAAGGTTGCCAGATCACTAGTCTGTCTTACATCCATGGGCATCAGCAGATATTTTTTCAGGCGAAGGGGAAACAGAAAAAAATCAAGGTTTAAATAAATAGATACCAATAACTTATAGAAAATAGGGGGTAAGGTTACAAAAAAAAATACTTTTCTTTAATAAAATGTAACTTGAAAGTTTTATTTTTACATATTTACCTCAAATTTCAGTTCAGCAATAATAATAAACGTTAATGTGATATTATTTTGTACTGTATTCGAACTAATTCAGATAAGCTTATATAAATTTTTCACACATTTCTTCTTTCTTGATTTCGAAAAATACTTATCATTAATGGAGACGTACACTGTGATGTTATACTCTTCGTTGGTCGGTCTATTGGGACCACTTAGGACGTTCCCTCGGTTCGATCGCTATACGCGACGGGTGAAAGAGTCTTTCGGATAAAATCAACGGTTTATTCACAATTGCAGAGACTCGATACTGAGGCTCCTCCCCCATAAATTAGTTCAACTTCAGACTTTACTTAAAAAATAACAAAGATTTATTTAACCTTCCAAACATACTTGATGGACGAGGACATATGCTCAATTACATAGATTACAACAACACCAGCTTACTATGCCTGTTCAGCTGTATTTACAGAGCCAATGCCGCTATTACCTGTCGGCATTTCCCAGCTTTACAACTTCTCGCCTGCACGCTTTCGAAACTCGACCGGCTCTCTGGCGTTCTCGTCGTTGCCAAAAACTTTCTTCCTTTCTCTCTCCGCCTCACCATCTGGGGCGAGCATCGGGGTGACCTTCGTCCCTCGGGGCACTGCTCTTCAATTAACTTTCCAGATGCCGGGACAGAGGGCCTCCCCGTAGCATATGCCTATTTTGGTAAAATCCAAAATAATGTACAAATCATGAACAAAAAAAAATATCTAAAAAAGGCCTCTAGCCTGACATACACTATCGAATATCCAGACGAAATCTGAAAGGATATTTATGAAATATAAACGAAAAATTAAGCATTTGTACAACAGTGCTTTTTTTTAAATCAGCATATAGTTATATGACGTTTTATGAAAGAGTGCCCTTACGAATTAGCTGTATTTAGCCTATATAAGAGCTACAAAGTTTAACTTGCTATTAAAAATAAGATAAAACATTATTTTTACTATTCTGAGAGAATTCCGTTTAGAAGAGTCAGATTGATCATGAGTACCGGATAACCAGGAATTTACTGCTTTATCCATTTATGCAAAACGCAGCATCTCACATCTTTCAAACATAGCACACTTATAAAAATTAGTTTAAACGTTTATCTTCAAAATCCTATCCCATAGGTTAACATTAGCCCAGAACTCTCAGTTCCCCTACTACTTGGGGCGGGGGTGGCTCAGTCGGTAGCGCGCCAGGCTCGTAATCTGTAGTTCACAGGTTCGAGTCCCAGCTGGGTCGGGTTGGGTTGTTTTACCTCTGAGCGGCACTTTTTTGCACACCATGGGCTAAATGGCCAGGTCACATGGACCCCGAAGGCTCAGAGAAGGTTGGGGGAGGGGACCGACTGGAATAGCTGTTGGGAGACAGATGGTAGCCTCCCGTCAAGGCCATCCAGCGTGTTCTTTAACGTGCACAGGGTATGGCTCTCCCGCACACGGGGCCACGGCTTAACGTCCCATCCGACGGACGGCGGCCTTTCCAAGCCCATCGGTGTCCCCTACTGACCGTGGGCAGGGCGGGGAAGTTTGCGGAGATAAATCTCAACGCTGACCCAGCTGGGACTCGAACCTGGGAACTACAGATTACGAGCCTGGCGCGCTACCGACTGAGTCACCCCCGCCCCCCAGCTGGGTCAGCGTTGAGATTTATCTCCGCAAAATTCCCCGCCCTACCCACGGTCAGTAGGGGACACCGATGGGCTTGGAAAGGCCGCCGTCCGTCGGATGGGGCGTTAAGCCTTGTCCCCGTGTTCGGGAGAGCCATCCCTGTGCACGTTACAGAACACGCTGGATGGCCTTGACGGGAGGCTACCATCTGTCTCCCAACAGCTGTTCCAGTGGGTCCCCTCCCCCAACCTTCTCTGAGCCTTCGGGGTCCATGTGACCTGGCCATTTAGCCCATGATGTGCAAAAAAGTGCCGCTCAGAGGTAAAACAACCCAACCCCTACTACTCATTCTATCTCTCAAAAGAGTTTTATCTTCATCATTAGTGTCAGCTTCTTTTTTAAACAACTGATATGAGATTGAATTATAATGGCAAGAATACAATTTTAGCCAAAGAATATAAATATAATTTGTTGTAGATGATTTTTTTATTATTATAGGAATTTACTCTGCTTAACAGTTATTGGTGATGTGCGGCATGAGATACGGTCATGTTTTACACTACCAAGCAAATGCATCCAGTTCCGTTTTACACGTTTATAGATTGTTACTACTACAGAAATGTGCGGCATGAGATAAGGAAAAGAATAGGGAATGCTGTTGTGATCATTAAGAATCTTTGGAGAGTGTGGAAAAATAGGCATATAAGTACAACTAAATACTCGAATTGGGCTGCATAATAGTTTGGTTCTTTCTAGGGTTAATTATGGTAGTGAAACATGGATTCTTTGTAAGCAGGATAACAGGAAACTTGATACCTTTGATTCTAGATGCTTACGTAATATCTTGGGCATTAGGTGGTTTTTTCGTAATTTTGTAAGTAATGATGAGGCTTTGGGTTGGGTTGTTTTACCTCTGAGCGGCACTTTTTTTGCACACCATGGGCTAAATGGCCAGGTCACGTGGACCCCGAAGGCTCAGAGAAGGTTGGGGGAGGGGACCCACTGGAACAGCTGTTGGCAGGCAGATGGTTGTCTCCCGTCAAAGCCATCCGGCGTGTTCTTTAACGTGCACAGGATATGGCTCTCCTGCACACGGGGCCACGGCTTAACGTCCCATCCGACGGACGGCGGCCTTTCCAAGCCCATCGGTGTCCCCTACTGACCGTGGGGAAGGCGGGGAAATTTTGCGGAGATAAATCTCAACGCTGACCCAGCTGGGACTCGAACCTGGAAACTACAGATTACGAGCCTGGCGCGCTACCGACTGAGCCACCCCCGCCCCAATGATGAGGCTAACCTCGAAGAGTTATGCGGTTCGAATGAGTCAGCAACCTCCTTTGAGCAACATATTGTGCAAAGAGAGACTGCATTGGTTTAGCATGTTGACCGTATGCATAGCTGCAGATTGGCAAATAGGATTATGAAAAGTGTGCCCAAAGGCTTCAGGAAAAGGGAGAGACCTAGGATACGATGGGCAGAAAATGTCAGATAGGAACTTGATAGAATTGGCGTACGGCATGGCTGCTTGAGGATGGATGTATGTACATAGGAATTTATTATTATATATTTATTTTTGAATATAAATCATAGCAACTAAAAAGATTTAGTTGATTTTTACTTTGGAATGAATCTAATAGTCTCCCTGGCCGCATTGCCGTGGTTATTGAAATATGAATATCTACATGAAAAAAATCTAAATCCATACCGTATACGATCAAAACTATAAACGTGTAAGACGAAACTGTTGGCATTTTCTTGAACATTTCGGGAGAGAGTGGCTCAGTCGGTAGCGCGCCAGGCTCGTAATCTGTAGTTCCCAGGTTCGAGTCCCACCTCGGTCAGCGTTTAGATTTATCTCCGCAAAATTCCCCGCCCTGACCACGGTCAGTAGGGGACACCGATGGGCTTGGTAAAAGGTCACCGTCCGTCGGATGGTACGTTAAGCCGTGGCCCGTGTGCGGGAGAGCCATACCCTGTTCACGTTAAAGAACATGCTGGATGGCCTTGACGGGAGACTCTACCATCTGTCTCCCAACAGCTATTCCAGTGGGTCCCCTCCCCCAACCTTCTCTGAGCCTTCGGGGACCATCTGACCTGGCCATTTAGCCCATTGTGTGCAAAAATAGTGCCGCTCAGAGGTAAACAACCCATCCGAAATCTAGTCTTTCCAAATTAACCGGAAGCACTCTAAAATGACTTTGGTTTTCAGCAAGAGTTCTCTATCTTACCTGAGTCTTCTTTAATTGAATTAAACGTTATTTCGCTAATGATAAGAAGTGCTCCATTAAACCTCAAGTCAACTAGGTTCATGAGGAAGCGTTTCTAGAAAGAGCAAGGCAACCACGAAACTGAAGTCTATTCATTGGTATTGACAACCTGGTAAACAGCAGTTGGGAATAAAAGGCTGCGGAAATAGAATTTGAATTTCAAAGAGAATAAAAAAAAATGTTTTCGGAGCATGTTATATGCATGAGAGGGGAGGAATAGTGAACAAGTCAAATACTTAGATACAACTTTTTTTTTCGCGAATTTCTGAATATTTTTTGGTAGGAGCGAAACTTATTGGTAAAAGTGATGAATGTGTCGTTAGAATAAACAGTCAGGATGAGATTTTTAAACGAAAACGGCGTGAGATGCTTCCACGCTTTTGCAAAATTGTCGTTATATTCGAACAACGTAAATTCCGGGCTACAGACATGCGGAAAAATGTAAAAATTGCGTGTTTGGGAAAAATCCATAGAACACCTGGGGATTGAGGCTTTTGGAAATAGAAAGACTAGATGCAAAACACGTTTACCTCTTGTATCTTCTCAAGGGGCAGAATTCAAATCCATTTCTTGGCTTCAAACACGAGACCAGTTGTTGAAATCTTATGTATCTGGTGATTTATTTTGGCAGAAGTACGAAAACATCGTATTTTAATCGATTCCCAGCAACAAGGAGCTGGGAATTTGATTAGATGGATAAGTTATAGGCTCGCGCCTCGTTGGAATTTTTTTACCTTTCATTCACTATGCTAGCAGGGGTTGGAAAGGAGGATGCTAGCAGGGCTGGGAAAAAGATGCTATCCGTCGGATGGGATGTTTAACCGTGCCTTAAAGTGTAAAACAACGTAACCTGCACATAAGGCACGGCTAAACATCCCATCCGACGGACAGCATCTTTTTCACATCCCTACTAGCATAGTGAATGAAGGATCATTATGACCTGGCCATTTAGCCGATTTGTGGGGAAAAAATGCTTTCAAAGTGTAAAACAACGCAACCTGCACCTGAAAGCACTTTTTTTTTACGAATCGGCTAAATGGCCAGGTCATACAGACTCGAAGAGTTCTTAGAATGTTGGAAAAAGGGACCCACTGGACAGATAATAACCACCCGTGAAGGCCATCCAGTGTGTACTTTAACGTGCACAGGGTATGACTCTCCCGCACACGGGGCCACGGTTTTTCTTCTCATCCAAACGGACGGCCCATCGGTGTTCTCATTCTCACTGATTCACTGAGGTGTGGGGTCAGAGGGGATAAATCTCAATGATCCACATATGGGACTCGAATCTGGGAACTACAGATTAGGTGCTGTGTCCACTACTGACGGAGCTACCCCAACTCCCTTATATTCAGGAGAGCAACAACCTCTGCGGGGCAGGGGGGGGGGGCCTGTCGCTAGCACGCCAGGTTCATAATCTGCAGTTCCCAGGTTCGAGTCCCAGGTGGGTCACCATTGAGATTTATCTGCATAAAACTCTCTGCCCTTAGTCAGTAGGGGACACCGAAATGTTTGGAAAGGGTGCTGTCCGTCGGATGGGATGTTAAGCCATGATTCAGTCAGTGTGCATGATATACATACCCTGTGCCCGTTAAAGAACACGTTGGATGTCCTTGACGGGAGGCTACCATCTATTCCCAACAGCTGTCAATTGGGTCCCTTCAACCTTATCTGAGCTCTCGGGGTCCTTGTGACCTGGCCATTTAGCCCATTATGAGTAAAAAAAAGTGCCACTCAGTGGTAAAACAACCCAAGGTACAACCTGTGCATGTTAAAAAACCTGAGAGATGGCCTTGACGGGAGGTTTTTATCTTGAGAGATAGCCTTGACGGGAAGTTTTTATCTTGAGCGATGGCCTCGACGGGAGGTTTTTATCTTGAGAGATGGCCTCGACAGGAGGTTTTTATCTTGAGAGATGGCCTCGACGGGAGGTTTTTTTATCTTGAGAGTTGGTCTCGACGGGAGGTTTTTATCTTGAGAGATGGCCTCGACGGGATGTTTTTATCTTGAGAGATGGCCTCGACAGGAGGTTTTTATCTTGAGAGATGGCCTCGACGGGATGTTTTTATCTTGAGAGATGGCCTCGACAGGAGGTTTTTATCTTGAGAGATGGCCTCGACGGGAGGTTTTTTTATCTTGAGAGATGGCCTCGACGGGATGTTTTTATCTTGAGAGATGGCCTCGACGGGATGTTTTCATCTTGAGAGATGGCCTCGACGGGAGGTTTTTATCTTGAGAGATGGCCTCGACAGGAGGTTTTTATCTTGAGAGATGGCCTCGACGGGATGTTTTTATCTTGAGAGATGGCCTCGACAGGAGGTTTTTATCTTGAGAGATGGCCTCGACGGGATGTTTTTATCTTGAGAGATGGCCTCGACGGGAGGTTTTTATCTTGAGAGATGGCCTCGACGGGAGGTTTTTATCTTGAGAGATGGCCTCGACAGGAGGTTTTTATCTTGAGAGATGGCCTCGACGGGATGTTTTTATCTTGAGAGATGGCCTCGACGGGAGGTTTTTATCTTGAGAGATGGCCTCGACAGGAGGTTTTTATCTTGAGAGATGGCCTCGACGGGATGTTTTTATCTTGAGAGATGGCCTCGACGGGAGGTTTTTATCTTGAGAGATGGCCTCGACAGGAGGTTTTTATCTTGAGAGATGGCCTCGACAGGAGGTTTTTATCTTGAGAGATGGCCTCTACGGGAGGTTTTTTTATCTTGAGAGATGGCCTCGACGGGAGGTTTTTATCTTGAGAGATGGCCTCGACGGGAGGTTTTTATCTTGAGAGATGGCCTCGACGGGAGGTTTTTATCTTGAGAGATGGCCTCGACGGGAGGTTTTTATCTTGAGAGATGGCCTCGACGGGATGTTTTTATCTTGAGAGATGGCCTCGACAGGAGGTTTTTATCTTGAGAGATGGCCTCGACGGGATGTTTTTATCTTGAGAGATGGCCTCGACGGGAGGTTTTTATCTTGAGAGATGGCCTCGACGGGATGTTTTTATCTTGAGAGATGGCCTCGACGGGAGATTTTTATCTTGAGAGATGGCCTCGACAGGAGGTTTTTATCTTGAGAGATGGCCTCGACGGGATGTTTTTATCTTGAGAGATGGCCTCGACAGGAGGTTTTTATCTTGAGAGATGGCCTCGACGGGATGTTTTTATCTTGAGAGATGGCCTCGACGGGAGGTTTTTATCTTGAGAGATGGCCTCGACGGGATGTTTTTATCTTGAGAGATGGCCTCGACGGGAGATTTTTATCTTGAGAGATGGCCTCGACAGGAGGTTTTTATCTTGAGAGATGGCCTCGACGGGAGGTTTTTTTATCTTGAGAGATGGCCTCGACGGGATGTTTTTATCTTGAGAGATGGCCTCGACGGGATGTTTTTATCTTGAGAGATGGCCTCGACGGGAGGTTTTTATCTTGAGAGATGGCCTCGACAGGAGGTTTTTATCTTGAGAGATGGCCTCGACGGGATGTTTTTATCTTGAGAGATGGCCTCGACGGGAGGTTTTTATCTTGAGAGATGGCCTCGACGGGATGTTTTTATCTTGAGAGATGGCCTCGACGGGATGTTTTTATCTTGAGAGATGGCCTCGACGGGATGTTTTTATCTTGAGAGATGGCCTCGACGGGAGGTTTTTATCTTGAGAGATGGCCTCGACAGGAGGTTTTTATCTTGAGAGATGGCCTCGACGGGAGGTTTTTTTATCTTGAGAGATGGCCTCGACGGGATGTTTTTATCTTGAGAGATGGCCTCGACGGGATGTTTTTATCTTGAGAGATGGCCTCGACGGGAGGTTTTTATCTTGAGAGATGGCCTCGACAGGAGGTTTTTATCTTGAGAGATGGCCTCGACGGGATGTTTTTATCTTGAGAGATGGCCTCGACAGGAGGTTTTTATCTTGAGAGATGGCCTCGACGGGATGTTTTTATCTTGAGAGATGGCCTCGACGGGAGGTTTTTATCTTGAGAGATGGCCTCGACGGGATGTTTTTATCTTGAGAGATGGCCTCGACGGGATGTTTTTATCTTGAGAGATGGCCTCGACGGGAGGTTTTTATCTTGAGAGATGGCTTTGACGGGAAGTTTTTATCTGTCACCTAACAGCTGTTCAGTGGGTCCTCTTCCCTAACCTTCACTTAGCCTTGGGGTCCTTATAACCTGGCATTTACCTCAGTGTGTACCAAAAAGTTTTCTCATAGGTAAAACAACCCATCGTGTTTAATAGACGCGAATTAACGCCTCTATATAAAGTGTGAAATTTTGAGCATTTCAATCAAAAAATTCAAACACTTAGAAAAGAAAAGCAACAATTTCCTAACATTCGGCTTCGATAAAAAAAATTATTTTTAAGATTTCTCGTCTTGTTTAAAAGATCTCACAATGACGTGTCAGAGGCACTCGTTTGCATTTCTTACAAATATTGTAACAGACAAAAATATCACAAAGTACTTTTAGAAAATTCTCTTTTAAGATAAAAGAAATTTTTCTTTTTAAGTTCGAAGCGTTCGTTGTCATAACAACAGAAAAAGCTTCAAAGCTTTTACGTCTGATAGAAAAAGATCGCTTAAGCTCCAACTCGATGCTTTTGCTCTGCTGTTAGACAAGCGTGCTGTCAACATTCTATCCATCCTTGGAGACTACGAACATCCAGTAGAAAGATGCTTTCGAGTAAATATCAGGCCCAGTTAAGGAAACAATCTTAAAAAATAGATGCATTTGTTTGGAATGTACATGAAAACGTAAAAAGCGCACTTGGCATACACTGAAGAAATATAATCCTGAAGAAATCGAGGCATCAATACAGTCGCTCAAAAAAATATCCGAACACTATAGCTGATTACAGAATTCAGCAAAAATATATGGCAACGATTTTTTTTAGAAATTAGTGATCTGGCAACCTTCGTGTCACGTGACACGAAGGTTGCCTGATCATTAATTTCTAAAAAAAATCGTTGCCAGATATTTTTGCTGAATTCTGTAATCAATTATAGTGTTCGGATATTTTTAATATATATAATGCGTATGAATATATAATGCAATGAATATGCAGCGTGTGCAGTTACCGTTCACAGCAAACTGGAGCGGTTGCGGTTAATGTTCACAGCACATTGGATCGTGTGAGCTCACAAAGACCTGGATCGTGTGGGCTCACTCACGGAAATATTGAGCGTGTGCAGTTACCGTTCACAGCAAACTGGAGCGTGTGCAGTAACTGCACACGCTCCAGTTTGCTGTGAACGGTAACTGGAGCGTGTACAGTTGCTGTACACGCTCCAGATATTTTTCCTGAATTCTGTAATCACGTGACACGAAGGTTGCCAGATCACTAATTTCTAAAAAAAATCGTTGCCAGATATTTTTCCTGAATTCTGTAATCAACCACAGTGTTCGGATACTTTTTTGAGCGACAATACCTGTCCTAAACCATTTAACAGAGGAAACCTCCGCACTTCGTGAATATTGGATTCGCATAGCCCTTCAGGCTCGTGTCTGTTCCTTTCACCAGCCAACACCAGTGTAGACCTCACCTCGGCCACGAAGCCCTCCGGCCGCCTACTCAGGCGACCTGCCGCAAACTCAAGGGACGGCCACCGGTCATGTGGTCTACCACCTGCTCCCAGTGATGAAAGGACTGGCTGCCAAAGACAAAGATCAGTAGAGACAATCATTATACGAAAGGGTTAAAATTCAGCGCAGAGTGAATATCAGATATATACAGTGTGAATCTGAAAAAGTGGGCAAAACTTTACGGGGTGGTAAAACGCAGCTATACGAGCAATATTCGTCATAGAATGTATGGTCGGAACGCAAACGGGGAGCCGCTAGGTGGCGTTGGAAATGGTATAAAAGGGTCGGTCCTCGCACCCAACGGCATTTCTACCGTGGATTGCAGAGAGGATGGCTGGTTATACTAACCACGAAATGGCGGATATGCACTTTGTGTACGGTGCGGCGGACGGGAATGCAAGTGAGGCACAGAGACGTTACCGCGACCGGTTTCCGATGAGATGCACTCCAGATCGGAAAACCTTCGAGCGTTTGCATCGGCGGCTGTGTGAAACGGGATCCTTCGCCGCGGCCAAGCAAGACGCAGGGCGTGAAAGGAGTGTCAGGACGCCGCAATTTGCAGAGGACATTCTGCGTAGGGTGGAAGAGCGACCGGGATGTAGCACGCGAGCGGTTTCCCGTGCAGTACACGTGTCCCAAATGTCGGTTTGCCGTGTGCTACAGGAGGAAGGAATGCACCCCTATCGTACGCAGAAGGTACAAGCGTTGTCACCGGCGGACTATCAGCCACGTGTCGATTTCGCACGTTGGTACCTCCAGCAGAATGCAGCGCAGCAGGATTTTGGTACACATGTTGTGTTTACGGACGAGTGCACTTTCACCTGTGAGGGCGTTTACGAACACGTGGGCATCTACGAACCCGCATGCCACACGTCCTCATTCCTTCCAGCAGCGGTTCTCCGTAAATGTTTGGCAGGGATCCTCCATGACCATTTGGTTGGCCCATACCTCCTGCCACACTGTCTGGACGGCAAATCGTATAACACATTCCTACGAGAGGTGTTGCCGGAGCTGCTGCGTCCGATTCCAACCCCCAGCAGGTCGGGAATGTGGTTCCAGCAGGACGGTGCGCCTGCACACTTCAGCTTAGATGTGCGGAACACTTTACATGCAACGTTCCCAGGGCGATGGATTGGTCGAGGTGGTCCCATAGCTTGGCCACCAAGATCGCCGGATCTCTCGTGTTTGGACTTTTTCCAGTGGGGCCATATGAAAAGCCTAATCTACGAGTGCCCCATTGAAACCGATATGGATCTAGTCGCCAGGATCGCTGTTGTTGCCGGCGATATTCGGGAAATGCCTGGTGTCTTCGCAAATGTGCGTCGGTCACTATCCCGCAGGTGTGAAGCCTGCATTACAGCTGGCGGCAGCTCTTTTGAGCAATTTCTTTGAGCATGTATCTCAATTACATTCCTGTTAATAAAATGTTTTCTGAAGTATCTCCTCTCCTTCTTGTGTTCATTCTTTAAATGTGACAGTGGAAAACTACCTTTTAAACTTCTCACCGCTTGCGTTCCGACCATACATTCTATGACGAATATTGCTCGTATAGCTGCGTTGTACCACCCCGTAAAGTTTTGCCCACTTTTTCAGATTCACCCTGTATAACGAAAATGTAACACAAGGCTAGCAACCTAAGTAGATAAAATATAAAATATACGTAATTAGTAATCTGGCAACCTTCGTGTCACGTGACACGAAGGTTGCCAGATCACTAATTTCTAAAAATATCGTTGCCAGATATTTTTTTGGGCGACTGCACGTCTGTTGGGTTGTTTTACCTCTGGAGGCACTTTTTTGCACACCATGGGCTAAATAATCAGGTCACAAGGACCCCGAAGACTTAGAGAAGGTAGGGGAAAGGGACCCACTGGAACAGCTGTTGGGAGACAGATGGTAGCCTCCCATCAAGGCCATCCAGCGTGTTCTTTAACGTGCATAGGGTATGGCTCTCCCACACACGGAGCCACGGCTTAACATCCCATCCGACTGACGGTGACCTGTTACCAAGCCCATCGGTGTCCCCTACTGACCGTGAGCACGGCGGGGAATTTTGCGGAGATAAACCTCAACGCTGACCCGGCTGGGACTCGAACCTGGGAACTACAGATTTCGAGCCTGGCGCGCTACCGACTGAGCCACCCCGCCCTATACGTAAATGAATCGAACAGAAATTTCCCATAACTCCACACGCGCTCTTCTTTTCTGCTCCATTCAGTCATTCACTATCCCCCCCCCCCATCTTTATCTCTAGATCAGGGCCTATCTTCACACATAATATACTATTGCTATCTTTCGCTCTAACTTTACTGAATAGACTTTAAAATGTTTCATTTTAAACGGTATAAATAATTAATCTAGATGTAATTTGCGGAAGCGAAGGGATAACAACGGTCAGTATCGGTCTGAACCTTGTACAGTCGCTCAAAAAAGTATCCGAACACTACGGTTGATTACAGAATTCAGAAAAAATATCTGGCAACGTTTTTTTAGAAATTAGTGATCTGGCAACCTTCGTGTCACGTGATTACAGAATTCAGGAAAAATATCTGGAGCATGTACAGCAACTGTATACGCTCCAGTTACCTTTCACAGCAAACTGGAGCGTCTCCAGTTCCTGCACACGCTCCAGTTTGCTGTCAACGGTAACTGCACACGCTCAATATTTCCGTGAGTGAGCCCACACGATCCAGGTCTTTGTGAGCTCACACGATCCAATGTGCTGTGAACATTAACCGCAACCGCTCCAGTTTGCTGTGAACGGTAACTGCACACGCTCAATATTTCCGTGAGTGAGCCCACACGATCTAGGTCTTTGTGAGCTCACACGATCCAATGTGCTGTGAACATTAACCGCAACCGCTCCAGTTTGCTGTGAACGGTAACTGCACACGCTCAATATTTCCGTGAGTGAGCCCACACGATCCAGGTCTTTGTGAGCTCACACGATCCAATGTGCTGTGAACATTAACCGCAACCGCTCCAGTTTGCTGTGAACGGTAACTGCACACGCTCAATATTTCCGTGAGTGAGCCCACACGATCCAGGTCTTTGTGAGCTCACACGATCCAATGTGCTGTGAACATTAACCGCAACCGCTCCAGTTTGCTGTGAACTTGTAACTGGTTGCCAGATGACTAATTTCTAAAAAAAAATCAATGCGAGATATTTTTTATGAATTTTGCAATCAACCATAGTGTTCGGATACTTTTTTGAGCGACTGTACAAATGCAACGCATTTTTGGAAATCCCTTCCATGTTTTCCTGGGATCTTCTAGTGACATTTGTTGCTTCAATTAGAAATTAGAGACTGTTAACAATTGTTAACAATGTTAAATCATCGCTTGAAAATTTTGGCGCACTTTTGGAAGACAATTTGCAACTGATAACAACGGTCGGTATCGTCAATAGCTTAACAATGGAAAGGATATTTAAAGCGTTCGAAAAGCTGAAACATTTCACGGCAGCGATTTTTACATCAAAAGTTAATTAACTGCAAATAACCGTTGTGACAAATCATTCATTGAAATAAATGTAATATCAGGAACTTAAATAATGATGTAGTTTGTGCGAAAATTGTTTAGAATGAGCGAACTTCGCTTCTGTTCTTAAATGTTCCAGTTTCAATTATAGATTAAACAAATATTGTCCAGGAACGGGGAATAGAGAGATTTGAATTTAATCTTCCATTGACAACCAGTGATATTGTTTCTTATAAACCTAATTTGAGAAGCTAAGAAGCTCTGAATGGGGCTTACGTAATGTTCCATTCACTTAAACATTGACGTGTTGCAATATTTGTTAAATTGTGAAAAGAATGATGCACAAAAACCACTTTTTGAAGCATAACAAGAAAAAAACGCAATTTAACTGAATAAACACTACAGAATATTTTCTATCACGATATTCTTTCTTCTATAATTAGTTATTTACCAACTTTCCATTGATTTTCTTAGAGAATCGAGGCTCTATCATACAGTTTCGGTTTGCAAATTTTATCAGCATTTAAGCGATAAAATCAACAGCATCTAAGCGATCTAAATAACTCATTCGGCCAAAGAAAATTTGCACAAATTTCCTTCTTAGTCTTTCTCTGTCACAGAATTTTCCACATTGTCTCTACATTTATGTACAGCCGGTCAAAATAATATCCGAACACTATGGTTGATTGTAGAATTCAGAAAAAATATCTGGCAACGATTTTTTTTTAAATCAGTGATCTGGCAACCTTCGTGTAACGTGACTCGTGTCAAGCGTGGGCTCACTCATGGAAATGTTGAGCGTGTGCAGTTACCTTTCACAGCAAACTGGAGCGGTTGCGGTTAATGTTCACAGCACATTGGATCGTGTGAGCTCACAAAGACCTGGATCGTATGGGCTCACTCACGGAAATATTGAGCGTGTGCAGTTACCGTTCACAGCAAACTGGAGCGGTTGCGGTTAATGTTCACAGCACATTGGATCGTGTGAGCTCACAAAGACCTGGATCGTATGGGCTCACTCGCGGAAATATTGAGCGTGTGCAGTTACCGTTCACAGAAAACTGGAGCGGTTGCGGTTAATGTTCACAGCACATTGGATCGTGTGAGCTCACAAAGACCTGGATCGTCTGGGCTCACTCACAGAAATATTGAGCGTATGCAGTTACCGTTCACAGCAAACTAGAGCGTGTGCAGTAACTGCACACGCTCCCAGCTGGGTCAGCGTTGAGATTTATCCCTTCAAAATTCCCCGCTTTGCCCACGGTCAGTAGGGGACACCGATGGGCTTGGAAAGACCGCCGTCCGTCTGATGGGACGTTAAACCGTGGTTCCGTATGCGGGAGAGCCATACCCTGTGCACGTTAAAGGACACGCTGGATGGCCTAGACGGGAGTCTACCATCTGTCTCCCAACAGCTGTTCCAGTGTGTCCCCTCCCCCAACCTTCTCTGAGCCTTCGAGGTCCTCGTGACCTGGCCATTTAGCCCATGGTGTGTGCAAAAAAAGTGCCGCTCAGAGGTAAAACAACCCAACCTTAGGATCCTTGAGTCCTCGCCAGTTGTCCCATTGTGTGGAAAATAAGTGCCACCTAGAGGTAAGCAGCCCAACTCTTCCGTCATTAACGGTGTTTAGTCGCCAGTCCCTTAAATATTTATCTTATGCCTGCGGGTGCACATGTCACAAGTCGGTAAAACTGCTTTAAATAGCTTGAGATATCATCTCTTCAATTTCGTCTCCTGAATTGACCATTGCCGTCTTCCTTACTCTAGGAGCAGATATGCGTGACCGATGTCCATCGCGATGGAGCAGCTTATTCTGATGGACGATTGAAGAAAGGTGACGTCATTCTGGCTGTAAGTTGCCTATTCAGTTTCTCTTCAATGAATTTTTTTATCATGTATTTTTTAGAGTTTACGTTTCTCTCTCTAATATTTTCTTCATACTTCTTTTTTTTAAGAGCAATTTGCAGAGTGTATTTTATATGTAGGCACATTCAATTGAAAATTAGATATTCCCGTGTACAGTGGGGCGGGGGTGGCTCAGTCGGTAGCGCGCCAGGCTCGTAATCTGTAGTTCCCAGGTTCGAGTCCCAGCTGGGTCAGCGTTGAGATTTATCTCCGGAAAATTCCCTGCCCACGGTCAGTAGGGGACACCGATGGGCTTGGAAAGGTCGCCGTCCGTCGGGTGGGACGTTAAGCCGTGGCCCCGTGTGCGGGAGAGCCATACCCTGTGAACGTTAAAGAACACGCTGGATGGCCTTGACGGGAGGGCTACCATCTGTCTCCCAACAGCTGTTCCAGTGGGTCCCCTCCCCCCAACCTTCTCTGAGCCTTCGGGGTCCATGTGACCTGGCCGTTTAGCCCATGGTGTGCAGAAAAGTGTCGCTCAGAGGTAAAACAACCCAAACAATCTCTGAGCAGCACTTTTTTGCACATCATTGGCTAAATGGCCAGGTCACATGGACCCCAAAGGTTCAGAGAAGGTTGTGAGAGGGGACCCAATGGAACAGCGGTTGGGAGACAGATGGTAGCCTCCCGTCAATGCCATCCAGAGTGTTCTTTAACGTGCACAGGGTATGGCTCTCCCGCACATGGGGCCACGGCTTAACGTCCCATCCAACCGACGGCGGCCTTTCCAAGCCCATAGGTGTCCCCTACTGACCGTGGGTAGGGCGGGGAATTTTGCGGAGATAAATCTCAACGCTGACCCAGCTGGGACTCGAACCTGATATTCTTACAGAATGCATAACTACAATATACTTGCATTATTAAGCAAATTATTTTTGGCAAAACTTAAACATTTTAAGGAATGCGAGCTACAAGTCTGTTCTATATTATTGACCAAGTATCTTTAAAGATGCCTACTTACACCACGTTTTCTTTATCAACGAATATTTCTGGAGTCAGCGAACTGTGGTTTGTTTTATCTTTTGTGACAATTATTATCCGAAATCCGAGATAATGTCTTTATCAGATTAAATGGAAATTAGCAAATACCATTTCTTTGTGTACGTAGGTTGATGACATCTCTCTGCGGGACGCTTCGATGACAGAGGCCGTGAAATGTCTCCGGGAGACGTCGTCTCCTGTCCGACTGATCGTGCTTCGGGAGAACCCCCAATCGCTGTTTACAACGAACGAGAGTACGTGTCAGCGGCTGAGGCAAGCTATTGCTACTTCTATTAGCTGTAATTAAACTTCATATTTCAATACAAAATTTAGTCAGTAGTTCTCGAGCGACAAATTTCAGTAACTAAAATAATTTTCTGACATGTTTCAGTAACGAAAAAGTTTCCAGGCAAATTTTAGTTACGAAAATTTTCCGCAAAAATTTCAGTGACAAAATAATTCCAGACAAATTTCAGTAACAAAAAATTTCTTGACAAATTTCAGTAACAAAAAATTTCTTGACAAATTTCAGTAACAAAAATATTTCCTGACATATTTCAATAGCACAAAATGTTTTAGACAAATTTCAGTAACAAAAAATTTCTTGACAAATTTCAGTAACAAAAAATTTCCTGACATATTTCAATAGCACAAAATGTTTTAGACAAATTTCAGTAGCAAAAAAATTTCTTGACAAATTTCAGTAACAAAAAATTTCCTGACATATTTCAATAGCACAAAATGTTTTAGACAAATTTCAGTAACAAAAAATGTTTTGACAAATTCCAGTAACAAAAAATTTCTTGACATATTTCAATAGCACAAAATGTTTTAGACAAATTTCATTAACAAAAAAATTCTCCATACAAATTCTAGTAACAAAAGTATTCTTACAAATTTCGGTAACAAAAATATTTTCCTGATATATTTTAATAGCGAAAAATTCGCTTAGACAAAGTTCAGTAACAGAAAATATTATCAACAAATCTGAGAAAAAAATTAGGGACACAGTTCAGTAATTAAAAGTTTGATCTCAGAGTTCAGCAACCAAAGTTCAGCTCTTACCAAGAAATTTAAGTAAGGAAAATTTTTTAAGTGTTAGAGTTCAAAAAACACATCTTACTGAAATTTCAGTCACAAAAAAATTCTTACCAAAAAATTTCAGTCACAAAAAATTCTTACCAACAAATTTCAGTAACGGAAAATTCATGTGAGTAAATTTCCGTAACAAACAAAACCTTACCAACAATTTTCGGGAAAAAAATTCTTAACGACAAATTTTAGGAAAAGTAAACTAAGGATAAATTTTAATCCGAAAAGAACTTGCAAAAAAATTTCAGTAACAAAAAACATCTCAATAATAAAAGGTCTTAAAAACAAATTTCTGTTGGATTGCGTTGTTTTACCTCTTAGCGGCACTTTTTTGCACACCATGGACTAAACGGCCAGGACACAAGGACCCCGAAGGCTCAGAGAAGGTTGCGGGAGGATACCCACTGGAACAGCTGTTGGGAGACAGATGGTAACCTCCCGTCAAGGCCATCCAGCGTGTTCTTTAACGTGCACAGGGTATGGCTCTCCCACACACGAGGTCACGGCTTAACGTACCATCCGACGGACGGCGGCCTTTCAAAGCCCATCGGTGTCCCCTACTGACCGTGGGCAGGGCGGGGAGTTTTGCGGAGATACAAATTTCTTAAGAAAACATTAGCTCTTAAACTTTAGAAACAACATATTGATATTTCAGTCACAACAAATTTATCTTCAAATTTCAGTAAAGAAAGGCTCTGGTGAACAAATTTCAGTAATATATTAATTTTTTTTTCTTCATAAAATCCGTTAGTGAGACCTTTCATTGCTCTGAAGTAAGTCTTTTATTATTGAAATCTGCAGATAAGTTTATTTTCTGAAATTTGTCAGCCAGTCTGAACGTACAGTCGCTCAAAAAAGTATCCGAACGCCACGGTTGATTGCAGAATTCAGAAAAAATATATGGCAAGGAATTTTTTAGAAATTAGTGACTGGCAACCTTCGTGGAACATTGGATTGTGTGAGCTCACAAAGACCTGGATCGTGTGGGCTCACTCACGGAAATATTGAGCGTGTGCAGTTACCGTTCACAGCAAACTCGAGCGGTTGCGTTAATGTTCACAGCACATTGGATCGTGTGGGCTCACTCACGGAAATATTGAGCGTGTGCAGTTACCGTTTACAGCAAACTGGAGCGGTTGCGGTTAATGTTCACAGCACATTGGATCGTGTGAGCTCACAAAGACCTGGATCGTGTGGGCTCACTCACGGAAATATTGAGCGTGTGCAGTTACCTTCACAGCAAAGTGGAGCGTGTGAGTAACTGCACACGCTCCAGTTTGCTGTGAACGGTAACTGGAGCGTGTATAGTTGCTGTACACGCTCCAGATATTTTTCCTGAATTCTGTAATCACGTGACACGAAGGTTGCCAGTCACTAATTTCTAAAAAATTCCTTGCCATATATTTTTTCTGAATTCTGCAATCAACCGTAGCGTTCGGATACTATTTTGGGCGACTGTACTTGTGAAGCTTTTACCAAATATCTGTTCTATATATGTAATCAAGACAAATATTTAAGTTCCGGTAAACTCTATAGAAATTTTGAGTGTTATTTATTCGTTTGAGAGTATTTATTACATGATCCTGTTCTTTCTTATATGCATAAAATGATTAAACTTGTGCATATTTCACGCATTTTTCAACAAATTTTAAGACCGCTACTGCTCTAAGGGACCTGGGTTCGAGCCCCGGGTAAGGCATGGTTGTGTGTGTCGTTTTTCTGCTGAGGTCCTGCCATCCTCACAGACCTTCTACTGTGGCATATAAACTGACAGACTCCTGTCAGACCTCTGTGGCAAGCAGCTGCTTGAGGGAGTATTTATTTTTTTTATTATTAAAGCGGAAGGTAAAATGTTATATTGTAATGGGAATCCAGTGTTTTGGCAACCCACTTTTTATTTTTTTTCGTGCCCATTGCGTCATTGCACTATTTCCCCTACCCCCTTACTTTTTCTAAATCCGCGACTGCTTATAAGCATAAAAATGTACATCATGTGATAGAAAAATTGGACTGAAAATGGCAGCTAAGGTATTCACTGAAAAGAGAGCTGTGTACCAATCTCCTGTGATCTAGAACCTCCAGGTCTAGCACCTAAAGTCCGACCTGCCTTCTCAGGGTGCAGACCGTTAGTACCTTTCAAAAGAGATACTCTCTTGTGGAGGGGAACGGAAGAGCTGACAGATCAGTGTGTCCTACACATCTAGACTTTTATGGCCACTTTTTCTTTGGGCTTGGAAAGGCCGCCGTCCGTCGGATGGGACGTTAAGCCGTGGCCCCGTGTGCGTGAGATCCATAACCTGTGCACGTTAAAGAACACGCTGGATGGCCTTGACGGGAAGCTACCATTTGTCTCCTAGGCTGCCCACGGTCAGTAGGGGACACCGATGGGCTTGGAAAGGCCGCCGTCCGGCAGATGGGACGTTAAGCCGTGGCTCTGTGTGCTAGAGAGCCATACCCTGTGCACGTTAAAGAACACGCTGGATGGCCTTGACGGGAGGCTACCATCTGTCTCCCAACAGCTGTTCCAGTGGGTACCCTCCCCCAACCTTCTCTGAGCCTTCGAGGTACATGTGACCTGGCCATTTAGCCCATGGTGTGCAAAAAAGTGCCTCTCAGAGGTAAAATAACCCAACCCAACCATCTTTTTCTTCTGTTTTTTTTTTCTACCCTGGTGAGCAGTGTAGAAACTTAATCTTTATAAGGTTGCCAACTTCATAAGGTATTGGTACTGACCTGTTATATCTATTAGACTGGATAATGGATCTCAGATTGATTATTTATTCTGAACTTGCTGCACGGGTAAGTTTCAGTCGAGGTAAAATATACCGCTGTGTTTGTTTGTGAGTTAGCAGCCCTAAATTGGGTTAGTTTTTTTTTACCAATGAGCGACACTATTTGCACATAACGGGTAAAACGGCCAGGTCACAACAACCTCAAGGACTCAGAGAAGGTTGTGGGAAGGAGAGCCAGTGGACAACTGTTAGGGGACAGATGGAAGCCTCCCGTCAAGTCCATCCAGCACGTTCTTTAACATACACAGGGTATGGCTCTCCTACACACGGAACACGACTTAATGGCCCATCCGATGGACGGCTGTCTTTCAAGCCCGTTGTGTCCCCTTTCTGACCTAAGGTAGGCTGAGGCGTTAGCGGAGATAAATTCTCAACGCTGACACACGTGGGACTCGAACCTGGGAACTGCAGATTACGAGCCTGGCTAGCTACCGACTGAGCCACCCCAAAACCCTAAGTGAACATATGCGCAGGATACTTATATCAGCTGGTATATAATATTGATCAGAGGCCATCGCAAGTATCTAAACCCTTACTCTATGAGAATCGCTACAAGATGCTCTACAAACAAGGATTCGTATACAGCTATCCCTCGATTTACACGGTACTCAGTTCACACAATTTTGGCTTTGCACAGTCAAAAAATGCAACCAGTTTCGATTTACACGGTACTGACTGAGACGTACATAGAAAGGAAATCTCAGTCAGTACCGTGTAAATCGAAACTGGTTGCATTTTTTGACCGTGCAAAGCTAAAATTGTGTGAACTGAGTACCGTGTAAATCGAGGGATAGGTGTACTTATGATCACGCACCGGAACCCTTGAAAATATTGTTAAGAGTACTGAAAGCAAAAAATTATTAAACTTATATATTTAATGTATAATAAAAAAAATTTACCCTCAGATTTTGCAAACAAAAGTTATTAAAAACAAATTTCAATAAAAGATTTAACTGTCAGATTTCAGGAACAACAGATCTTAATGAAATTTCTGTCTCAAAAAAATTCTTGCAACATTTCTAACTCAGGGTAGATATCTTGGGAGAACTAAATTAAGAGATCTGGTTGAGTCTCAGTATCCTACGGCTGCTTGAGGGTTGGGTTGTTTTACCTCTGAGCGATACTTTTTTCACACAATGGGCTAAATGGCCAGGTCACAAGGACCCTGAAGGCTCAGAGAAGGTTGGGGGAGGGGACCCACTAGACAATATTGGGAGACAGATGGTAGCCTCCCATCAAGGCCATCTAGTGTGTTCTTTAACGTGCAAAGCGTAGGCTCTCTGCGCACGGAACCACGGCTTAATATCCCATCTAACGGACGGCCATCGTAGGCCATCGGTGTCCTCCTACTAACCGATGGCAGAGAGTTTTGCGGAGATAAATCACAACGCTGGTCCAAGAGGGACTCGAAACTGGGAACTGCAGATTATGAGACTGAGCCCTCCCTCTGCTTGAGGAGTATACAGTATGTAGTGTAGGTATGTAAGTATGTATGTATGTATGTATGCTAAAAGATTTTACTCTTTTAAAATATATATATACCTAATAATGTTTAACATGAGATTTTCTTTTGCAAATCTCATGTTAAAGATTTTGCAAATACAAAATCTTTAACATGAGATTCTTCATCAAAAACAATGAGCCACATGGATACCAAGGGCTCAGCGATGACTGGGAGAGGAGATCTACTGGGCAGTTATTAGAAGACAGATGGGAGCTTCCCATTAAGGTCATCCAGAGTATTGTTTAAAGTGTACAGGGTATGGTTTTACTGAACACGGAGACACGGCTTAAAGTTACATTTGACGGACGGCGGTCTTCCCAGGACGATGTCCCCTTTCTTACCGATGGTCATCCATCGTGTTCTTTAATATGCACAAGGTATGGCTCTCCTGCACATGAACCACGACTTAATGTCCCATCCGACGGACGGCTATCTTGCCAAGTTGAATTTGGCATATTTCGGTCCAAGAGAGTTTGCAGGGGTGTTGTCGTCGGTTGTGTATGTGTGTGTGGGGGGGGGGGGGATTGATGGGGGACTCAAATTAACGAGAATTGAATGTACTATGCTGATAAAGAAAGTTGTTATATTATTCATAAAATCTGCCCGCAAATTTCCCCGCCCTGCCCACGGTCAGTAGGGGACACCGATGGGCTTGGAAAGGCCGCCGTCCGTCGGATGGTACGTTAAGCTGTGGCCCCGTGTGCGGAAGAGCCATACCCTGTGCACGTTAAAGAACACGCTGGATGGCCTTCACGGGAGGCTACCATCTGTCTCCCAACAGCTGTTCCAGTGGGTCCCCTCCCCCAACCTTCTCTGAGCCTTCGGGATCCATGTGACCTGGCTATTTAGCCCATGGTGTGCAAAAAAGTGCCGCTCAGAGGTAAAACAACCCAACCCAACCCATAAAATCTGCTGCTATTTACCTGCAGCAGTTGGTTATTCCTAAAAGCAACCGATCGTTTTCATGAATTTCTTTGTCCCGTTTGCAAACTTCTCCCACCGGCAACTGTTTCCCGTTTCTCTTCTTCAGGTCCTTCCAAGTTCATCACTGTGGAACTGAGAAAGTTTAGCATTAAGGACAGCATAGGCGTCAGCATCATGCAGAGGACGTGAGTTCAGGTTTCTATTAATCTTTTTATGATCTTACATTACTCACCAATTCAGAAAGGAAAAATAACTGACCTAAGGTCGTTAACGATAGTGTAAAATGTAATTCAGGATTTCAAATCGTACTTTTATAAATTAATCTCATCTAAGTTATGGCAATAGTTACTCGTTGCGATTCATTTGAATTGTGACCAACTTTCCTCGTCATCTTACCTCCTTTCCTTCTTCCACGTCATCTTACCTCCTTCCCTTCTTCCTCGTCATCTTACCTCCTTCCCTTCTTCCTCGTCATCTTACCTCCTTCCTCGTCAACTTACCTCCTTCCCTTCTTCCTCGTCAACTTACCTCCTTCCCTTCTTCCTCGTCATCTTACCTCCTTCCCTTCTTCCTCGTCAACTTACCTCCTTCCTCGTCATCTTCCCTTCTTCCTCGTCAACTTACCTCCTTCCCTTCTTCCTCGTCATCTTACCTCCTTCCCTTCTTCCTCGTCATCTTACCTCCTTCCCTTCTTCCTCGTCAACTTACCTCCTTCCCTTCTTCCTCGTCAACTTACCTCCTTCCCTTCTTCCTCGTCATCTTGCGTCCTTCCCTTCTTCCTCGTAATCTTATCTCCTTCCTGTCTTCCTCGTCATCTTACCTCCTTCCCTTCTTCCTCGTCATCTTACCTCCTTCCCTACTTCCTCGTCATCTGACCTCCTTCTCTTCTTCCTCATCATCTTACCTCAAGACTTTTCAGCATCTTAACTATGATTATCGTTCCTCATTATGACTTCCCACCATATTAACTACGATTACCGTTTCTCATTGCGGTTCATCATCCTCTTCATTATGAACACTGTTCCTCATTCTGACTTAATATCTTAGACATGATAGCTGTTCATCATGAGTCTCCATCAACTTGTCATTTACTATGACTTATTTTTGAAAGGAAGATTTTTTTTTTGAAAAATGCAATTAAAAAAAGTTGCGTTCCTTTTTCCGTTTGACAACTATTACTTGTTCATTCATATCAGGAGTCCCACTTTCCCAATTCAAAATTAAAATGAGTTCATCGATGCAAAAAAAAAAGCTTTTTCCAAAGTTTAAACAAGTTTCCTTTGCCGAAAAATCAAAAGAATGAAGAATAGATTCAACATCAATATCCAAACTGCGAATATTAATACACTAATTAAACCCACTCCAAAAGTTTGGCGCGAAACGTATTAATAACTCTACCCATCGATAAGTTCATTCGCATCTCTTCACCCTACTACTCCAGTCAGTATTAAATACCGCTCAGAAAAATGGCGCGAAACATACGTCCAATGACAACTTCATTCTCATCTTTCCACCGTTAACCCTTTCACGACTAAGGGAAACATTTTTCCCATTTTAAAATTGGTGATTGTGTATTTAATTTTAACCTTATCTGCATTTTTTATACAGAATGTCAAAATAGAACATATGCCGAATGCAATTACGTAAACGGGAACGTTTAGAAAACAAAAACAGAACTGTCAGGACGCATAATATATGTACTATGTGCAATGTCCATCTTTGCCTCACTATCAAAAGAAATTGCTTCGCAGAATATCATAATTAGCACATCATTTTGTATAGTAATTTTATTTCATAATTTTGTATTATTTTAGTTAACATTTTGTTCTAATAAATAAAAGACATTGCATAATAAGCCTAACTATAATTTGTGTTACCTTTATAGTCCATTGGGAAAAATATTTCCCATAAAATTCCAAAAAAACTACACATTGTTATGTATTTTTCTTATGATTTTTATTTATTTTACGTCTAAACAAACTAAAATAAACAGTTACATACTAATATTTACTCTTAGAAACCTTATGGTCCTGAAAGGGTTAACGTACTACACAACAACGTACTACTCCATTCACAAGGTAGGCGATGGCAACACCACCAGAAATTTCGGACACTTTCCGAGGGATCATTCCCGACCCAGGGCAGTTAGGAACCCGATTCGTTACCCCAACAGGGTTAGAAGTAAGTGGGACCGCCCCACCATATTCGGCACCGATCGCTCAAATAGCTACGGGATCACGGACAAAATTCCAGTTTCTTCCACCGATGACGTCACACTTGTCCCCCCCCCCCCCCAGGAATAACGACTATTATATAATATGATGATTTTCACTTACAAGAAATTCACAGCTGTGAATAAAAACATTTTGCATGATATTTTAACTTTCACTATTATGTATATATTACTGTAATGCAATGTTTCGTTTATTTTTCCAATGATGGCATTGTGTTATCCAAATAAATGTTTATTTTAATTAGTCTGTTATCCAGTTATCGCAGATAATCAATTTTTGCGTTATATGACTTAATACAATTAATAAATTTGTATGACATAATGTTAATTTTGAAATCAAAGACAAAGTTTAATTTCTGAATTTAAATACTGATAAGGAGTTTAATATAAATTGGTAATATTAATAATCCATTGTTATTGTTTTCGTTTTAATCGAGAAAAATGAATAAAGTTAGAGTCCATCAATCATTCTGTCAAATAGCATGGAAAGTGAACATAATTTCAAGTTCTTTTTTTCGAGTCACTATATTAATATGATTTTCGCTCTTTCTCTCATAGGAACGGAAGAGGAGTCTTCATTACATATGTGGTAGGTAGAATCGATGTCTCCATTGAAACTACAGCTATAAACATCTCCAGTATCCAGTGGCGAATTATGGAAAGGATTACGTGCTCCAGGGATCTCTCATTTGATTATTAAGATCACTGCCCATCCTCCCGAATAACTTTCTCTATCTAGCTTTCCTACATCTTATAATTATATCAATTTTTTATATTAACTGTTGATATCAAAATATAGTATTGTAGTTGGAGCCATCTGAAAATCAAATAAGATCGTAAAGGGGCTTTCGAAGTTATTTTCAATGGGAGGAGTTTAGTTATGCCATTGCATTGTTAGCCCACACCCATGTTCAGTATATTTTACTCTATTGAGATAACAAAATGGAAACAGACACTTTTATATTGTGGGCAAAAATAAATAAAAATAAATAAAATACCCCCTCAAGCAGCTGCTTGCCACAGAGGTCTGACAGGAGCCTGTCAGTTTATATGCCATAGTAGAAGATCTGAGAGGATGGCAGGACCTCAGCAGAAAACAACACGAACATCCATGCCTTACCCGGGGCTCGAACCCAGGTCCCGTAGATCAGTAGCCAAGCGCTCTAATCACTCGGCCACACAACCGAAAGCAAAATTAAGGTTCGCAAAAATAATGGGTTGGATGTTGTAATTCTGAGCAGCACGTTTTTACAAACAATGGGCTAAATGGTCAGGTCACAAGGACACCAAAGGCTCTGAAAACGTTGGGAAAGGGAACCCATTGGGGAGTTGTTAGGGGGCATGGTAGTTTCCCATGTCCCCTAGCCATCAAGTCATCAAGGCTATCCAACGTCTTCTTTAACGTTAACATGGTAGGACGGCTCTCCGCATATGACGTCTTAATGTCGATTCGAAGGAAGACGGTCTTTCTCAAGCCTAATGGTAAAAAATAGTGGTTCATGAAAAAGATTCTATGGAGGAGGGAGGGTTCGTCGTGTTTCAGTTTCTGATTTTGAGGCTGCTTTAGGGAATTTATGTTATTCAAGCCTTAAGGGAAGGGTTAGATAACACTATAACTCCCTTTTCTTCCTGGGGCGGGGGTGGCTCAGTCGGTAGCGCGCCAGGCTCGTAATCTGCAGTTCCCAGGTTCGAGTCCCAGCTGGGTCAGCGTTGAGATTTATCTCCGCAATAATTCCCTGCCCACGGTCAGTAGGGGACCCCGATGGGCTGGGATAAGAACGCCGTCCATCGGATGGGACGTTAAGCCGTGGACCCGTGTGTGGAAGTGTCATACCCTGTGTACATTAAAGAACAGGCTGGATGGCCTTGACGGGAGGCTACCATCTGTCTTCCAACAGCTGTTCCAGTGGGTCCCCTCCCCCAACCTTCTCTGAACCTTCGGGGTCCTTGTGACCTGGCCATTTAGCCCATGGTGTGCAAAAGAGTGCCGCTCAGGAGTAAAACAACTCCAAACCATTTTCTTCCATTCAGATTCTACGCAAGAACATTCCTCAATAATCAAATCACATACAACGCAAAATAAAATTTTTATTAAGTGCAATTAGCAAAAATCGATTGAGAGCTGTTACATATGAAACTAAAGGGCAAAACAAAAAAAAAATATTCAATATATATGAAGAAAAATGTTTCTTTGCGGGTCTATCCTCTTATGCACTCAGCCCCCAGAAGAGCTAGAGAGAGCAAACTTTGCATGAGCGCCCCTTCACTCATGGGAAGACTACTGGCTGCGTGCGAACCCGCAGGGGTGAACCAAAACTGGGGTGGGCGAGTTTGAATTTCTTGAAATTTTCATAGACTTTATCATAAGCTATAAAAGATCTGTCTCTCTTTTGAACATGACATTGGCAGTTATTTAAAATCACGTGGGAAGTGTCATATGTTACAACTTTAGTGAGTTTCAGTTTTAAGAGATCCCTTAAAGAGGAGGGGAAAAATTATACCGAAGCGGGGGGAGAAGTTTTATGCCAAGTGAGGAGTGATGTGTACTATATAGTTCAGCGAGATTCAGACCCGAGCAACGTCGGATAATTAATATAATTAAATATAAAATTAATTATAATAATTAAATATAAAAGTAAATCGATAAAATAAAAGAGAATATCCATATGGAGGTATATCAATATTAAAATATTTCGATAATAAAGTACAGTCGCTCAAATAAATATCCAAACACTATGGTTGATTACGGAATTCAGGAAAATATATCTGGCAACGATTTTTTTTAGAAATTAGTGATCTGACAACCTTCATGTCACGTGACACGAATTTTGCCAGATCACTAATTTCTAAAAAAAAAAATCTTTGCCAGATATTTTTTCTGAATTCTGTAATCAACCATAGTGTTCGGACACTTTTTTGAGCGACTGTACATCTAAATACACTATGTTTCAAAAAGTAATCTCTCACTTCTATGTTTAACCTACGTGTCACGTGACACGAAGGTTGCCAGATCACTAATTTCTAAAAAAAAATCTTTGACAGATATTTTTTCTGAATTCTGTAATCAACCATAGTGTTCGGATACTTTTTTGAGCGACTGTACATCTAAATACACTATGTTTCAAAAAGTAATCTCTCACTTCTATGTTTAACCTACGTGTCACGTGACACGAAGGATGCCAGATCACTAATTTCTAAAAAAAAAATCTTTGACAGATATTTTTTCTGAATTCTGTAATCAACCATAGTGTTCGGATACTTTTTTGAGCGACTGTATATCTAAATACACTATGTTTCAAAAAGTAATCTCTCACTTCTATGTTTAACCTACGTGTCACGTGACACGAAGGTTGCCAGATCACTAATTTCTAAAAAAAATCACTGCCAGATATTTTTTCTGAATTCTGTAATCAGCCATAGTGTTCGGATGTTTATTTGAGAGATTGTATATCAATATACATGCAAACAAAAACCTCATGCTTCCATGGGCTACTGAGGTCAAACCAGACTGTGCAATTTATTACCTATTTCACCTCTATTTCAGTACTAATTAACCCTTTCACGACTAAGGTAAACATTTTTCATATTTTAAAATTGGTGATTGTCGTATTTAATTATAACCTTATCTGCATTTTTTATACAGAATGTCAAAATAGAACGTATGCCGAACGCAATTACGTAAACGGGAACGTTTAGTCCATGTCCATCTTTGCAATAATGTTGCATCTGTGCAATCTCCATCTTTGCTTCACAACCAAAAGAAATTGCTTCGCAGAATATTATCATAATTAGCACATCATTTTGTATAGTAATTTTATTTCATAATTTTGTATTATTTTAGTTAACATTTTGTTCTAATAAACCAATAAATAAAAGACATTGCATAATAAGCCTAACTATAATTTGTGTTACCTTTAGAGTCCATTGGGAAAAATATTTCCCATAAAATTCCAAAAAAACTACACATTGTTATGTATTTTTCTTATAATTTTTATTTATTTTACGTCTAAACAAACTAAAATAAACAGTTACACACTAATATTTACTCTTAGAAACCTTATGGTCCTGAAAGGGTTAAATTAATTTCAGTACTGATTTCCTGCGGAAGGCTTGGCCAAAAAGAAAAAGTAGCTTTTAAAATAATCCAGGCATATCATTAATGCTTTAACTGAAATCAAAAGTTATATAATATTAATAATAAAGATACAACATTCATAATAAAATAATCTGATTCAAATCGACTGAATAATATGAAAATTTTTATAAATCTAGGTTAAAATCTGTAAAAGTTAAAATTAAGGAAATAAACTCTATTAGTCTTACTTTAAACAATAAATTTTCAAAACGATAACTTCATTAAATCGTGAACAAAAAATATTTTTACAATTTCTGACTGCGCATTGTCCAGTAGCGGATTTAGATATTAGGGGCCATAGGAGTTTTAAGAAACAAATAGTTATAAATCAAATAACGATTTCTGGGCCCCTCATCAGTACTCGGGGCCCTAGGAGTTTTAAGAAACAAATAGTTATAAATCAAATAACGATTTCTGGGCCCCTCATCAGTACATGGAGCTCTAGGAGTTTTAAGAAACAAATAGTTATAAATCAAATAACGATTTCTGGGCCCTTCATCAGTACACGGGGCCCTAGGAGTTTTAAGAAACAAATAGTTATAAATCAAAGAACGATTTCTGGGCCCCTCATCAGTACACGGGGCACTAGGAGTTTTAAGAAACAAATAGTTATAAATCAAAGAACGATTTCTGGGCCCCTCATCAGTACACGGGGCCCTAGGAGTTTTAAGAAACAAATAGTTATAAATCAAAGAACGATTTCTGGGCCCCTCATCAGTACTCGGGGCCCTAGGAGTTTTAAGAAACAAATAGTTATAAATCAAATAACGATTTCTGGGCCCCTCATCAGTACATGGAGCTCTAGGAGTTTTAAGAAACAAATAGTTATAAATCAAATAACGATTTCTGGGCCCTTCATCAGTACACGGGGCCCTAGGAGTTTTAAGAAACAAATAGTTATAAATCAAAGAACGATTTCTGGGCCCCTCATCAGTACACGGGGCACTAGGAGTTTTAAGAAACAAATAGTTATAAATCAAAGAACGATTTCTGGGCCCCTCATCAGTACACGGGGCCCTAGGAGTTTTAAGAAACAAATAGTTATAAATCAAAGAACGATTTCTGGGCTTCTCATCAGTATACGGGGCCCTGAACGACCGCTTAGTTCGTACCTGGCATTCTGTCAATTTCTTAAAATTCGGCACTTTCTGATAATCAGCATCGGCTCTTTCATCGTGATTATGTTATTATACACCAGTAGGTTATTATTAGTCATGACTTTAATTATAATTTTATCTAGCCTTCTGGGGCTGCCCCATTCCAGAGAATGAGGCTTGTCAGTAATTTTTTTCACATTTGCCTGTTTTACTAAACATTTTTTTATTCACCACCCCTGCAAATTGGGCGGGGGTGGCTCAGTCGGTAGCGCGACAGGACCGTAATCTGAAGTTCCAAGGTACGAGTCTCATCTTGGCCGGCATTGAGACTTATCTCCGAAAAACTCCCCGCCCTTCCCTAGGTCATTACGAGACACAGATGGGCTTGGAAAGGCTGCCATCCGTCGTATGGGACGTTAAGCCGTGGACCCGTGTGCGGGAGAGTCATACCCTGTGCACGTTAAAGAACACGCTGGATGGCGTTGACGGGAGGCTACCATCTGTCTCCCAACAGCTGTTCCAGTGGGTCCCCTCCCCCAACCTTCTCTGAGTCTTCGGGGTCCTTGTGACCTGGCCATTTAGTCCATGGTGTGCAAAAAAGTGCCGCTCAGAGGTAAAGCAACCCAAAAGCCCGTGCTAACTTTATTTCTACAAAAGATTCCTTCCTCCTCAAAATCCTCTGAAAGGTTTAACAATTTTCCAGTCAGTTGGGCAGTGCTCCAATTATTATGATAAGCGAATAAAACAACCAAAACAAGACACGAAAACCTTTCGTGGAAAAAAATGCCTTTCAATGATGATTAGGACACATACCTCCCAGTTGCATATCAGGAGGAGTTCTAACCACTAAACTATCACCAGCTCTGTCATTTATCCACAAGTCAGCCTACTGGTTAGAACACCTGTTATGATTGTGACTGATGATTATAATGTAATTTTTTGGGTTGTTTTACCTCTGAGCGGCACTTTTTTGCACACCATGGGCTAAATGGCCAGGTCACGTGGACCCTGAAAGCTCAGAGAAGGTTGGGGGAGGGGACCCACTGGAACAGCTGTTGGGAGACAGATGGTAGCCCCCCGTCAAGGCCATCCAGCGTGTTCTTTAACGTGCACAGGGTATGGCTCTCCTGCACACGGGGCCACGGCTTAACGCCACATCCGACGGACGGCTTCACTTCACGATCCGATTAAAATTTTTCGATGCAGCCAGATCTTCATATTTCCATTCGTTATAAACTGACTTAAACTCGAAACAAAAAAAAATGTTTAAAAATGTTTTTTTTTCTTTTGTGTTTTGTGATTAATTGTTGCAGTGTTCGTTTGGTGTTTCTTTTGCAGCAGCCAGGTAGCATAGCAGCGAGGCACGGCAGACGAATCATGCAAGGAGACCAGATTCTGGAAATCAACGGACAGAACGTCAGAGAAAGCAACCAGAAAGATGTCTCTCAGATGATTCAGGTGAAGAGCAGGAATCATCATTCCACTATAACTTTTTTTTTTGTTATTTTCCTCTTGTTCAGAAATTTAACACACAGTCTCTTCCTTCATTCACCCTTTCTTATAGAGGGTCGGGGGCGGCTCAGTCGGTAGCGCGCCAGGCTCGTATTCTGCAGTTCCCAGGTTCGAGTCCCAGCTGGGTCAGCGTTGAGATTTATCTCCGCAAAATTCCCTGCCCACGGTCAGTAGGAAACACCGATGGGCTTGGAAAGGCCGCCGTCCATCGGATGGGACGTTAAGCCGTGGACCCGTGTGCGGGAGAGTCGTACCCTGTGCACGTTAAAGAATACAATGGATGGCATTGACGGGAGGCTACCATCTGTCTCCCAACAGCTGTTCCAGTGGGTCCCCTTCCCAACCGTCTCTGAGCCTTCGGGGTCCTTGTGACCTGCCCATTTAGTACATGGTGTGCAAAAAAGTGACGCTTAGAGGTAAATCAATCCAATTCTTTCTTATAGTAGCTAGCGATGAGTTCAGTGAAAATTTCGAGCCTCAGCCCGAAATTAATGACTCCAGACCCCCGAAGCATTTCGAAAATTACTGATCCTGAATAGGAAAAAAATTATCTGACACACCATGGCATACAGTGAAATATCAGCAGAATAACGAAATTTGTTCCGACTCCGGCCAATTTACTCTGTATCTCTAGATAAACATGTTTCTTTTTAATGAATACCAGTGTAACGGAAATATCAGTTTAACCCTTTCAGTCCTGAATTTTTAATATGAAAAGTAAATTTATTTTGATCATCAATAAGTGAATGTAAGACATACAAGGACTTCCCCTACTAAGTTTGAGCGGGTTTCCGCCATAGGTTTAGAAACTAGGAAATCGTGGCAAAAAAAAAAAATCATCAGGTCTTAGAGATAAAAATGGAAGCATATTTTTCATTCGTTTTAAATAATGTTTTCATACAAAGATCTTATCAAATTATTTCGTGTGAAAAATTCCCAGGTTCGAGTCCCAGCTGGGTCAGCGTTGAGATTTATCTCCGCAAAATTTCCCCGCCCTGCCACGGTCAGTAGGGGACACCGATGGGCTTGAAAAGGCCGCCGTCCGTCGGATGGGACGTTAAGCCGTGGCCCAGTGTGCGGGAGAGCCATACCCTGTGCACGTTAAAGAACACGCTGGATGGCCTTGACGGGAGGCTACCATCTGTCTCCCAACAGCTGTTCCAGTGGGTCCCCTCCCCCAACCTTCTCTGAGCCTTTGGGGTTCTTGTGACCTGGCCATTTAGCCTATGGTGTGCAAAAAAGTGCCGCTCAGAGGTAAAACAATCCAATCCAATCGTGTGAAAATTTTTGAAACAAATTTTAGATTTCGATTTTAGATCGGTACTTACCAACATGGTGTTCAGGTTATTAGCATTCATCTTGAATAGCGGAACAATACGGGTCACTCAGATATGTAAACACTCACTTCTTGTTGAACCTCCCCGCCCTGCCCACGGTCAGTGGGGGGCACCGATGGGCTTGAAAAGGCCGCCATCCGTTGGATGGCACGTTAAGCCGTGGCGCCGTGTGTGGGAGAGCCATACTCTGTGCACGTTAAAGAACACGCTGGATGGCCTTGACGGGAGGCTACCATCTGTCTCCCAACAGCTGTTCCAGTGGGTCCCCTCCCCCAACCTTCTCTGAGCCTTCGGGGTCCATGTGACCTGGCCATTTAGCCCATGGTGTGCAAAAAAGTGCCGCTCAGAGGTAAAACAATCCAAACCAATCTTGTTGAACCATGTCATGAAATGTGATTCACATAGTTTATAAAGGTGACATCTAGTGCTTTATGGTGAAACTAGATACTCAGCCAGTAGCTAGAACTCTTTATATATTAAGGTGGCAAATGCCACCAGCAGTGCCGAAATGGTTAAGGAAAACATTTCATCCCGATACAAAAAAAATGATTAATATAACTAAATTTACAAAAAGAAAATCCTTAAACAACATGTACAGCGTACATTTTTCTATCTTTACATGCTTTGATTTTTAGCATCTGGTAATGCTGCGAATGATTTAAACGCTGATGATATCTAACCAATCACAACGCTTTGAATCACATGCTTGTCATATTGACTCGTGCTCATATTTCCCTATTTCACAAACTTAATATAGATGCTCTCTAAACCCGCAGATAAAATGCTTTAAAGCTGCTTTGCCACAATTTTCCAGCATAAAAGGGATTTTTAAACTTTGAGAACTACGCAGTTCTGATTGTATTATATCTTATGTAATGCGTCAACAGAAAGTTCTTTCAAAACAGTTCCAATCCACGCGTTTCATTTTATCACTCTTTAAATTTAAGTTATTGCTATATTCGTTATTTTTATTGTTTTCAGTTCGTTATTGGCAGTCAATATCGTATATTCCGTTTCGTAATGACAAGGAAATATATTCTGAATAACGTACTGAAAAGGTGCGATGTCATTTAAGAATTCATAAGGTTGGGTTGTTTTACCTCTGAGCGGCACTTTTTTGCACACCATGGGCTAAATGGCCAGGTCACATGGACCCCGAAGGCTCAGAGAAGGTTGGGGGAGGGGACCCACTGGAACATCTGTTGGGAGACAGATGGTAGCCTCCCGTCAAGGCCATCCATCGTGTTCTTTAACGTGCAGAGGGTATGGCTCTCACGCCACGGCTTAACGTCCCATCCGACGGACGGCGGCCTTTCCAAGCCCATCGGTGTCCCCTACTGACCGTGGGCAGGGCGGGGAATTTTGCGGAGATAAATCTCAACGCTGATCCAGCTGGGACTCGAACCTGGGAACTACAGATTACGAGCCTGGCGCGCTACCGACTGAGCCACCCCCGCCCCTAAGAATTCATAAGATGAGAGGATTGTTGGAATAGATAGTTTGAAAAAAATCACCTACTCTTTTAAGAAGTAAACTCTAATACACGGTAATTTCTTTCATTGTGATTATTTTGTAGTATGTTAATATCATAGCACTTTTGCATGGCGGTTCAGTGTAACGAATATGTTTTAGTCATCCGGTCCATGAGGCAGAGGTGGCTCAGTCGGTAGCGTTCCCGGCTTGTAATCTGCAGTTTCCAGGTTCGAGTCCCGCTTGGGCCAGCATTGAGATTTATCTCGCTCAGAAAGTTGAGACCGATGGGCTTGAAAAGGCCACCGTCCGTCGGATGGGACGTTAACCCGTGGTCTCGTGTGCGGGAGTGCCATACCCTGTGCACGTTAAAGAACATGCTGGATGGCCTTGACGGGTTGGGTTGTTTTACCTCTGAGCGGCACTGTTTTGCACACCATGGGCTAAATGGCCAGGTCACATGGACCCCGAAGGCTCAGAGAACGTTGGGAGAGGGGACCCACTGGAACAGCTGTTTGGAGACAGATGGTAGCCTCCCGTCAAGGCGATCCAGCGTGTTTTCAACGTGCACAGGGTATGGCTCTCCCGCACACGCGATCACGGCTTAACGTTCCATCCGATGGACGGCGGCCTTTCCAAGCCCATCGGTGTCCCCTACTGGCCGTGGGCCGGGCGGGGAATTTTGCGGAGATAAATCTCAACGCTGACCCAGCTGGGAAGGCCTTGACGGGAGGCTACCATCTGTCTCCCAACAGCTGTTCCAGTGGGTCCCCTCTCCCAACGTTCTCTGAGCCTTCGGGGTCCTTGTGACCTGGCCATTTAGTCTATGGTGTGCAAAAAAGTGCCGCTCATAGATAAAACAACCCAGCAACCAAACTGAACAAAAAAAAACACAATAAATGTGTTGATTGCAGTGAAACTTATTTTGATTGGAAAAACTTTATTTTTAGCAATGATACGTAGTCTCAAAATTCAGTTGTTTGTTTTTAAACCGACAGAACTTTTGAAACAACCTAATATTTCCAGCATGTTTCAATAACAAATCCATATCTTAAAAAAATTCACTGAAATTAAGTGTCAGCATTTCATATTGCTTCACTGTTGTTTTCGTTTTCTTCCAGAACCTAGACGGAGCGATAGTTCTTCTCCTTGGGAGAGTTCCGAAGTTGTACAGCGCCATCCAGGAATGGGTGAAGTGGAAGGCTCAGCAATGTCTGAGGACGAGAACGAGCACTTGGTCTGCCTATACAGGGAATGCCAAAGAGAAACTTCAGACTCAGAGACCCAGGTGAAAAATCATTCTTACATTCTTATTCACGATTTGATTTATTCTTAACTGAATAATTCATATTTCAGTTTCTACTTCCTGCAAAGATGCTCTTTCATAAACTTTTGTGAACTAAGTCACTAATTGTTAAGCAACGGATAATGAAATGCAATTCGGTGTTTAGGAGAATACGTAATCAATCGCCACTGCGACTCCCTCTTGACCATCACTCTGACCTCTATTTGCCCTTGAACATCACGTCGAATCTGAAATTTCGCAACGTTTCTAGATTGGGTTGTTTTACCTCTGAGTGGCAATTTTTTGCACACTATGGGCTAAATGACCAGGTCACATGGACCCCGAAGGTTCAGAGAAGGTTGAGAGAGGGGACCCATTGGGACAGTTGATGGGAGACAGATGTAGCCTCCCGTCAAGGTCATCCAGTGTGTTCTTTAACGTGCACAGGGTATGGCTCTCCCGCACACGGGGCCACGGCAACGTCCTATCAGACGGACGGCTGTCTTTCCAAGTCCATCGGTGTCCCCTACTGACCGTGGGCCAGGGTGGGGAGTTTTGCGGAGATAAATCTCAACGCTAGCCCAGCTGGGACTCGAACCTGGGAACTGCAGATTACGAGCCTGGTGCGCTACCGACTGAGCCACCCCCACCCCGCAACGTTTCTGACATCTGAGATTCAAATTACCCCCTTAGGAACGAATTTTCACCTCTCTCTTTAGATCCCAGTTAGATCGATACTTGACCTTCTATTTGACCCTGAAGGACACGTCTGATCTGAAATTCCGTAAAATTCTTGGCATATATCCCCCCCCCCTAAACAATTTTAGGAGCCAATTTTCACTTCGCTCTAGCACACACATTATAGAAGTAGAAATTTGACCTCTATTTGACCTTGAAGGACCCATTGGTTCTCAGATTTCGTAAAGTTTTTTAGATCTACGTTCCGAATTAGTTTTGGGTGCCGAATTTCCAGAGCTGTACCATTTCTGCATTGTCGTTAAAACAAGCGCTATTCTGCTAGTCTCACTCACACTCTTACTTAATCGCATTCAGCGGCCATGTACGAGGGTAAATCAGAAAATAAGGGCTGATATTTAATTTCTGCTGAGCAGGTAATTGCATTGGAGACAATATGCAGGAAATGTCCTCACATTCTTTTATGCAGCCATTAAGACAAGTATCTCAACAAATCTTATGACTACGCGGGAAAGTAGTTAACATATGTGGGGACATTTCCTGTGTTATCTTCAATGTAATTACCTTATTTCAGTGTACAGTCGCTCAAAAAAGTATCCGAACACTATGGTTGCTTACAGAATTCAGAAAAAATATCTGGCAACGATTTTTTTAGAAATTAGTGATCTGTCAACCTTCGTGTCACGTGATTACAGAATTCAGGAAAAATATCTGAAGCGTGTACAGCAACTGTACACGCTCCAGTTACCGTTCACAGCAACTGTGAACGGTAACTGGAGCGTGTACAGTAGGGGACACCGATGGGCTTGGAAAGGCCGCCGTCCGTCGGATGGGACGTTAAGCCGTGGCCCCGTGTGCGGGAGAGCCATACCCTGTGCACGTTAAAGAACACGCTGGATGACCTTGACGGAAGACTACCAACAGCCCTTGACTCTGTCTCCCAACAGCTGTTCCAGTGGGTCCCTCCCCCAACCTTCTCTGAGCCTTCGGGGTCCATGTGACCTGGCCATTTAGCCCGTGGTGTGCAAAAAAGTGCCGCTCAGAGGTAAAACAACCCAACCCAACCCTGCTCCTGGAGTCATTTTCCGAATTCCACTTTGACAGCATCATCTGATGGAAAATGTCTTCGGAGATGCTTCTCCAGACTCCCTAAGAAGTGAATATCCGCTGATGTCATGTCGGTACTGAACGGTGAGTGGTGAACAGTTGCCCGTCGCCAAGCGTAGAGATCCTCGTTCACTATATTGAATGGGGCGGGGGTGGCTCAGTCGGTAGCGCGCCAGGCTCGTAATCTGTAGTTCCCAGGTTTGAGTCCCAGCTGGGTCAGCGTTGAGATTTATCTCTTCAAAATTCCCCGCCCTGCCCACGGTCAGTAAGGGGACACCGATGGGCTTGGAAGGCCGCCGTCCGTCGGATGGGACATTAAGCCGTGGCTCCGTGTGCGGGAGAGCCATACCCTGTGCACGTTAAAGAACACACTTGATGGCCTTGACGGGAGGCTACCATCTGTCTCCCAACAGCTGTTCCAGTGGGTCCTCTCCCCCAACCTTCTCTGAGCCTTCGGGGCCCATGTGACCTGGCCATTTAGCCCATGGTGTGCAAAAAAGTGCCGCTCAGAGGTAAAACAACGCAACCCACTATATTGAAAATGAGTATTCCACATTCACCAGAAATGATTAGATTCACCAGTTTTCTTCTTTTGTGATTACAGCTAAAAAACGTGATACTTCTGTTTCTTTCTTTTCATCCTTTTCTTTTTTGCGATCATTACTCAAAACTCAAAATTACTCCTGTTCCCTTTCTGTTATTACTTTTCTTTTCCATTTTCGCGACCATTATTCACACATAAAATCCATTCTATTCCTTCTATTCTCCCAACATCTGTCCAATGGATCAGCCTCCCTCAATCTTCTCTAAGCCCTCGGGATCTTTGTGACTTTGCCATTTAACCTATTTCATGGAAAAAAGTACCACTCGGAGGTAAAACAACCCAACTGAAAGAACGAAACCCTCTCAATTTCCATATTATTGTGTGATCCATTGTTTTATATATTAATGGAGAGGATTTTGCGCCAGCATAGAAAAGGAACGTAAGCATTCTTTGAGTGTTAATTTGGTTAGAGGTTGTTGTTTTTTTTAAAGTAGAAAACAATCTTTTTGTTACAATTTTTAAACAATTTCCGTCATTCGTGGTCTGTTTAATAAAAGAAAAATTTACTCTCTGTTTTTTTTCTCTCTTTTTTCAGCCTCCCCGTGAGTAAAGAAAGTCCAGCTCTTGGTTTCGCCAATAGCATCACCACTGTGATCTGTTCGCCGGTCGTGCCAGACTTGCCAGTCTTCAAGAGCCCCTCCCACAGTCCGAGCTCCAGCATTCGACGTTCGAGACTCAGCATCGTGGCGGAGGACACTAAATACGCAGCCGTCGCCGAAAGTGAGGAAGATTCTCACGACATCGACGAATTCAACGCCAGCGGGTCCGAAAATCCTTTGTTACCGAGCATATTAGTCACGAGCTTCTAAAGAGTTTCTGGTTATATGGCCCACTAAAAAAAAAACAGAAAGGTCCAAATCATAGTTCTAATCCTTCCTGAGCCAGTTATTTAAAAGGTTCGCCTAGAAGGATGAATGAGTGGAAAAGAAAAAAAGATTTTTAGCCTTGCAAATCGAGTGGCGAATGTAAAGACAGTGTTGTTGTTTTCTCAACAGTGAAGATTTCGAGATCGCAATAATTGTAGATTTTTGACGTTTCATTGTAAGGGTCCAAACAATGAGTCCAATACGCTTTTAGAAACAACAGCAACAATTGAAGGAAACAATACCAAGCAGTGAAATGGAAAGCATTTTTCTTTATTTTTCTTACAAAATAGTATTTGGATATTCATTAACCACTTAACAGAATGCAAAAAATTTTAAAGAAAGATTTCATCAATGACAGCAACATTGTTGAAGATCCAAATGATTTTAAGAATAATTTCATATTGGCTAAAACGGCTACAGTTCACGTTGTGTTAAGAACTGTCATGATATTAAACAAAAAAATTTGAAACGTCTTCCTTTCGAAGAAATAATCTGCTAATAAAAAATAATAGTTTTTATACGAACAATTTAATTAAATTTTATATACTATAGAAGAAAAACTTAATCTATTCGTAATAGTTGACCTTTGTAATAAATCCCAGGTCAGTTTGAACAGAAAGGTCATTGAGAACAACTGGGTGAAGTTGACGTTAGTTGAAAGACCAATAAGAGAATTAACTTTTACACCTTTGCAAGATAAATCTGTGATGCATTAAACACACATTATCGTTTTTGAAACGCTAGAAGTATTCGAAGAACAAGTCTTAATTTATTAAAGTTTTGGTACGAAACGTGATATGATAAAAGATTTCTAAAAAAAACCCATCACGTGCTCTCTGGGTCGTTCCCATATGCAGTCTTTTTGAAGTGAATATTCTCATTATTTTTAGTGATTGTGCCATGAGTGTTTAAAGTATTTGTTACCACGCAAAAAGTTGAGAAATGTGATGGAAAATTATGTGGAGGAAAGAATGGTTATTATCTGTGTTTTGATTCAATGTAGAAGAGATTAGAAGGTTATGGTTCCTACATCTAAGAAAAGAAATTCTAGTGCCATTGTTGCTACAGTCTTGCGTTCAGTGTTATTCGTTTTGTAATTCTTTCTGAGTCGGATACTCTGTTGGAATTAATTCGTGAGAGTTTAACAACAACTTGTTACTATAAGAAGATGATTCTTGCATATGATGAGTGATTTTTTTTTTCTTTCCAGGTGACGATGAATTTTTTTTTTAACAAGGAGACTTGGAAAAAGCAACTCCAGATAGATGAAATGTTTTATCTTCCTGATTTAAATTGATGGAGGTTTTGTTTTTATAATATTTCACTCGAAATGAGTCATATTGAACTACAGAAACTGATAATTACCAAAATATTCACGGATTTTGCTCACGTTCAGTAGGTGTACAGTCGCTCAAAAAAATATCCGAACACTACGGTTGATTACAGAATTCAGAAAAAAATATCTGGCAACGATTTTTTTTTGAAATTAGTGATCTGGCAACCTCGTGTCAAATCGTTGCCAGATATTTTTTCTGAATTCTGTAATCAACCATAGTGTTCGGATATTTTTTAATATATATAATGCGTATGAATATATAATGCAATGAATATGGAGCGTGTGCAGTTATCGTTCACAGCAAACTGGAGCGGTTGCGCTTAATGTTCACAGCACATTGGATCGTGTGAGCTCACAAAGACCTGGATCTTGTGGGTTCACTCACGGAAATGTTGAGCGTGTGCAGTTACCGCTCACAGCAAACTGGAGCGTGTGCAGTAACTGCACACGCTCCAGTTTGCTGTGAACGGTAACTGGAGCGTGTACAGTTGCTGTATATCAGTTGCCAGATATTATATATGTATACAGTTGCTGCATATACAGTTGCTGCGTATACAGTTGCTGTATATCAGTTGCCAGGTTGCTGTATATCAGTTGCTGTAATATCTGGAGCGTGTACAGTTGCTGTACACGCTCCAGATATTTTTCCTGAATTCTGTAATCACGTGACCGAAGGTTGCCAAATCATTAATTTCTAAAAAAAAATCGTTGCCAGATATTTTTTCTGAATTCTGTAATCAACCGTAGTGTTCGAATGCTTTTTTGAGCGACTGTACAGTTTACTTTTAATTATGTTTATATCAATTTATGTTTAACAGCGTACGAGCAAATTTTACGAAAATAATGTATTATGAGTTTTAAAAAAATTGTTCGCCTCTGCTTAACCTTCGATCTCTGTGTTGTAAGTAACAAATTACTCATCATTTGTCTTTTACAATAATCTTTTGTAACGCGAATGCATGTACAGAAATTTATTCAGAGAGCAGATGACTTCTGTAAAAAAACTAACAAAGCTGCAAACTGACAGTAGTAGGTCATAAAATAATAAATAAATACCCCCTCAAACAGCTGCTTTCCACAGAGGTCTTGCCACAGATAAGACCTTTGAAGGAGAGACCTCAGCAGAAAAGATAACAACCAAATATCTACGCCTGACCCGGGACTCGAACCCAGGTCCAGCAGTTTTCTACGGGCGGGGGTGGCTCAGTCGGTAGCGCGTCAGGCTCGTAATCTGTAGTTCCCAGGTTCGAGTCCCAGCTGGGTCAGCGTTGAGATTTATCTCCGCAAAAATTCCCCGCCCTACCCACGGTCAGTAGGGGACACCGATGGGCTTGGAAAGGCCGCCGTCCGTCGGATGGGACGTTAAGCCGTGGCCCCGTGTGCGGGAGAGCCATACCCCGTGCACGTTAAAGAACACGCTGGATGGCCTTGACGGGAGGCTACCATCTGTCTCCCAACAGCTGTTCCAGTGGGTCCCCTCCCCCAACCTTCTCTGAGCCTTCGGGGTCCATGTGACCTGGCCATTTAGCCCATGGTGTGCAAAAAAGTGCCGCTCAGAGGTAAAACAACCCAACCCAGCTGGGTCAGCGTTGAGATTTATCTCCGCAAAAATTCCCCGCCCTACCCACGGTCAGTAGGGGACACCGATGGGCTTGGAAAGGCTGCCGTCCGTCGGATGGGACGTTAAGCCGTGGCCACGTGTGCGGGAAAGCCATACCCTGTGCACGTTAAAGAACACGCTGGATGGCCTTGACGGGAGACTACCATCTGTCTCCCAACAGCTGTTCCAGTGGGTCCCCTCCCCCAACCTTCTCTGAGCCTTCGGGGTCCATGTGACCTGGCCATTTAGCCCATGGTGTGCAAAAAAGTGCCGCTCAGAGGTAAAACAACCCAACCCAACCCAGTAGTTTTCTGATTCACTTAACTTAGTCTCATTTGCTTTATGACACTATTAATATTCAAATAGGATGTACACTTTTAATTTTACATAGGAAGTAATTACAATATTTTTATACCCCTTATATAATTATCCAGATATAAAAATTGCAATTAGTAAAAGAAAATTAGATGCATTACACGGAAATCTGCTCGGAAAAAATAATCGCATTTTTTTTGAGATATCTAAAACTTTAATAATTGAAAAAATATACAGGATGCATCATGAAATTACTTTAAAGATGAATGTGTCTGAATCAAAATATAATTTATTAATCTTCAATGAATTTGTGTTTTATTTGGATACCGTACCAACTTGCACGGGTGTTTCGGAGATTTTCTGCAATTCCCTGGTTCGAGTCCCACTTGTGCCAGCACTGAGCATCCGCCGTCCGTCGGATGGGACGTTAAGCAGTGGCTCCGTGTGCGGGAGAACCTATACCCTGTGTACGTCAAAGAACACCCTGGATGGCCTTGACTATGATATACTGCTCACATAAATTAGGGGATATTTCAAAATGAATATGAAGCGATGAAATATCCCCTAATTTTTGTGAGCAGTATATATTTTATCTTCCTGATTTAAACTGATGGAGTCTCCATCATAAATATATACCTCCTCTCCGGAATCATAAATATCTACCATCTGTCTCCTAAGAGCTATTCCTCTCTCCCCAACCTTCTCTGAGCCCTTGGAGTCCTGGCGACCTGGTCATTTAGCCCATTGTGTGCAAATAAGTGTACGGGAAAGCCATACCCTGTGTACGTCAAAGAACACCCTGGATGGCCTTTACAGGAGGATATCATCTGTCTCCAAACAACTGTTCCTCTCTCCCCAACCTTCTCTGAGCCCTTGGGGTCCTGGTGACCTGGTCACATAGCCCATTGTGTGCAAATAAGTGTACGGGAAAGCCATACCTTGTGTACGTCAAAGAACACCCTGGATGGCCTTTACAGGAGGATACCATCTGTCTCCAAACAACTAGCGTGCAAACTAACTATCAGCACTAAATATATGCATACTTCGAATGTATTCTTTGAAAGCTAAATGCAGTTTAGTAAGCGAAGATAATGTTATTAGTTAACGGATTATTAATATTATTTTAACAGTTGGGTTGTTTTACATCTAAGCCGTACTTTTTTTACACAATGTGCTAATTGGCCAGGTCACAATGACCCCAAGGGCTCAGAGAAGGTTGAGAGAGAGGGCCCATTGTACATGTTGGGAGACAGATGGTCGTCAAAGCCATCCAGTGTGTTCTTTAACGTGCACAGAGTATGACTCTCCCGTACACGGGACCACGGCTTAACGTCCCATCCGACGGACAGCGGCCTTTTCAAGTCATTCAGTGTCTCCTACTGACCGTGGGAAAGGCGGGGAGTTTTTAGGAGAAAGGCCATCCAGGATGTTCTTTGATGTATACAGTGTATGGTTCTCCCCCTCATAATTAATCAATAAATATTTTAATATGAGGTTGATCTATTTACTGCTGGTGGTTTTGTTTCATATTGCGGCATGCGACTTCTTTGTAGATAGTTATGTGCTATCATAATGAGGGTTGTTGGGTTGTTTTACCTCTGAGCGGCACTTTTTTGCACACCATGAGCTAAATGGCCAGGTCACATGGACCCCGAAGTCTCAGAGAAGGTTGGGGAGGGGACCCACTGGAACAGCTGTTGGGAAACAGATGGTAGCCTCCCGTCAAGGCCATCCAACCTGTTCTTTAACGTGCACAGGGTATGGGCACAGGGACCACGGCTTAACGTCCCATCCGTCGGACGGCGGCCTTTCCAAGCCCATCAGTGTCCCCTACTGACCGTGGGCAGGGCGGGGAATTTTGCGGAGATAAATCTCAACGCTGACCCAGCTGGGACTCGAACCTGGGAACTACAGATTACGAGCCTGGCGCGCTACCGACTGAGCCACCCCCGCCACCATCATAATGAGGATTAGAGCGAAAATATGTAGAACAAATTATATAGTTCGTCAGCAGACATGGCGACTAGCAGCGATTCGAGAGAATTACATCGATCTGTTAGTCCATGCTATTTCTGCAAATCAATCAACTTTATTGACCATAAAAGACTCACCATCAAAGAGATTATTATGCAGCACGAACCGCAAATCGGTTATCTAGGGAATTAGATGGATTAAAAAGAAACTTGAAGCTGCAACGAAAAGTCGCAAGCATGATTTCAATAACTCGCTCGAATCGACGAAGTGGGGAAAGATAAACGTAGAGCGGCGAAAACTTTACTTAAACTCATCCCTAAAAGCCCAATAAACGCGTTTTAAGTAAACCTAATACTCGATAAATATTATCTATCTAATTAAGAGAGAAATCTCTATTCTCTTGCATAAACAGAGGCATTGGGATTTGCCCTCGTTGCGAAACGCCACAAGCAATGGCGATCGAAACCTTCCTCTCAGCAGTCTCTGGGACTGAATAATTACTTTTCGAGTGCAGGACAATAATGAAAATGCTTCGTCCACCTGCTCTGTTGTCATTTAAGTATTAGCTGTAGGCATTTCGATTCAAGGCTGGAGGGAAAGCATTGCAGGCTCTGCTATAATCGGATGAGGTCGTGGTGGCACACTCTTCGACGTTTAATGCTGTAATTGCAGTATTTTTTATTCTCAAGATTTCGGCTGTTTTACCTGTAAGCGGCATTTTTGGCACACAATGGCCTAAATGGGTTGGGTTGTTTTACCTGTGAGCGGCACGTTTTTGGACTCCATGGGCTAAATGGCTAGGTCACATGGACCCCGAAGGCTCAGAGAAGGTTGGGGGTTAGGTTGGGTTGTTTTACCTCTGAGCGGCACTTTTTTGCACACCATGGGCTAAATGGCCAGGTCACATGGAACCCGAAGGCTCAGAGAAGGTTGGGGGAAGGGACCCACTGGAACAGCTGTTGGGAGACAGATGTTCCAGTGGATCCCGTCAGATGTCCTCCCGTCAAGGCCATCCAGCGTGTTCTTTAACGTGCACAGGGTATGGCTCTCCCGCACATGAGGCCACTGCTTAACGTGCCATCCGACGGACGGCGGCCTTTACAAGCCCATCGGTGTCCCCTACTGACCGTGGGCAGGGCGGGGAGTTTTGCGGAGATAAATCTCAACGCTGACTCAGATGAGACTCGAACCTGGAAACTGCAGATTACGAGCCTGGTGCGCTACCGACTGAGCAACCCCCGCCCCATGGCCTAAATGTTTAGATTGAAAGGAGCCAGAGGGCTCAGAGAAGGTTGGGAGGACGGGACCCACTGGATAGCTTTTAGGAAACAGATGGTTCCGTATCGTCAAAGCCATCCAGCGTGTAACAGGGTATGACTCTCCTGCACAGGGCGGCACGGCTTTATGTTCCATCCGACGGACGGCGGCCTTTCCTAACTCATAGGAGGACCCTATTGACCGAGAATAAGGTGGGGGTTTTGTGGAGATAAATCTCAACGCTAGCCCAGGTGGCACTCGAACCTGGGAACTGCAGATTTCGAGCCAGGCGCCCTCCCGGCTGAGCATCTCCTCCCCCCGCCCCCTTTTTCCAAAGAATCTTCCAACATCGAAGAATTAGGATTCAAAAGAAATCATGGTTTCTATGTTAAGAAACTGAGAACCAAATTTAAAAGTTACATGATTTCAAAAGTGATAATGAGAAAATTTCATTTTTTAATAAAAAGTTTGTTTGTTTTTTTGAAAAATTCCTTCGATCGTTTAATGATGAATTGAAGCCGTTCATTTAACAACAATTGCGAAAATAAGGAGAACTTCTAGCAATCGGAACAAAATTTTAAATGCGAAAAATTTTTTAAAGCATGGCAGAAAAATAACCCTTGAAAAACAAACGGTGAATTATATTTGTGAAAAGATTATTATAGCATTTCATTTTCATTTCTTTTACCTCTGAGCTGCACTTTTATGCACACTATGGGCTAAACGGTTAGGTCACAAGAACCCCACTTTCTCAGACAAGTTGAGATGGGGCCATTCTTTAACATGCATTGGGTATGGCTGTCCTGTACCAAGAACTACGGCTTAAACTTCACATCCGACGGAGGGCGACCTTTATCACGTTACATTGCTATCACCTTTCTCACCGAAGGTAGGGGGGGCGGAGGTGGCTCAGTCAGTAGCGCGCCAGGCTCGTAATCTGTAGTTCCCAGGTTCGAGTCCCAGCTGGGTCAGCTTTGAGATTTATCTCCGCAAAATTCCCCGCCCTGCCCACCGTCAGTATGAGACACCGATGGGCTTGGAAAGGCCGCCGTCCGTCGGATGGGACGTTAAGCCGTGGCCCCGTGTGCGGGAGAGCCATACCCTGTGCACGTTAAAGAACACGTTGGATGACCTTGACGGGAGGCTACCATCTGTCTCCCAACAGCTGTTCCAGTGGGTCCCCTCCCCCAACCTTCTCTGAGCCTTCGGGGTCCATGTGACCTGGCCATTTAGTCCATGGTGCGCAAAAAAGTGCCGCTCAAAGACAACCCCAACCGAAGGTAGGGTTGGGGAGGGGGGGTTAGCTGAGATCAATCTCAAGGCTGGCCCAGGTGGGACTCGAACCTAGGAACTGCAGATTATCAGCCTGAAGTGCATTCGGCTGAGCCAACCCCCCGCCCTTATTTGCATGAATGTCAACTGGGGAAGCTGTGAGACTGCGCAGTTGACGTTTCTCACATCTCATAGGCAGATTTATAAGTGCTTAATAGGTCATTGTCCAATGGAGTGTTGAAACCGTAGAATGCGGCGCCAAATGCAGTCTTATGGTCTCTCGACGCATGCTATTCCACTGCCTTGCGTAAGAAATAAAAGATATTCAAAACCACAAAACTAAATGCAACAACTGAAAATAAATCCGAAAAAAAAAATGAGAATGAAGCCATTTATTGCATTTAATTTAATTTCAGAACTGGGGTTTTTCACAGAAGAACTGTTGTCACGGGATTTTATCAAAATTAAAGAAAAGAAAAATCCCAAAATATCCAAAGTCTGTTCATGCACTCAAAAAATTAAATGACATCTGATGCTCTTGCTTGTTTGCGTATAAACACACACACTTGAGGAGAAAATAAAATGGGAGTGCTAATGGAAGTTGTCATGGTGAGAAAAGAGACGACAACAGTTGAAAGTGTGCGTGGTGACGAGAAAGCTTCTTTTAGGGGAAAAAATTGCAGATAAAGCCAAAACAAAAGGGATAATGGAAAAGATAAAGAAGAGGAAATGGAGGGAGACGACGAATCTGAAAGGAAAAGGGGAAAAAAAAGAAATTAAGATGGATTAGAAAGTCGAAAAATGTTTTTCTGTATGGCTACTGCGGAGGGTTTGGATTGGATTGTTTTACCTCTGAGCGGCACTTATTTGCACACCATGGGCTAAATGGCCAGGCCATAAGGACCCCTAAGGCTCAGAGAAGGTTGGGGGAAGGGACCCACTGGAACAGCTGTTGGGAGATAGATGGTAGCCTCCCGTCAAGGCCATCCAGCGTGTTCTTTAACGTGCACAGGGTATGGCTCTCCCGCACACGGGGCCACGGCTTAACGTCCCATCCTACGGACGGCGGCCTTTTCAAGCCCATCGGTGTCCCCTACTGACCGTGGGCAGGGCGGGGAAATTTTGCGGAGATAAATCTCAACGCTGACCCAGCTGGAACTCGAACCTGGGAACTACAGATTACGAGCCTGGCGCGCTAGCGACTGAGCCACCCCCGCCCTACTGCGGAGGGATAACTGAAAATAAAAAGATTTTTCTGTTCGATTTGAAGTTGGGGTTTTTTTTATCTCTGGGCGGCACTTTTTTACACACACAATGAGTTAAATAACGTTAGATTATGACAGCTGTTAGAAGAGAAATGGAAGTTTCCCGTGAACATCATTCAGAGGGTACTTTCCACATGCGCAGGGTATGGCTCTCCTCTGCACATGAGACCAACGGATTAATGTTTCATTTGTCGGCCTTTCCAGGTACAAAAGTCTCCCCTTTCTGAACAGCGGGTAGGGTGGGGTTTAGCGGTGATAAATCTCAAAGCTGTCACAGTTGGGACTCGAACCTAGGAACTACAGATTACGATTAAAACCTCACTCAACAAACGCCCACTCGATAAAATGCATTTTAAATATCTTGCAAAACGTGACGTTTATATGTAGTAAATGTGGATCCAGAATATCGATCTTGTCGAGTCTATTTTTTTTCTAATCAAGTAAGAATGGTTGGGTTATTTTACCTCTAAGCATCACTTTTCTGCATTTAATGGGCTAAGTGACCAGATCACTAGGACCCCGAGGGCTCAGAGAAGGTTGGAGGAAGAAGACCCACTGGAGCAGCTCTTAGAGGAGACGATGGAATCCTTCAGTCAACAAGGCCATCTAGCGTCTTGAACTTGCACAGAGTATGGCTCTCTCTCACACACGTACCCACGGATTAACGTTCCATTCGACTGACGGTGGCCTTTCCAAGCCCACCGATGGAAAAAAGTAGGATATTGAGATCAATTCTTGTGGCATTGAGAGAAAATATTTTCGTATACGTTGAGTTAATGTCCAGTCAAAATATTTCGAGGTTTACTTTGGAATTACAGAAGAGAACCCACTGGATAGCTCGTTAGGAGTAGATGTGTGGGCTACAAGCATGGGAGTATCTGCTCTGGAGTGCTAGGTTTTGTAAGGATAAAGGGGATTCGATGTATGGGCTTATTAACGCTATTCAGATTTTTATTTTTGCAGGGTGTAGATATTTTATAGACTGACTGTGCCTTGATGTATCTAGCTAGGTTCAAGTCCCAGCTGGGTCAGCGTTGCGATTTATATCCGCAAAATTCCCCGCCCTGCCCATGGTCAGTAGGGGACACCGATGGGCTTGGAAAGACCGTCGGATGGGACGTTAAGCCGTGGCCCCGTGTGCGGGAGAGACATACCCTGTGCACGTTAAAGAACACGCTGGATGGCCTTGACGGGAGGCTACCATCTGTCTCCCAACAGCTGTTCCAGTGGGTCCCCTCCCCCAACCTTCTCTGAGCCTTCGGGGTCCTTGTGATCTGGCCATTTAGCCCATGGTGTGCAAAAAAGTGCCGCTCAGAGGTAAAACTACCCAAACCAACTTGATGAAAACGTGGTTTTCTTCTATGTCCAGAACTTTGGAAAGACCACTGCTCTTTTCAGCGGAGATGAAAGAATGAGGAATCGGAAGGAAAACGCTTTAAACTTCTGACTTTTTACAGCTCAGAGAGTCTTTCGGAATGTAGGCAAAGCGTCATGTGGCATCCCCTCAGCAAAAAGTGTGGTTTCAAACATTTTAGGAAAAAAATATTCTATGTAAGAATAACTCCTAAGTGACGTTGTGCTTCAACATTTCCGATGCCTGGTGGAGAAGGTCATCGTGAACTTGGGTTCTATTAGAAACAGACTCATATTTTTAATACAATAAGGGGTGGCCAGAGGGAAACACATTTTGCAAAATAGATTTTATAAAATTTGCGATGTGTGCTAAGTAATATTTTGATAGTAGTTTATCTTTAAATTTGGATTACTTATTTAACGTGATTTTTAGAGGGATAATTTATGTACATTGAAATCGTGGTACTATGGATTGGTATGATTCGTCACTGATACCGAACCGTCTCCTACTATCTTCTCTGTTTGGAACCATCGTACAACGAGTCGGATGTCTTCTTACTCACTTAACTAAGAAGCAAACAGATTCGGTTTCGATCCTCGGTAGGAAGCATGGATGCTCGTATTATCTATCTGCTGCATCCCTTAATCCTAGAGTTAGGGCAAGATTGACTCAGTCGTTAGTGTGCTAGGCTCCTAATCTGTAGTTCTCAGTTTCGAGTGGGGCGGGGGTGGCTCAGTCGGTAGCGCGCCAGGCTCGTAATCTGCAGTTCCCAGGTTCGAGTCCCAGCTGGGTCAGCGTTGAGATTTATCTCCGCAAAATTCCCCGCCCTGCCCACGGTCAGTAGGGGACACCGATAGGCTTGGAAAGGCCGCCGTCCGTCCGATGAGACGTTAAGCCGTGGCCCCGTGTGCAGGAGAACCATACCCTGTACATGTTATGAACACGCTGGATGGCCTTAACGGGAGGCTACCAACCGTCTCCCATCAACTGTTCCAGTGGGTCCCCTCCCCCAACCTTCTCTGAGCCTTCGGGGTCCTGGTGACTTGGCCATTTAGCCCATGGTGTGCAAAAAAAAGGGGCTCCCAGAGGTAAAGCAACCAACCAAATTCAGGTTCGAGTCCCAACTGCGCCAACGTTAAGATTTATTCCCGTTCTACGATCTGTACACGATGCGCTTGGAAAGGCCGCCATCCGTCGAATAAGCCGTTAAGCCGTGTCTCCGTCTGCAGGAGAGGCATACCCTATATACGTTAAAGACTACACACTACACTGGATGGCTTTGACAGGTAGTTTCTGTCTAGTTCCTAACAGCTGTCAAATGTATCACCTTCCTCAATGGAATGGGGGTGGCTCAGTCGGCTTGAAAAGCCCACCGTCCGTCGGATGGGACCTTAAACCGTGGCTCCGTGTGCGGGAGAGCCATACCCTGCGCACGTTAAAGAACACGCAGGACAGCCTTGACGGGAAGCTACCATTTGTCTCACAACAGCTCCCCCAACCTTTTCTGAGCCTTATGGGACATTGTGACCTCGCCATTTAGCCCATTGTGCCCAAAAAAGTGGCGCTCTTAGGCAAAACAACCCAACCCTTATTCAACCTTCTCTGAACTCTCGGGATTCTAGTGGCCTGGCTATTTAGCCTGTTGTCTATAAAAAAGTTTCAGAGGTAAAACGATCCAGCCAAATTATTATCTAACCTAAATGCAGTATTTAATTTGTACCCATTGTTTTTCCATCCTCTCCAAAGATCTTAAAAGTTCGAGAAGCAATCCTTACTCAGATGTTTACATCATGCAGGCACAATAATTGCAAGTCCTCTCCCTTATATCTTACAAGATAATCGAATTGAGAAACTTACTGAAGGGAACAGCCATTCAGAAAGAACAGTTACGAAACAGCTGTATTAACTCTCTCAGCTGTAACATCTCCTATACATTTGTATTTCAACATTCTGAAAGCATGGCACAAAGCTTTCTTATGCCTCATTTGTTTTGCATTTAGCCTCTCCCGAAACGACAAAAAAATATGTTTATCAAGATCAAGATAGAAAAGAAATTGTTCCATTTTTAGACTTGAGGATTTAATTCACCATTTTCTGAAAGAAAAAAGTGTTGTTGTTTTTTTTTCGCTTCGTAGGTGTAGTTGAAAAACATATCAAGCAGTTTCAAAGCCAAGATAGAATTTCAAAAGGAAGAAGAGAAAATTTCCTAGATTAAAGGAAAAAGAGAAAATTTCCTAGATTAAAGAAAAAAGAGAAAATTTCCTAGATTAAAGAAAAAAGAGAAAATTTCCTTGATTCCATTATTTTTTCTCGTCATTTCTTTCGAGCGTTTTTAGCTTATTCACGGGAGCGTCGGTAAAACACGATCTCGGTGCTTCGTGGAGTCTGAGACGACATTAAAATATGCTTTGGGGTCAGGCAGTGGAAAAATTCGCAGACTAAAAGTGGAAAAACAATCCGTGAAAAAAAAAGTCAAATATGAAAGAAAAAGCTTTATGGAAGATTTGAGATTTAAAAAAAAAAACGCAATCAAGTTCTATTTATGTGCGTTGAAAAGGAAGGGTTATTAGAGCATGAAATATTTTTTTTGTGCCGTTAATTAAACCTGACTTTGTTTACAGGAACTTACCGACAGTTCTTTGATATAAGCACCTTCTTTTTAGCTTTTGAAAAATGTTTGAAAACTGTCGATAAAAGGTTACTTTGAATCTAAAATTAGCAAAAGGTCGGATTATTTTGTTAATTGAAAAACTTTTATGTTGGTCTCTTACCATGGAAGACAGAATTCCAAAGAATCTATTGAATGTGTTTTGGGTGTAGTAGAAGTTTTTAGGGGAATCATCAATACGAAAATGATCCGTCGTATCCGATATTTAAAACGGGTCATGTGTTGCAGTCTATACATCTTATAACAAATTAATACATTGGTTTAAATAAAACAAAATTAAAACTCCTGAAAGATTCTGAAAATGTGAATCCTGATATTTTATTAGTACAGTCGCTCAAAAAAATATCCGAACACTATGGTTGATTACAGAATTCAGAAAAAATATCTGGCAACGATTTTTTTTAGAAATTAGTGATCTGGCAACCTTCACGTGACACGAAGGTCGCCAGATCACTAATTTCTAAAAAAAATCGTTGCCATGTATTTTTTTCTGAATTCTGTAATCAACCATAGTGTCCGGATACTTTTTAATATATATAATGCATTGAATATGGAGCGTGTGCAGTTACCGTTCACAGCAAACTGGAGCGGTTGCGGTTAATGTTCACAGCACATTGGATCGTGTGAGCTCACAAAGACCTGGATCGTGTAGGCTCACTCACGGAAATATTGAGCGTGTGTAGTTACCGTTCACAGCAAACTGGAGCGTATGCAGTAACTGCACACGCTCCAGTTTGCTGTGAACGGTAACTGGAGCGTGTACAGTTGCTGTACACGCTCCAGATATTTCTCCTGAATTCTGTAATTACGTGACACAAAGGTTGCCAGATCACTAATTTCTAAAAAAAATCGTTGCCATATATTTTTTTCTGAATTCTGTAATCAACCATAGTGTTCGGATACTGCATAGTCTGTCTCACATTTCTTATTTTAAAGTTCGCCGCATTATATAGGAAGGTGGATCAAGTTACACAATGTCGCATAGCGGCATGTCACATTAGTAGGTTACATTTACACAATAGAGTGGGGGACATCAGTTGGTAACATTCCAAGCTCGTAATCTGCAGTGCCCAGGTTCGAGTCCCAGCTGGGTCAGCGTTGAGAATTATCTCCGTAAAACTTTCCACCTGCCCTCTGTCAGAAGAGGATATTGATGGTCTTCAAAGGGATCCGCCTTCCGCCGGATGTGACGTTCATCCATTGCTCTGTGGGCGGGAGACCTATACTCTGTGCACGTTAAAGAACATGCTGGATGACCTTGACGGAAGGCTAGCATCTGTCTCCTAAAAGCTGTTCAATGGGTCCCATTCCTCCAACCTTCTCTGGCCCCTCGGGGTCCTTGTGACCTGTCCATTTAGCTTATTGTGTGCAGAAAAGTGCTGCTCAGCAGTCAAAACAACTTTCATATATTCAGTATATTTATGACAAGAAAAGTATTAGCAAATGCGTTATTTGGATTAGACTCAGTTTCGTAAATATCACTTTATCTTTAATCATAATTTTTTGAAAAGTATTATATGGTAACAAGTTACTTTAAGTTTTCATGGAATGCTGAGTTATTGAAAAGTATTATGTACTGATAAGCATTGAAAAGTATTATGTACTGATAATCATTGAAAAGTATTATGTACTGATAAGCATTGAAAAGTATTATGTAGTGAAAAGCATTGAAAAGTATTATTACTGATAAGTTATTGAGAAGTATTAATTTACAGTTATTGTTATAAGGTATTGATAATTTGTTGAGAGGTTTTTGGTGGCAATAAGTTATTGAAAAGCATTAATTGGTGATAGTTATTGGAAAGAGTCATGTGGTAATAATTTGCTGAAAGTATTCTTAATAATAAGTTCTCAAACAGTTATATATGGTAATAAGTTGCTGAAAGTATTATATGGTGACGATTTATTGCTGTTTTTATCACTTTGTGATTAGGTTTAGAAATTGAACATTGTCTCATGAGTTGTTGTAATTTTCGTAGTGACGTTTCAGGAAGGTTTATCTTGTATTAAGTAACGTAAGTTATTATCGTCTTCGATACCCTTTATGTTATTGTGAATTTTCTAGTCGGTTATTACAGTATGATGGTTTGGTAGAAAATAATGTTGTCATAGGTTCTGTGGTAAGTTATTTATTAATGTGCTATTTTTGTCTTTATGAAAAGTTGTATTACCGGATGAAGCTTAATCAGTTTCTCCCACACTAAAATAAATTCGAAAAACAGGTTGAATTTTGCCCCCCACCCCACCCCTGAGGATATAGGGGCAAATCGCTGCTGTCACTGTAAGCCACTTTATATCACATTCTACCACCCACATTTAAGACATCTCGCAGGAATAGATCGCTTACGATATTTGTTTAAAGTTATGCCACTTTCCGACTTTGACTTCTTCTCTAGAGGTGGAAATTAAAACTCCTGAAAGATTCTGAAAATGCGAATCCTGATATTTCAGGGGCGGGGGGTTCTAAGTCGGTAGCGCACCAGGATCGTAATCTGTAGTTCCCAGGTTTGAGTCCCAGCTGGGTCAGTGTTGAGATTTATCTCCGCAAAATTCGTCGCCCTGCCCACGGTCAGTAGGGGACACCGATGGGCTTGGAAAGGCCGCCGTCCGTCGGATGGGACGTTAAGCCGTGGCCCCGTGTGCGGGAGAGGCATACCCTGTGCACGTTAAAGAACACGCTGGATGGCCTTGACGGGAGGCTACCTTATGTCTCCCAGCAGCTGTTCCAGTGGGTCCCCTCCCCCAACCTTCTCTGAGCCTTCGGGGTCCATGTGACCTGGCCATTTAGCCCATGGTGTGCAAAAAAGTGCCGCTCAGAGGTAAAACAACCCAACCCAAAGCAATAGGTATGCTTAATAGTATTACAAAAAGCTGAATGAGCCAAGATTTTAGGGATTTATAGCTCAAATTATCCCAAATTTTATTAATATTTTATAGCCAAATTGCAGGGAATTCTTATATCTCTGAATTACATTCAAAATTTACATGTTCTGAAATGCATTAAATTTTCATAAATCCCATGGCAGAGTGGTTAGCGCATATTGGCTACTGATCTAAGAGCCCTGGGTGAGGCATGGATATATGTGTCGTTTTTCTGCTGAGGCCCTGCTATCCTCTCAGACCTGGCCATTTAGCCCATGGTGTGCAAAAAAGTGCCGCTCAGAGGTAAAACAGCCCAACACATATTTCATTAGTACCTCTCTAACCCAAAGAGATTTTTTTATCTCTAAAAAACAAAAAGTTAAATGTCTGAAAGAAAAAAACAGTGGATCCCACCTATAGCCCCCGCATATCTAGGTCTCCGCGTACTATTTTCAGTGTTTTGAAAAGCTCGAGTGAAAAGAGTACATTAACCGCGATTTCATAACCGCGTTGCGTTTTATTGCTATACTTTGGTTGGTTGATTGATGACACGATGATCTCTGAAGCATCGAATCACTTCACTCAAATGTTTCGAATGTTCAAATTGCAAAATAGTCAATAACTGAACAGCAGAAAAAGAACTAGAGATGTAACCCAATCTTGGGACTTTTAGGGATTCCTCTTTGCCAGGTTCTAGGGGCGGGGGTGGCTCAGTCGGTAGCGCGCCAGGTTCGTAATCTGTAGTTCTCAGGTTCGAGTCCCCGCTGGGTCAGCGTTGAGATTTATCTCCGCAAACTTACCCGCCCTGCCCACGGTCAGTAGGGGACACCGATGGGCTTGGAAAGGCCGCCGTCCGTCGGATGGGACGTTAAGCCGTGACCCCGTGTGCGGGAGAGCCATACCCTGTGCACGTTAAAGAACACGCTGGATGGCCTTGACGGGAGGCTACCATCTGTCTCCCAACAGCTGTTCTAGTGGTTCCCTCCCCCAGTCTTCTCTGAGACTTCGGGGTCCATGTGACCTGGCCATTTAGCCCATGGTGTGCAAAAAAGTGCCGCTCAGAGGTAAAACAACTCAACCCAACTTCCTTATCTTTTTCCAGTTCGATAGCGTCGCTTGCCCGTTTCCCCCTCCCCCTTTATTTGTTTTTGCTTTTTTTTCTGTATCCAGGCCTGTGTCTAACAACAACACTTTCTGTATATCTTTTCTATAAAAAGGAAAAAAAACACACGGTACGATTTTCTTAGGACTACGCCATTGGTTAGACTTGATAAGGAGCCAGCAGGAAGAATGAGACTTACGTAGGGGTTCCTTGGCGCTGGAAAGATCGGGAGCCAGCAGGAAGAATGAGACTTACGTAGGGGTTCCTTGGCGCCGGAAAGATCGGGAGCCAGCAGGAAGAATGAGACTTACGTAGGGGTTCCTTGGCGCCGGAAAGATCGGGAGCCAGCAGGAAGAATGAGACTTACGTAGGGGTTCCTTGGCGCCGGAAAGATCGGGAGCCAGCAGGAAGAATGAGACTTACGTAGGGGTTCCTTGGCGCCGGAAAGATCGGGAGCCAGCAGGAAGAATGAGACTTACGTAGGGGTTCCTTGGCGCCGGAAAGATCGGGAGCCAGCAGGAAGAATGAGACTTACGTAGGGGTTCCTTGGCGCCGGAAAGATCGGGAGCCAGCAGGAAGAATGAGACTTACGTAGGGGTTCCTTGGCGCCGGAAAGATCGGGAGCCAGCAGGAAGAATGAGACTTACGTAGGGGTTCCTTGGCGCCGGAAAGATCGGGAGCCAGCAGGAAGAATGAGACTTACGTAGGGGTTCCTTGGCGCCGGAAAGATCGGGAGCCAGCAGGAAGAATGAGACTTACGTAGGGGTTCCTTGGCGCCGGAAAGATCGGGAGCCACTGGTCTATAGATAACAAGGGGAAAATAAAGACCCGTTTTTGAAAAGCGAACAAAAAAAAAACACGCAATAAGTTTTAAAACTTTAATTATTTAAATAAAATTAAGTTTTTTTTTAGAATCAAATAGCTGGTAGCATGACAAATATTAAAAATTCCAGAATAAGACCTATAAAACTTTCAATAAGATGTGGCGGACCTAGCGCCATCTATACTTAAGGAGAGACAACTTTTTCCAATTATCGCTAATGATTTAGATGTTAATGAGCAAGTCAATCACGCTTAAACATGATTTTCTACAGGTTAATCTGTGAATTTACTAAGGATGGATTTTTAATAATAAAAGCTTAGCGTGATTCACTTGCTCATTAACATCTAAATCATTAACAACAATTGGAAAAGTTGCCTCTCCTCAAGTATAGATGGCGCAAGGTCCTCCACATTTCAATGAAAGATTTATAAGTGTTATTCTGGAATGCTTTATCGTCTGATTCATGGTTTAGTGGTTAGAACGCTCTGACATGTATTTATGGAGTTAATTTTTTTTAACAAGTGCATTAAACTGTTTTCGAAAACATAATTTGTTTGTGAAAATAGAAAAAAATACTTTCACTTATATAGAAACTTCATAAAATATTCATCATGCGCTTCTCATCAATATCTTAAATGAAATTCCTTCAACAAAAAGCAACTTGATGCTTATAAGAAGATACTTTAACACATATTTTCTTTCAAAACATCCACACTATTACCATTTTAATTTTACAAGAGGACATATTAAAACTCAAATCCTTGGCTGATTGCAACTCCAAAATGTTTACCTTCCCCGGTTACGCTTCACTGGATCGTGAAATATTAAATTTTTCTGAATAGCCTTTCTCAAACGTCTTTCTCACAAAATGTTTCCAAAATTCGATGTCGGCCTGAAGTTTAAAATTGTTTTCATTAACGTAACATTCATATTTCAAAAAGCGATTATTGATTTACATTGTGTTTGTTATTAATCTACAAAATATATGAGTTCTGTTGTGTTGCTTCAGGTTTGTAATGCGAAATGTTGTCAAAGATGTTTTTGCATGAGAGTGAATTATTGCAATGTAACATTCTCTAAGGAGATATAAATATGGTTGAAAATTGTATTTTGTACTTCAGAAAGAATACATTCACTTTCCTCCTGAATTTCTTCATTTGGTTCCTGCAAAAAAAAACAATTGGAAACACAATTCATTTTAAGTGATACAAATAGCAAATGTTTTCTCTCTTAAGTGTAGTAAGCAGAGGATGCATGTGGATTTAAGTGAACTATTAGCCGACATTTTCTGTCGCAATGGAAACAAGCAGAAAACATATTCTACTTCAATAGAAACAAGCAAAAAACATTCGCCACTGCAATGGAAACAAGAAGAAAACATTCGCCACTTCAATGGAAACAAGAAGAAAACATTCGCCACTTCAATGGAAACAAAAAGAAAACATTCGCTACTTCAATGGAAACAAGAAGAAAACATTCGCCACTTCAATGGAAACAAGCAAAAAACATTCGCTACTTCAATGGAAACAAGAAGAAAACATTCGCCACTTCAATGAAAACAAGAAGAAAACATTCGCCACTTCAATTGAAAGAAGAAGAAAACATTCGCCACTTCAATGGAAACAAGCAAAAAACATTCGCTACTTCAATGGAAACAATAAGAAAACATTCGCCACTTCAATGGAAACAAACAGAAAACATTCGCTACTTCAATGGAAACAATAAGAAAACATTCGCCACTTCAATGGAAACAAGAAGAAAACATTCGCCACTTCAATGGAAACAAGAAGAAAACATTCGCTACTTCAATGGAAATAATAAGAAAACATTCGCTACTTCAATGGAAACAAGAAGAAAACATTCGCTTCTTCATTGGAAAAAGCAGAAAGCATTCTCTACTTCAATGGAGACAAGCAGAAAACATCGTTACTTCAATGGAAACAAGAAGAAAACATTCGCTACTTCAATGGAAACAATAAGAAAACATTCGCTACTTCAATGGAAACAAGAAGAAAACATTCGCCACTGCAATGGAAACAAGAAGAAAACATTCGCTACTTCAATGGAAATAATAAGAAAACATTCGCTACTTCAATGGAAACAAGAAGAAAACATTCGCTTCTTCATTGGAAAAAGCAGAAAGCATTCTCTACTTCAATGGAAATAATAAGAAAACATTCGCTACTTCAATGGAAACAAGAAGAAAACATTCGCTTCTTCATTGGAAAAAGCAGAAAGCATTCTCTACTTCAATGGAGACAAGCAGAAAACATCGCTACTTCAACGGAAACAGAAAACGTTTTCTGGCTTAAGAGAAACAAATAGTGAATACAATAAAACCGATATGTGATTTTAGTGGAAATAAATAGACAACACTGTCCGAATGAGTCGCGAGAACTGCTGATTTTTTTCTGGTTTTAAAGCAAGAAGCAAAATCTGGTTTAGACGATGCAAATATCGGAACTTGTTCAGTTTAACTGAAACTAATGAACCATTGGCATCAATATGCTGAAGACGGACATTTTGAGGCGTTAACAACAGTTACGGTTCAGTAGTTTGGTTTGCGAGTGATTTCTTTGAGATCTGCTAACCGATCAACTTTTGAGCTTAAATGTGGTAAAGGAACTCTTCAGAGTGAAAAAAAAGTGAATAAACCACAGAATAGAATTTCTAGCCTTTACGAGTATTTTTAACCTAATCTATCGTGAATACAAGAAATAATACACTTGGATGTGCTCCTTTGTTAAAGAAGTTTCTTTTTTCAATGACGTATTTGTATGCGAACGCTCTCTAAAAACCATAAGTGACTTGACGGGAAAATCAGTAAAACAGGGGGAATTATTCTTCTACCCAGAATGCAACAGTGTTTAGCGAAAAACTAAAAACACAAACAAGAAACTAGTTAATATATCGAAAGGTCTAGAATTTGCGTCATCTTCATAGACAGACATATTTTAAGGATAAAGAAATGTTTAGTATTCTGAATATGTGTCCAGTAGAATGCAAATATAAATAAAGAATTTGTCTAACTATTGTCTGTGTTGGTTGATTTAATAAAATTCGCCATTTTCAGAATTATTTTGATTATGATTCCATATCCATTGCGCTACATCAGTGGCATTGCCTCGGATAACATGATACGCATCAGAGATCAAAGACACTGAATTGGATAAGAAAAACAATGCATTGAATAGCGATGACACTACATCGGGAACCAATGACGCTGCATTAAATGGCAATGATTCTGCTTCAGAGAGCAATAACAGCTTCGTTTGGGTTGTTTTACCTCTGAGCGGCACTTTTTTTGCACACCATGGGCTAAATGGCCAGGTCACAAGGGCCCCGAAGGCTCAGAGAAGGTTGGGGGAAGGGACCCACTGGAGCAGCTTTTGGGAGACAGATGGAAGCCTCCCGTCAAGGCCATCCAGCCTGTTCTTTAACGTGCACAGGGTATGGCTCTCCCGCACACGGGGCCACGGCTTAACGTCCCATCCGACTGACGGCGGCGTTTCCAAGCTCATCGTGTCCCCTACTGATAGTGGGCAGGGCGGGGAGTTTTGCGGAGATAAATCTCAACGCTGACCCAGCTGGGACTCGCCCTAATAGATTCGGATAGCAAAACTCCTTTTTGGAAAGACAATTAGAATGAAGGCGAATAAATATATTATGGCTTATTTCGCGAGAATAAAAAAAACCCAAAAAGCATGGACGAGTAACACCCCATTGAATAGCAATGACATTCTGGTTTTAACTGCCGAATATTTTTGTAAATATTTTACATAAGCATGCAAATAAGTGCAACTCAAGAGGCAAAACAACCCATCCTGCACTCTTCCATTCTCTACATATGCCAAAACCACACATTTTCTCATTGAGACACAAGGGGTGGCTCAGTCGGTAGCGCGCCAGGCTCGTAATCTGTAGTTCCCAGGTTCGAGTCCCAGCTGGGTCAGCGTTTGAGACTTATTTCCGCAAAACTCTCCGCCCTGCCCACGATCAGTAGGGAACACCTATGGGCTTGGAAAAGCCGCCGCCCGTCGGAAGAGACGTTAAGCCGTGGTTCCGTGTGTGGGAGAGCCATACCTTGTGCACGTTAAGGAACATGCTGGATGGCCTTGATGGGAGGCTACCATCTGTGTCCCAACAGCTATTCCAGTTGGTCTCCTCCCCCAACCTTCTCTGAGCCTTCAGGGTCCTTGTGACCTGGCCATTTAGCCCATGGTATGCAAAAAAGTGCCGCTCAGAGGTAAAACAACCCAACAACCCAACCCATTGAGACCCAAAGCACATTGGTTATAAATCCTTTCATCCCAATTACAAAAACACAATCTGAATCCATGAATGAATTGTTTTTATGCAAAACGTGATATACACTTTTTGGCTCATTTGAGTGAAAAAAGAGCTTTTTTTTTTATATGTTAAAAGGTCTTGTCCCGAAAAACAATTACCCGCCCTGCCCACGGTCAGTAGGGGACACCGATGGGCTTGGAAGGCCGCCGTCCGTCGGATGGGACGTTAAGCCGTGGCTCCGTGTGCGGGAGAGCCATACCCTGTGCACGTTAAAGAACACGTTGGATGACCTTGACGGGAGGCCAACAGCTGTTCCAGTGGGTCCCCTTCCCCAACCTTCTCTGAGCCTTCGGGGTCCATGTGACCTGGCCATTTAGCCCATGGTGTGCAAAAAAGTGCCGCTCAGAAGTAAAACAACCCACCCAACCTGAAAAACAAATGTGTAAATGAAGGCATAAATAATTTGTTAACACTTCTTTTCAAAAATAAAGACTGAACGTTAAAGAATCATGATCTTTATTGGATATGACAAGTTCTGTTTAATTCACTATATAGTAACATAGCCGTCCCGTGGCCGAGTGGTTAGCACGCTTGGCTACTGATCTAAGGGACCTGGGTTCGAGTCCCGGAATTAGGCATGTATGTGTGTGTCGTTTTTCTGCTGAGGTCCTGCCATCCTCTCAGATCTCCTACTGTGGCATATAAACTGACAGGCTCCTGTCAGACCTCTGTGGCAAGCAGCTGCTTGAGGGGGTATTTATTTTTATTTATTTTTTATAGTAACATACAATTTTCCTAAACGACTCTTGTCAAAAGTTAACCACAGATTAATAAAATGCGAATATTTAAAAATATGTCAGAAAAAAATAAATCAAATTTCACAGGAAGTTATAAAGATAACGTGTTAATAACTTGACGAAAATTTGAGCGAAAATGATTTACATAAGACTCATGCAATAGTTTAACGATTACTTAATTTAACTTAATTATGTAATAGCGAACTGGAAGAAAACTGTTTTTACTGCTTTTTTTTTTCCCAATAACTAATTCATGAATTCTACAGGACATATCCACACAACCACAATCTCCAGGACATATACAAAAGATGTCCAAGACAATAAATGTTATTCATTGCTCATCTTGGATACCTTCGGGATATTTTCTGGAGATTGTGGTTGTTTGGGATCTCTTGTGATACTTTAGTAAAGATCTGCATATACCTTAAAAACAACAATAAAGGAAAGAATGTTAAAAAGGGAACTGGTTTTGTATTCAAAATGCATAATTAACAGGGAATAATAAATCCAGAAAATAGGAGGGCAATCAAGTCCGCTGCGTAACACGAAAATTCCTGAGGTCTTGGAGGGTTTGGGGAAATGTTGAATAATGATAATACGTACCCCCATAGCGTCTCATAGACAAAATAGGAGGTCCAAAAAGCCTAACGTTTCGATTTCTTCGAAATTTACGCCATTCCATCAGCCTGGAAACTTCTCGATAATCCACGGAGAAACTCATATTACCCCATAATACAGCCATAATAAACCAGCCTAGGTAACCAGCCATAATAACCCATCTCCGGAAACAACTGGGTTAGGAAAACCACAGTGCGCATGCACTGCCTTCGGATTGGGTTGTTTTACCTCTGAGCGGCACTTTTTTGCACACCATGGGCTAAATGGCCAGGTCACATGGACCCCGAAGGCACAGAGAAGGTTGGGAGAGGGGACCCACTGGAACAGCTGTTGGGAGACAGATGGTAGCCTCCCGTCAAGGCCATCCAGCGTGTTCTTTAACGTGCACAGGGTATGGCTCTCCCGCACACGGTACCACGGCTTAACGTCCCATCCGACGGACGGCGGCCTTTCCAAGCCCATCGGTGTCCCCTACTGACCGTGGGCAGGGCGGGGAATTTTGCGGAGATAAATCTCAACGCTGACCCAGCTGGGACTCGAACCTGGGAACTACAGATTACGAGCCTGGCGCGCTACCGACTGAGCCACCCCCGCCCCACTGCCTTCGGGTTGCGTTGGGTTGTTTTACCTCTGAGCGGCACTTTTTTGCACACCATTGGCTAAATGGCCAGGTCACGTGAACCCCGAAGGCTCAGAGAAGGTTGGGGGAGGGGACCCACTGAAACAGCAGTTTGGAGACAAGTAATAGCCTCCCGTCGAGGCCATCCAGCGTGTTCTTTAACGTGCACAGGGTATGGCTCTCTCCCGCATACGGAGCCACGGCTTAACGTCCCATCAGACTGACGGCGGCCTTTCCAAGCTCATCGGTGTCCCCTACTGACCGTGGTGATCGGAATTTTGCGAAGAAAAATCTCAACGCTGACCCAGCTGGGACTCAAACCTGGGAACTGCAGATTACGAGCCTGGTGCGCTACCGACTGAGCCACCCCGCCCCATACACTACCTTCAGACCGTTAACAACTTCCACGTACTCTCAAACTTTGGGGGCGGGGGTGGCTCAGTCGGTAGCGCGCCAGGCTCGTAATCTGTAGTTCCCAGGTTCGAGTCCCAGCTGGGTCAGCGTTGAGATTTATCTCCGCAAAATTCCCCGCCCTGCCCACGGTCAGTAGGGGACACCGATGGGTTTGGAAAGGCCGCCGTCCGTCGGATGGGACGTTAAGCCGTGGCCCCGTGTGCGGGAGAGCCATACCCTGTGCACGTTAAAGAACACGCTGGATGGCCTTGACGGGAGGCTACCATCTGTCTCCCAACAGCTGTTCCAGTGGGTCCCCTCCCCCAACCTTCTCTGAGCCTTCGGGGTCCATGTGACCTGGCCATTTAGCCCATGGTGTGCAAAAAAGTGCCGCTCAGAGGTAAAACAACCCAATCCAACAACTCAAACTTTGACCTTACACTTGAAAAAGCTGATGCCGAAGAAGCAGCGAAACTGGTCATGTGCCTCCTGCGCATACGGCAGCCGTCAAAAGGAAGAGGAGAACCGGAAGCTGACGACCGCAGGTTATGGCTCTCCCGCACACGGGGCCACTGCTTAACGTCCCATCCGACGGACGGCGGCTTTTCCAAGCCCATCGGTGTCCCCTACTGACCGTGGCCAGGGAATTTTGCGGAGTATATAATCTCAACGCTGACCCAGCTGGGACTCGAACCCAGCTGGGTCAGTTAACGTGCACATGGTATAGTTAACGTACACATGGTATAGCTCTCCCGCATACGGGCCACGGCTTAACGTCTCATCCGACGGACGACGGCCTTTCCAAGTCCATCAGAGGGTTTACGGTTACATCGCAAACCTAGGGCCACTAGCAAATCAATTTGAAGAAGTTCAGAAATACTTTCCATTAGCCAATCCCGAGTCTAAGATTTGAAACGATCCTGTGTGTCCTTTTGTCCCGGGGAGCGTTATCTTTCGTCTCAAGAGAACAGAGAGATGCCAAGAAAGATGAACCGAACTATATTCTCTCTCGCAAGCGTTGATCACCCCCTTTTCAAATCCTGATGACTTTGATGACTTACTCTGTTGGATTTCATCGGCATTCTCATCTCAACCGATGGGCAGAGCATAATGGTAAATTTGCATTGAAATTAAAACGCTTTCGTCGAATCATTGGAATGCATGCGATCTGCAGTTGACGCCTCACTTGCCCGTAATGCGAAAATGCCCACACGTGCCTCTTCGCAATCAGCACAGATGAAATTTGGGAGTAGATAATCTCATTGCAGTCCCAAATGGAAATATCTCATTCAAAGCAATTCGCTAAGGGGAGTATATCAACCTAAGAGAGTTAACTAAAATGACACGGAATGACATTTTCAATGTTGTAGCGTGAATGTGAACTGGGAAGAATACTACAAAACTGCACAGTTGGCACTTTGACAGATCCCATAGATCATAAGGTAAAAAAGATCTGTCAATCAACTGTCAGTCGACCAATGATTATTGAGAACTCTCGAAGCTTCCACTGCGCAGTCTCATTGTCTACTTAGAGTATTCCCAGTTGCCTCTAACTCCAAGCCATTGGTAATTGAATTAATAACTTAGATTAGGGGTTCTCAACATGGGGGTACGCGGCAAAATGTTTTGGCGTATGCCGTGAGAGCTCAAAAGTCGCTAGATCTAGTAATAAAGTAAAAATAACCATTGTTATACTATAACTATTTATCTATCTATACAAAGTTTTATCTATCTATACAAGGGGTACGCCAGTTACATACACATTTCCAAGGGGTACGTGAAGCATAAAAGGTTGAGAACCACTGATAAATATGTTTTATTTTATTCCCATTGTTATACTATAACTATAGTTTTATCTATCTATACAAGGGGTACGCCAGTTACATACACATTTCCAGGGGGTACGTGAAGCATAAAAGGTTGAGAACCACTGATATATATGTTTTATTTTATTCCCATTGTTATACTATAACTATAGTTTTATCTATCTATACAAGGGGTACGCCAGTTACATACACATTTCCAGGGGGTACGTGAAGCATAAAAGGTTGAGAACCACTGATAAATATGTTTTATTTTATTCCCATTGTTATACTATAACTATAGTTTTATCTATCTATACAAGGGGTACGCCAGTTACATACACATTTCCAGGGGGTACGTGAAGCATAAAAGGTTGAGAACCACTGATATATATGTTTTATTTTATTCCCATTGTTATACTATAACTATAGTTTTATCTATCTATACAAGGGGTACGCCAGTTACATACACATTTCCAGGGGGTACGTGAAGCATAAAAGGTTGAGAACCACTGATAAATATGTTTTATTTTATTCCCATTGTTATACTATAACTATAGTTTTATCTATCTATACAAGGGGTACGCCAGTTACATACACATTTCCAGGGGGTACGTGAAGCATAAAAGGTTGAGAACCACTGATAAATATGTTTTATTTTATTCCCATTGTTATACTATAACTATAGTTTTATCTATCTATACAAGGGGTACGCCAGTTACATACACATTTCCAGGGGGTACGTGAAGCATAAAAGGTTGAGAACCACTGATATATATGTTTTATTTTATTCCCATTGTTATACTATAACTATAGTTTTATCTATCTATACAAGGGGTACGCCAGTTACATACACATTTCCAGGGGGTACGTGAAGCATAAAAGGTTGAGAACCACTGATAAATATGTTTTATTTTATTCCCATTGTTATACTATAACTATAGTTTTATCTATCTATACAAGGGGTACGCCAGTTACATACACATTTCCAGGGGGTACGTGAAGCATAAAAGGTTGAGAACCACTGATAAATATGTTTTATTTTATTCCCATTGTTATACTATAACTATAGTTTTATCTATCTATACAAGGGGTACGCCAGTTACATACACATTTCCAGGGGGTACGTGAAGCATAAGAGGTTGAGAACCACTGATATATATGTTTTATTTTATTCCCAATGTTATACTATAACTATAGTTTTATCTATCTATACAAGGGGTACGCCAGTTACATACACATTTCCAGGGGGTACGTGAAGCATAAAAGGTTGAGAACCACTGATAAATATGTTTTATTTTATTCCCATTGTTATACTATAACTATAGTTTTATCTATCTATACAAGGGGTACGCCAGTTACATACACATTTCCAGGGGGTACGTGAAGCATAAAAGGTTGAGAACCACTGATAAATATGTTTTATTTTATTCCCATTGTTATACTATAACTATAGTTTTATCTATCTATACAAGGGGTACGCCAGTTACATACACATTTCCAGGGGGTACGTGAAGCATAAAAGGTTGAGAACCACTGACTTAGATGGTATTTTTAATGGATTAGGTTGTTTTACCTCTGAGCAGCACTTTTTTGCACACCATGGGCTAAATGGCCAGGTCACATGGACCCCGAAGGCTCAAAGAAGATTGGGGGAGGGGACCCACTGGAACAGCTGTTGGGAGACAGATGGTAGCCTCCCGTCAAGGCCATCCAGCGTGTTCTTTTACGTGCACAGGGTATGGCTCTCCAGCACACGGAGCCACGGCTTAACGTCCCATCCGACGGACGGCGGCCTTTCCAAGGCCATCGGTGTCCCCTACTGACCGTGGGCAGGGCGGGGAATTTTGCGGAGATAAATCTCAACGCTGACCCAGCTGGGTCTCGAACCTGGAACTACAGATTACGAGCCTGGCGCGCTACCGACTAAGCCACCCCCGCCTCCAAAGTGTGGGGTGATGTCAAGCGATTAAACGGCAAACTGTTGGGGGTATGGCGAGCGATTAAACGGCAAACTGTGGGGTAATGGCGAGTGACAAAGTGCAATGTATGTGGATAGTGACGGGCGATAAATTGAAAACGTTGGGAGTAATAACAAGTGATGAACTGCAAAGGGTGTGGTAATGGCGATCGATAAACTTCAAACGATAGGATAATGGCGAGTGGTAAAAACATGATTTTTGCGAGTGAGGCGTTACATTTTATCAGTTTACCACTCGCCATTAACACAATAAAGAACTGCGAAGAGTAGCTAATGACGAGTGATAAACTGCAAAGGATGAGAAATGTCGAGTGAGAAACTGTAAAGGAAATGATAATGGCAAGTGAGAAACTATAAAGGGTAGAATAATGGCGAATGAGAAACTACAAAGATTAGGATAACGACGAGTGGTAAACTGCAAAGTCTCATGAAAATGGCGAGGGATAAATTTCAAAGGGTGAGGATAATGGCGAGTGAGAAACTGCAAGTGTTGAGATAATGGCGAGAGACAAATTTCAAAGGGTGAGGATAATGGCGAGTGAGAAACTGCAAGTGTTGAGATAATGGCGAGAGATAAATTTCAAAGGGTGAGGATAATGGCGAGTGAGAAACTGCAAGTGTTGAGATAATGGCGAGGGATAAATTTCAAAGGGTGAGGATAATGGCGAGTGAGAAACTGCAAAGTGTTGAGATAATGGCGAGTGAGAAACTGCAAGTGTTGAGATAATGGCGAGGGATAAATTTCAAAGGGTAAGGATAATGGCGAGTGAGAAACTGCAAGTGTTGAGATAATGGCGAGGGATAATTTCAAAGGGTGAGGATAATGGCGAGTGAGAAACTGCAAGTGTTGAGATAATGGCGAGGGATAAATTTCAAAGGGTGAGGATAATAGCGAGTGAAAAACTGCAAGTGTTGAGATAATGGCGAGTGATGCACTGTAAATGTGAAGCTTATCACTCATTACCCCAATTTGTAAATAAACTAAGAGTAGAATTACTATCTACTAAATAACTTCTGATATGCTCAATTATTGGAGGAAATTGAATTTCGTTGTCATGTCACCCCCAATCACCTTCGGCTCTCATATTGAGCATCCGTAAAAATATATTTCCCTTTGTTGTTATGTCATTTATTTTCCTTTCCTGTGACAAATAAGGGCAGTGGTGCTCATTCGGTAGCGCGCCAGCCTCGTAATCTGCAGTTCCCAGGTTCGAGTCCCAGCTGGGGATGTTTTGATATTTATTTCTGCCAAACTCCACGATCTCGATGAGTAGCGGACACCGATGGGCTTGGAAAGGTCGGCATCCGTCGGATGGGACGATAAGCCGTGACCCCGTGTGTGGGAGAGAGATACCTTGTGCACGTTGGATGAAACCTGGGTTGGTGCATGACCTTGACGGGAGGCTACCATCTATCTCCCAACAAATGTTCCAGTGGGTCCCTTCCCCCAACCTTCTCTGAGCCTTCGGGGTCCTTGTGACCTGGCCATTTAGACCGTGGTGTGCAAAAATGTTCCGCTCAGAAGTAAAACAACCCAACCTGTGACATATAAAGTAGTTATAAATATTTAAAGTTGTAAAACTACTTTGCAATTACCATTTAAATATTATTTTTTCCTGTTTACTTGAACATATATCGAAGTACATTAATTACGAAATATTTCTATATTTCCTAAAACACAAGCCGCTTTACATGGCTCAACATTTAATCACACATATTAGCTGCGCAATGAGTTTTATGTAACCTGCTTCTCTATGTAGGGATTTTTAATAGGTTTCAATATTGAGGGAATTCCCCTAGTAAGATGACGAAATATGCATTGCATACCACTGTGTCTTGCACAATTACAGCATCATCAACTGCGAATAGTTCGTTTCCAACTGTTACTTATTTCTTGGCGAACAAAGGAAGCTCATAAATTAGCAGCACAAATCTTCTGAGAGGATCTTAAAGCTAACAGTTGGTTAATTTAAATGGATATTCCCATTATCGAAGAAAGCCCTTGCGAAATCTAAATGTGTATTGCAGCAACATGCATGCCTTTCCCATTGTACCAGGTCTCATTTAGTGCAGGCATACTCAAGAAGCATTTACCCTCGAAGGCTTCAGCATAGCTAACCAATGCGTCCTTTATTAGTGCTCGCGATATCATCATTACGCGAAACTTATTCGGCTGTTACTCAAGGCGCTGTGTTTGGCGCTAAAATCACTGGATTTCTTACAGACACTTCTGATAACAACCAAGGAAAACACATAAAAAAGCACCATTTTATGTTATCTATTAAGACAACGTAGTTGGCCTTCCCCGTTTCTGTAATGATGTTCAAAAAATAAAGTAAAAACATTTTTCAAGTAACGCAACATTTCAATGTTTCGTTTCATATAAGCAAATAAGTTGTGTTGTTGTTGTTTTACCTCTGAGCGGCACTTTTTTGCACACCATGGTCTAAATGGCCAGGTCACATGGACCCCAAAGGCTCAGAGAAGGTTGGGGGAGGGGACCCACTGGAACAGCTGTTGGGAGACAGATGGTAGCCTCCCGTCAAGGCCATCCAGCGTGTTCTTTAACGTGCACAGGGTATGGCTCTCCCGCACACGGTGCCACGGCTTAACGTCCCATCCGACGGACGGCGGACGGTTTATTTAGGGTCGGTGTTCCCTACTGACCGTGGGCAGGGCGGGGAATTTTGCGGAGATAAATCTCAACGCTGACCCAGCTGGGACTCGAATTTGGGAACTACAGATTACGAGCCTGGCGCGCTACCGACTGAGCCACCCCCGCCCCAGCAAATAAAAAACAGAATATTTTTAAGCATTAATCCAAAGCTAAACATCATACAAAGATATATAATTCATTATTTATATAGTGTGTGTGTATATATCTGATAGTACAGATTTTTTTTAGAAAGTCTCTACTACTAAAAAAACGCAACTAGCAAGTAAACTTCGCTTTAGCTATTTAGGGTCGGACTACAATGGTTATCCATTCAACTAAAAAATTAAGGTCCGACTACGGTGATTATCTATTCAAATCCGAAAATTATGATCGGGTTGGGTTGTTTTACCTCTGAGCGGCACTTTTTTGCACACCATGGGCTAAATGGCCAGGTCACATGGACCCCGAAGGCTCAGAGAAGGTTGGGGGAGGGGACCCACTGGAACAGCTGTTGGGAGACAGATGGTAGCCTCCCGTCAAGGCCATCCAGCGTGTTCTTTAACGTGCACAGGGTATGGCTCTCCCGCACACGGGGCCACGGCTTAACGTCCCATCCGACGGACGGCGGCCTTTCCAAGCCCATCGGTGTCCCCTACTGACCGTGGGCAGGGCGGGGAAATTTTGCGGAGATAAATCTCAACGCTGACCCAGCTTGGACTCGAACCTGGGAACTACAGATTACGAGCCTGGCGCGCTACCGACTGAGCCACCCCCGCCCCCATTATGATCGGACTGCAGTGGTTATTCATTCAACTTCAAACATTAGGGTCGTAGATTTTCCCCAGATCTCCTGACGTGTTATCAGGAGGTCATGGGTTCGCACCCCACCGAGCTAAAAACAATTTTTCCTCTAAAATTGATATTGACGTTGAACTTAATAACTGATACCTCCCTTGAACAAAAGCGTCGAGAAAGGTTTTCAAGATATTCTTATCTTCTTCCTTCTGTCTATTAATGTAAAAAATTATATTTCTTATCTTCTTATTCCTGTTCACTAATGTAGAAAATTATATTTGTGATCTTGCTCCTGTCCATCAACATAAATATAACGTTTCTAATTTCGAAATTTTTATAGACCATACAGTTCTCTAAATAAATGATTATTAATGGAATATGACAATCATTAATTTCGAGACATCTCCCTTATTGAATACCTCACAATTCCTTTCGTCTTATTTCTCAACGCAATTTCTTTGTTCGCGTTGTTTCGATGTGCCTTAAGTTTTGTCCTCTTCGATTTCTCAGCTAACACGTCTCCTAAGAAGAGCTTTATTCAATAAAGAGTCATCATTAAGCATTACGTGGCACTTTACACTGTGGCTCATCACTCCCCGGAGAAGAGGACGAGAAGAGTCAAATGGATGAGACAGCAGAGGAGGAGAGGCAGAAGGAGGAGGAGGAGGACTGGAGTCTCCACGAAGCAAAAGAAAGTGTCATCTCGGGTAGTGCTTCTCTGGAGGAAGGACTTCCAATTGGAAAGGAAGTGAGGTAATATCTTTTGAGTGGCGTCGGTAAGTGGCTCAAAGGGGAGGAGAGGCGTAATTGTTTTTGGGAGGGGGAGGAGTGAGAGATGAACGGAGGAAACTCTTGTTCGAACTTCGAGTGCAGAAAGAAAGGCGAGATCCTCCACTTCCCCTTGAGGATGCGATCAGATTTAACTTTACATTGGTCAAGAGAAGAAGATCAAATTCCAACGGCTCCAAGAATAAAACAGGCACCAGAAGTCAGGAGAGAAAAATTATGACACGTGCAAGAGAGAATTGTGTTTCCATCTTCTTACAATCCCATTACGACATAGGTTGCTTTTATATTTTTATTTTCGTTTTCTCCTGTTGCCGCGTCGACGATATATAGCTGGAAAGAGAATTTAAAAAGGAAAATTAAAATATTATATTTGATATTTTTTCCTCTTCTAGGGTTTGGTTTTAAACAGTTGCATGTGATGACGAAAGGTTTAGAGGTATTTAGGGTTGTTGGGTTGTTTTACCTCTGAGCGGCACTTTTTTTTGCACACCATGGGCTAAATGGCCAGGTCACAAGGACCCCGAAGGCTCCGAAAAGGTTGGGGGAGGAGACCCACTGGAACAGCTGTTGGGAGACAGATGGTAGCCTCTCGTCAAGGCCATCCAGTGTGTTCTTTAATGTGCACAGGGTATGGTTCTCCCGCACACGGCTTAACGTCCCATCCGACGGACGGCGACCTTTACAAGCCTATCGGAGATATTTAGGGCGTTTTCATTCTTTTCCAAGTGTCATAAATTCACGAAAGTTAAAATTCCTTTCTTTAGAATATAATTAGGTTGTTCATTTCATCTAGTACCTCGTTAGATCGAGGGTACATTTCAGTATCCGGGATTCAGGTTCGATTCCATGATTGGTACTGTGGACATAATATTCCGTATGGCAAGAGTCGCCAATCTTTCAAAAAATAAGAAAAATTATTTTTGGGTTTTTTCCTTCGACCAAAATGTTTTGAGAGTACAGTCGCTCAAAAAAGTATCCGCATACTATGGTTGATTACAGAATTCAGAAAAAATATCTGGCAACGATTTTTTTAGAAATTAGTGATCTGGCAACCTTCGTGTCACATGATTACAGAATTCAGGAAAAATATCTGGAGCGTGTACAGCAACTGTACACGCTCCAGTTACCGTTCACAACAAACTGGAGCTTGTGCAGTAACTGCACACGCTCCAGTTTGCTGTGAACGGTAACTGCACATGCTCAATATTTCCGTGAGTGAGCCCACACGATCCAGGTCTTTGTGAGCTCACACGATCCAATGTGCTGTGAACATTAACCGCAACCGCTCCAGTTTGCTGTGAACGGTAACTGCACACGCTCAATATTTCCGTGAGTGAGCCCACACGATCCAGGTCTTTGTGAGCTCACACGATCCAATGTGCTGTGAACATTAACCGCAACCGCTCCAGTTTGCTGTGAACGGTAACTGCACATGCTCAATATTTCCGTGAGTGAGCCCACACGATCCAGGTCTTTGTGAGCTCACACGATCCAATGTGCTGTGAACATTAACCGCAACCGCTCCAGTTTGCTGTGAACGGTAACTGCACATGCTCAATATTTCCGTGAGTGAACCCACACGATCCAGGTCTTTGTGAGCTCACACGATCCAATGTGCTGTGAACATTAACCGCAACCGCTCCAGTTTGCTGTGAACGGTAACTGCACACGCTCAATATTTCCGTGAGTGAGCCCACACGATCCAGGTCTTTGTGAGCTCACACACCTTCGTGTCAGACACCAAGGTTGCCAGATCACTAATTTCTAAAAAAAAATTGCCAGATATTTTTTCTGAATTCTATAATCAACCATAGCGTTCGGATACTGTTTTTGAGCGGCTGTACCAACATATTTACAGTACGATTCAAAAGCTTGGGGTTAGATTGTTTTACCTCTTGGGGGAACTTTTTTTTGCACACAATGGTCTAAACGACCAGATCACAAGGACCCCGAGGGCTCAGAGAAGGTTTGGGGAAGGGGATCCATTGGACAGCTTTCGGGAGATAGGTGGTTGTCTCCCATCAAGGCCTTCCACCTGGCTCTTTAACGTGCATAGGGTATGGCTCTCCTCCTTGCTTGCTTGTCTTGTTTGTTTTACCCCTGAGTGGCACTTTTTGCACATCATGGGCTAAAAGGCCAGGTCACATGAACCCTGAAGGCTCAGAGAAGGTTGGTGGAGGGGACCCACTGGAACAGCTGTTGGGAGACAGATGGTAGCCTCCCGTCAAGGCCATCCAGCGTGTTCTTTAACGTTGGGTTGTTTTACCTCTGAGCGGCACTTTTTTGCACACCATGGGCTAAATGGCCAGGTCACATGGACCCCGAAGGCTCTGAGAAGGTTGGGGGAAGGGACCCACTGGAACAGCTGTTGGGAGACAGATGGTAGCCTCACTTTAAGGACATCCAGCGTGTTATTTAACGTGTACAAGGTATGGCTCTCTCTTGCACACGGGGCCACGGCTTAACGTCCCATCCGACGGACGACGGTCTTTCCAAGCCCATCGGTGTCCCCTACTGACAGAGGGCAGAGCGAGGTGTGGCTCTCTTTCACCTGGGCTATAGCTCAACGTCTCATCCAATGGACGGCGGCTTTTCCTAGCCCGTTAGTAACCCCTACTGACCGAGGATAGGGCTGGGAAATTTTGCAGTGATAAATCTCAACGTTGGAACTGGTGAGACCCGATTGAAAAGCCTGGACAAGTTAGTTAAGACGTGTGAGAGTTGGAATGTGTAAAATAACACTTCTTTGTGTTTGTAAAATGAAATGGATTTAAAAATATAGCACAAAAAATTAATGTACGAAATGAATTGAAAACAGATTGCATGCGTTTCACCATTTGTCCAGACTCTCGAGCCGTATTATATACGAAAATATACTCACACATAGGCCCGGGTCTTATAAAAAGAGGGGGGGGAGGTCAAGAGACTGGATTTCCATGGCAGTGTTGCATTTTCCCATTCTTTTTAGAAGATTTTTTTAAACTTCATGAAAAATGCGTGAATTATGCGCAAATTCAATATTTTCGGCCTCTATTTCCCCTACTGGCCTCCTCAAAGGGGACATGGCCTCCTTGCCATCCCCCCCTAGATCTGGCCCTACCCATAAACAATCAAATATTTATCACCTAATCCTAGTAACTCGGACGCAGATCGGCAAGTTACCCAATCCGAGGCTACTAACCAAGGTTAAATAGTTTCAGCTCTGATTTTTCTGCATATAATGGGCGAAATGGCCAGGTCACAAGGATCCCAAGGGTTGAGAGAAGATTGGAGAGGAGAATTTACTGGACAGCCCTTAGAAGGTAAATAGAAGACAATCTCATCAAAGCAATTCAACGTGTTCTTTAACGTGCACAAGTTAAAAAGTCTCTTAAACCTAGGTCACGGTTTAATGTTCCATACGACGGACGGCGGACTTTTCAAGCCCATTGATGTACTCTTTCTCACCTATTGGGGTTGGGTTGTTGGATTGTTTTACCTCTGAGCGGCACTTTTTTGCACACTTGCATGACCAGGTCACATGGACCCCGAAGTCTCAGAGAAGGTTGGGGGTGGAGACCTACTGGAACAGCTGTTGGGAGACAGATTTTAGCCTCCCGTCAAGGCCATCCAGCGTGTTCTTTAACGTGAACAGGGTATGACTCTCCCCCACATGGGGTAACGGCTTAACGTCCCATCCGACGGACGGCGGCCTTTCCAAACCCATCGGTGTCCCCTACTGACGGAGACTTGCAGAGATAAGTCTCAACGCTGACCCAGTTGGGACTCGAATCCGGGAAGTGCAGATTACGAGCCTGGCGCGCTAACCATTGCGCGTACTTTTTATCCACTAATAAATTATCACAGGAAAAATGGTTATGCAGACAAAGAACACTTGAAATAATGAATAAAAAAAATTGGTTGTTCTGACTGGAATTTGAACTCCAGATCTTCCACAAGCACACCAGGGAGTCGTAACCGCCAGATCACCAAGGACTGATCATTTCTTCAACTAAGTGACATATTTGACTTCCTGTTGAGTCACCAGTGATGCAGTCTTTTTATCTATTCGTTTCTCCCTGCATTCATTTTCCAGTTTTCTGCGGAAATCTAACTCATTCAAAGCATTAGGGCGGGGGTGGCTCAGTCGGTAGCGCGCCAAGCTCGTAATCTGTAGTTCCCAGGTTCGAGTCCCAGCTGGGTCAGCGTTGAGATTTATCTCCGCAAAATTCCCCGCCCTGCCCACGGTCAGTAGGGGACACCGAAGGGCTTGGAAAGGCCGCCGTCCGTCGGATGGGACATTAAGTCGTGGCCCCGTGGCGGGAGAACCATACCCTGTGCACGTTAAAGAACACGCTGGATGGCCTTGACGGGAGGCTACCATCTGTCTCCTAACAGCTGTTCCAGTGGGTCCCCTCCCCCAACCTTCTCTGAGCCTTCGGGGTCCATGTGACCTGGCCATTTAGCCCATGGTGTGCAAAAAAAGTGCCGCTCAGAGGTAAAACAACCCAACCAACCCATTCAAAACATTAAAACAGATTTGCAGTGATCTTTAGAAGAGATGTGAAGAAAACCTCTTACTCAGAATCTCATCGTTAGCAACTCATTACACTGTACTTTTTTTTCTCAAATGATCGCAATCATCGCTCTTAATTTATCAACTCGTCTTGAACAATGACCGCTATTTAACGAAATATTCTTTGAAATTCTTTTAGTGAGTATGCCACAATGACACTTTTTCGCGCTACCTTCTCTCGAATGATCTGTCTCGGAATTTTCCATCACGGCGTTGACAACCGCATCCGAGAGCAAAGAAGAGTGAAGCATCAGCAGCACTTCCCCTCTCTCAGTCAATGCCGAAATGACTGAGTCTACTGCGTCGGTGCGGAAATTGCTGAGACGCAGGAAACGGAATGGGAAACGATACCAGAGAAGGAAACCTGGAAAGTTATTCGCATTCTGGATCAATGCCTATTGTTCTCTATGTCCTAAACAGGTAGCAACAAAAGGAGAATAAATAGAAATCAAAAGAGCGAAATTAAGTCTTAAAAAAGTGCGAATATTTATAATGATTATCGGAATTATTCGTAATATCAAACTTTCGATTTTCTTAAAACATTTTCTCTAAAAGGGAAAAACAGTGATAGCTCACAAATCAGTTCTATAAGCAACTGAAATTAGAAACTAGTGAATTAAATAATGAGCTGAAAAAAATTTGGATTTTGCCATGAGTGGATTCGAACCCATGTCTCCAGGAAACGTGCCTGTTATGCTACCACTACACCACCAATGGCTAACCTTTTCTCAGTTTGTGTGACAAACTCTCCGGATTTTTGTTTTGTTTTGTTTTATTCGCACATTGGCGCCATCTATCGGGGAAGTGCACAACTCTGTTGCCTCATTAGAGATGGAATTAATATTTGTCACTCACGCTCAGGGCGTTAAATCAATAAATCAGTAGTAAAGCATCACAGGATAAGTCCTGTAGACATGGAACTCATGAAAACAATGAGCTAAAAACAAATTGGTTTTGCCATGAGTGGGATTCGAACCCATGTTTTTTCAGCTCATTATTTCATGAGTTCCATGTCTACAGGACTTATCCTGCGATTCATTTACTACTAGTGAATTATTTTAAACATATTGGAGAATAACGATTTCTTTTGGAAACTACACTGAAGTACCATAATTCATCTGCGTAAAATATGGAATAGAATATAAAGTGCTAAATTACAGACTTCAAAATGTGGTACTGAAATATATACATACACCCCTGAAGCTAAGGTTTCAGAAGTTCAACAAAACTGTGGAGTTTAGTTCTTCAAACTGTGAGTTTAGTCTCCAAACATGCCTATCCTGAGGTGAAGCATTTGGCCACTTACCCTTTAGGTAGACTGTTCATAAGCCTTCGCGCAATATGTTGCTGAAAGGTGGTTGCCTACTCCTTCGCCTAACCTCATCATTGATTATAAAGACCCATCATTTAATGCCAAGATACTGCTTAAGCATCCGGAATCAAAGGCATCTCGTCTCCTGTTATCTACCTGGAAAAGAATTAAAATTTCACTGCCACAAGCTTCAGAACTGACTGAAATGTTATATAGCATAATTTTTGTCTTTGGATATATACAGTCGCTCAAAAAAATATCCGAACACTGTGGTTGATTACAGAATTCAGAAAAAATATCTGGCAACGATTTTTTTAGAAATTATTGATCTGGCAACCTTCGTGTCACGTGATTACAGAATTCAGGAAAAATATCTGGAGCGTGTACAGCAAGTGTACACGCTCCAGTTACCGTTGACAGCAAACTGCAGCGTGTGCAGTTACTGCATATGCTCCAGTTTGCTGTGAACGGTAACTGCACACGCTCAATATTTCCGTGAGAGAGCCCACACGATCCAGGTGTTTGTGAGCTCACACGTGTGCTCCAATGTGCTGTGAACATTAACCGTAACCGCTCCAGTTTGCTGTGAACGGTAACTGCACACGCTCAATATTTCCGTGAGTGAGCCCACACGATCCAATGTGCTGCGAACATTAACTGCAACCACTCCAGTTTGCTGTGAGCGGTAACACACGCTCCATATTCATTGCATTATATATTCATACGCATTATATGTAGTAAAAAATATCCGAACACTATGGTTGATTACAGAATTCAGAAAAAAATATATGGCAACGATTTTTTTAAGAAATTAGTGATCTGGCAACCTTCGTGTCACGTGACACGAAGGTTGCCAGATCACTAATTTCTAAAAAAACGTTGCCAGATATTTTTTCTGAATTCTATAATGAACTATAATGTTCGGATACTTTTTTTTGAGCGGCTGTACAAATATTTTCCCCCCATTTCCTCAGATTCTTAAAAGTCCCAGCATCAATCCTTATTCTCTTGTTTATCTCATGCCGTACATCATGGTACACAACTTTTCTGAAAATTAAGCCGAAAAACTTGTTGAAGATCAGCCATTCAAAAGGACTAGAGAGAACAAAACATCTGACGAATATTTAGCATTTTAGAGTTCTCTCTATTTATCAGCCCAGTTTTATTGCTGTCATCAAAAGCATAATGAAAGCTTTCATTCGTCACATCATTTACCAGAAGGACCAAATCGTCAGCATAAATATAAATGGGATGGGCTACAGGGAATACCCGTAGGCAAAATTGGGAACAGCTGGCCAAGTAAACGAGAAATTTTAGGGGTGCGAAAATATGTAAAAAATATAAAAGTAACCAGAAGTTTTTGAAACTGATTTTAATTTAAAATCGTGTTTCCTGCGAGAAATGAAGTGTGCGGGGGGGGGGGGGGGGGGGGGGGGGGCCTCAGTTGGTAGAGTGTCAAACTCGTAATCTGCAGTTCCCAGGTTCGAGTCCAAGTTGGGCCAGCGTTGATATTTATCTTCCCCCTCCCTCCATGCCCTAGGTCAGTAGGTAATATCGATAGTCTTGGAAAGACCGCCTTCCGTCGGACGGGACGTTAAGTCCTGGCTTCCAGTGCAGGAGAGCCATATCCTGTCCGTCGGATGGGACGTTAAACCATGGCTCAGTATGCGGGAGAGCCATATCCTGTGCACGTTAAAGAACACGCTGGATGGCCTTGATGGGAGGCTACCATCTGTCTCCCAACAGCTATTCCAGTGGGTCCCCTCCCCCAATCTTCTCTGGCCATTAGCCCATGGTGTGCAAAAAAGTGCCGCTCAGAGGTAAAACAACCCAACCCAAATCCCCAACTCTTTCTGAGTCCTCGGGGTCCTCGTGACCTAGCCATTTAGCCCATTGTGTGCGAAAAAAAGTGCCGCTCAGAGGTAAAAATAATCCAACCTGTGAAAAATTATTCTTTGTTTAAGGTTTTTTCCCTACCAAAAACGTATGTAAACGCTCCATGTTTTTTTTTCAAGAGCGGATTAGTGACATTAAACTAGGATCCATTGTATTCTTAACCGGCAAATGTGGTTTAGTGGAAAATATTTTTCTCCATTTTTAAACACACTAGAACTGACATCTGCCTTTATTGAATATTGGAAATATGTCTGAGAAGATTTTAATCCTATGTAAGAACACAATGTTTTTCGGACTAAACCCCAACTGTTTAGTCCGAAAATTGAATCTGTACTGCTTGTCTGGTTATTTACCTCTGAGCAAAACTTTTGGAGTCCACAGTGACCTCAATGGACAGGTCACAAAGACCCCAAAGTCTCTCAGAGAAGGTTGGGGAAGGGTTAGGTTGTTTCACCTCTAACATGGCTGAAATGCTAGGTCACAAGGACCCTTAGGGCTCAGAGAAGGGTGGGGAAACGGAACCCACTAGACAGCAATTAGGAGACAGAGAGCTGGTAGCCTCCCGTCAAGGCCATCCAGCGTGTCCTTTATTCGACACAGGATACAACTATGAAGTGCACAGAATCACGGCTTTAATTCCCATCTGACGGAAGGGAGGGGTGACTCATTCGGTCACCTTTGCTCAGACTGGTAATTTGCAGTTCTCAAGTTCGAGTCCTATCTGGACTCGCGTTGATATTTATCTCCTCAAAACTTCCCTTCCTGTCCTCTGTCAGTAGGGGCGGGGGTGGCTCAGTCGGTAGCGCGTCAGGCTCGTAATCTGTAATTCCCAAGTTCGAGTCCCAGCTGGGTTAGCGTTGAGACTAATCTCCGCAAAACTCCCCGCCCTGCCCACGGTCAGTAAGGGGACACCGATGGGCTTGGAATAGGCCTCCGTCCGTCGGATGTGACGTTAAGCCGTGGCCCCCTGTGCGGGACCTGAGCACGTTAAAAAACACGCTGGATGGCCTTTATGGGAGGCTATCATCTGTCTCCCAACAGCTGTTCCAGTGGGTCCCCCTCCCCAAACCTTCTCTGAGCCTTCGGGGTCCATGTGACCTGGCCATTTAGCCCATGGTGGGCAAAAAAGTGTCGCTCAGAGGGAAAATAACCCTAACCTTCTGTCAGTAAGGGATTTCGATGGGCTTGGAAAGGCCGCCGTCCGTCGGATGGGACGTTAAGCCACGGCTAAATGTCTCATCTCACAGAGGGCAATTTCCGAAGCCCACCGGTGTCCCCTTTCTCACCGAGACCAAGGAGGGAGGTTAGCGAAAAAAAAAAAAGACTATGCTGCACATAAAAAAATAAAAAATAAAAATAAATACCCCCTCAAGCAGCTGCTTGCCACAGAGGTCTGACAGGAGCCTGTCAGTTTATATGCCACAGTAGGAGATCTGAGAGGATGGCAGGACCTCAGCAGAAAAACGACACAACAAACGACCATGCCTAATCCGGAGAGAGACTAAATCTGCTGCAACATTCGAGTGATAATCCGGGGCTCGAAACCAGAGCCTAATCCGGGGCTCGAACCCAGATCCCTTAGATCACTAGCCAAGCGTGCTAACCACTCGGCTACATAAAAAGGAAATGTTAAACTATATTTCTTTCAGTGCCCAAACGCATTTTAAGCAGTACTTTCTTCTCCAACAAAAAAAATCGATTCCACACATTTTATTTCCTTTATTTTTTCCAGAAACTTCGCTGCACTCTGCAACAGTGATCAGTTATCGATGCGAAACAAAACACAAAATCAGACTGAACGAAAATGGTGCAAAATCTCATCCTTTAGAAACCCAAAAAAAGGGAGAGAGAGAGAAAAGAAGTCACTCGAATGTCGCAGCAGATTTAGTTCTTACAATGAATAAATATTTACTTCCTCTCGTTTTGTTCTTTCGAAAATAGAGAGAACAAAAAAAAAATGGAACGCAGGAAAATCTCTTGAACTCTGGCGAGCAGAAACTTTCCCCCGGCTCACGATGTCTTACGAATGAAGTAGCTGGAATCCGGAAATGTTGCCAAGCAACCGAGGCAACGAGAAAAAGGGGAAGTTAAATCCTTACTTTGAACATCCACCTAACACAGAAGTTTGACAGGATTAGGGAGACTGCTGAAGCTTAAATGGCACGGTAAAAATAGGTTGTAGGTTGGGATCATCTCGTGACAACTAGGATGACATTTTTCGATTCGGCATTAGGGCAGGATAAACACCTCAAAGATTTTGGATTAGGTTGCTTTACCTCTGAGCGGCACTTTTTTGCACACCATGGGCTAAATGGTCAGGTCACATGGACCCCGAAGGCTCAGAGAAGGTTAGGGGAGAGGACCCACTGGTGCAGCTGTTAGAAGACAGATGGTAGTCTCCCGTCAAGGCCATCCAGCTTGTTCTTTAACGAACACAAGGTATAGCTGTCCCGTACACGGGGCCACGGCTTAACGTCCCATCCGACGGACTGCGGCCTTTCCGGTAGGCCACCATCGGTGTCCTCTACTGACCGTGGGCAGGGCGGGAAATTTTGCGGAGATAAATATCAATGCTGATCCAGCTGAGACTCGAACCTGGGAACTACCGATTACGATGGGGCGGGGGTGGCTCAGTCGGTAGCGCGCCAGGCTCGTAATCTGTAGTTCCCAGGTTCGAGTCCCAGCTGGGTCAGCGTTGAGATTTATCTCCGCAAAATTCCCCGCCCTGCCCACGGTCAGTAGGGGACACCGATGGGCTTGGAAAGGCCACCGTCCGTCGGATGAGACGTTAAGCCGTGGCTCCGTATGCTAGAGAGACATACCCTGTGCACGTTAAAGGACACGCTGGATAGCCTTGACGGGAGGCTACCATCTGTCTCCCAACAGCTGTTCCAGTGGGTCCCCTCCCCCAACCTTCTCTGAGCCTTCAGGGTCCATGTGACCTGGCCATTTAGCCCATGGTGTGCAAAAAAAGTGCCGCTCAGAGGTAAAACAACCCAACCCAACTACCGATTACGAGCCTGGCGCGGTACCGGCTCACCCCATCTTACCGGATGAGCCACCCCCGCCCCAAAGATTTTGGAAAGCCAGTTCAAGCAATGCACTGCTACCTTCAGTATGAGCACACTGTTAGATTCAGTTTATTTTTTTTTCTCTAGCCGTCGCTCGGTGAGAAAGGCGACAGTGACGTTTTGGAAAGGCCGCCGTCCGTCTCATGGGACGTTTAATCGTGGCTTTGTAGAGTCAAACTCTGTACAATTTAAGGAACACGTTGAATGATGTGGGTGGATTTCATCTCTATCCTAACAACTGCCAGAGGGAATCCTCTTCCATCTCTGAGACATCCCAGATATCCATTCCAAAGATTGCAGCATCGCTATTTTTCTTTTGCCCTAGCAATGACCGCGTTGAAATATTCAATTTCGTCATCCTTCGTTGAATTCCAATAAATAAAGAATTTAAAAGACGTTTAATATTAACTGACTTGAATTTCATTATTTTCAAAAGTTCAGACTTCATTTACTATACCGCTAGTATTTTAATTAGAATAATTTAATAAATCGTTTCGAGGAACTTAACCTTGCGTATTTACTTATAATTGACCTTCCTTTGATCGTATTCATCTTGCACTTTACGCAGATGACCTTGTCTTACTATCTCCCTCCCTCGGTCCTGCTATCGTTGTGAAGAGGCTGCAGCATAGCTTGACCGAGCTGCGCACATGGTACGAAAAATGGAAGATAAAGATTAACTCTGACAAGAGTTCTGCCATCTTTTTTACTGGAAAGCGTATTATGAATCCCACTTGCCTCCATTTAGAAGATATTCCCATTGGTGAGAGTGATTCAGTCAAATATCTGGGGTTGTTATACATAAGAGGTTAAAGTGGGACTATCACATAAATAATATAATCTCCAAAGTGAATTCATTGATGGGCCAGCTAGGCCCACTCCTTAGGAGAAATTCCATTTTAATGACTAATCACAAGCTTTCATTTTATGATATATTTCTCTATGCTTCACCCATATGGGCGAATACTACACCCACCAATATTCGTAAGATTCAGGTCTTACAGAACAAGATTTTGAGGACTGCGGTCGATGCCCCCTGGTTTGTCACTAACAGACAACTTCATAAAGACCTGGGCATCGACCATATATATATATACACATATAAAACGCACCTCAAAAAGATTTTTTTAAGGCTGTAAGCAATAATCCCAATGAGATTATTTCTTCCCTGATTCTTTACGATCATACTGTTTTGAACAAGTACAAGAGGCCTAAAACGGTGGCGTTCTCTGAGGAGACCTACCCGTTTTAGGTTTCTTATGCAATTTTACTGCTATTTTTAGCTTTTCTTATGTTTGCTCTTAGGGGCCCACCTAAGGCTGATTTACTTATATATTTTATTCTTACTCATGCCAAATAGGCATATCTTTATGATGGAGATGGTTAAAGGTAAAATTATTACCCGGTACATCGAATATGATTATACGATCTACGATTAACATTGCGTTTAAAACTGTGAATTTAAAATGCTGATTCACCTACCGGATAGATAAATTAGAATTTTGAAATTAATTGTTTTGAACGCAATTAAATATATTCTGATCGTGTTTAAAACTTACATTTTTGAGCCCGCCTACTCTGGGCCCATTTCAACAAATATTGAGATATTAGGTTGAGGGGTTGGTTAGAGAAATTTCCCTCCCCGCTAACCTTCTCTGGGCCCAGGGACGTACCCAATTGTCTTTATATAACTTTATTTTAACTCCATAGCATATATCCGAAACTTTTTAGTCCATTGTGTGCAAAAAATATCATTCAGAGGTAAGACAGCCCATTCCCTTACACAACCGAAGCAACTCCTCCACAGTCTTAGATTATGAGGTTATCCGTTTGTCGCTATTCAAATAAAAGTGAACACACTCACAGAACAGTAGATAGTGAAGCTAACAGTTGAAGCTGACGAACTTCAGTTTCAAGAATTCCCACTCTCAAAGTCGCCCCCCCCCTCCACCCCCGACACATATACACGCATAAACTTGGGGCGGGGGTGGCTCAGTCGGTAGCGCGCCAGGCTCGTATCTGTAGTTCCCAGGTTCGAGTCCCAGCTGGGTCAGCGTTGAGATTTATCTTCGCAAAATTTCCCCGCCCTGCCCACGGTCAGTAGGGGACACCGATGGGCTTGGAAAGGCCGCCGTCCGTCGGATGGGACGTTAAGTCGTGGCCCCGTGTGCGGGAGAGCCATACCCTGTGCACGTTACAGAACACGCTGGATGGCCTTGACGGGAGGCTACCATCTGTCTCCCAACAGCTGTTCCAGTGGGTCCCCTCTCCCAACTTTCTCTGAGCCTTCGGGGTCCTTGTGGCCTGGCCGTTTGGTGTGCAATGGTGTGCAAAAAAGTGCCGCTCAGAGATAAAACAATCCAATCCAAACGCATACACTTTTCCCAAACTCCATGGTGCCGGAGAGACAGGATCGTAATCTGCAATCTCCAGGTTCGAGTCCCAGCTGTGTCACCGTTGAGATTTATCTCGGCAAAACTCCCCGTCCTGCCCACGGTCAACTGGGGACACCGATGGGCTTGAAAGTCCGCCGTCCGTCGGATAGGACGTTAAGCCGTGGTTCCGTGTGCGGGAGAGCCATTCTCTGTGCACGTTAAAGAACACTCTGGATAGACTTGACGGGAGGCTACCAAAAATCTGTCTCCCAACAGCTGTTCCAGTGGGTTCCCCAATGGTTCCTGTTCCCCAACTCTCTCTCTGAGCCTTCGGAGTCCTTGTGACCTGGCCACTTAGCCCTTTGTGTGCAAAAATTTTAATTATCAAAAAAAAATATACCCTAAATTTTTTGCACATAAAATTTAAGCCCTTTGTGTGCAAAAGAAGTGTCGCTCAGAGGTAAAACATCCCAATTCCCAAACTCCGCATCCCTTTCTCCATCATACGCCAAGACACAAGCGCCCCAATGCTCGAAGCAAATCCCCTCGCTCCTATCCCTAATGAATTTCAATCTCAAGAACTCCTGCAAGTGGTGCGTATAATTTCATGTAACTTCTGCTTTTAACCGTTCCCGATGTCTTCTAATATTTATTCAATTCCCCGTCTCGCTACGGACCACTACACGCCTTTCATTAATGTCGACTGTCGGAATTTAATTATGGATGCAACGAAACCTTGTCCCAAGGCTGCTCTCGAAGTCCTTCCCTTCATAATTCTACTTACCCTTTAGAGAATATTTTTTCCCCTATCCAAACACATCCCTCTACGAATCATATTCAACTTGCAGGTAATCTCGCAGTGCATACATACCCGAGCAACACTTCCATGACCTTCAACAACCTATTCATTAACGGGAAAAAAAAATTATTTTTTCAGCCCCATTTAAAATTTGCACCGAATTCAAGCGCACGTAATCCTCAAATAGTTTTAACGATATATTTTTTTCCCCTTAAATGACTGTGCTGTAGGAGCCACATTTTTTCAGGCCACGTACTGCATCAATTTCTTAGAAGTTTTAAAGATGCTTTAAGCATCTTCTCCTAATGAGGAGACCAGTGGAAAAGAAGAAGAAGAAGGAGAACGCCTACTCCTCTTCGCTTTCGGCCATTGTCCTATCTTTCTTTCCTCCGCCGTTTCGTTCTCTCCAACCAAGAGAACACTTTCCTGTGTACACGAGCAACTAATGAGCAGAACTTGAAGGTATTTTGGAAACTAAAAATGAAAGAGAATCAAATGCGAAAGAAAAGAATAATCTGGCACCACCACGTGTTCCTCTGCCGTTCTAACAACAAAAGATGCTAATCCTCCAGGAACGCAGAGTTTCTAATTAAAGTTCGTCTACTGCAGATGTCTATTTTTGGACCTCACATCATTACCGTTTGCTTACCTGTTCGTAATCTTCTTCTTTTACGTTCTTTACACACTTATTTACGGTATAAAATATCAGAGCTAATTATTACGAAACTTAGTATTCTCATTAGGGGACTCCATTTCATATTTTCAGTAGTTTAGGGTCTCTAACGAGGAATATACATGGAAGCTTCTATCTCAATATATCAAGCCTGTGGCAATTTTCCTCATTTTGCGATCTACTACTACCATGGCCAACTGACAAGGTAAGGTTGTTATACCACTGCGCGACGCTTTTTTTTTTTTGCGCATGTGGAGTAAACGCCCAGGTCACAAGGACCCCAAAGGCTCAGAGAATGTTAAAGGAGACCCACTGGGCGCCTGGTACGAGATAGAGGCTTCTCGTCGAGCCCATCCAGCGTGTTCTTGAACGTACACAGTGTATGGCTCTCTCTCGTACACGGGACCATGGCTTATCTTCCCATCTGACAGACATCGACCTTTCCAAGCCCATCGGTGTCCGCTTTCTGACCGAGATTGGGGTGGGGGTTATAAAAAAAATAAAAGTAAATACCCCATCAAGCAGCTGCTTGCCACAGAAGTCTGACAGGAGCCTGTCAGTTTATATGCCATATCAGAAGATCTGTGAGGATGGCAGGACCTCAGCAGAAAAAACGACACATGCATCCATGCCTTACCCGGGGCTTGAACCCAGGTCCCTTAGATCACTAACCAAGCGTGCTAACCACTCGGCCATGGGACGGCGTAGGGGTTATAGCGAAGATAAATCTCAGCACTGGCAAAATTGGAATTATAACCTGGGAACTGCAGATTAGGAACCTGGCGCGCTACCGACTGAGTCAATCCCGTCTCGTTATGGTGTGGATTTGGGTTGGGTTGTTTTACCTCTGAGCGGCACTGTTTTGCACACCATGGGCTAAATGGCCAGGTCACATGGACCTCGAAGGCTCAGAGAAGGTTGGGGGAGGGGACCCACTAGAAGAGCTGTTGGGAGACAGATGGTAGCCTCCTGTCAAGGCCATCCAGCGTGTTCTTTAACGTGCACATGGTATGGCTCTCCCACACACGGGCCAACGGCTTAACGTCCCATCCGACGGACGGCGGCGTTTCCAAGCCCATCGGTGTCCCCTACTGACAGTGGGCAGGGCGGGGAATTTTGCGGAAATAAATCTCAACGCTGACCCAGCTGGGACTCAAACCTGGGAAATACAGATTACGAGCCTGGCGCGCTACCGACTGAGCCACCCCCTAAAATTCAAGACATTGAACTCTAAAAAAAAATTGGGGAAGGTCGAAATCGGGTTCCTCTTATGCATAGAGACTTAAAACTTTAAAGCTATGTGAAATGGCATGGGAGATTCTTTACGTAAATTTTGTGTGTCGAGTGGTGGCCGAGTGTTTTAGAAATATGTTTCAAAAGAAAGCAGCATCCTAACAATTCGTCAAGTGATGTGTCACTAACAGACGAATGAAAACAGCCTAAATGTTAAGTCAACATGCATCGTCTGATGGAATCATTCAGAAGAAGACAACGAAATGCACTGGGAAAGAAATCACAAAAGAAAATCTCGCAGGAGTATTCATTCATTGATGTGAATTTCTTAACTGCTCATTGCGCCCAAAATTTGATTAGCGTGCCAGAGTATTAAGACCAGGGGCAGGTCTTTGTATAAGTGATTGTACAGTCGCTCAAAAAAATATCCGAACACTGTGGTTGATTACAGAATTCAGAAAAAATATCTGGCAACGATTTTTTACCGCAACCGCTCCAGTTTGCTGTGAACGGTAACTGCACATGCTCAATATTTACGTGAGTGAGCCCACACGATCCAGGTCTTTGTGAGCTCACACGATCCAATGTGCTGTGAACATTAACCGCAACCGCTCCAGTTTGCTGTGAACGGCAACTGCACACGCTCAATATTTCCGTGAGTGATCCCACATGATCCAATGTGCTGTGAACATTAACCGCAACCGCTCCAGTTTGCTGTGAACGGTAACTGCACACGCTCAATATTTCCGTGAGTGAGCCCACACGATCCAGGTTTTTGTGAGCTCACACGATCCAACGAAGGTTGCCAGATCACTAATTTCTAAAATAAATCGTTGCCAGATATTTTTTTCTGAATTCTGTAATCAACCACAGTGTTCGGATATTTTTTGAGCGGCTGTATGTTGTATCAGAAACTCGTACAAGCTGAGGTGCATCTTCATGGTTATCTCTGTCCATTGGGTAAGGGAGTACTTCCTCCTTTTATAAATAAAAAAATAATAAATACCCCCTCAAGCAGTTGCTTGCCACAGAGGTCTGACAGGAGCCTGTCAGTTTATATGCCACACTAGAAGGTCTGAGAGGATGGCAGGATCTCAGCAGAAAAACGACACACACATCCATGCCTAATCCGGGGCTCGAACCCAGGTCCCTTAGATCAGTAGCCAAGCGTGCTAACCACTCGGCCACGGGACGACTCCTTTTAAAATAAAAAAAATCTTAAAATTAATTTTTTTAAATTTAAAAAGTGGCACTAAGTGGTTGGGTTGTTTTACCTCTGAGCGTCACTGTTTTGCACACCATGGGCCAAATCGCCAGGTCACAAGGACCCCGAAGGCTCAGAGAAAGTTGGGGGAGAGGACCCACTGGAACAGCTGTTGGGAAACAGATGGTCGCCTACCTGTCAAGGCCATCCAGCGTGTTCTTTAACGTGCACAGGGTATGGCTCACGATGGACATCCCATCCGATGGACTGCGGCCTTTCCAAGCCCATCGGTGTCACCTACTGAGAGTGGGCAGGGCGGGGAGCTTTATGGATATGAGTCTCAACGCTGACCGAGCTGGGACTCGAACCTGGGAACCTGCAGATTACGAGTCTGGTGCGCTACCGACTGAGCCACCCACCATTAAGCGGTAAAACAATTCAATCTTTACCAGATTTTCGGCTGTTCAGTATGATGGTGTTTTACGTCACTGTAAAATAAGATTTGTTTCCTATGATGTTACTTTTTCCCTCACAACTGAGTGCGATTGTCGAATAAGGTTCAGCTTCCTTTAATAACCATTCCAAAATTAAATTCAGCAATAATAATAATTAAAAACGATTATTAAGGGGGGCGAAAATAATTTTGCACGTGATTCAGGTTTGTGTAAAACCTTAGCAATTTTCATTCACGGCGCTTCTATTTAGAGTTGAGATTAGCACAACTCCATCTGATTACTATCATACAGTCGCTCAAAAAAAAATATCCGAACACTATGGTTGATTACAGAATTCAGAAAAAATATCTGGCAACGATTTTTTTAGAAATTAGTGAGCTGGCAACCTTCGTGTCACGTGACACGAAGGTTGCCAGCTCACTAATTTCTAAAAAAATCGTTGCCAGATATTTTTCCTGAATTCTGTAATCAACCATAGTGTTCGGATACTTTTTTGAGCGACTGTACCACGCTTAAAAATCGTGCCTCTCGCTTAACTATTCGTGCCTTCTTAAATTCCTCTTCAGTTACTGGTTCCTACAGACAAAGAAATGTTCGAAGAAGAACCTCGGTATTTCCCTTTCGCATTCCAAAAGACTCTTCTCAAATATCCCAAAGGAACGCTCCCAGTGAGAGGAAAGGTCAAACGTAATTCCTGAAAGCTTCCGACCATTGCAACATAATTGGCAATTCTGTCTCGATATATAAAGGTCAACACAAAGACGAAAGGAGCATTGCTCACTATAAATGTCCAGAAGACTAAGGATCAAGACTGAGCTTTGCGTAGAAACAAACACAAGATGTTTTAAGTCTTAAGTTCCTAATATTTTAAAGTAGATATATAAAAACAGCAATATTTTTGGTTTGATGAAAGTTCTGAAGTTTTATGTTTTTTTTTGAGGGAAAGAACTAAGTTGGGTTGGGTTGTTTTACCTCTGAGCGATACTTTTTTGCACACCATGGGCTAAATGGCCAGGTCACATGGACCCCGAAGGCTCAGAGAAGGTTGGGGAGGGGACCCACTGGAACAACTGTTGGGAGACAGATGGTAGCCTCCCGTCAAGGCTATCCAGCGTGTTCTTTAACGTGCACAGGGTATGGTTCTCAACGCACACGGGACCACCGCTTAACGTCCCATCGGACGGACGGCGTCCTTTACCAAGCCCATCTGAGTCCCCTACTGACAGTGGGCAGGAGCGGGGAATTTTGCGGAGATAAATCTCAACGCTGACCCAGCTGGGACTCGAACCTGGGAACTACAGATTACGAGCCTGGCGCGCTACCGACTGAGCCACCCCCGCCCCAAAAGAACTAAGTCTGAAGAACGTAAGAAATGAGAAAAATCCCAACATTTTGCATAATTTGGGTTTTAGTTTTCGAAAGGGTCTACAAGGACAGAGCGGCAGAAAGAGAAATGTTGTTTTCCAGAATATTCCGAACATAATACGACTTTCTGATGTTGATGTTGTTGTCACTGTCTGATATTGGACGAGATCAGTTTCAAGTGAAACAACTTACCGACGAGAAGGGAGATTGCGGAATTTTACGGTCAGCAATGGAGAATTATTTTTGTTTCTCTGCGTAATAAAATCTGTTGACATCGAGTGACTGATAATTATAAAAGGGAGCATTTTAAGCCTAACAGAACATTCACAAGAGAAAGCCTGTGCTTGGAATATATTAAATGAAATAAGAGAATAACAGAGCTAGTGCGATATCCAGTAACATAGCTTTGGGTTGGGTTGTTTTACATCTGAGCGGCACTTTTTTGCACACCATGGGCTAAATGGCCAGGTCATATAGACCCCGAAGGCTCAGAGAAGGTTGGGGGAGGGGACCCACTGGAACAGCTGTTGGGAGACAGATGGTAGCCTCCCGTCAAGGCCATCCAGAGTGTTCTTTAACGTGCACAGGGTATGGCTCTCCCGCGCACGGGGCTACGGTTTAACGTCTCATCCGATGAACGGTGGCTTTTCCAACACCACGGTGTCCCCTACTGACCGTGGGTAAGGCGGGGAGTTTTGCGGAGATAAATCTCAACGCTGACCCAGCTGGGACTCGAACCTGAGAACTACAGATTACGAGCCTGGCGCGCTACCGACTGAGCCACTCCCGCCCCTCCAGTACATAGCATTAATACGTTGTACTGGGGACACAATATGACTGCATGCTTCGCAGCTTATTCGCAATCACCTCGGTCTCATAGTCTTGCTTGATGTCACTCACACAGCACCTATGAACTTGGAAGGCCGTTGTCTTTCAGATCGTACCTTAAGCCGTGACTCCGTATGCAGGAAGGAGCCATACCCTGTGCACGTTAAGGAACACGCTGGAGGCTACCATCTGTCTCCTAACAGTTGTCCAATGGGTACTCTTTACCCAACCTTCTCTGATCCCACTGGGTCCTTTTCACCTGCCCATTTAGCGCATTTTATGCAAAAAAAGTGCCGCTCAGAAGTAAAACAGCCTTCTTCACAGATCGTGCCTTTGGCATATTATGCTTTTAGGCTGCTCTCAGATCTCTAGGGGTGGCTCAGTCGGTAGCGCGCCAGGCTCGTAATCTGTAGTTCCCAGGTTCGAGTCCCAGCTGGGTCAGCGTTGAGATTTATCTCCGCAAAATTCCCCGCCCTGCCCACGGTCAGTAGGGGACACCGATGGGCTTGGAAAGGCTACCGTCGTCGGATGGGACGTTAAGCCGTGGCCCCGTGTGCGTGAGAGCCATACCCTGTGCACGATAAAGAACACACTGCATGGCCTTGACGGGAGGCTACCATCTATCTCCTAAAAGCTTTTCCAGTGGGTTCCCTCCCCCAACCTTCTCTGAGCTTTCAGGGTCCTTGTGACCTGGCCATTTAGCCCATGGTGTGCAAAAAAGGGCACCTCAGAGGTAAAACAACCCACAACAACTCAGATCTTTACAGCAAGAAGATGCTTTACAATATTTTTTTTTAATATCTACGAAATATCACTCTCGGATATATATGTAAGAAATTCAAAAAAAAATTTCCGAACGTTAGTAGCGAAGTCATTTCCAGAAAATTAATCTCATGTTTTTCAAACTTTGTTCTCTTTGTTCCCTTTCACATTCAATGAGAACTTCTTTACTTGAATCCGCAAGAGTAATTAATTCTTTCATCATCAGGGTCAGTCGATGTTTCCGAAAAGAAAAACATGACGAAGTTGATTATGTCTCATTTATCAGCCAAAGGCCTCGAAATAATGGTAGCATGAAAATGTGTTTTTTATCATCCAGTCTTGTCTTAATTTAAGAAATGATAAAGAAGGATTTTCATGGTCCATTAAGGAACTGAAAATCAATTAATTCGAAAAAATCCATTCTCGAAATTCATAGATAAATCCGAAGATAAAGATGAAATGATGGAAATAATAGTTTCTTCTTTGAACATTCTTTGTCTGAAACAAGTAGTAGTACGAAGAATTTAAAAAAGCTCGGACTTGTATCATATAATGCAGGGGTGGGCAAATAGCGGCCCGCGGGTCGCATTCGGCCCGCTAAGAGTTTTTTGTGGCCCGCCAAGACAGTCAGAAAAATCCGCCTTGAACCGAGATTTCCTTCCCGTGCGCGAACGAAGATTCGTCTCGTATTTTCCACTAGGACGGCCACGTCAATACGCATGCGCAGTGTAGATACGAAAACAATTGCCTACCCCTGATATAACGGATAGTAGAACGGGCCCAAAGCACAAAAATTCCAAACGGTAGCTTTTGGGTGTCAAATTTTTAAAGGTGACCAGGATAGTAATCAGATGGGGTTGTTCTAATCTCAACTCAAAGTTGTCATGAATTGAGACATCGATTCTACTCTGAAGGTATCATCAACATTTTTATTCAAATGGGAAAGGTTGGGTTGTCAGGGTTGGGTTGTTTTGCCTCTGAGCGGCACTCTGTTAACACATTAGCGTAAACGGCCAGGTTACAAGGACCCCAAAAGTTCCGAGAAAGTTGGGGAAAGGAGACCCACTGCACAGGTGTTGAGAGACAGATGGTACATTCCCGTCAAGGTCATCTAGTGTGTTATTTAACGTTCAAATGGTATGAACCTATTCGACGGACGGCGGCATTTCTAAGTCCATCAGTGACCCCTAATGACCTATAGCAAGCGGTGAGTTTTGCAGAGATAAACCTCAACGCTGACTCAAGCGGAACTCGAACTTAGCAACTGCAGATTACGAGCCTGGTGCGCTACCGAACGAGCAACCACCACCCCAAAGATCTGGGATCTGAACCGTTCCAGACTTCGTTATGAATGTTATTCCCGATCAGGGATTAACAAGGTCTGCAAGCTGAACAGAATCGGCAGACAAAATTATTAACCTGCTTCCAGAGTCGAATCTAAAACATGCTAGCACATTTAGAGTCAATGTTAATTAACTAATTAGCAAGAAAGTTGAAGCTGTTGAAAATTTATCAAACAAATGGACTACGTGTTTCCCGAGGAAGCACACAATCTGATTTCGTGTTACCCGAGGAAACTAAAATAGAATTTTATTCGTCGAACCGTAGAAAATTTCCGCGTTAAAGGATTTTCCTTTAACACAAGAATTTTTGACTTCATTTTCGATTAGTCATAGCTATTTCACAAGAATTGATTTGCCAAAGGATCACTGTTCTCACGATACAGAGTCAGAAAATTTGTTATCAAAGGATCACTGTTCTAAGGATGAAAAGTCAGAAATCTTTGTTGTCAAAGAATCACTGTTCTCACGATGCAAAGTCAGAAATCTTTGTTGTCAAAGGATCACTGTTCTCACGATGCAAAGTCAGGAAACTTTGTTGTCAAAGGATCACTGTTCTCACGATGCAAAGTCAGGAAACTTTGTTGTCAAAGGATCACTGTTCTCACGATGCAAAGTCAGGAAACTTTGTTGTCAAAGGATCACTGTTCTCACGATGCAAAGTCAGGAAACTTTGTTGTCAAAGGATCACTGTTCTCACGATGCAAAGTCAGAAAACTTTGTTGTCAAAGGATCACTGTTCTCACGATGCAACGTCAGAAATCTTTGTTGTCAAAGGATCACTGTTCTCACGATGCAAAGTCAGAAATATTTATTGTCAAAGGATCACTGTTCTCACGATGCAAAGTCAGAAATATTTGTTGTCAAAGGATCACTGTTCTCACGATGCAAAGTCAGAAATATTTGTTGTCAAAGGATCACTGTTCTCAGGATGCAAAGTCAGAAATATTTGTTGTCAAAGGATCACTGTTCTCACGATGCAAAGTCAGAAATCTTTGTTGTCAAAGGATCACTGTTCTCACGATGCAAAGTCAGGAAACTTTGTTGTCAAAGGATCACTGTTCTCACGATGCAAAGTCAGGAAACTTTGTTGTCAAAGGATCACTGTTCTCACGATGCAAAGTCAGGAAACTTTGTTGTCAAAGGATCACTGTTCAAACGATGCAACGTCAGAAATCTTTGTTGTCAAAGGATCACTGTTCTCACGATGCAAAGTCAGAAATCTTTGTTGTAAAAGGATCACTGTTCTCACGATGCAAAGTCAGAAATCTTTGTTGTCAAAGGATCACTGTTATCACGATGCAAAGTCATAAATCTTTGTTGTCAAATGATCACTGTTATCACGATGCAAAGTCAGAAATCTTTGTTGTCAAAGGATCACTGTTCTCACGATGCAAAGTCAGAAATCTTTGTTGTCAAAGGATCACTGTTCTCACGATGCAAAGTCAGAAATCTTTGTTGTCAAAGGATCACTGTTCTCACGATGCAAAGTCATAAATCTTTGTTGTCAAAGGATCACTGTTCTCACGATGCAAAGTCATAAATCTTTGTTGTCAAAGGATCACTGTTCTAACGATGCAAAGTCAGGAAACTTTGTTTCAAAGGATCACTGTTATCACGATGCAAAGTCATAAATCTTTGTTGTCAAAGGATCACTGTTATCACGATGCAAAGTCATAAATCTTTGTTGTCAAAGGATCACTGTTCTCACGATGCAAAGTCATAAATCTTTGATGTCAAAGGATCACTGTTCTCACGATGCAAAGTCAGAAATCTTTGGGTAACTCAGTGTATTTAAATTCAAAGTTTTAAACGAACCGTTATTGGAACGGCATTAACTCCTTTCTGAACTATTCCACTACCTTAATGCTTCGTTGAAGCTTTGAATGTATTGCCCAGAGGGAGAAGGAAAGAGGAACTATAAATATCCTCCTTTACGACGGAACTAACTCGATCATCTGCGGCAAACAACTCAACGAAGATCACTACTTTCGTATTCTGTTTTCACGCATTGCCAAGCAGTTGCTCGTGCAAAAACCTCTGAAACGGGCTCGTCGGGGGATCCTCTTCGCCAATATGACGCAACACTTCACATGGGACGGAAGTGAAGTTACATCCTCCTCAGAGACGCATCCAGAGGTGGAACTTCATCTTCCACGTGCTGCGAGATATCAGTGAAGCGAGGTAGAAAAGGATCTTGTTTGCTGTGGGCACGCACGCACCGCAAAACAGTTTTCTCATCCTATGGCCTGCTTTGCGTTACGTGAACTGATGGCATCGTGAAATAGATGGTTCCCTTCGGAGCAAGATAAGGAAGCGAATGCCTTGCGATATACGCGATGCGCAGCGAAAGAGACAGCATGAAATACAACGCAGGAAGAAGAACTGATGATTCGTCAGTTTAGAAACAGTTGCGCATGAGTAGTTGGGAAATAATCCCAAAAGCATGTTGTATACGGTCGTATCTAGGGGTGGGGGAAGGAAGTGGGGAGGGGAGTTTACCACCCTTCCTCTGCAGAAATTGAACAGCTCTAACGGGAAGCGAAAAAATGGTAAGTGTATGGAGATTTTGCACTTTTTTTTTTCGCAAAAAAATTGCTTACGGACAGTTTATTGGTGCTATTAAGTAGTTTGAGGAGAGTTTTAAATAATGGTTAATAGATACATTTCAGAATATGAGAAGGGGTTTTCCTGGATTATTATTAGTTATAGGAATAGAAGCATTTCTGGAGCTGCTTTTTATCCTGGCAGACTAGAATAATTTTGTCCTAATAGTCTATGGATAGATATAATAGGATCTATGGATAGTCCTAATAGTCTATGGATAGATGTAATAGGTTCTATGGATAGTCCTAATAGTCTATGGATAGATATAATAGGATCTATGGATAGTCCTAATAGTCTATGGATAGATATAATAGTCTATGGATAGATATAATAGGATCTATGGATAGTCCTAATAGTCTATGGATAGATATAATAGGATCTGTGGATAGTCTTAATAGTCTATGGATAGATATAATAGGATCCGTGGCTCCGTGTGCGGGAGAGCCATACCTTGTGCACTTTAAAGGACACGCTGGATGACCTTGACGGGAGGCTACCATCTGTCTCCCAACAGCTGTTCCAATGGCTCCCCTGCCCTCAACCTTTTCTAAGCCCTCGGGGTCATTGTGATTTGGCCATTTAGCCCATTGTGTGCAGAAAAGTGCCGCTCAGAGGTAAAACAACTCAACCCGTTCCGGTTTAGTTTACAGTTCCCAGTGCATGGCGCTAGGTGAAGAAACGTAACATAGGAAGAGGACATGTGAGGTAGAGAATAAGTGAATAAGCGCAACGTAAGTAAAGATAACGAAGCGCATGACGCAACGGTCCGAGGTTTTGCAGAATTGGACGATAAACCTATCGTCCGCCTGCTGAGATATGATATTTTATGTGTGTTTATTCTTTGATTTTATTGTGTTTTTTTTCTCTCTGTTATTGTTTAGCGACATGCTCGTTTCGAAATATTTTTTTCCGATGCAAATTTTTTTTTTTTCTAAGTTTGGAACAAAAGTTCTTTGTTTAAAAAATTTGCTGTCGTTAAAAGAGTTGTCTTCGTTGAGATTATTTTATTTTGTGGAAACCTTTCTCAAGTGCGGAACGAAAATCTGTTGTTTAGAGATAAGCTCTAATTAAAACTGTTGTCTCAGATTACGTATTTTTAGGGCTTTTAAGTGCGGAAAGGACATTCAGGCATTGGTTAGGGATAAGGCACGGATAAAGTAGTCTCTGTGTTCGTTCTGTAGAGCGATGTGCACTGTAAAGGAAAAATGAATGCATTAGATGCAGTAATTTGTGAATTACTATTAAATATTATTAGAAGAAAAATTTTACTTTTAGTTGGTTTACCTCTGAGCGGCACTTTTTTTGCACACCATGGGCTAATGGCCAGGTCACAAGGACCTCGAAGCCTCAGAGAAGGTTGGGTGAGGGGACCCATTCGAAACAGCTGTTGGGGGATATATCCAGCGTGTTCTTTAATATGCATAGGGTTATGGCTCTTCCGCACACGGGGCCACGGCTTATTAACGTCTAATACGACGGCCTATTCCAAATCCATCGGTTCCCCTACTGACGGTGGGCAGGGCGGGGAATTTTGCGGAGATAAATCTCAACGCTGACCCAGCTGGGACTCGAACCTGAGAACTACAGATTACGAGGCTAGCGCGCTACCGACTGAGCCACACCGATTTTACTTTTAGAAACAAGCGTTTATAATTATATTCTTTTTGGAATATTCTCGTTCTACAGTTCCTTCATTGGCCCATAATACGAGTTTTAGGCTATTATCGGTAAAATTTTGTTACATATTCTTGTGAAATATGCTTTTTATTGCTTTGTATTGTTCACTTAGCCGTTCCATGGCCGAGTGGTTAGCGCGCTTGGCTACTGATCTAAGGGACCCTGGATTCGAGCCCCGGGTTTAAGGCATGGATGTATGTGTCGTTTTTCTACTGAGGTCCTGCCATCCTCTCAGACCTTCTACTATGGCATATAAACTGACAGGCTCCGCGTGTACAGCAACTGTACACGCTCCAGTTACCGTTCACAGCAAACTGGAGCGTGTGCAGTTACTGCACACGCTCCAGTTTGCTGTGAACGGAACTGCACACGCTCAATATTTCTGTGAGTGGGCCCACACGATCCAGGTTTAGAAATTAGTTAGCGCGCTTGGCTACTGATCTAAAGGACCTGGGTTCGAGCCCGGGTTGAGGCATGGCTGTTTGTGTCGTTTTTCTGCTGAGGTCCTACCATCCTCTCAGAACTTCTACTATGGCATGTAAACTGACAGGCTCCGCGTGTACAGCAACTGTACATGCTCCAGTTTGCTGTGAACGGTAACTGCACACGCTCAATATTTCTGTGAGGGGGCCCACACGATCCAGGTTTAGAAATTAGTTAGCGCGCTTGGCTACTGATCTAAGGGACCTGGGTTCGAGCCCCGGGTTAAGGCATGGATGTATGTGTTGTTTTTCTGCTGAGGTCCTGCCATTCTCTCAGACCTTCTATTATGGCATATAAACTGACAGGCTCCTGTCAGACCTCTGTGGCAAGTAGCTGCTTGAGGGGGGGGTATTGATTTTATATTTTATAGTACACTTGGTGATAATTTTCTTTACAGGAGTAATTTAGAGAGGTGATTTTGATGGTAATTAGAGAAAAAAATTTTTTTACCTTTCTGCCATTTGCCATTAGGGGAGGGTGTGTGGGCGTTTAGATGAAACGCAACGTATCATTACGTGGAAAAATATGGCAGCGTTTTTCCATGAAATGTAGTATTACACATTGGCACTAATGAAGTATTAGAATTCGTACTTCCTTAATATTCCAGTAGTTTTACACTCCACCGTTAGAGGCTCTGAAGTTGGAAAATACAAAATTGTAAATGATCGAATCTTACCAGAAATTTGTCTGGTAGAGTGTGGTGTGGACAAATGATTTACATTAACAGCGGCGATTCCCCCCCCCCCCCCGCCACCACCACTTAACCCAGGGAGGGTGCAAAAAGAGCCTTTTTTTACTTTGGTTTTACAGATAAATGAAAACAAAAACTTTGGAATTGGATAGGTAGTAATGAAATAATATTATTTGCATTTTCAAATCGTCCATTAGTTGGAAAATCCACTGTTAGAGGGCATTAAATGCATTAAATGATAAACTTCGTTCTCTTTGAAAACGAAAGTTAAACATTCGCCAAAAGAGATTCGTTTGGTCACAATATAATTTATGGGCGTGGAATCAAATACTCTGGTTTCCATAAACTAAGGAGCACTCTATGTTAAGTCAATGAGAAGCTAATGTCAAAGCTCTCTATAACTTCTAAAATATATATATATTTTTTTGAAAACTGTAATGGCAGATAGCCGTCCCGTGGCCGAGTGGTTAGAGCGCCTGGCCACTGATCTACGGGACCTGGGTTCGAGCCCAGGGTAAGGCATGGATGTTCGTGTTGTTTTCTGCTGAGGTCCTGCCATCCTCTCAGATCTTCTACTGTGGCATATAAACTGACAGACTCCTGTCAGACCTCTGTGGCAAGCAGCTGCTTGAGAGGGTGTTTATATTTATTTAATGGCAGATAAAGATCTCAATCAAATATATCGATATTTCAATTTTCAACAATATTCGTTCAGCGTTGAATGACTTATGAAAGTTTGAATATTTAGCGATAACAATGCGAGCCACAAAAATTGGCTTCAGAAGTTAATTAAAATTTAATAATAAGTATTGCATCAAAGTGTTTAATAAAATAAATTTGTATTTTAAAACTTTGTGAAAAGAATTCTTTCACTATTCTTCAGTTTTGTATGTTTCTTAAGACTGGCATTGCTATCGCTAAATGTTCAAACTTCCATAAACTCATTAAATACTGAACGAATATTGCTGAAAATCGAGATATTGATTTATTTGATGGAGATCTTTATCTGCAATCACATTTTTCAAAAAACAAAACTTATTTTATAAGTTATAGAGCTTTGAGGTTAACTTCCCATTGACTTAACATAAGGTTGGACTTTAATTTGGGGCGTGGGTGGCTCAGTCGGCATCGCGCCAGGCTCGAAATCTAGAGTTCCCAGGTTCGAGTCCCAGCTGTGCAAGCGTTGAGATTCATCGCCGCAAACCCTCGCGTCCTACCCTCGGTCAGTAGGAGACACCGATGGGCTTAGAGACCCCGCCGTTCTTCGGATGGGACGTGCCACACCCTGTGCACGTTAAAGAACATCCTGAATGACCTTGACAGGAGTCTTCTGTCCCCAACCTTCTCTGAGCCCTCTGGATTCTTTTGATCTGGCCATTTAGCCCATTGTATGCAAAAAAGAGTGCCGCTACGAAGGAAAAGCAACAACAGGTCCTTAGGGTTATGAAAAACAGTGTAGATTACTTTGCATGCAAAAATTATAACTTAACTGTAATGTGTTCCATCTGAGAGATCCAGGGTCGAATCTAGCAGGGTGGGTTAGGTTGTTTTACCTCTGAGCGGCACTTTTTTGCACACCATGGGCTAAATGGTCAGATCACATGGACCCCGAAGGCTCAGAGAAGGTTGGGGGAGGGGACCTACTGGAACGGCTGTTGGGAGACAGATGGTAGGCTCCCGTCAAGGACATTCAGCGTGCTCTTCAACTTTGGATTGTTTTACCTCTGAGCAGCACATTTTTGCACACAATGGGCTAAATGACCAGGTCACAAGGACCCCGAAGAATCAGAGTAGTTTGGGGGCGGGGACCCACTAGAACGGCTGTTGGGAGACAGATGGTAGCCTCCCGTCAAGGCCATCCAGTGTGTTCTTCAACGTGCACAGGGTATGTCTCTCTAGCATACGGAGCCACGGCTTAACGTCTCATCCGACGGACGGCGGCCTTTCCAAGCCCATCGGTGTCCCCTACTGACCGTGGGCAGGGCGGGGAATTTTGCGGAGATAAATCTCTCAACGCTGATTATCTGGAACTCGAACCTGGGAACTACAGATTACGAGCCTGGCGCGCTACCGACTGAGCCACCCCCGCCCCAGTCGGGGTGGAAAGAGAGAATATTCCATCAACTGGACTGTGTCATCATTAAGAAAGTTTCCATTCTATATAGTACACATATTTTTGAAAAGCGTTATCTTATGAGATCTAATCATGCAGAGAGAAAACCCGTATAATGCGCTGTTTCGCAGGAATATTTCTTTTCAAAAATATCGCAACGATTTTTCTAGTTCGTTCTCGTTCCTTCCAGTTACTTTATCTCCCTCCATATCCTCCTAATTCTTTTCTTGATTTCTTTTTCTTATCTTTTATTTTATGGATCTAGTCCCATGGCCGAGTGGTTAGCGCGCTTGGCTACTTGATATAAGGGACCTGGGTTCGAGTCCCGGGTAAGGCATGGCTGTTTGTGTCGTTTTTCTGCTGAGGTCTGCCATCCTCACAGACCTGCTACTATGGCATATAAACTGACAGGCTCCGCGTGTACAGCAACTGTACACGCTCCAGTTACCGTTCACAGCAAACTGGAGCGTGTGCAGTTACTACACACGCTCCAGTTTGCTGTGAACGGTAACTGCACACGCTCAATATTTCTGTGAGTGGGCCCACACGATCCAGGTTTAGAAATTAATTAGCGCGCTTGGCTACTGATCTAAGGGACCTGGGTTCGAGCTCCGGGTAAGGCATGGCTGTTTGTGTCGTTTTTCTGCTGAGGTCCTGCCATCCTCTCAGACCTTCTACTATGGCATATAAACTGACAGGCTCCTGTCAGACCTCTGTGGCACGCAGCTGCTTGAGGGGGTATTTATTTTATTTTATAACTCTGAAAAGATCCACATGCCGGATCAAAATTTTCGAGATAGCGAAATAGTGGATTTATTTGGAAGTCGTGACTATAAAAGACATTACAACTTAGTAGATTAAACAACGCGTATAAAAACGTTCTTTCAGAGCAGATTCTTCAACGAATCTTTTAAAATCTGAAAAAAAAGAAGAGGCAATAATAGCAATGTTTACTTCTTTGCTTAGAGAACTGCTCCAATTCGGTTTTATTCAGTTGTTAACATCAAATGTTCCAAATTTTTACTTAGTTTTCCTTTCGTTTGTTTACACGAATAATAAAAGTGAAGTAAACAACCCAAGAGCACTTTGAAGTCAAAACACGAAAAAGCACTTTAAAAGTTAACTGTTGGAGTATTTCCGCTGCTTGTTAAGTTAAAGAGAAATGTTTAGATAATACTTGAATCATTTCTTGTTGTTACTTAGGGATTTGTTATCATGTTGACTACATGTAGACAAATTAAGTTTCGAAACCTTTTGTATCTTATCAAATCGTTTTTATTTATTTTACGAATAAACGTCTTGTTTTGTAGTTTTATTTTTAGTACATAGATTCTTTAAAGAAAATTTAGTCTTAAGTTCAAAGATGAACTAAATCAGCAAATAGGGTTGGCTTGTTTTACCTCTGAGCGGCACTTTTTTGCACACCATGGGCTAAATGGCCAGGTCACATGGACCCCGAAGGCTCAGAGAAGGTTGGGGGAGGGAACCCACTGGAACAGCTGTTGGGAGACAGGTGGTAGCCTCCCGTCAAGGCCATCCAGCGTGTTCTTTAACGTGCGCAGGGTATGGCTCTCCCGCACACGAGGCCACGGCTTAACGTCCCATCCGACGGACGGCGGCCTTTCCAAGCCCATCGGTGTCCCCTACTGACCGTGGGCAGGGCGGGGAAATTTTGCGGAGATAAATCTCAATGCTGACCCAGCTGGGACTCGAACCTGGGAACTACAGATTACGAGTCTGGCGCGCTACCGACTGAGCCACCCCCGCCCCAAAGCAAATAGGAAACAGAAAATGATACATGTTAAGTGGAATGAACAACCAGAATAAAATTTACACCATTCTGAATCATAAAATAGGAGATGTACTGTGTTGACAGGAGAAAATAAAATAGCATCGAGCAGATTAAATGTGCTATAAAAATTTATGCTAAAAATAATGGTAAAAAAATGGATCAACACGTGAATAGTTAGGTGAAAAAAATTGATTTTCGCTATAGCCACTAAATGATCATTAAATTATCACGAACTAGCTGTTTTTTAAGATAATGTGGCATAAGTCATGTTAGCATTATCAAGTTCACATTGCATTGTTAAGTCACATTAATTTTGTCATTATTTCTTCAGCTAATGCTGCCCTGCCCACGGTCAGTAGGGGACAGCTATGGGCTTGGAAAGGCCGCCGTCAGTCGGATGGGACGTTAAGCCGTGGCCCCGTGTGCGGGAGAGCCATACCCTGTGCATGTTAAAGAACACGCGGGATGGCCTTGACGGGAGGCTACCATCTGTCTCCCAACAGCTGTTCAGTGGGTCCCCTCCCCCAACCTTCTCTGAGCCTTCAGGGTCCTTGTGACCTGGCCATTTAGCCCATGGTGTGCAAAAAAGTGCCGCTCAGAGGTAAAAAACCCAACGTTAAAGAACACGCTGGATGGCCTTGACGGGAGGTTACTATCTGTCTCCCAACAGCTGTTCCAGTGGGTCCCCTCCCCCAACCTTCTCTGAGCCTTCGGGGTCCTTGTGACCTGGCCATTTAGCCCATGGTGTGCAAAAAAGTGCCGCTCAGAGGTAAAACAACCCAACCCAACTCTTCAGCTAATGTGACGTAAGTCATATTAGGGTAATGGGAATTCCAGATTACGAGTATACCCTACCCTAGCTTTTGTGCATCCTAATCATTTAGCCAATTGTATGCCTAAAAGCGCTTCGGAGAAATAAACCAACAACACCCTGATTACGAATCCGATGCCGGAGAGACTTCTTTTTAATCTCTGCTCAGCCAATCAACGAGAGAAGAAAGATTTTTACACCGAATGCAGTAGTGATGACTCAGCATCTCTTCCCATCTCTCGTCAATTCATCTTTTGAATGCTGAAGAAAAGCCTCTCGGGGCCTCCGCCCCACTCTGAAAATTTGTTGCGTTTTTACCTCTGAGCGGCACTTTTTTGCACACCATGGGCTAAATGGCCAAGTCACAAGGACCCCGAAGGCTCAGAGAAGGTTGGGGGAGGGGACCCACTGGAACAGCTGTTGGGAGACAGATGGTAGCCTCCCGTCAAGGCCATCCAGCGTGTTCTTTAACGTGCACAGGGTATGGCTCTCCCGCACACGGGGCCACTGCTTAACGTCCCATCCGACGGACGGCGGCCTTTCCAAGCCCATCGGTGTCCCCTACTGACCTTTCGGGCGGGGAGTTTTGCGGAGATTAGTCTCAACGCTGACCCAGCTAGTACTCGAACCTGGGGACTGCAGATTACGAGCCTGGCGCGCTACCCACTGAGCCACCCTCGCCCCAGGTAGTGATGACTTCAAATGCAGCATCTCTTTCCATCTCCCGTCAATTCTTCTTTTGGGTACTGAAGAAAAATCTCTCGAGGCCTCCGCCCCCCTCTGAGAATAAACACGAAGTTTCTGTAAACGATTCGGACGCTTACCAGACCAAAGGACTTGAATCAAAGTTGAATTAACAATCCCCACCACACCCTACATAGCAAACTGTTTCTGTTGCTTTGCTGTTCGAGTGTGCCTGCTCCCGAGGATACGTAAGGAGATGGCGAAAAATGCTTCGATGTAATATTCATTCGGCGACTTCCGACAATGAAAGAATGCAGAAACATTTTGACTTCGTGAAAACGGAAGCAAATAGCGCCGAATTTCTAAACGAAAGGGATTCGCAACTCCAGTTCTCAAGTACAGGAATTTGGGCGAAATAAATATCGTTTGCTTGTCATAAAAGAAGGATTGGTTGGTTGGTTGTTTTACCTCTGAGCGGCGCTTTTTTGCACACCATGGGCTAAATGGCCAGGTCACAAGGACCCCAAAGGCTCAGAGAAGGTTGGGGGAGGGAACCCACTGGAACGGCTGTTGGGAGACAGATGATAGTTTCCCGTCAAGGCCATCCAGCGTGTTCTTTAACGTGCACAGGGTATGGCTCTCCCGCACATGGGGGACAGCTTAATGTCCAATCCGACGGACGGCGGCCTTTTCAAGCCTATCTGTGTCCCCTAATGACCATTGGCAGGGCGGGGAATTTTGCGGAGATAAATCTCAACGCTGACCCAGATGGGACTCGAACCTGGGAACTACAGATTACGAGTCTGGAGCGCTACCCATAAAAGAAAGAAACGTTTATTCTAGGGATGAATATCGCTTTTTATTTTTTAAGGTTGTGTTGTTGTTTTAGCTCTGAGCGGCACTTTTTTGCACACCGTGGCAAAAAAATAAACTTCAGCGTTGTTTTGTAAAAAATTTGCATTGTTTTGTAATTTGTATTGTAAAAGATACTTGCTTATACCCACGCTCAGTGCTCAATATATGATAATGACAATGACGTCAAGAAGCGACTCGAACCTTCAAAACAACACTTCTCCCGAGACGCATCGCGAGGGAGTGGAAGAAAAGCTTTCGCGTGCTCAATGCATGTGTTTTAATGTCGACGAAGAGGGAATGAAAAGGAACGAAAGAGGAAAACTTTCCCTTATTTTCTCTTCACGTGTGCTTTAGTTCATCTTTAAAAACAGTGCATTTTCCGTTGTTTTGTGCGTTTCACTTTCTTTCTTTTTTCCAGAGATAAACCTTTCTTAGGTTTTTTTTTTTTGCGTTCTTTTACGTTGTCGTAAATAAGACACCTTGTGTCATTTTTAATTTTTAACAATACTATGATTTATAACAACTAATAATAAGCTTATAACAATTAATAACAAGCTTATAACAATTAATAATAAGGAGAGAATTCTGCACATTGTAAGTTCTTGTGAATTCTTTGTTTCTTAGAGAAAACAACTTTTAAGTTTCCAATACTCTCTGCAAACAGTTCTCAACTTCTGTTGCATCAAAGTAGCATCTGACAAAAAAAACTAAGAAAAGTTTATCTCTGGAAAAAAGAAAGAAAGTGAAACGCACAAAACAACGGAAAATGCACTGTTTTTAAAGATGAACTAAGGCACACGTGAAGAGAAAATAAGGAAAAGTTTTCCTCTTTCGTTCCTTTTCATTCCCTCTTCGTCGACATTAAAACACGTGCATTGAGCGCGCGAAAGCTTTTCTTCTACTCCCTCGCGATGCGTCTCGGGAGAAGTGTTGTTTTGAAGGTTCGAGTCGCTTCTTGACGTCATTGTTTAGCTGTTGCACAACACTAGAAACAAAAATGGAGAGAAGACAGAGATGGAGCGAAAGTCGTCTTCCCCGCCGCACTAGAGCAAGAATAATGCTCCTGCTTCGAACAATGACTCGAGCAGCGCTGGTGCTTCCTTTTGTGACGTTGCGTCTACCTCTCCAAGAGACGGCGAAAATTGCGAGTGTAGCTCGCTTTTTTATTTTGTCTCATAAAAGGATGAGTCTGCCTCGAGCTCTGGAAATGAGTTTGATTTCGTTGCGGTATTAATCTCGTTCTCGTGGACTTTTACGCAACAGCTCACGAAAATGGAAGAGAATCGCAATTTGTGAGACGTGTAATAAAGAAAACGTTCAGAAACAAAAGTAAACGAAGTGCATTTTACATCTGGATTGATTTCGATACGCCATTTAAGTTTCATAAATTCGGATCAATAAGAACGGCTGCAGGAGTATTTCTTTTTTTTTTGGGGGGGGGGAATCCAAAATAAACGAATTTGGAGGTAATAATAGTCTCCGCCTTTAACTTCAAATGTGCACTGGCAGTTTGGAGCTTTCGTAATAAAAATATACACTGGGATCTAAAAGTTCAGCAGAATTCACAAACTGTTAAATAGTTCACAAATGAGTGAAATTCTTAAAATTACATTTTGTGTGTCAATGTAATAGAATATAGGCAAAGTTCTGTGCCTCCCAAAAAAACATCTGACTGGACGTAATTTGCATACGTGACTTGAAAAGCAAATCCGGAACGCTAAAAAGAGATGGCTCTGACACTGCTCCACTCATTTCCTGTTGAACAAGCCTGGTGCTCATGTTGGTAAAGCATTTTGTAACAACATTATGGCACTGAGTGTGGCAGTTTTACCTCTGAGTGGAACCTTTTTGCACAAAATGGGCTAAATGACCAGGTCACGAGGACCCCGAAGGCTCAGAGAAGGTTGGGGAAGGGGACCCACTGGAACAGCTGTTGGGAGACAGATGGCAGCCTCCCGTCAAGGCCATTTAATCTGTTCTTTAACTTGCACAGGGTATGGGTTGGGTTGTTTTACCTCTGAGCGGCACTTTTTTGCACACCATGGGCTAAATGGCCAGGTCACGAAGACCCCGAAAGCTCAGAGAAGGTTGGGGGAGGGGACCCACTGGAATAGCTGTTGGGAGACAGATGGCAGCCTCCCGTCAAGGCCATCTAATCTGTTCTTTAACTTGCACAGGGTATGGCTCTCTCACACACGGGGCCAAGGCTTAACGTCCCATCCGACGGACGGCTTTCTTTCCAAGTCCATCGGTGTCCCCTACTGACCGTGGGCAGGGCGGGGAGTTGCGGAAATAAATCTCAATCCTTTCCCATGAAGACACGAAATGTTAGCCATAGATGGGTGCAAGATGATCTAACAGCAGAGGATGACTGTCATCTTGCGTTAATAGGTTCTACGTCATAGGGCGGTGTCAGGTAGACAACTCTCTCTGGAGCTTTCTGCAGCCATTGGTGGACAGTTTCGAGGCTAACTCTTTAAGGGAGGCTTCACCAGAGAGGGCTTTATGCTACATGACAGACGATTTGTATTCCCTCAATCCCGCCCACACGAAAGCCCTTTCAAAAAAATGGGAGGTTTTCCTGTGGTTCAATGTAAACGAAATTTGAAAGTTTAATTTTTAAGCCTAGATATTTTACAAGAGTGAATTTTTAGTTTTTAAATTCTTATATGTGATGCATTCAGATCGAGATCTAGGAGAAAATGAAATGGGTGAGCGGGAGGGGGGGAGCCAGTAGCAAGTGATTGAATCGAATTAGAATGAGTGGGAACGCAGTTACCGGTATATATATATATTTTTCCCCCAATTTTTAACGAGCACAGAATGTGACTCTCCTGCAATAGTCTTAGGGCTGTGATTCTTTTCATTTTATACCTCTTTACATATTAAATTCAATGCCACAAGAACACTTCAGATGGAGAAGAAAAGGACTTGCAAAAAGCTCCGTGCTCCATTTTGCCCGTTTATGACCTCTGACCTCTGGTTCTCCTGCACATGGTACCATGGCTAAAGTCCAATATCTTTCTAACCCCTATAGACTTGGAAAAATGCTCCTCTTCCATGTGCAATGCTAAGATGTGATTCGTGGTCAGGAGACTCACACTCAGTGCACGTTAAAGAAAAAGCTGAATGGACTTAACAGAAATCTTCCGTCTGTCTCCCAACAGCTGTCTAGGCCAGTGGTTCTCAACTTTTTATGGTTCACGTACCCTCTGATATTGGGTATTTAACTGGCGTATCCCTTGTATAGATAGATAAAACTATAGTTATAGTAGAACAATGGTTATTTTTACTCCGTTATTAGATCTAGCGACTTTTGAGCTCTCACGGCGTACCCCCAAAACTTTTACCGCGTATCCCACGTCGAGAACCCCTAGTCTAGTGGATCCTCTTCCTAAACTTTAATATATTAATACGAATTCAAACAGATGAAAACTTAGCGTGGGTTCAAAAATAACAACTAGTAACAATAAATCTAAAATAATGTGATTTAATGCAAAAGTATGAATAAAAACATATAGATAAACTAGAGATACCAATGTTTATCTTATGTATGAACATATTTTTGATCTAACGAGAATCATATATGTGAATACTTGCAAAATCTCGAGAATAACCTTACCAATTCCTAAATAACTAAATGACTATACACAAAATGACTTTCTTCTTAGGTTTTAGTCCTCAAGTACTCCAAAACTGGGACTGTCTGGTTTCTCAGACATTGATCACCACGCACAAGACGACGAATTCTTCTTTTCCTTTACCAGCTTACCAACACGATCCACACCAATAAACTAATCAACCTGCCGTGCACTCACCATATAAAATACTTCTTCACTTTATACACCCACCACATACAGTCGCTCAAAAAAGTATCCGAACACTACGGTTGATTACAAAATTCAGAAAAAATATCTGGTAACGATTTTTTTTAGAAATTAGTGATCTGGCAACCTTCGTGTCACGTGACATCGATCAACCATACTGTTCGGATATTTTTTAATATGTATAATGCGTATGAATATATAATGCAATGAATATGGACCGTTCACAGCAAACTGGAGCGGTGGCGGTTAATGTTCACAGCACATTGGATCGTGTGAGCTCACAAAGACCTGGATCGTGTGGGCTCACTCACGGAAATATTGAGCGTGTGCAGTTACCGTTCACAGCAAACTGGAGCGTGTGCAGTAACTGCACGTTGTTTGCTGTGAACGGTAACTGTGCGTGTACAGTTGCTGTACACGCTCCAGATATTTTTCCTGAATTCTGTAATCACGTGACACGAAGGTTGCCAGATCACTAATTTCTAAAAATAACCGTTGCCAGATATTTTTTCTCAATTCTGTAATCAACCGTAGTGTTCGGATACTTTTTTGAGCGACAGTACATACTGAAACTAATTAGGCCTCCTTTCGGAATCCACAACTCCAACATTACAATTCTATCTTTTCTATTTATCAGATCGGTTCTGTAATCCAATTCGTTGTTTAAAATAATTCTCACGCAGAAGCATACACGAGCGTTCATGTCACGTTTATCATAAATTTACTGTAGCACGTTCATCTGTCGTAACACTATTATTATTGGGGTCATTCTGACCTGGTTGTTTAGCACGCTACGTGTACAAAAGTTCACCTCTCGGATGAAACAACCTCACCTTGCATCACTTTCGTAGAAAATGATAAATATGTAAAATATCTGATATAATGATCAGGTATGCTAACCACTAAGTCCATATGTAGTACTGGTTAGCATACCTAATCTGCTATAAAATCTGCCACCGTACCTGACTACTATAAACCAGAGGACATGTCCCTGTCTCGTCTTCAGAAACCAGAAGAAGCCCAATGGAGTTTCTGGGTTATCTCCGTCCTTTATGCAAGAAGTGCCATTTTTAACTAAAATATGAATTAAAAAGTATTAAAAAAATTCCGGACATTAAAAGCCGACATCATCAGCTCTGTTTTTACAATACAGTCACATTAGAAATGTGTGTTCCATAAAACGTTCTCTGGAATAAGTAGTACTGGAATAGTTATTTCATTGCATCATTCATGTTTTACAAACTCAAGAGTGAAATATGAAATAGAAGTTTGTGGAGTGGGGAATAATAATGAAGAGTTTGCCTAGGTTGTTTAACCTCTGCGCAGCACTTTTTAGGACACAATGGGTAAAATGGACAGGTCACAAGGACCTCAAGGCTCACAGAAAGCTGAGGAAACTACTGTACAACTGTTAGGAGACAGATGGTAGCCACCCGTCAAGGCGATCCAGCTTGTGCAGGGCATGGCTCTCCTGCACGAAGACCATGGATTAACTTCGCCTCCAACGGATGGTTGCCTTTCTCACTAAATTGTTTTACCTCTGAGCGGCAATTTTTTGCACACCATGGGCTAAATTGCCAGGTCACGAGGACCCCGAGATCTTAGAGGTTTGGGGAGGGGACCCACTGAACAGCTTTAAGAGACAGAACGTAGCATCACGTCAAGGCTATCCAGTGAGTTCCTTAACGTAAACAAGGTATGGCTCTCTCCCGTACACGGAGCCACGGAATTAACTTCCAATACGATGGACGGCGATCTTTCCAAGCCGTCAATCGGAAGTAGGTATGCAGGGCAGGGAGTTTTGCGCAGATAAATATTACGCTGGCACATATGGGACTCGAACTGGGAACTGCAGATTACGAGCCAGTAGCGCTGCCAATTGACCCAACTTCGCTCTAATTAAATTAATGCACGTTACGCAAAATGCACATAACTGTCAATGAAAAAGAATATTAAAATTCAAATATTAGTACTTAATTTCTTAAAATTAAATCTTAAACGACTCTTTCTCCGCGAATATTGAACGAGCAATTTTTTTTTTTATTTATCTTCTTCATTTATGCACGAGAAGTGAGTTTGCTCAAGCTGTTGAATGTTATTGGTGCTGCTTAATCTTCCTTTCATATGGTAATGAAGTCGGGGGGAAAATGTAGATTAACAAGGATTCAGCAATCCACAACAGAGTGTTGAACACGAGACGCAGAAAGATTTTAATTACACAAAAATTAAAAGGCCAGAGTTTGCAGAGAGAAATGCTAATTTTCATTTCTCTTTTGTTCCAGGATTTATTGCGGGATTTGCTATATACAGTCGCTCAAAAAAGTATCCGTACACTGTACCTGCTTACAGAATTCAGAAAAAATATCTGGCAACGATTTTTTTTTTAGAAATTGATCTGGCAACCTTCGTGTCTCGTGACACGAAGGTTTCCAGATCACTGATTTCTAAAAAAAATCGTTGCCAGATATTTTTTCTGAATTCTGTAATCAACCATAGTGTTCGGATATTTTTTAATATATATAATGCGTATGAATATATAATGCAATGAATATTGAGCGTGTGCAGTTACCGTTCACAGCAAACTGGAGCGGTTGCGGTTAATGTTCACAGCACATTGGATCGTATGAGCTCACAAAGACCTGGATCGTGTGGGCTCACTCACGGAAATATTGAGCGTGTGCAGTTACCGTTCACAGCAAACTGGACGGTGTGCAGTAACTGCACACGCTCCAGTTTGCTGTGAACGGTAACTGGAGCGTGTACAGTTGCTGTACACGCTCCAGATATTTTTCCTGAATTCTGTAATCACGTGACACGAAGGTTGCCAGATCACTAATTTCTAAAAAAATCGTTGCCAGATATTTTTTCTGAATTCTGTAATCAACCATAGTGTTCGGATACTTTTTTGAGCGACTGTACATCTTGCAGCTTAAATATTCTAATTTCTGTTACAACTGAATGGCATATGACTTACCTTTTCAGGCCACTTCTCAGCTGCACTGAATTGTTAGGTCACAATCAACCAGAGACTTACCTAAAATCTTACATTATTATTGTTTTACGAATGCGAGGGACCAGCTTATTCGTTAGGGCTGTTCTCATTACTTTGTATAATAAGCTACTCTGATTCTTGTTGTAGCAGTCTTGCTCGACGAGCAGACCAGATTGTAATTTATTACTTAAAATTCTAATTTTAACTTTGGCTTTTTTAATTCACGCGTTTATTACTTTCAATATAAACAACTGATTCGCTTCAGACGTAGTCTTATATTACTGTTATTTTTAATGCAAGAAAAGCATTTATGAGAATCAATCTTTGTTGCGTATATTGTAAATTATCTTTAATAGTTTTAACTCCGTGTTCTTTTGATATTTTTTAACGACCTGTTCGATCGAATCGGCACGGATTTAAGGCAGTTGGAAAAAGGCCCGTTTTTTGTGAGACATGATGAATTGGGTTGGGTTGTTTTACCTCTGAGCGGCACTTTTTTGCACACCATGGGCTAAATGGCCAGGTCACATGGACCCCGAAGGCTCAGAGAAGGTTGGGGGAGGGGACCCACTGGAACAGCTGTTAGGAGACAGATGGTAGCCTCCCGTCAATGCCATTCAGCGTGTTCTTTAACGTGCACAGGGTATGGCTCTCCCGCACACGGGGCCACGGCTTAACGTCCCATCCGACGGACGGCGGCCTTTCCAAGCCCATCGGTGTCCCCTACTGACCGTGGGCAGGGCGGGGAAATTTTGCGGAGATAAATCTCAACGCTGACCCAGCTGGGACTCGAACCTGGGAACTACAGATTACGAGTCTGGCGCGCTACCGACTGAGCCACCCCCGCCCCACGAGACATGATGAAACAACTTAACTTTCTAACAATGTCTTGGATATTTTGTCTTCCCTCTTCTGTCACTCTTCTTGGTTAAGCTTTTTCCTAAAATTTGCCTTGCAGATATCGCCCTTTGAAGATATCTCCTGTAGGCTGGGTTGTTTTACCTCTGAGCGGCACTGTTTTGCACACCATGGGCTAAATGGCCAGGTCACAAGGACCCCAAAGGCTAAGAGAAGGTTGGGGGAGGAGACCCACTGGAACAGCTGTTAGGAGACAGATGGTAGCCTCCCGTCAAGGCCATCCAGTGTGTTCCGTCCATCCGTCCATTCGGTCAAGGCCATTCATCTTTAACGTGCACAGAGTATGGCTCTCCCGCACACCAAGCCGCGGCTTAACGTCCCATCCGACGGACGGCGGCCTTTCCAAGCCCATCGATATCCCCTACTGACCGTGGGCAGGGCGGGGAGTTTTGCGGAGATAAATCTCAATGCTGACCGAGCTGAGACTCGAACCTGGGAACTACAGATATTGTAGCGCATCTAGCCTGGCGCGCTACCGACTGAGCCACCCCCGCCCCTTCTCCTATAGGTAATGCCGACACCTGCTATAACAGAAAGACATATAACGAAGTTATGACGTCAGAATAAGTAGTCTTAGTGGTTGCTGGGACTTATTTCTCTTCTTATTACTGGTTAATTTTAATACTAATGTTTATTTGAAAATATATCTTTGTTCCGAAGGAAAAATCATTCGTATGTGATAATAATGGAAATAAATTTATAAGAGATGCCTAGATTTTACGATTACCTATGTGACGTCATAACTTAGTTGTACGGCTTAATCTTCTAGGTGTTGATAGTGGCCAACAGTGGCGTACGCAAAGGGTGCAGGGCGGACTACACGTCATTGAACAAAAGGGGAGAAAATAAATATGCATGAAAATAATAATTTATTTATTACGACTGCGCAGTACCAAGCCGAAAACATCGGTTCTCGTCCGATCACCTGCGGGCGGGGGTGGCTCAATCGGTAGCGCGCCAGGCTCGTAATCTGCAGTTCCCAGGTTAGAGTCCCAGCTGGGTCACCGTTGAGATTTATCTCCGCAAAATTCCCCGCCCTGCCCACGGTCAGTAGGGAACACCGATGGTCTTGGAAAGGCCGCCGTCCATCGGATGGGACGTTAAGCCGTGGCCCCGTGTGCGGGAGTGCCATACCCTGTGCACGTTAAAGAACACGCTGGATGGCCTTGACGGGAGGCTACCATCTATCTCCCAACAGCTGTTCCAGTGGGTTCCCTCCCCCAACCTTCTCTGAGCCTTCGGGGTGCTTGTGACCTGGCCATTTAGTCCATTGTGTGCAAAAAAGTGCCGCTCAGAGGTAAAACAACCAATCGTCCGATCACCGAAGTTAAGCAACTTTGTGCGCAGTCAGTACCTGGGAGGGTGACCACCTGGGAACACCGCGTGCAGTTGGCAAAAAAAATTGCTGAGGACCCGCCTCCTCACAGATCCCTCTACTATGGCGTAGTAAACTGATTGTCAGACCTCTGGGGCAAAGCAGGTTGCTTGAGGAGGTATTTATTATTTATTTATATTGAAATATTTATGAACATTTTAAATTTAATTACCAAATTTTAAAAATACGCTGCCACCAGCTGGATTTCCAGAGAGTAATTAAAACACCTAGTTATTTTAAAAATTCTTCTGCTGGTACATTGCCCATTGTTAAAAATTCTTCTGCTGGTACATTGGTATGATTTAATGGTTCTGATTATACGGTTATACCCCCCCACCACCACCACGACATCAGACCAACATGTCACACACAATCCCAGAGGAAATTTTTGGGTACGCTTTTGCTTGTCTGCAGTCGCTCAAAAAAATATCCGAACACTATGGTTGATTACAGAATTCAGAAAAAATATCTGGCAACGATTTTTTTAGAAATTAGTGATCTGGCAACCTTCGTGTCACGTGACACGAAGGTTGCCAGATCAAAAAAATCGTTGCCAGATATTTTTTCTGAATTCTGTAATCAACCGTAGTGTTCGGATATTTTTTAATATATGCAGGGTGAATCTGAAAAAGTGGGCAAAACTTTACGGGGTGGTAGAACGCAGCTATACGAGCAATATTCGTCATAGAAAGTATGGGCGGAACGCAAACGGCGAGCCGCTAGGTGGCGTTGGAAATGGTATAAAAGGGTCGGTCCTCGCACCCAACAGCATTTCCACCGTGGATTGCCGAGAGGATGGCTGGTTATACTAACCACGAAATGGCGGATATGCACTTTGTGTACGGTGCGGCGGACGGGAATGCAAGTGAGGCACAGAGATGTTACCGCGACCGGTTTCCGATGAGATGCACTCCAGATCGGAAAACCTTCGAGCGTTTGCATCGGCGGCTGTGTGAAACGGGATCCTTCGCCGCGGCCAAGCAAGACGCAGGGCGTGAAAGGAGTGTCAGGACGCCGCAACTTGCAGAGGACATTCTGCGTAGGGTGGAAGAGCGACCGGGATGTAGCACGCGAGCGGTTTCCCGTGCAGTACATGTGTCCCAAATGTCGGTTTGCCATGTGCTACAGGAGGAAGGAATGCACCCCTATCGTACGCAGAAGGTACAAGCGTTGTCACCGGCGGACTATCAGCCACGTGTCGATTTCGCACGTTGGTACCTCCAGCAGAATGCAGCGCAGCCGGATTTTGGTGCACGTGTTCTGTTTACGGACGAGTGCACTTTCACCCGTGAGGGCGTTTTGAATACCCACAATTCACACACGTGGGCATCTACGAACCCGCATGCCACACGTCCTCATTCGTTCCAGCAGCGGTTCTCCGTAAATGTTTGGGCAGGGATCCTCCATGACCATTTGGTTGGCCCATACTTCCTGCCACATCGTCTGGATGGCAAATCGTATAACACATTCCTACGAGAGGTGTTGCCGGAGCTGCTACGTCCGATTCCAACCCCCAGCAGGTCGAGAATGTGGTTCCAGCACGACGGTGCGCCGGTGCACACTTCCGACATCCGACAGCGACGGTGCACACTTCAGCTTAGATGTGCGGAACACTTTACATGCAACGTTCCCAGGGCAATGGATTGGTCGAGGTGGTCCCATAGCTTGGCCACCAAGATCGCCGGATCTCTCGTGTTTGGACTTTTTTATGTGGGGCCATATGAAAAGCCTAATCTACGAGTGACCCATTGAAACCGATATGGATCTAGTCGCCAGGATCGCCGTTGTTTGCCGGCGATATTCGGGAAATGCCTGGTGTCTTCGCAAATGTGCGTCGGTCACTATCCCGCAGGTGTGAAGCCTGCATTACAGCTGGCGGCAGCTCTTTTGAGCAATTTCTTTGAGCATGTACCTCAATTACATTCCTGTTAATAAAATGTTTTCTGAAGTATCTCCTCTCCTTCTTGTGTTCATTCTTTAAATGTGACAGTGGAAAACTACCTTTTAACTTCTCACCGCTTGCGTTCCGACCATACATTCTATGACGAATATTGCTCGTATAGCTGCGTTCTACCACCCCGTAAAGTTTTGCCCACTTTTTCAGATTCACCCTGTATAATGCGTATGAATATATAATGCAATGAATTTGGAGCGTGTGCAGTTATCGTTCACAGCAAACTGGAGCGGTTGCGGTTAATGTTCACAGCACATTGGATCGTGTGAGCTCACAAAGACCTGGATCGTGTGGGCTCACTCACGGAAATATTGAGCGTGTGCAGTTACCGTTCACAGCAAACTGGAGGGTGTACAGTTGCTGTACACGCTCCAGATATTTTTCCTGAATTCTGTAATCACGTGACACGAAGGTTGCCATATCACTAATTTCTAAAAAAAGTCGTTGCCAGATATTTTTTCTGAATTCTGTAATCATATATATTATATATTCGGATACTTTTTTGAGCGACTGCACCAATAAATAATCGGGTGCTATCCGATTGCGATTTAACAATTAGTGACTAACAGGTCCAGTTCTAGAAAATAAATAAAGGAGAGGGAGGGAGGGAGGAGTGATGCAATCGAGCAGGAGAAAAGTAGGGGGGAGAGTAAAATTTTCATAGCAATATAGTATTTTTTAACTCCGATTACAGATCCTTAATAATTCTTGAAAAAAAAATGAAATATACATGTTTTGGATAAATTTGACAATTTTTTTTTCTGATAATCAATTCGGATTTCGTAAAAATAAAAATACAGAACAAATTATTTTTAAATTTACAAATGAAATTGTCTTACATGTGGATAAGGAGGAAAATGTTATTTCTTTATTTGTTGATGTTGGAAAAGCATTTGATCCAGTTGACCATGAATTGTTATTGTTTAAAATGTATAAAATGGGAATTCGAGGAAATACCTATGAGTGATTTAAACCTTATTTAAATTACAGAAGTCAAGCAGTAATAATTCACAATGTTCAGAGTAACTTTCAGCTCATAAATGAGGGTGTTCCTCAGGTATCAGTTCTGAGGCCGTTATTATTAATTTTTATAAATGATTTTTATTCCCTTGGTTTAAATGGGACATTGTTGGATTTGCTGATGACATTGTCTTAATATATGGAGCTAAAAATCTGTTAGAATTAAAAAATAATATTGAAAAGGATTTGTTAGATTTAATGCATTATTTGTAAATTAAGTAAATTAACTGCAAATGTTAGTAAAACTAAATTAATTAATTTTTCAGCTAAAAAGCGGTCTTTCAACAATTAAATATGAAATTTCATTGTGTTACGCGCAAAGATTTTAATCACTATCCAAGTGTAGAGAAAGTGACTATCTATAAATAAAAATTGATAAATAAAAATTAATAAAAAATAAAATCTTAAATAAAATTAAAAATTGGTAAAATTCTACCGGTGAGTTTGATACTCTTGTGTATGGTTGATATTTCAAATATTACTGTAATAACAAATAAATGTTTAACAATATCATTTATTTTTTTATCTTACATTTTGTTACTTAACAATTGTATCATTAAACAAATATAAAAATTGTATTAAAAAATTTGTGCAACTAAAATAAATTGAACCGTTATTTGTTTATGTATGCACTCAAATTGTATGAAATGCAAAATGGAATAAACAATTGAATTGAATTGTATTGGGGTTGATAACTATTTAAATTGGAAATCACATATAAATTATTTGTTTAAGAAATTAAGATTTATATTTTATAAGCTTTATTTTGTAAAAAAAAAGTACCTGATGTAATTTTTTAAAGATTCCTTATTATTCTTGGGTTCGTTCTTCTATTTAATGGGGAATCTGTGTTTGTGAAGGTGGAATTATTTTGTGAATTATTTTGTTTGCCATTAGATGCAAAATAAAATGGTAAAATATATATTTAGAATAAGAGATGAAATCTTGCTCAATATTTTTTCAAACACTTAGAAAATTTTGTATATTCAAGTCCGTACTTTTTCTATACAATATCTCTGAATGGTTTAAATTAAAGGTAAAGTCTTATTATTCCAGAGAATTGGGGAGAATTGACGTTGTCCCGAAAGTCAACAAAATGTTTATCAAAAACAAGTTTTTCCCTGGCTTCAAAAATATTTATTTCATTGCCAGATGATATCAGAAACCTAAACAATCAGACTATTTTTAAACATAAAATGAGGGAATATTTAAATAAGAGAGATGATTTTGAATTTTTGTTCAACGTAATTAAATATTTTGCTTTAGTTTTTGCAGCTAATGTTGCCAACTGATTTCTATGTAGCTTATTTAATTACTTGGCCGGGTTTGCTTTACCTCCTTGGTAATATGTGAGAGTTGCTAAAGTTGTATTTATTTTGTGTTTCTTTTCATCGTTTTATTTTCTTCTTGTAGTTTCCATTCAAATTTGATTGTAAATTTTTGATGTAATATTTTTATAAATGAATATGGAAATAAAATTATTATTATTATTATAATTTATTATCTCTATTACCTTTATTAACATTTTCAAAGATCATATCCTGGTGACTAATAAAACAACGTTCAGACAACGTAACTTGTCCCACTGTTCGATGTACTATTATTTTTATCTGTTTACATATATTGGATTGTTTGCATTATGCCAGGACCACCTAGATACACTTTGCCGATTCAGCCAGGGGCGGGGTTGGCTCAGTCGGTAGCGCGCCAGGCTCGTAATCTGTAGTTCCCAAGTTCGAGTCCCAGCTGGGTCAGCGTTGAGATTTATCTCCGCAAAATTTCCCCGCCTTGCCCAAGGTCAGTAGGGGACACCGATGGGCTTGGAAAAGCCGCCGTCCGTCGGATGGGACGTTAAGCCGTGGGCCCGTGTGCGGGAGAGCCATACCCTGTGCACGTTAAAGAACACGCTGGATGGCCTTGACGGGAGGCTACCATCTGTCTCCCAACAGTTGTTCCAGTGGATCCCCTCCCCCAACCTTCTCTGAGCCTTCGGGGTCCATGTGACCTGGCCATTTAGCCCATGGTGTGCAAAAAAGTGCAGCTCAGAGGTAAAACAACCCAACTATTATTTTTATCTGTTTACATATATTGGATTGTTTGCATTATGCCAGGAACACCTAGATACACTTTGCCGATTCAGCCATTGAATAAAAGGAGGTTATTCACATGCCATTTCTTTGTTAGTTTTGGGATTTATCAAACACTTGTTCCACCACACGAAAAGCCTTCGCTATTCCATTAATGCAAGTGCATTCCACTCTCGTATGCCTTAACGCCAGTACAATAACATCATCAAAGAAAGCCTAACTCAGGCCATTGGTCAACACGAACTGCATTCTTTGACAAAAGAATCAAGCCACTGAACACAAAGCGTGAAACAACGAAGATAGAAAAAGAACTGCACTTGAAGTAAATTTTAACGACATTCCTCGCTCTTTTGTCTCACATCCCGTGGGCTACGCGAGCCTCATTTCCTGTAGGACTCGCGAGCAAACAGAAGCCACACCAACAAAGTTACCAGCCCATTAAATGAAGTAGCTCTCAGTCTCTCCTCCTGTTTTCGCTGCAAGAATTCTTCTTCGTTAAAGGTTTTTTTGTTTCTTTTTATTCTTCTCTCACCACAAGCAGAACGAAAACAAACACTTCAGAGAGACTGTTTACGTTTGGTCAATAAAATAGGTCTAATCTTTTCGTTTTTTCGATCATTTTCTCACATTTTTACTCCTATCTGTTGATTTTTTTTTTAACGGATATCTGATATCTTTAATTAATATTAAGAGCTCCAAGCCTATGTCTTATATCTCGAAGTCTAAAATAGTGCCTGGTTGGCAATAACAAAAGTAAAACACATAAACCCCACAGGGGACACACGGGAAAATATCTTTTAACGGCAGGTCTTTACTCACAGCCATCCCATGGCTGAGTGGTTAGCGCGCTTGACTACTGATCTAAGGGATTCGAGCCCCGGGTAAGGCTTGGATGTATGTGTCGTTTTTCTGCTGAGGTCCTGCCAACCTCTCAGATCTTTTACTATGGCATATAAACTGACAGGCTCCTGTCTGACCTCTGTGGCAAGCAGCTGCTTGAGGGGGTATTTTTTTTTTTACTCACAAAAGTATTTTGCGAAAAAACTAGGAGTCAGGAGGTCTTTTTGGTTACTTAAAGTTACTGACGAGTAACAATGAAGGATAGACAAGTTTCTGTATCTCTACTGTTTATTGAGAGGAAAGTTTAATTCAATAATATTTTTTTTTCATTGGCACAATACTTAATAATAAAGAATTTGGAGGAACAGTGATAGAACACTTAATAAACAATGAAATGATTTGAGGAACAGTGACGTAACATTGACTAACAATGTAATGCTTGTAAGAACGTTAACGGAACACTTAAAAAATAGATAAAATTTTAGAGGAAAAATGAGGCTGATTTATTTTTACATAACATGATTAATAATTATTGTTATTCAGGATAAGTTATATTTTTAAAATATTATTTTATAAATTATTCGCGAAATTTAAAATCTTTCTGAGTGGAAAAATTTCCTTATCGACTGAGAATTTCCCACGTAACACTGGAACAAAAAAATTGCTCTAATTGCAGATTATTTTTAAATAAGCGTTTCGTCCCTTTAATATTCGTATTATTTCTTTAATATTCGTATTTTTTTATTATTATTATTAAGCAACTATTATTACTTAATAATAATAATAATGCGATCATTTATGTTATTGATATTGACAAAATATGTTTAAGAAAAAAAATTTGCTTTAGAAAAGCAATAAAGATACCCATCCCCCGAATTACGAATTTTACTGTAATTTTTTATCTTTAATTTTATTTTATGAATTTTCGCAATAACGAATGAGATTAAAAAATCATGTCTTAAAATGATAATGACTTTGGATATGTGGAGAATCTGGCAGAGGCAGCAGATTTAAATGTAATTATGACGCTTACGTTCACAGTTAAGCAGCAGGGAATGGCAACACTAAATTTGGCAGCGATATCGTTTCCCTAGGAATAGTATGGTAAATATTTTTGGTTCTATACTCCGTTCCAGATGAAGAATGGAGCGAAAAATCTGAAGATCAAAGAACGCAATCAACCAATGAAAAGAGGCCACACCCACATGAGTTCTTGTGAGAACAACTCGCAGATATAATTCCGTTACAGCAAATAGTTCCACGCCTTATGCGAGAAATAAGTACTTTTTCTAATGCACATTATTAATATGCATACTTTATGAAAGTGAGCAATTGAGAACGCTGTATTTTAATTTCGTAATATTGCAAAGTACTCAATGAAACATAATTTCTTTTACACTGATATATGAGCGACTAGAAGAGTTAAATCATAGCGATTCATCGCGACATCAACGCGCCCTCTCACATAGCCCGTGGCTTCGTCTCCACTCAAATTATCGAACGTTGTGGGTTGTTTTACCTCTGAGCGGCACTTTTTTGCACACATGGGCTAAATGGCCAGGTCACATGGACCCCGAAGGCTCAGAGAAGGTTGGGGGAGGGGACCCACTGGAACAACTGTTGGGAGACAGATGGTAGCCTCCCGTCAAGGTCATCCAGCGTGTTCTTTAACGTGCACAGGGTATGGCTCTCCCGCACACGGGGCCACGGCTTAACGTCCCATCCGACGGACGGCGGCCTTTCCAAGCCCAACGGTGTCCCCTACTGACCGTGGGCGGGGAATTTTGCGGAGATAAATCTCAACGCTGACCCAGCTTGGACTCGAACCTGGGAACTACAGATTACGAGCCTACCGACTAAGCCACCCCCGCCCCTTTCTTATTTGTATGGGACGCCTTAATATAATAATATCTTTGGAAATGTGAGGAATCTGGCAACGGTTGTTGGCTTTCTCGATTAGAATTTGCGAATGTGAGGGATTTGGCAACGGTTGGTGGCTTTCTTGAATGGAATTTGCGAATGGTTTTGTTCAAATTAGCTATTTCTAACCACCATATTTTATACTATGCATTAACATGCTACACTTAATCTTCTGCCAAAATTATTGGTCCCTTTATGTGAAGAGTTTTGATGGTCTTAGATATATTATTATAGATATATTAATGCATTTAGGTTTGTTTTTTTTTCCAGCTAAAAATTCAACTATAATCATGTAAACAAGAACACTGTGTTGTTAGGTAGAATTAGGAAAACTAACCACAAACATACAGCTTTAGTTTATGACAACTAGCATAAAATACTGTAGAATTTTTGTTTGTACGATTATTTAATATTATGGCACATATGGGGAATAAATCGTTAACTTTCTGGAGACCAATAATCAGTCGTAATTTTTTCGCATTGAAATTAATGTTAAATAGTTGTTCGATTTAGGAATTTTCTCGCCCTGCCCACGGTCAGTAGGGGACACCGATGGGCTTGGAAAGGCCGCCGTCCGTCGGATGGGACGTTAAGCCGTGGCCCCGTGTTCGGGAGAGCACACTCTGGTGGCACGTTAAAGAACACGCTGGATGGCCTTGACGGGATCGGGTGTCCCTCCCAACCTTCTCTGTGCCTGGGGTCCATGTGAGCCTGCCTCCCAACCTTCTCTGAGCCTTCGGTCCATGCCGTGTTAGCTCAGGAGGTAAAAACCAACCAACTTAGGAATTTTCTCATTACGGAACAGGTTTTAGAGGAATGAATTAGAGATCGTAAATTGAGGGTCGTTTGTACACTTGGTCGTTTGTAATGAGGCTGATTGGTATTTAGATTTGACTGGATTTGGCGATTCTTAAAAAGAATTTTCCTTTAAAAGGTGGCGATTGAGTTTCTTTAGCATTGATATTTTGGTTAGTGAGTTGAAATCTAGGCTGAGTTCAAAAATTAGCGATTATATTTAAAAGTATTGTGAAATCCAATCTCTTATATCATTATCAAATTTAGAGGAAATATTGTCTTGAAAAGAGGGAGGGGGAGATTCCTATCCCTCCTGTCTCGTGGAAATTGTTCCTCTATATTTAAAGCCGAAATCTTTGGTTTCCATAAATTAAGGACCAACCCGATGTTACTCAAAGGAAAGTTAACGTCTAAGCTCTACAACTTTAAAATAATTTCATGTGTCTCTCCTGAATTTAAAAAAGGAATCAGCTTGTGTAAAAAAATAATTTTGTAGAAAACATTATTCCCCGATGAGTCGAATGCCACTCATCGGAGAATCATTTTTTACCACAAAATTATTTCTTGAATTATATGGCAACATATAATCCGTGAATTTATTATTGATTAAGTTGTGAAAAGTTTTATGTTTAGGTCTGTTTTGAACATGAGCTTTGTGTCTTATTGGGGCGGGGGTGGCTCAGTCGGTAGCGCGCCAAGCTCGTTACCTATAGTCCCCTAGTTCGAGTCCAGCTTAGTCAGCGTTGAGATTTATCTCCGCAAAATTCGCCGCCCTGCCCACGGTCAGTAAGAGACACCGATGGGCTTAGAAAGGCCGCCGTCCGTCGGATGGGACGTTAAGTCGTGGCTCCGTGTATGGGAGAGCCATACCCTGTGAACGTTAAAGAACACGCTGGATGGCCTTGACGGAAGGCTACCATCTGTCTCCCAACAGCTGTTCCAGTGGGTCTCCTCCCCAAACCTTCTCTCAGCTTTCGGGATCCTTGTGACCTGGCCATTTAGCCCATGGTTGCAAAAAAAGTACCGCTCAGAGGTAAAACAACCCAACCCAAATTGTGTCTTATTCATTAGGGATAACGTGCACTTCAGAGGAGAACATGCTGCATTACTGCCATCAGTAATGGCCTATTATAAAGGTTAAACTGGCACTTTGAGACTAAAATTTCCTTTGATTAATGATCGTGGAGACTTTTTGTTTTCAGTCCAGCTTGCTCATTGTATTTGCGTCTGTAATTTGATAAATCTTTCTTTTTAAAAGCTGCTCATTTCTTTAGAGATTAGAAGACTTAATGGCGTTGATTGCTGTCGTGCATGAAACAAGGTACCTTATCTCATTTAATGGCCATTCATGTTGTTATGAACAGTTTCTCCTGAAAGGTAGGAAGAATAATGAGTTGACGTCATCAGCAGACGAAAGTAATTAGCTTTGCGCTCTTTATTCATTAGATATGGGAGAAAATAAAGTAAAAATGCAGATGAGCTTTATATCTTTGTGTTCAAAATTACTTTCCAATGCTTTCTGAACGTAGGGGATATTACCCTCCTTTCAAAAAAGCAATACAATTGGCATTATAACTTTCTTAGGAAAGCTTACTAATAAGGACGGAAAATATCGGAAGACCAGCTACAGCTCAGCAAATCTTTGACGTCAAATGATTTTTTTCCTCCCCTCTTTCATTCATTTCACAATTTATAGTCGAAAACGTGGTGGCGATGGTGGCGCCACCCATGATTGGCCCATCCTTCACATTCGCAAAAGTTATTCGAGGCTGTAAATCCCGTGTAATCAGAGATGGGGCTGGGTGGCTCGATTCTTAGCTCGCCAGGCTCGTAATCTACAGTTCCCGGGTTCGAGTCCCAATTGTGACAGCGATGAGATTTATCTCCGCTAAATTCCCACCCTGTCCTCGGCCACAAAGGGGATGCCAATGGGCTTGGAACTGCCACCGTCCGTCGGATACGACGTAAATCTGTGGTTGTGTGTACGAGATTCATACTCTATGCATCTTAAAGAACACGCTGGATGGCCTTGACGGAAGGCTGTCATCCCGTCTCCTAACAGCTGTCCAGTAGGTTCTATTCTCCCAACCTTCTCCGATCCCTCGAGGTCCTTGTGACCTGCCATTTAGCCTATTATGCACAAAAAAAGTGCCTCTCAAAGGTGAAACAACCAAACCCATCCCAGCAAGGGTTGAGTTGCCTTTGAGAAGTACTTTTTGGCATATAATCGGCTAAATGGCTAGATCATAAGGACCCCGAAGACTCAAAAAAAGTTGGGTGAGAGGAGCCACTGGAACGCCTGTTGGGAGACAGATGGTAACCTCTCGTCAAGGCCATCCAGCGTGTTCTTTAAAGTGCAGAAGGTTTGGCTCTCCCGCACACGGCTTAACGTCTCATCCAACGGACGGCGTCCTTTCGCACAAAGGTGCTCCCTACTGACCGTGGGTAGGACGGGCAGTTTTGCAGAGATAAATCTCAAAGCTGACCCAGCCCGGGTTCGAACCTAGGAACTGCAGATTACGAGTCTGATGCGCTACCGACGGAGCCAACCTTTCCCCAACAGTGGAGACATTGACAATTAACGATTGTAATTCTCCAATTTACCTAGACTCTACATTTATTCTGAAAACAAATAACAACTTTATAAATTCGTTATTAACTAAAGTTTCGAAAAGATTGTGATAGGCGGTTAAAACATCTTTACGATTGATATTAAGTCCTTTGTTCGATACCACATTAGTAAAAGGGGCGGGGGTGGCTCAGTCGGTAGCGCGCCAGGCTCGTAATCTGTAGTTCCCAGGTTCGAGTCCCAGTTGAGTCAGTGTTGAGATTTATCTCCGCAAAATTCCCCGCCCTGCCCACGGTCAGTAGGGGACACCGATGGGCTTGGAAAGGCCGCCGTCCGTTGGATGGGACGTTAAGCCGTGGCCCCGTGTGCGGGAGAGCCATACTCTGTGCACGTTAAAGAACACGCTGGATGGCCTTGACAGGAGGCTACCATCTGTCTCCCGACAGCTGTTCCAGTGGGTCCCCTCCCCCAACCTTCTCTGAGTCTTCGGGGTCCATGTGACCTGGCCATTTAGCCCATGGTGTGCAAAAAAGTGCCGCTCAGAGGTAAAACAACCCAACCCAGCTTGGCCGGCATTGAGACTTATCTCCGCAAAATCCCCGCCCTTCCCACGGTCAGTAGGGGACACCGATGGGCTTGGAAATGCTGCCGTCCGTTGGATGGGACGTTAAGTCGTAGCTCCGTGTGCGGGAGAGCCATACCCTGTGCACGTTAAAGAACACGCTAGATAACCTTGACGGAGGCTACCGTCTGTCTCCCAACAGCTGTTCCAATGAGTCCCCTCCCCCAACATTCTCTGAGCCTTCGGGGTCCTTGTGACCGGGCAAAATAGTGCGCTCAGACCCAATCCAACTTATAAAGCTACTGTTATAACCCAATTAGTAAAGCTACTGTTTTTCAGTATAATTGTTATCTGGGTGACAGTTTCCCATTCAAACTTGGTCGAGGGCTTTCTCAGTCGGTAATGCACCATGGCGAAATCAAAAAGACCTCGAGAGCTCGGAGAAGGTTGAGGAGAGGAACCCACTTGACAGCTGTTAAGAGACAGGTGGCAACCTCCCATCAAGGCCATCCAGCGTGTTCTTCAATGTGCATAGGGTATGGCTCTCCCGTACACGAGGCCACGGTTTAACGTCCCGTCCGATTGACGTCAGCCTTTCCAAGCCGTTCGGTGTCCTCTACTGACCGTGGGCAGGGCGGGGAGTTTTGCGGAGATAAATCTAAACTCTGACTCGATGCGACTCAAATCTGAGAACTGCAGATTACGAGTCTGGCGCGCTATCGACTGAGCCACCCCCACCACGTCGGAAAACAGCATATAGCCAGTCCGAGCATAAATTTCGGAATGCTCAAGGTTTCTTCAGCGAAAACACCATCATTCCAGCGAATTTTACGTAGTTACAACACTTCAAAATGTCATTAGAAATTCTATCTGAAAAAATTGTGGCGATTTTTTATACTCGAGATAGCTTCTATATCGCTGTTGATATTATCTTCGCCTTTTTTTTATTTTTAAATACTTTTTAGTACTCTTACGGCGTATTTAATTTACATACTTTTTATATTTTATCACATGACAAGGACCTCTTCGACGGCAAACTACACTCTGCCAGCAAAAATACGCCCCAGTTCTGAACTAACATAATCGTGATTATTCTACTCTTGAATATAGGGAGGATTGGCTCAGTCGGTAGCGCACCAGGATCGTAATCTGCAGTTCATGGGTTCGAGTCCCAATTTGTGACATCATTGAAATTTATCTCCGCTAACCCGTTCTTTCTTCGGTGAGAAAGAAGATACCGAAGGGCTTGAAAAGACCGCCGTCCGTCGCATTGTCCGTTCAGCCGTGCCCTGGGTTGGGTTATTTTATTTCTGAGCGGCATTTTTTTGCACACCATGGGCTAAATGGCCAGGTCACATGGACCCCGAAGGCTCAGAGAAGGTTGGGGGAGGGGACCCACTGGAACAGCTGTTGGGAAACAGATGGTAGCCTCCCGTCAAGGCCATCCAGCGTGTTCTTTAACGTGCACAAGGTATGGCTCTCCCGCACACGGGGCCACGGCTTAACGTCCCATCCGACGGACGGCGGCCTTTCCAAGCCCATCGGTGTCCCCTACTGACCGTGGGCAGGGCTACGAATTTTGCGGAGATAAATCTCAACACTGACCCAGCTGGGACTCGAACCTGGGAACTACAGATTACCAGCCTGGCGCGCTACCGACTGAACCACCCCCGCCCCTGCCGTGCCCTGTGTGCAGGAAATCTATACTCTTTATACGATAAAAAAAACAGGGTAGATGGCCTTGACGGGAGGCTTCCTTCTGTCTACTAACAACTGCTCCGTGGGTCCTCTTCTCTAATCCATTGGAGTGATGGTGATTCGTCTATTTAACCCATTGTGTGGAAATAAGTGCCACTTAATATAAAATCAACCAACCCTGTGCACATTACAGATCACTATGAAGCCCTTAACTAAACTTTTCTATCGCCTTACTGTTATCTACTAGATTCCTTCCCAAGCTCTGTCCTTTATTAATCCTTGCCATTTAGCCCATTGTGTGCTCTTAGAATCAAAACAACCCAAATCGTAATCTGAATTAATGATTGCGGAAAGTTTAAATCTGGTTCCAAAGATGTAGACTACAATTAGATTAAACAAAAACCACCGAACATTTTTTCTTCTGTGCGCTTCATTTTTCATGAATACCAAAGATAAAAAAGTCCACTCTGCATCTTAATAGGCAGTTAGAATAATCTCAAAACCAAAGGTACTTCGTTCAATAATCATATAAATGGATAGATAAACGTTGACTACCAGATATACTCCTAATTACGCTTGTAAAGATTTCAAACCAACGCGATTCAATCGAAATATCAGAATGACTTCCCCCTTCAATTTTAGATTGTAAGCATGATCTCCCCCCCCCCGCATCCCCATACTCCTTTTCCTTCTTAAAATATTCCTCTCTCAATCCTTCGCATTCACCGATATTTATCAGGGATGTGATCTCTGTATCTTTACATCTTCCCCCGGAGGAGAGAGAGAGTAACTTAATTATTCGCAAAGGATTTCCATTTAAATTCGTCGTTGTTTTTCTATCCCATCTGGAACTGAGCTCAGAGCAACGACGGATGAAAATGATCGTTTATTCAGTTTGCTGACTCCTTGATTTCAGTATATTCCGTCCTAAATTTATCGAGCTGATGCTTCAGGGATTTCTTTTCTTCTTTAATCTTTTCCAGCGTTTAGAGTGGAGGATGGAGAGAAAGATAAAGAGAAGGAGAGTCAGAAAGATGCCAGGATGATTACTAAATCATCCTGGCATCTTTCTGACTCTCCTCCTCTTTATCTTTCTCTCCATCCATCTTCTGAGGGCGTCACTTGGTAAGCTTTGATTGACGCAAAGACTCTCTCTATGACGTCAGTAATGAGAAAAAAAAATGGATGTTTTCTTTTTTTAATTCTGATAGGTATCAGACGAGTTTGTGCTCTAAGAAATAGAAAGTTTGCTGCATCCGTTTACGAAATGAAAAGTCTAGTTTATTCAAAGCCTCGAGGTTGCAACGAAATCTCTTATTTGCATATTACCATATAGGACACATCAAACCCCGGGCTTAAATAGTAACCTGTGCTTGAATTTTAGCCGGGTAAATAGTTCCCGGATCTCTCAGAAAGGAATGCCATACATTTGTTTCGATGTACGAATTCCCTTTTCCTGAAACCGGAATCGTACAGTTACTTTACACAAAACTTTAGGAAGGTATTTGGTTTGACACGGGGGCGGGGGTGGCTCAGTCGGCAGCGCGCCATGCTCGTAATCTGCAGTTCCCAACTGGGCCAGCGTTGAGATTTATTTTCGCAAAATTCCCCGCCCTGTCCACGGTCAGTAGGGGACACCGATGGGCTTGGAAAGGCCGCCGTCCGTCGGATGGGACATTAAGCTGTGGACCCGTGTGCGGGAGAGCCATACCCTGTGCACGTGAAAGAACACGCTGGATGGCCTTGACGGGAGTCTACCATCTGTCTCTCAACAACTGTTCCAGTGGGTCCCCTCCCCTAACCTTCTCTGAGCCTTCGGGGTCCATGTGACCTGGCCATTTAGTCCATGGTGTGCAAAAAAGTGCCGCTCAGAAGCAAAACAACCCAACTCTCTGCCCTTGGGTCCTTGTGACTTGGCCACTTAGCTCATTGTGTGCAAAATCAAATGCCACTCAGATCCAAAAGAACAACCATCCTTTCACACTACGACGATCACTATCAGTAAAACTGATGGCAAGCAAAAAAAACTCACTTCTAAGACTCTAAAAAAATGCGCCAATGGATGAATCATTCTCCAACTACTTAGAGAATATCCTACTCTGCTTTAATTACCTTTAAGATTAATTATTAATCGTTAGTAGTCTAAGTGCATAAGTAAATAAGTAATCATCTCCCAACTTTAAACAGTGATAAGTAAATAAGTAATCATCTCCCAACTTTAAACAGTGATAAGAATCTTCGTTTCGCAAACTCTTTGCATGGATCATTTCGATTTCCTTTTCCCTCTTCAAGTGATTAGTCTCCACTCCCATTCTTCTTTATTAGTACCACCGAGACGCTGAATATTTTTGGCGATACTTTTGTCTCGTCTGAGGCTTAAGATTCCCTCGCCACGCGCTGCACGCAAATGGCGTTAACAAGAGCAACGTCTGACTTTGCATAAATTCTACATTTCAGTGAAAATCGAAAGTCAAACAATGCTAGTATTATTAATTGGCAGAATCCTTAATAAGATTACCAAAAAATCGAAAGCAAACAAAAGACGTAGCTTGGATGAAAAAAAATCACTTTAAGAGAATAATTCCCACACCTAGCAAATGTTCAACGTTCTATGAATTAATTCGCTGAGTCGTGTCTTAAATTTTAAATCAACATTTTATACCGTGTTTCAAAATCGCGTCTTATGGCTGCTAAAAAAATGTAAAAGAAAATGCAGACTTTCTCATCTTGAAGAGTCGTTATTTTTTATCGCTTCGGTTGCGTAAAGCGGTTGAAATTATTTGTTCATATTTCACCAGAAACGAAATATTTTACGTAGAGAAGATATAAAAAATAATGGAAGCATCTATAATGTTATGTAATGCCAATTTTGGCATAACCTGACTAATTTATTCAAATTTATTCAAATTGAAATAAAACACAAAACACATAGAACAAACAATTTATAAACAAGAATAGAAAGATCAAGAAAAGTCCAGCTCCCAGATAGAAATACATAAATTTCAGAACTTTAACAATAACAGTAAGTACAAAAATTATATGCATATTTTCCATCAAACAAAAAATACGCTTCAAAAAAAACGAGCTTGCATCACAGAAACTAAAAATTTATGGTTATGTAGTTATAGATTGCACTGTGAATTTTATTTTTGAAGACACGAACGACGCCATTTTTCCATTCCGTTATCACAAGGAAAAGTCAAATAATTTCAGTGCGATAAATACAAAATGCTTCTGCAAAATCTAGTTCTTAATCAATGGTACAGTCGCTCAAAAAAGTGTTCGTGTCACGTGAAGGTTGCTAGATCACTAATTTCTAAAAAAAATCGTTGCCATATATTTTTTTCTGAATTCTGTAATCAACCATAGTGTTCGGATACATTTTTAATACATATAATGCGTATGAATATATAATGCAATGAATATGGAGCGTGTGCAGTTACCGTTCACAGCAAACTGGAGTGGTTGCGGTTAATGTTCACAGCACATTGGATCGTGTGAGCTCACAAAGACCTGGATCGTGTGGGCTCACTCACGGAAATATTGAGCGTGTGCAATTACCGTTCACAGCAAACTGGAGCGTGTGCAGTAACTGCACACGCTCCAGTTGGGAGACAGATGGTATCCTCCCGTCAAGGCCATCCAGCGTGTTCTTTAACGTGCACAGGGTGGGCTCTCCCACACACGGGGCCACGGCTTAACGTCCCATCCGACGGAAGGCGGCCTTTTCAAGCCCATCGGTCTCCCCTACTGACCGTGGACAGGGCGGAGAATTTTGCGGAGATAAATCTCAACGCTGACCCAGCTGGGACTCGAACCTGGGAACTACAGATTACGAGCCTGGCGCGCTACCGACTGAGCCACCCCCGCCCTATGGTGTCTATGTGGGTGAGACATGTTCTAATGGAAGTCAGTTGCAAAACTAAGAGATACATTTCACATTTCATTAAAATTTCCTATTTCAGAAGTGGTGTGACATCTGACAATCTTATATGGAGTGGACACTTTATCAGATATATATCTTTCGTTTCCATAAAATAGATTCCTTCTTCAGAAACATCACGTGTTCGTACGAAGCCATTTAAAGTAGATAGGAAGATAGTGTTGGGTTGTTTTACCTGCGAGTCACATTTGATTTTCATCACAAGGACCCCAAGGCTATAAGAAGGCTGGGGAAAAGGGTTGCTTTGGATTGTTTTACCTCTGAGCAGCACTATTTCGCACACAATAAGCTAAATAGTCAAGTCACAAGGACCCCGAGGGCTCAGAGAAGGTTAAGGAAAGGGGACTCACTGTGCAGGTGTTAGGAGACAGATGGTAGCCTCCCGTCAAGGCCAACCAACAAGTTCTTTAATGTGCACAGGGTATAGCTATCCCACACACGGAGTCATGACTTAACGTCCCATCCGACGGGACGGTGGACTTTCCAGGCCCATCGGTGTCCCCTGCTGACCGAGAGTAGAGTGGTGCTTAGTCAGCGGAAATAAATCGCAACGCTAGATCAGGTGGGACTCAAACCGGAACTTCATATCACAAGCCTGGAGAGCTACTATATAGGAAGGGATTCTGCTTGCATGCAATTCATCGTGAGAATGGGCAAGACAAAACAGTTAAGAGATTTTAAACACGGCATGGTTGTTGGTGCCAAATGCGCTGTTATGAGCATCTCCGAAACTGCGCAGTGTCTCGGGTGTATCGAAAACGGTCTAATGCACAAAACACATTCAGTCAACTGCAGCTGTGTGGTCGGAAACGGCTTGACACGACTCTTTCAGTTGGGTTGGGTTGTTTTACCTCTGAGCGGCACTTTTTTTGCACACCATGGGCTAAATGACCAGGTCACAAGGATCCCGAAGGCTCAGAGAAGGTTGGGGGAGGGTATCCACTGGAACAGCTGTTGAGACCATCAACCTGATGTTGAGAGACAGATGGTAGCCTCCCGTCAAAGCCATCCAGCGTGTTCTTTAACGTTCATAGGGTATGGGCTCTCCCGCACATGGGGCCACGGCTTAACGTCCCATCCGACGGACGGCGACCTTTCCAAGCCCATCGGTGTCCCCTACTGACCGTGGGCAAGGCGGGGAATTTTGCGGAGATAAATCTCAACGCTGACCCAGCTGGGACTCGAACCTGGGAACTAGAGATTACGAGCCTGGCGCGCTACCGACTGAGCCACCCCCCGACTCTTTCAGAGTCATAGAACCGACTACAGTCAGTCAAGTAACGGCGGAGCACAACAGTGGTGGTAAAAGAGGCATGTCAGAATGCCCAACTCATCGTACCTTGTCACGGATAGGGTATGGCAGCCGACGACCTAGCCGGGTTCCATTGGTGCCAGCAAAATACAAGAAACTGCGCTAGGGAACACGAACACTGGTGGATTAGAAAAATGCCTTCTTATGTAATGAATCCTAGTTGCTGCCATTTCATGCTCATGCTGATAGGAGAATGAAGATGCGGCGAAAACAACAGGAGTAGCTGAATCCATCCCTCCAGGGATCAATATTGCAGGCTGGTAGTGGTGTTGTAAGAATGTGAGGAGTGTTTTCTGATAGGAGAATGAGGATACGGCGAAACCTACAGGAGTCGCTGAATCCATCCCTCCAGGGATCGATATTGCAGGCTGGTAGTGGTGTTGTAAGAATGTGAGGAGTGTTTTCTGATAGGAGAATGAGGATACGGCGAAAACAACAGGAGTCGCTGAATCGATCCCTCCAGGAATCGATATTGCAGGCTGGTAGTGGTGTTGTAAGAATGTGAGGAGTGTTTTCTGATAGGAGAATGAGGATACGGCGAAACCAACAGGAGTCGCTGAATCCATCCCTCCAGGGATCAATATTGCAGGCTGGTAGTGGTGTTGTAAGAATGTGAGGAGTGTTTTCTGATAGGAGAATGAGGATACGGCGAAACCAACAGGAGTCGCTGAATCCATCCCTCCAGGAATCGATATTGCAGGCTGGTAGTGGTGTTGTAAGAATGTGAGGAGTGTTTTCTGATAGGAGAATGAGGATACGGCGAAAACAACAGGAGTCGCTGAATCCATCCCTCCAGGGATCGATATTGCAGGCTGGTAGTGGTGTTGTAAGAATGTGAGGAGTGTTTTCTGATAGGAGAATGAGGATACGGCGAAAACAACAGGAGTCGCTGAAACCATCCCTCCAGGGATCGATATTGCAGGCTGGTAGTGGTGTTGTAAGAATGTGAGGAGTGTTTTCTGATAGGAGAATGAGGATACGGCGAAAACAACAGGAGTCGCTGAAACCATCCCTCCAGGGACCGATATTGCAGGCTGGTAGTGGTGTTGTAAGAATGTGAGGAGTGTTTTCTGATAGGAGAATGAGGATACGGCGAAAACAACAGGAGTCGCTGAATCCATCCCTCCAGGGATCGATATTGCAGGCTGGTAGTGGTGTTGTAAGAATGTGAGGAGTGTTTTCTGATAGGAGAATGAGGATACGGCGAAAACAACAGGAGTCGCTGAATCCATCCCTCCAGGGATCAATATTGCAGGCTGGTAGTGGTGTTCTAAGAATGTGAGGAGTGTTTTCTGATAGGATAATGAGGATACGGCGAAACCAACAGGAGTAGCTGAATCCATCCCTCCAGGGATCGATATTACAGGCTGGTAGTGGTGTTCTAAGAATGTGAGGAGTGTTTTCTGATAGGAGAATGAGGATACGGCGAAACCAACAGGAGTCGCTGAATCCATCCCTCCAAGGATCGATATTGCAGGCTGGTAGTGGTGTTGTAAGAATGTGAGGAGTGTTTTCTGCTAGGAGAATGAGGATACGGCGAAAACAACAGGAGTCGCTGAATCCATCCCTCCAGGAATCAATATTGCAGGCTGGTAGTGGTGTTGTAAGAATGTGAGGAGTGTTTTCTGATAGGAGAATGAGGATACGGCGAAACCAACAGGAGTCGCTGAATCCATCCCTCCAGGGATCAATATTGCAGGCTGGTAGTGGTGTTGTAAGAATGTGAGGAGTGTTTTCTGATAGGAGAATGAGGATACGGCGAAAACAACAGGAGTCGCTGAATCCATCCCTCCAGGGATCGATATTGCAGGCTGGTAGTGGTGTTGTAAGAATGTGAGGAGTGTTTTCTGATAGGAGAATGAGGATACGGCGAAACCAACAGGAGTAGCTGAATCCATCCCTCCAGGGATCGATATTGCAGGCTGGTAGTGGTGTTGTTAGAATGTGAGGAGTGTTTTCTGATAGGAGAATGAGGATACGGCGAAAACAACAGGAGTCGCGGAATCCATCCCTCCAGGGATCGATATTGCAGGCTGGTAGTGGTGTTGTAAGAATGTGAGGAGTGTTTTCGTGACACTTTGGGTCCCTTGATACCAGTGAGGCAACGTTTGAATGCTACAGAATATCCGAACATCATTACTGATCAGGCTCATCCTTTCAAGGCATCAATATATCCATCTGCTGATGGGTTCTTGAGCAGAGTTATGCTCCATGTCATAAGGCTAGGATCGTCCATGAATGGTTCTGGAAACATGACACTGATCTCTCCAATCGCGAGATCTCAATCCAATCGAACACCTGAGAGATGGAACGAGTCATTCGAGTAGAGATCCGCCAGCAGTCAATTTACAGTCGCTCAAAAAAATATCCGAACACTATGGTTGATTACAGAATTCAGAAAAAATATCTGGCAACGATTTTTTTAGAAATTAGTGATCTGGCAACCTTCGTGTCACGTGATTACAGAATTCAGGAAAAATATCTGGAGCGTGAACAGCAACTGTACACGCTCCAGTTACCGTTCACAGCAAACTGGAGCGTGTGCTGTTACTGCACATGCTCCAGTTTGCTGTGAACGGTAACTGGAGAACGGTAACTGCACACGCTCAATATTTCCGTGAGTGAGCCCACACGATCCAGGTCTTTGTGAGCTCACACGATCCAATGTGCTGTGAACATTAACCGCAACCGCTCCAGTTTGCTGTGAACGGTAACTGCACACGCTCAATATTTCCGTGAGTGAGCCCACACGATCCAGGTCTTTGTGAGCTCACACGATCCAATGTGCTGTGGACATTAACCGCAACCGCTCCACTTTGCTGTGGACATTAACCGCAACCGCTCCACTTTGCTGTGAACGAAAACTGTACACGCTCAATATTTCCGTGAGTGAGCCCACACGATCCAGGTCTTTGTGAGCTCACACGATCCAATGTGCTGTGAAATTAACTGCAACCGCTCCAGTTTGCTGTGAACGGTAACTGCACACGCTCCATATTCATTGCATTATATATTCATACGCATTATATATATTAAAAAATATCCGAACACTATGGTTGATTACAGAATTCAGAAAAAATATCTGGCAACGATTTTTTTAGAAATTAGTGATCTGGCAACCTTCATGTCACGTGACACGAAGGTTGCCAGATCACTCATTCTCACCCGTTGGACAGCTGCCTTTCCAAGCCCATCTATGTCTCTTTTCTTATCGCGGACTAAACGAGAATCAACGGAGAGGAATCCCAATCGCTGACGTAAACCGTTGTTCTACAAATATTTCAATCGCCAAGGCATGCACAACGTGTTAAGCGTCAAATTAGACATGTGTGCCACACTGCAAATGTGACATGCAGTGTGGCACAATTCACCTCAATTAACCGAGATGAATCCCAACCCAGTACATGTGGGACTCGAACCTGGAAATATCATATCTGAGTCTGGAGCGTTACCGACTGAGGCCCCACTCCTTATGTGTATGGCTTGTAATCTGTAGTTCCCAGGTTCGAGTCCCAGCTGGGTCAGCGTTGAGATTTATCTCTGCAAAATTTCCCGCCCTGCCCACGGTCAGTAGGGGACACCGATGGGCTTGGAAAGGCCGCCGTCCGTCGGATGGGACGTTAAGGCGTGACCCCGTGTGCGGGAGAGCCATACCCTGTGCACGTTAAAGAACATGCTGGATGGCCTTGACGGGAGGCTACCATCTGTCTCTCAACAGCTGTTCCAGTGGGTTCCCTCCCCCAACCTTCTCTGAGCTTACGGGGTCCATGTGACCTGTCCATTTAGCCCATGGTGTGCAAAAAAGTGCCGCTCAGAGGTGAAACAACCCAACCTTATGTGTATGTAATAAGTTTAGAGATACTTTGTGGTTTTATACAAAAGTATATTCAAGAACATAAAATTATTCGACAAAATGTTTGAAAAAATTCTTCTGAGAAGCTTTGTTTAGTGCATGATTCCGTGGCCAAATAGTTAGCATGCTTGGCTACTAATCAAAAGGACTCGAGTCCTTGTTAAAGCAATGATTTTTGTTTTATTGATCTTCAGCTGAGATTTCGTCGTCTTCGTTTGATATTTTAAAATGCATTCCCTATAAACATTCCGTTGATATATTTTGAGAAAGAAAAATTCCAACTATGGGCCTCAAAAGTTTTCGATTCTTTCAGTTTAATGAGTTCATCATGTTTAACCTAGGGCTACGAGATTATTTTTTTTCATTTATCCTTTCCTTACACGTGAAGGTAAACTGAAGGAGAGATTCGATAGACGATCCTCGCTCCGTGGATGCCATTCAGAAGATTAAAAGAATGCTACGGATGTGTACAAAGTGGAGTAGATCAAAGACGCTCACTAAAATTCTACTCGCGTGGTCAATAACCAAAGAGCAGCCTCGGGATACAGCATTTCATTTTTAACCAACTGAGATGCTTTTACGGATTAGATTCTGTTAAAGGCAAGGGAGCATTAGTTTTCCTCTTCTTCAAACTTCTTGATCATCTTAAGATTGGGGCGGGGGTGGCTCAGTCGGTAGCGCGCCAGGCTCGTAATCTGTAATTCCCAGGTTCGAGTCCCAGCTGGGTCAGCGTTGAGATTTATCTCCGCAAAATTCCTCGCCCTGCCCACGGTCAGTAGGGGACACAGATGGGCTTGGAAAGGCCGCCGTCCGTCAGTTGGGACGTTAAGCCGTGGCCCCGTGTGTGGGAGAGCCATACCCTGTGCACGTAAAAGAACACGCTGGATGGCCTTGACGGGAGGCTACCATCTGTCTCCCAACAGCTGTTCCAGTGGGTCTCCTCTCCCAACCTTCTCTGAGCCTTCGGGGTCCATGTGACCTGGCCATTTAGCCCATGGTGTGCGAAAAAAGTGCCGCTCAGAAGTAAAACAACCCAACCCATCTTAAGATTTTATGGGAGCTGATCTCGATAAAATCTTTTTATTTATTGCTTTTAGCTCGTCATTTGTTGTTTCGTCGGTTTCTGTGTTTGCGAACGATTCTTCCGCCATATCTTACGGCCACGAGGGCATGTATCAAATGAAACCTTTTGACGTGGAGAGTGTACAAGTCGTAAAACATCTTCCTCCATCCCCTCAGAAAAGGGTCAAAGATGTAAACTAATGGTTTTCAAACATTTCGCCGCTAAGGACTTTCTGAGAAGTCTCATTCTTTCTGCGGATCTTTTACGAGGTTTCATTCTTTCTGCGGATCCTTTACGAGGTTTCATTCTTTCTGCGGATCCTTTACGAGGTTTCATTCTTTCTGTGGATCCTTTACGAGGTTTCATTCTTTCTGCGGATCCTTTACGAGGTTTCATTCTTTCTGCGGATCCTTTACGAGGTTTCATTCTTTCTGCGGATTCTTTACGATGTTTCATTCTTTCTGTGGATCCTTTACGAGGTTTCATTCTTTCTGCGGATCCTTTACGAGGTTTCATTCTTTCTGCGGATCCTTTACGAGGTTTCATTCTTTCTGCGGATCCTTTACGAGGTTTCATTCTTTCTGCGGATCCTTTACGAGGTTTCATTCTTTCTGCCGGAGAAATTCCATGCTCCAGGATTTTTTACAACTTCAACAGCCAATTACAGCTTGCGATCAGCATAGATAGCCACTATTGTTAAGCTAGCCAATACTGAAATGACATAATTCCTATCAAAAAGCGAAAACAGTAAAGCTTGTTGGCCCTTATGTAAATTCGTTGAATTGTTCCGCAATGTTACTACCAACTGTATATGTGCATGATGTGGTTATATAATATCGGTGAATATACGATTTCTGGTATAGCTATTTGCAAATAATAATTAGATCTTTCCCTGAATTAATATATCTTCGGGGACTACAAAATGGAAATCACTGGCGTAAACCATTGTTCTACAAAATATTTCAATCGTCAAGGCATAACACAACGTGTTATGCATCAAATTAGGCTTGTGGCATAGTTCACCTCAAGTTTTTCCCCTTCCCCCACCTTAAAAGAGGGAGACCTAGGATGCGGTGGGCAGATAATGTCAAACAGGATTCTTGTTAGAATTGATTACAGTGTCCAGATGCAGCAGACGTATCTTAGAACAGATATGTTTGGAGAACTAAATTGTACAATCTGGTTGCACCTCCATAGCCCATGGCCGCTTGATGATGATGGGTTGTTTTACCTCTGAGCGGCACTTTTTTGCATACCATGCGCTAAATCGCCAGGTCACATGGACCCCGAAGGCTCAGAGAAGGTTGGGGGAGGGGATCCACTGAACAGCTGTTGGGAGACAGATGGTAGCCTCTCGTCAAGGCCATCCAGCGTGTTCTTTAACGTGCACAGGGTATGGCTCTCCCGCACACGGGCCACTGCTTAAAGTCCCATCCGACGGACGGCGGCCTTTCCAAGCCCATCGGTGTCCCCTACTGACCGTGGCAGGGCGGGGTATTTTTGCGGAGATAAATCTCAACGTTGACCCAGCTGGGACTCGAACCTAGGAACTACAGATTACGAGCCTGGAGCGCTACCGACTGAGCCACCCCTTGATGATGATGATGTCAATTGAAATCTTAAGACGTGCAGGTAGATTTGAGAATGCAAAAATTTTATCCTCCGATGGAGAGAAGAGATGGGAACTGTTATGGACGAAGTTCCCATTGAAAAACAAAAAATAGAATGTATAAATGACAAAATTTAAACAACGTCCATTTTCTCACATATGCCATAAAAAACAAAGTGTACTAATAATGAAGGAAGGGGTAGCTTAGTCGATAGAGCGCCAGGCTCGTAATCTGCAGTTCCCAGGTTCGAGTCCCAGCTGGGCCAGCTTTGATATTTATATTCGCAAAACTCCCGCCGTACCCTCAGTCAACACCGATGGGCTTGAAAAGCCGCCGTCCGTCGTATTGGACATTAAGCTCTGGCTCCGTGTGCGGGAAGAGCCATACCCTGTGCACGTTAAAGATCACTCTGGATGACCTTAACGAGAGTGTACATCTGTACCTAATAGTGGGTCTCTTCCTCATAACCTTCTTGGGTTAGGGGCGGGGGTGGCTTAGTCGGTAGCGCGCCAGGCTCGTAATCTGTAGTTCCCAGGTTCGAGTCCCTGCTGGGTCAGCGTTGAGATTTATCTCCGCAAAATTCCCCGCCCTGCCCACTGTCAGTAGGGGACACCGATGGGCTTGGAAAGGCCGCCGTCCGTCGGATGGGACGTTAAGCCGTGGCCCCGTGTGCGGGAGAGCCATACCCTGTGCACGTTAAAGAACACGCTGGATGGCCTTGACGGGAGGCTACCATCTGTCTCCCAACAGCTGTTCCAGTGGGTCCCCTCCCCCAACCTTCTCTGAGCCTTCGGGGTCCATGTGACCTGGCCATTTAGCCCATGGTGTGCAAAAAAGTGCCGCTCAGAGGTAAAACAACTCAACCCAACCCATAACCTTCTTGGGGTCTTTGCGACCTGGCAAAAGTGCCGCTTAGAGTCAGCTTAGAGGCAAAACAATCCATCCAAAGATGAAAGGCAGGGGTACCTATACTTTATTACTCTTCAAAAAAATAAATTCCGATAAAGGAAAATATCAGCCAGATTTCTTTTAATCCATTCACTTGATCCTTCCCCATAAATTGTTTTTTCGTAGATCAGGGCCTAATTGACACTTATGAAGTCTCACGCTCCCTCACTGTCAAATTACTCTAAAAACAGCAACCAGGTGATGAATTTCTCATGCGTTGCAAAGATTCCTTACACAGATAAAGCAAAAGCATTTCCATTGAAATAAGAAGTCGCCAAGCATGTCACTTCCCTCGTCTGGACTCTGTTAACGAACTAATTTTCAGCATTAAATGGATTCCTTGCTCAGCATCCCAGTTATTGCGTCTGGGTCTCAAAACATCCGATCCGCTGATCACACGTGGGCTAATTTAGGCTCTAAATGGAAGATGCGGAGACGATTCATTTCCCAATTATCTCGCTCTGTTGCTCGAGCTTCTTCAAAAAATGCGTTAGTCGCTTTCACCGGAACGAACACAAACCTGAGCATTGGGTTTAAAAACAAAACTCTTTTTCCTGAAGTAAAATTTTATTTTTAAAACTTTTTTTTAAAAAAGCGGTGTTTCACATTTGCATACAGATCAAATGCCTCTTTCTTTCGTTTGGGCCTGAGTTGGCAAAAAAATTGTTGATGTAACCATTTATGCAAATTAATTCGGTTAATTATAGAGTCGAATATTAATGACATGCTAATGCACTAATCAAGTATGATAATTCGTTACATAAAAGAATGAATAGTTATTAAAAGGTGAAAAAATAGCCAGTATGCTCAATTTGTATTCATAAATGATAGCATAAAAAAGTTACTTTTTTTATGTAGTGATTACCAGCTGTAAAGTTGTAGGAGAGAAATAGACATTAATCACAGGTAATTTCTTCGCAGAAATATTCATTAGGTATGTAGACTGAACGAGGAATATTCAGCTGGAGGGAAAAAAAACATTTATTATTACTTCACCAATCTATAATTTTTTTTTCCCAGAGCAAATTTTATTGCTTCAAATTTGAATTATTTCCTCAATATTTTCAATTAGTTTTGGTTCTTTTTTATTATTTTTAAGTACATGTGTCTTGCTTAAAAAATAATATCGTCCAAAGTAAATTGGCGAAATTCTTGAAACTGAAAAAAAATTTGGAATGCCACATCGCTTGTTTCAAAGAGAACAGCTGTCTTTATTATTATTATTGTCTTTTTTTATTATTATTACAGAAAAGACTAGAAGGTGCTACATCAGCACACTGATACCGAACAAGAAAAAGTACAGTCGCTCAAAAAAGTATCCGAACACTATGGTTGATCACAGAATTCAGAAAAAATATCTGGCAACGATTTTTTTAGAAATCAGTGATCTGGCTCTCCCTGGCTCTCTCATCTGGCTCTCCGGGTCTGGCAGACTTCGTGTCACGTGACACGAAGTCTGCCAGATCACTAATTTCTAAAAAAAATCGTTGCCAGATATTTTTTCTGAATTCTGTGATCAACCATAGTGTTCGGATACTTTTTTGAGCGACTGTACATCAAAATTTGAAACATTTAAAAAATGGTGATAACTCTTTTTTATCTTCCAGCAGTGAATTCGAACTAACAGATAATTGAGTAAAATGCAAATATTAAATTTTCATTTTTATATTTCCAAACAACACAAAAGGATTTTTTTATTTAAATAAAAAAAGTTATGTTTTATCACACCACCTCTCCCTGAGAGTTAGCGGCCAAATCGTTACTGCCCATGTAATCTTCTTAACTATTACACTATTCCACCAAAATGTCAAATTTATCTCATCAATTAATCGTTTACAACATTAGTTTCAAATTTTGGAGAATTTTTCCAAATTTTTTCACGGTTAGAGGGCGCTAATAAAGCTATTGGAAGAATCAGAAAATGTGAATTGTAAACAAATCTCAAGAGAATTTTTCCTCTAAAATTGATCGCCGTAAAATTTAGAGTGCTATCTTCCATAATATGTGAATTCTAATATTTCAAGGGGCGGGGGTGGCTCAGTCGGTAGCGCGCCAGACTCGTAATCTGTAGTCCCCAGGTTCGAGTCCCAGCTGGGTCAGCGTTGAGATTTATCTCCGCAAAATTCCCCGCTCTGCCCACGGTCAGTAGGGGACACCGATGGGCTTGGAAAGGCCACCGTCCGTCGGATGGGACGTTAAGCCGTGGTCCCGTGTGCGGGAGAGCCATACCCTGTGCACGTTAAAGAACACGCTGGATGACCTTGACGGGAGGCTACCATCTGTCTCCCAACAGCTGTTCCAGTGGGTCCCCTCCCCCAACCTTCTCTGAGCCTTCGGGGTCCATGTGACCTGGCCATTTAGCCCATGGTGTGCAAAAAAGTGCCGCTCAGAGGTAAAACAACCCAAATCTAATATTTCATCAATACTTATCCCATCAAAAATGAGTTTTAGTTTCTCTCTGAAAGCGAAATCATAAAGTTCAATGCCTACAGACGGACAAACATACGACAGAGGGAAAACATTAGCTCTTTTTTTAAAAAAAATACTTCATGTTTCAAGATCGAAAACCATTAAGCAACTCCTTTGCATTTTGGGTGCTATTTTCCGTAATTGCTTCAACCATTCCAAAAGTAACGTTTCGTCACTGATAAGCATGTTATATTCATTTTCACTATAAACATTTCTCTGAACAGCTTCTTAGAAGGTGGGGTTGTTGGTAGCGGACCACGCTTGTAATTTGCACTTTCCAAGTTCTAGTTAGGGGCGGGGGTGGCTCAGTCGGTAGCGCGCCAGGCTCGTAATCTGTAGTTCCCAGGTTCGAGTCACAGCTGGGTCAGCGTTGAGATTTATCTCCGCAAAATTCCCCGCCCTGCCCACGGTCAGTAGGGGACACCGATGGGCTTGGAAAGGCCGCCGTCCGTCGGATGGCCGTGGCCCCGTGTGCGGGAGAGACATACCCTGTGCACGTTAAAGAACACGCTGGATGGCCTTGACGGTGGGCTACCATCTGTCTCCCAACAGCTGTTCCAGTGGGTCCCCTCCCCCAACCTTCTCTGAGCCTTCGGGGTCCATGTGACCTGGCCATTTAGCCCATGATGTGCAAAAAAGTGCCGCTCAGAGGTAAAACAACCCAAGTTCTAGTCGCAACTATGTCAGAGTTGATATTTAATCTCCTCTAAACCTACGCCCTATCTTTGATGACAGGTAGAACATCGCCGGGCTTGGAAAGGCTACCGTCCGTCTGATGACGCGTTAAACCTTGGTTCCGTATACATGACAGCACTAAAAGGAACGTTGAAGAACACACTGGATGGCCTTTACTCAAAACTTTCATCTGTCTCCTAACAGTCGTCCAGGGAATCCACTTCGACAAGAGTTTTTGGTTTCTTGTGAACTCGCCCATTATCCCGTTATGGTGCAAAAAACGTATCATTCAAAAGTAAACAATCCAACCTATAAACCTTTTTCTTCCATTGAAAGAAAAAATATTTTTGCCAGTTAACATCACTACAGTGAGACATCAATCACAACCCACTTCTGGGACCTGGGAGCATTGTAACCAGGACACTTAATTAACTTTTTAGCAAGAATTTTCCGCCTAGATTAGCGTTGAGATTTATCTCCGAAAACTCTCACTCTGCCCTTGGTCAGCAAGGGACACTGATGGACTTGAAAAGACCGCCGTCCGTCCAATGGGACGTTAAGCCGTGAAGCCATGTTCTGGAGCGCCATGTACACGTTAAAGAACACGTTGGATGGTTTTGATGGGAGGCTGTCGTGATCCAAAGAGAAAAGGTTCTGTCGGTCTATGACAGATGTGATGTCCTGTGTTCGGATCCTGTCCGACCGGGCCAGATGTGATGTCCTCAGACCTATGGAGACTGAGCCAGATGTGATGTCCTCCCTTCTCAGATCTATGGAGACTGAGCCAGATGTGATGTCCTCCCATCTCAGATCTATGGAGACTGAGCCAGATGTGATGTCCTCCCATCTCAGATCTATGGAGACTGAGCCAGATGTGATGTCCTCCCTTCTCAGATCTACGGAGACTGAGCCAGATGTGATGTCCTCCCTTCTCAGATCTATGGAGACTGAGCCAGATGTGATGTCCTCCCATCTCAGATCTATGGAGACTGAGCCAGATGTGATGTCCTCCCTTCTCAGATCTATGGAGACTGAGCCAGATGTGATGTCCTCCCATCTCAGATCTATGGAGACTGAGCCAGATGTGATGTCCTCCCTTCTCAGATCTATGGAGACTGAGCCAGATGTGATGTCCTCCCTTCTCAGATCTACGGAGACTGAGCCAGATGTGATGTCCTCCCTTCTCAGATCTATGGAGACTGAGCCAGATGTGATGTCCTCCCATCTCAGATCTATGGAGACTGAGCCAGATGTGATGTCCTCCCTTCTCAGATCTATGGAGACTGAGCCAGATGTGATGTCCTCCCATCTCAGATCTATGGAGACTGAGCCAGATGTGATGTCCACCCTTCTCAGATCTATGGAGACTGAGCCAAACGTCGTGGCCGACGGAGGACGATGCGATTGTTGCTTAATAATTACTTCACCCTCCCTTCGGTGAAATTACAGGCTCTCGGGTTTTTAAGCCCTTGCCACTGCACGCCTTGAAGAAACTGGTGATGAATAACAACAGTCCATTAATTACTGCACGAGAGTTAAATAGGGACGACACAGTTTTATTTATAATATATACAGCTACGTGCTGGGAATGCGCTCAACTCCGTGGGCCTTTGCTGCTTTGCTGCTGCAAACATTAATAATGAGGTGGAGAATCGCACGCTTTGCGAATCCTCACTTTACAGACCTCAAAGCTCGGCGAAAGGATAACCAACCTTTGCCTACATTGTGGTTCCTTCTGAACCACAAGAATAAAACAGATTCACACAAAAATCTCGATTACTCTTTGGAATCGCACCCTCACATCAAGGGTTCCTTTTTTTTTGAGTATGGGCCGCGTCCTTCCGACTCTTGTTGACACGACCTTTCGTTCAACGTGCTCGCACCAAGACTAACGCTTCCAAATCTACCGCCTAGCTTCGTCGCTGCACTAGCGCCCCTAGGCTAGTCATTTACGGCATAAACAACTGCTGGCATTCGTCACCACTTACACGGATCAACTTTAGACCCGAAAAACAACAACAGTGAGTCATCCCAGCACAAACATTTCCAAGAACACATAAAAATATATACAACAATAAAATACTACAAAAATATACAATAAATAAATAAATATAAAATTCGAGGGACATGACAGAGGCTACCATCTATCTCCCAACAACTGTCCAGTGGGTCCCTCCCCCTTCTAACCTTCTCTGAGCCTTTGGGATCCTTGTGACCTTGCCGTTTAGTCCATTATGTAAAAAAAAACGTACAGCTCAGAAGTGAAACAATCCAACCGAGCAAGAATTTTCATCACAGAGGTAAAATAACTTTGAGCCATCGCAAAAAGTACTAATTAGACGGAATCGAGAGACCGATTCTACAAGATTTTCAACAAGTAGTTTAAGCATCATCTAAAAGTGAAGTGCATTGATTTTAATTTTCAGATTCACTGGGTCAGAAAGACGGTAACCCAAGTAATTAATTGAGCCATCTTAATCGTATTATTCTGCCAGAGTCAATTCATAATGCAGGGGCAATAGAATAAAGTCTTCATTAACTGTGGGGCGGGGGTGGCTCAGTCGGTAGCGCGACAGGCTCGTAATCTGTAGTTCCCAGGTTCGAGTCCCAGCTGGGTCAGCGTTGAGATTTATCTCCGCAAAATTCCCCGCCTGCCCACGGTCAGTAGGGGACACCGATGGGCTTGGAAAGGCCGCCGTCCGTCGGATGGGACGTTAAGCCGTGGCCCCGTGTGCGGGAGAGAGCCATACTCTGTGCACGTTAAAGAACACGCTGGATGGCCTTGACGGGAGGCTACCATCTGTCTCCCAACAGCTGTTCCAGTTGGTCCCCTCCCCCAACCTTCTCTGAGCCTTCGGGTCCATGTGACCTTGTGGCCATTTAGCCCATGGTGTGCAAAAAAGTGCCGCTCAGAGGTAAAACAACCCAACCCAACTTCATTAACTGTGACGTCTGTTCCCGTTGACTCTTGGCATGCAGGAGTTCCCCTCTTATTAAGGTTTTCCTGCAGTACATCAGGACCCGTCACGAAAAGTAGATTCTGGAACCACGTCATGCTGTGCTTACTTGAAGTGTAATGTGATTAATCGGTCCGAAGAGACCGGTTCCTTCTCTTCCATGCAATCGAGGATTCTGAAGAGAGAAAAGTGATATTTGCAATCTGAACCTCCCCGTGGTTTTTACTTTTTTTCGTCACCGAGGACAGTAAACGAAGTTGGATGTTTGCTTTCGATGTTAAATTAGTGCCTTTCGTTGTTTCTGCAGGAACTTAATGTCATCTAGGCCGCGAAAGAAAAAACTTAGCGGAAGAATGGAAATTAGCGGAAGAATGGAATCGATTAAAACGAAAGGAGAGATTTTATTTTCGCTATTCAAGAAGTACAAAGAGAGAGACAACTGAAGGGAAAAAAACTGCTCCTGGGAAACTTCTTTTTAAAAAATTAGGAAACGTGTATTTGTTTTTTAAATTACAAAAGCTCAGAAAGATAACTTTTTTTGCGTTCGACAGAATTTTTAAATTATAAGAACACGTAATTTGAATTCGTATAGAGTAGGGGTTTTCATCGTGGGGTACGCGTACCCCCTGGGGGTAGGCGGTAAATTTTTTTGGGGTACGCCGTGAGAGCTCAAAAGTCGATTACCCAGTAAAATGTTTATAATTTTATAAGATTTGTTAAGTTGTTTATGTGATTTTTTTGTGTTTATCGATATATGTAATTTATGAAAACAAAACTTAATGTGTATATATGTATATGTTTTATTTTATTCCCATTGTTATACTATAACTATAGTTTTATCTATCTATACAAGGGGTACGCCAGCTACATACACATTTCCTGGGGGTACGTGAAGCATAAAAGGTTGAGAACCACTGATATATATGTTTTATTTTATTCCCATTGTTATACTATAACTATAGTTTTATCTATCTATACAAGGGGTACGCCAGCTACATACACATTTCCAGGGGGTACGTGAAGCATAAAAGTTTGAGAACCACTGATATATATGTTTTATTTTATTCCCATTGTTATACTATAACTATAGTTTTATCTATCTATACAAGGGGTACGCCAGTTACATACACATTTCCAGGTGGTACGTGAAGCATAAAAGGTTGAGAACCACTGATATATATGTTTTATTTTATTCCCATTGTTATACTATAACTATAGTTTTATCTATCTATACAAGGGGTACGCCAGCTACATACACATTTCCAGGGGGTACGTGAAGCATAAAAGGTTGAGAACCACTGATATATATGTTTTATTTTATTCCCATTGTTATACTATAACTATAGTTTTATCTATCTATACAAGGGGTACGCCAGCTACATACACATTTCCAGGGGGTACGTGAAGCATAAAAGGTTGAGAACCACTGATATATATGTTTTATTTTATTCCCATTGTTATACTATAACTATAGTTTTAGCTATCTATACAAGGGGTACGCCAGTTACATACACATTTCCAGGGGGTACGTGAAACATAGAAGATTAAGAACCACTGATATATATGTTTTATTTTATTCCCATTGTTATACTATAACTATAGTTTTATATATTTATACAAGGGGTAGGTCAGTTACATACACATTTCCAGGGGGTACGTGAAGCATAAGAAGTTGAGAACCACTGATATATATGTTTTATTTTATTCCCATTGTTATACTATAACTATAGTTTTATCTATCTATACAAGGGGTACGCCAGCTACATACACATTTCCAGGGGGTACGTGAAGCATAAAAGGTTGAGAACCACTGATATATATGTTTTATTTTATTCCCATTGTTATACTATAACTATAGTTTTAGCTATCTATACAAGGGGTACGCCAGTTACATACACATTTCCAGGGGGTACGTGAAACATAGAAGATTAAGAACCACTGATATATATGTTTTATTTTATTCCCATTGTTATACTATAACTATAGTTTTATATATTTATACAAGGGGTAGGTCAGTTACATACACATTTCCAGGGGGTACGTGAAGCATAAAAGGTTCAGAACCACTGATATATATGTTTTATTTTATTCCCATTGTTATACTATAACTATAGTTTTATCTATCTATACAAGGGGTACGCCAGTTACATACACATTTCCAGGGGGTACGTGAAGCATAAGAGGTTGAGAACCACTGATATATATGTTTTATTTTATTCCCATTGTTATACTATAACTATAGTTTTATCTATCTATACAAGGGGTACGCCAGTTACATACACATTTCCAGGGGGTACGTGAAGCATAAGAGGTTGAGAACCACTGATATATATGTTTTATTTTATTCCCATTGTTATACTATAACTATAGTTTTATCTATCTATACAAGGGGTACGCCAGTTACATACACATTTCCAGGGGGTACGTGAAGCATAAGAGGTTGAGAACCACTGATATATATGTTTTATTTTATTCCCATTGTTATACTATAACTATAGTTTTATCTATCTATACAAGGGGTACGCCAGTTACATACACATTTCCAGGGGTTACGTGAAGCATAAAAGGTTGAGAACCACTGATATATATGTTTTATTTTATTCCCATTGTTATACTATAACTATAGTTTTATCTATCTATACAAGGGGTACGCCAGTTACATACACATTTCCAGGGGGTACGTGAAGCATAAAAGGTTGAGAACCACTGATATATATGTTTTATTTTATTCTCATTGTTATACTATAACTATAGTTTTAGCTATCTATACAAGGGGTACGCCAGTTACATACACATTTCCAGGGGGTACGTGAAACATAGAAGATTAAGAACCACTGATATATATGTTTTATTTTATTCCCATTGTTATACTATAACTATAGTTTTATATATTTATACAAGGGGTAGGTCAGTTACATACACATTTCCAGGGGGTACGTGAAGCATAAGAGGTTGAGAACCACTGATATATATGTTTTATTTTATTCCCATTGTTATACTATAACTATAGTTTTATCTATCTATACAAGGGGTACGCCAGTTACATACACATTTCTAGGGGGTACGTGAAGCATAAAAGGTTGAGAACCACTGATATATATGTTTTATTTTATTCCCATTGTTATACTATAACTATAGTTTTATCTATCTATACAAGGGGTACGCCAGTTACATACACATTTCCAGGGGGTACGTGAAGCATAAAAGGTTGAGAACCACTGATATATATGTTTTATTTTATTCCCATTGTTATATTATAACTATAGTTTTATCTATCTATACAAGGGGTACGCCAGTTACATACACATTTCCAGGGGGTACGTGAAGCATAAGAGGTTGAGAACCACTGATATATATGTTTTATTTTATTCCCATTGTTATACTATAACTATAGTTTTATCTATCTATACAAGGGATACGCCAGTTACATACACATTTCCAGGGGGTACGTGAAGCATAAAAGGTTGAGAACCACTGATATATATGTTTTATTTTATTCCCATTGTTATACTATAACTATAGTTTTATCTATCTATACAAGGGGTATGCCAGCTACATACACATTTCCAGGGGGTACGTGAAGCATAAGAGGTTGAGAACCACTGATATATATGTTTTATTTTATTCCCATTGTTATACTATAACTATAGTTTTATCTATCTATACAAGGGGTACGCCAGTTACATACACATTTCCAGGGGGTACGTGAAGCATAAAAGGTTGAGAACCACTGATATATATGTTTTATTTTATTCCCATTGTTATATTATAACTATAGTTTTATCTATCTATACAAGGGGTACGCCGGCTACATACACATTTCCAGGGGGTACGTGAAGCATAAGAGGTTGAGAACCACTGATATATATGTTTTATTTTATTCCCATTGTTATACTATAACTATAGTTTTATCTATCTATACAAGGGGTACGCCAGTTACATACACATTTCCAGGGGGTACGTGAAGCATAAAAGGTTGAGAACCACTGATATATATGTTTTATTTTATTCCCATTGTTATACTATAACTATAGTTTTATCTATCTATACAAGGGGTACGCCAGCTACATACACATTTCCAGGGGGTACGTGAAGCATAGGAGGTTGAGAACCACTGATATATATGTTTTATTTTATTCCCATTGTTATATTATAACGATAGTTTTATCTATCTATACAAGGGGTACGCCAGCTACATACACATTTTCAGGGGGTACGTGAAGCATAAGAGGTTGAGAACCACTGATATATATGTTTTATTTTATTCCCATTGTTATATTATAACTATAGTTTTATCTATCTATACAAGGGGTACGCCAGCTACATACACATTTCCAGGGGGTACGTGAAGCATAAGAGGTTGAGAACCACTGATATATATGTTTTATTTTATTCCCATTGTTATACTATAACTATAGTTTTATCTATCTATACAAGGGGTACGCCAGTTACATACACATTTCCAGGGGGTACGTGAAGCATAAAAGGTTGAGAACCACTGATATATATGTTTTATTTTATTCCCATTGTTATACTATAACTATAGTTTTATCTATCTATACAAGGGGTACGCCAGCTACATACACATTTCCAGGGGGTACGTGAAGCATAGGAGGTTGAGAACCACTGATATATATCTTTTATTTTATTCCCATTGTTATATTATAACTATAGTTTTATCTATCTATACAAGGGGTACGCCAGTTACATACACATTTCCAGGGGGTACGTGAAGCATAAAAGGTTGAGAACCACTGATATATATGTTTTATTTTATTCCCATTGTTATACTATAACTATAGTTTTATCTATCTATACAAGGGGTACGCCAGCTACATACACATTTCCAGGGGGTACGTGAAGCATAGGAGGTTGAGAACCACTGATATATATCTTTTATTTTATTCCCATTGTTATATTATAACTATAGTTTTATCTATCTATACAAGGGGTACGCCAGCTACATACACATTTTCAGGGGGTACGTAAAGCATAAGAGGTTGAGAACCACTGATATATATGTTTTATTTTATTCCCATTGTTATACTATAACTATAGTTTTATCTATCTATACAAGGGGTACGCCAGCTACATACACATTTCCAGGGGGTATGTGAAGCATAGGAGGTTGAGAACCACTGATATATATGTTTTATTTTATTCCCATTGTTATATTATAACTATAGTTTTATCTATCTATACAAGGGGTACGCCAGCTACATACACATTTTCAGGGGGTACGTGAAGCATAAGAGGTTGAGAACCACTGATATATATGTTTTATTTTATTCCCATTGTTATATTATAACTATAGTTTTATCTATCTATACAAGGGGTACGCCAGCTACATACACATTTCCAGGGGGTACGTGAAGCATAAGAGGTTGAGAACCACTGATATATATGTTTTATTTTATTCCCATTGTTATACTATAACTATAGTTTTATCTATCTATACAAGGGGTACGCCAGTTACATACACATTTCCAGGGGGTACGTGAAGCATAAAAGATTGAGAACCACTGATATATATGTTTTATTTTATTCCCATTGTTATACTATAACTATAGTTTTATCTATCTATACAAGGGGTACGCCAGCTGCATACACATTTCCAGGGGGTACGTGAAGCATAGGAGGTTGAGAACCACTGATATATATGTTTTATTTTATTCCCATTGTTATATTATAACTATAGTTTTATCTATCTATACAAGGGGTACGCCAGCTACATACACATTTTCAGGGGGTACGTGAAGCATAAGACGTTGAGAACCACTGATATATATGTTTTATTTTATTCCCATTGTTATACTATAACTATAGTTTTATCTATCTATACAAGGGGTACGCCAGCTACATACACATTTCCAGGGGGTAAGTGAAGCATAAGAGGTTGAGAACCACTGATATATATGTTTTATTTTATTCCCATTGTTATATTATAACTATAGTTTTATCTATCTATACAAGGGGTGCGCCAGCTACATACACATTTTCAGGGGGTACGTGAAGCATAAGAGGTTGAGAACCACTGATATATATGTTTTATTTTATTCCCATTGTTATATTATAACTATAGTTTTATCTATCTATACAAGGGGTACGCCAGCTACATACACATTTCCAGGGGGTACGTGAAGCATAAGAGGTTGAGAACCACTGATATATATGTTTTATTTTATTCCCATTGTTATACTATAACTATAGTTTTATCTATCTATACAAGGGGTACGCCAGTTACATACACATTTCCAGGGGGTACGTGAAGCATAGGAGGTTGAGAACCACTGATATATATATGTTTTATTTTATTCCCATTGTTATATTATAACTATAGTTTTATCTATCTATACAAGGGGTACGCCAGCTACATACACATTTTCAGGGGGTAATTAAAGCATAAGAGGTTGAGAACCACTGATATATATGTTTTATTTTATTCCCATTGTTATACTATAACTATAGTTTTATCTATCTATACAAGGGGTACGCCAGCTACATACACATTTCCAGGGGGTACGTGAAGCATAGGAGGTTGAGAACCACTGATATATATGTTTTATTTTATTCCCATTGTTATATTATAACTATAGTTTTATCTATCTATTCAAGGGGTATGCCAGTTACATACACATTTCCAGGTGGTACGTGAAGCATAAAAGTTTGAGAACCACTGATATATATATGTTTTATTTTATTCCCATTGTTATACTATAACTATAGTTTTATCTATCTATTCAAGGGGTACGCCAGTTACATACACATTTCCAGGGAGTACGTGAAGCATAAATGTTTGAGAACCACTGATAAATATGTTTTATTATATTTCCATTGTTATACTATAAACATAGTTTTATCTATCTATACAAGGGTTACGCCAGTTGCATACACATTTCCAGGGGGTACGTGAAGCAAAAAAGTTTGAGAACCACTGATAAATATGTTTCATTTTATTTCCATTGTTATACTATAACTGTAGCTTTATCTATCTATAAAAGGGGTACGCCAGTTACATACACATTTCCAGGGGGTACGTGAAGCATAAAAGTTTGAGAACCACTGATAAATATGTTTTATTATATTTCCATTGTTATACTATAAACATAGTTTATCTATCTATACAAGGGTTACGCCAGTTGCATACATATTTCCAGGGGGTACGTGAAGCAAAAAAGTTTGAGAACCACTGATAAATATGTTTTATTTTATTTCCATTGTTATACTATAACTGTAGCTTTATCTATCTATAAAAGGGGTACGCCAGTTACATACACATTTCCAGGGGGTACGTGAAGCATAACAGGTTGAGAACCACTGATATATATGTTTTATTTTATTCCCATTGTTATATTATAACTATAGTTTTATCTATCTATACAAGGGGTACGCCAGTTACATACACATTTCCAGGGGGTACGTGAAGCATAAGAGGTTGAGAACCACTGATATATATGTTTTATTTCATTCCCATTGTTATATTATAACTATAGTTTTATCTATCTATACAAGGGGTACGCCAGCTACATACACATTTCCAGGGGTTACGTGAAGCATAAGAGGTTGAGAACCACTGATATATATGTTTTATTTTATTTCCATTGTTATATTATAACTATAGTTTATCTATCTATACAAGGGGTATGCCAGTTACATACACATTTCCAGGGGGTACGTGAAGCATAAGAGGTTGAGAACCACTGATATATATGTTTTATTTTATTCCCATTGTTATACTATAACTATAGTTTTATCTATCTATACAACGGGTACGCCAGCTACATACACATTTCCAGGGGGTACGTGAAGCATAAGAGGTTGAGAACCACTGATATATATGTTTTATTTTATTCCCATTGTTATATTATAACTATAGTTTTATCTATCTATACAAGGGGTACGCCAGCTACATACACATTTCCAGGGGGTACGTGAAGCATAAGAGGTTGAGAACCACTGATATATATGTTTTATTTTATTCCCATTGTTATACTATAACTATAGTTTTATCTATCTATACAAGGGGTACGCCAGTTACATACACATTTCCAGGGGGTACGTGAAGCATAAAAGATTGAGAACCACTGATATATATGTTTTATTTTATTCCCATTGTTATACTATAACTATAGTTTTATCTATCTATACAAGGGGTACGCCAGCTGCATACACATTTCCAGGGGGTACGTGAAGCATAGGAGGTTGAGAACCACTGATATATATGTTTTATTTTATTCCCATTGTTATATTATAACTATAGTTTTATCTATCTATACAAGGGGTACGCCAGCTACATACACATTTTCAGGGGGTACGTGAAGCATAAGACGTTGAGAACCACTGATATATATGTTTTATTTTATTCCCATTGTTATACTATAACTATAGTTTTATCTATCTATACAAGGGGTACGCCAGCTACATACACATTTCCAGGGGGTAAGTGAAGCATAAGAGGTTGAGAACCACTGATATATATGTTTTATTTTATTCCCATTGTTATATTATAACTATAGTTTTATCTATCTATACAAGGGGTGCGCCAGCTACATACACATTTTCAGGGGGTACGTGAAGCATAAGAGGTTGAGAACCACTGATATATATGTTTTATTTTATTCCCATTGTTATATTATAACTATAGTTTTATCTATCTATACAAGGGGTACGCCAGCTACATACACATTTCCAGGGGGTACGTGAAGCATAAGAGGTTGAGAACCACTGATATATATGTTTTATTTTATTCCCATTGTTATACTATAACTATAGTTTTATCTATCTATACAAGGGGTACGCCAGTTACATACACATTTCCAGGGGGTACGTGAAGCATAGGAGGTTGAGAACCACTGATATATATATGTTTTATTTTATTCCCATTGTTATATTATAACTATAGTTTTATCTATCTATACAAGGGGTACGCCAGCTACATACACATTTTCAGGGGGTAATTAAAGCATAAGAGGTTGAGAACCACTGATATATATGTTTTATTTTATTCCCATTGTTATACTATAACTATAGTTTTATCTATCTATACAAGGGGTACGCCAGCTACATACACATTTCCAGGGAGTACGTGAAGCATAGGAGGTTGAGAACCACTGATATATATGTTTTATTTTATTCCCATTGTTATATTATAACTATAGTTTTATCTATCTATTCAAGGGGTATGCCAGTTACATACACATTTCCAGGTGGTACGTGAAGCATAAAAGTTTGAGAACCACTGATATATATATGTTTTATTTTATTCCCATTGTTATACTATAACTATAGTTTTATCTATCTATTCAAGGGGTACGCCAGTTACATACACATTTCCAGGGAGTACGTGAAGCATAAATGTTTGAGAACCACTGATAAATATGTTTTATTATATTTCCATTGTTATACTATAAACATAGTTTTATCTATCTATACAAGGGTTACGCCAGTTGCATACACATTTCCAGGGGGTACGTGAAGCAAAAAAGTTTGAGAACCACTGATAAATATGTTTCATTTTATTTCCATTGTTATACTATAACTGTAGCTTTATCTATCTATAAAAGGGGTACGCCAGTTACATACACATTTCCAGGGGGTACGTGAAGCATAAAAGTTTGAGAACCACTGATAAATATGTTTTATTATATTTCCATTGTTATACTATAAACATAGTTTATCTATCTATACAAGGGTTACGCCAGTTGCATACATATTTCCAGGGGGTACGTGAAGCAAAAAAGTTTGAGAACCACTGATAAATATGTTTTATTTTATTTCCATTGTTATACTATAACTGTAGCTTTATCTATCTATAAAAGGGGTACGCCAGTTACATACACATTTCCAGGGGGTACGTGAAGCATAACAGGTTGAGAACCACTGATATATATGTTTTATTTTATTCCCATTGTTATATTATAACTATAGTTTTATCTATCTATACAAGGGGTACGCCAGTTACATACACATTTCCAGGGGGTACGTGAAGCATAAGAGGTTGAGAACCACTGATATATATGTTTTATTTCATTCCCATTGTTATATTATAACTATAGTTTTATCTATCTATACAAGGGGTACGCCAGCTACATACACATTTCCAGGGGTTACGTGAAGCATAAGAGGTTGAGAACCACTGATATATATGTTTTATTTTATTTCCATTGTTATATTATAACTATAGTTTATCTATCTATACAAGGGGTATGCCAGTTACATACACATTTCCAGGGGGTACGTGAAGCATAAGAGGTTGAGAACCACTGATATATATGTTTTATTTTATTCCCATTGTTATATTACAACTATAGATTTATCTATCTATACAAGGGGTACGCCAGCTACATACACATTTTCAGGGGGTACGTGAAGCATAAGAGGTTGAGAAACACTGATATATATGTTTTATTTTATTCCCATTGTTATACTATAACTATAGTTTTATCTATCTATACAAGGGGTACGCCAGCTACATACACATTTCCAGGGGGTACGTGAAGCATAGGAGGTTGAGAACCACTGATATATATGTTTTATTTTATTCCCATTGTTATATTATAACTATAGTTTTATCTATCTATACAAGGGGTACGCCAGCTACATACACATTTTAAGGGGGTACGTGAAGCATAAGAGGTTGAGAACCACTGATATATATGTTTTATTTTATTCCCATTGTTATATTATAACTATAGTTTTATCTATCTATACAAGGGGTACGCCAGCTACATACACATTTCCAGGGGGTACGTGAAGCATAAGAGGTTCAGAACCACTGATATATATGTTTTACTTTATTCCCATTGTTATACTATAACTATAGTTTTATCTATCTATACAACGGGTACGCCAGCTACATACACATTTCCAGGGGGTACGTGAAGCATAAGAGGTTGAGAACCACTGATATATATGTTTTATTTTATTCCCATTGTTATATTATAACTATAGTTTTATCTATCTATTCAAGGGGTACGCCAGCTACATACACATTTTCAGGGGGTACGTGAAGCATAAGAGGTTGAGAACCACTGATATATATGTTTTATTTTATTCCCATTGTTATATTATAACTATAGTTTTATCTATCTATACAAGGGGTACGCCAGCTACATACACATTTTCAGGGGGTACGTCAAGCATAAGAGGTTGAGAACCACTGATATATATGTTTTATTTTTTTCCCATTGTTATATTATAACTATAGTTTTATCTATCTATACAAGGGGTACGCCAGCTACATACACATTTCCAGGGGGTACGTGAAGCATAAGAGGTTGAGAACCACTGATATATATGTTTTATTTTATTCCCATTGTTATATTATAACTATAGTTTTATCTATCTATACAAGGGGTACGCCAGCTACATACAACATTTCCAGGGGGTACGTGAAGCATAAGAGGTTGAGAACCACTGATATATATGTTTTATTTTATTCTCATTGTTATATTATAACTATAGTTTTATCTATCTATACAAGGGGTACGCCAGCTACATACAACATTTCCAGGGGGTACGTGAAGCATAAGAGGTTGAAAACCACTGATATATATGTTTTATTTTATTCCCATTGTTATATTATAACTATAGTTTTATTTATCTATACAAGGGGTACGCCAGCTACATACACATTTCCAGGGGGTACGTGAAGCATAAGAGGTTGAGAACCACTGATATATATGTTTTATTTTATTCCCATTGTTATATTATAACTATAGTTTTATCTATCTATACAAGGGGTACGCCAGCTACATACACATTTCCAGGGGGTACGTGAAGCATAAGAGGTTGAGAACCACTGATATATATGTTTTATTTTATTCCCATTGTTATATTATAACTATAGTTTTATCTATCTATACAAGGGGTACGCCAGTTACATACACATTTCCAGGAGGTACGTGAAGCATAAGAGGTTGAGAACCACTGATATATATGTTTTATTTTATTCCCATTGTTACATTATAACTATAGTTTTATCTATCTATACAAGGGGTACGCCAGCTACATACACATTACCAGGGGGTACGTGAAGCACAAGAGGTTGAGAACCACTGATATATATGTTTTATTTTATTCCCATTGTTATACTATAACTATAGTTTTATCTATCTATTCAAGGGGTATGCCAGTTACATACACATTTCCAGGTGGTACGTGAAGCATAAAAGTTTGAGAACCACTGATATATATATGTTTTATTTTATTCCCATTGTTATACTATAACTATAGTTTTATCTATCTATTCAAGGGGTACGCCAGTTACATACACATTTCCAGGGAGTACGTGAAGCATAAAAGTTTGAGAACCACTGATAAATATGTTTTATTATATTTCCATTGTTATACTATAAACATAGTTTTATCTATCTATACAAGGGTTACGCCAGTTGCATACACATTTCCAGGGGGTACGTGAAGGAAAAAAGTTTGAGAACCACTGATAAATATGTTTTATTTTATTTCCATTGTTATACTATAACTGTAGCTTTATCTATCTATAAAAGGGGTACGCCAGTTACATACACATTTCCAGGGGGTACGTGAAGCATAAAAGTTTGAGAACCACTGATAAATATGTTTTATTTTATTCCCATTGTTATACTATAACTATAGTTTTATCTATCTATTCAAGGGGTACGCCAGTTACATACACATTTCCAGGGAGTACGTGAAGCATAAAAGTTTGAGAACCACTGATAAATATGTTTTATTATATTTCCATTGTTATACTATAAACATAGTTTTATCTATCTATACAAGGGTTACGCCAGTTGCATACACATTTCCAGGGGGTACGTGAAGCAAAAAAGTTTGAGAACCACTGATAAATATGTTTTATTTTATTTCCATTGTTATACTATAACTGTAGCTTTATCTATCTATAAAAGGGGTACGCCAGTTACATACACATTTCCAGGGGGTACGTGAAGCATAACAGGTTGAGAACCACTGATATATATGTTTTATTTTATTCCCATTGTTATATTATAACTATAGTTTTATCTATCTATACAAGGGGTACGCCAGTTACATACACATTTCCAGGGGGTACGTGAAGCATAAGAGGTTGAGAACCACTGATATATATGTTTTATTTTATTTCCATTGTTATATTATAACTATAGTTTATCTATCTATACAAGGGGTATGCCAGTTACATACACATTTCCAGGGGGTACGTGAAGCATAAGAGGTTGAGAACCACTGATATATATGTTTTATTTTATTCCCATTGTTATATTACAACTATAGTTTTATCTATCTATACAAGGGGTACGCCAGCTACATACACATTTCCAGGGGGTACGTGAAGCATAAGAGGTTCAGAACCACTGATATATATGTTTTACTTTATTCCCATTGTTATACTATAACTATAGTTTTATCTATCTATACAAGGGGTACGCCAGCTACATACACATTTCCAGGGGGTACGTGAAGCATAAGAGGTTGAGAACCACTGATATATATGTTTTATTTTATTCCCATTGTTATATTATAACTATAGTTTTATCTATCTATTCAAGGGGTACGCCAGCTACATACACATTTTCAGGGGGTACGTGAAGCATTAGAGGTTGAGAACCACTGATATATATGTTTTATTTTATTCCCATTGTTATATTATAACTATAGTTTTATCTATCTATACAAGGGGTACGCCAGCTACATACACATTTTCAGGGGGTACGTGAAGCATAAGAGGTTGAGAACCACTGATATATATGTTTTATTTTTTTCCCATTGTTATATTATAACTATAGTTTTATCTATCTATACAAGGGGTACGCCAGCTACATACACATTTCCAGGGGGTACGTGAAGCATAAGAGGTTGAGAACCACTGATATATATGTTTTATTTTATTCCCATTGTTATATTATAACTATAGTTTTATCTATCTATACAAGGGGTACGCCAGCTACATACAACATTTCCAGGGGGTACGTGAAGCATAAGAGGTTGAGAACCACTGATATATATGTTTTATTTTATTCCCATTGTTATATTATAACTATAGTTTTATCTATCTATACAAGGGGTACGCCAGCTACATACAACATTTCCAGGGGGTACGTGAAGCATAAGAGGTTGAAAACCACTGATATATATGTTTTATTTTATTCCCATTGTTATATTATAACTATAGTTTTATTTATCTATACAAGGGGTACGCCATCTACATACACATTTCCAGGGGGTACGTGAAGCATAAGAGGTTGAGAACCACTGATATATATGTTTTATTTTATTCCCATTGTTATATTATAACTATAGTTTTATCTATCTATACAAGGGGTACGCCAGCTACATACACATTTCCAGGGGGTACGTGAAGCATAAGAGGTTGAGAACCACTGATATATATGTTTTATTTTATTCCCATTGTTATATTATAACTATAGTTTTATCTATCTATACAAGGGGTACGCCAGTTACATACACATTTCCAGGAGGTACGTGAAGCATAAGAGGTTGAGAACCACTGATATATATGTTTTATTTTATTCCCATTGTTACATTATAACTATAGTTTTATCTATCTATACAAGGGGTACGCCAGCTACATACACATTTCCAGGGGGTACGTGAAGCACAAGAGGTTGAGAACCACTGATATATATGTTTTATTTTATTCCCATTGTTATACTATAACTATAGTTTTATCTATCTATTCAAGGGGTATGCCAGTTACATAAACATTTCCAGGTGGTACGTGAAGCATAAAAGTTTGAGAACCACTGATATATATATGTTTTATTTTATTCCCATTGTTATACTATAACTATAGTTTTATCTATCTATTCAAGGGGTACGCCAGTTACATACACATTTCCAGGGAGTACGTGAAGCATAAAAGTTTGAGAACCACTGATAAATATGTTTTATTATATTTCCATTGTTATACTATAAACATAGTTTTATCTATCTATACAAGGGTTACGCCAGTTGCATACACATTTCCAGGGGGTACGTGAAGGAAAAAAGTTTGAGAACCACTGATAAATATGTTTTATTTTATTTCCATTGTTATACTATAACTGTAGCTTTATCTATCTATAAAAGGGGTACGCCAGTTACATACACATTTCCAGGGGGTACGTGAAGCATAAAAGTTTGAGAACCACTGATAAATATGTTTTATTATATTTCCATTGTTATACTATAAACATAGTTTTATCTATCTATACAAGGGTTACGCCAGTTGCATACACATTTCCAGGGGGTACGTGAAGCAAAAAAGTTTGAGAACCACTGATAAATATGTTTTATTTTATTTCCATTGTTATACTATAACTGTAGCTTTATCTATCTATAAAAGGGGTACGCCAGTTACATACACATTTCCAGGGGGTACGTGAAGCATAACAGGTTGAGAACCACTGATATATATGTTTTATTTTATTCCCAATGTTATATTATAACTATAGTTTTATCTATCTATACAAGGGGTACGCCAGTTACATACACATTTCCAGGGGGTACGTGAAGCATAAGAGGTTGAGAACCACTGATATATATGTTTTATTTTATTTCCATTGTTATATTATAACTATAGTTTATCTATCTATACAAGGGGTATGCCAGTTACATACACATTTCCAGGGGGTACGTGAAGCATAAGAGGTTGAGAACCACTGATATATATGTTTTATTTTATTCCCATTGTTATATTACATCTATAGTTTTATCTATCTATACAAGGGGTACGCCAGCTACATACACATTTCCAGGGGTTACGTGAAGCATAAGAGGTTGAGAACCACTGATATATATGTTTTATTTTATTCCCATTGTTATATTATAACTATAGTTTTATCTATCTATACAAGGGGTACGCCAGCTACATACAACATTTCCAGGGGGTACGTGAAGCATAAGAGGTTGAGAACCACTAATATATATGTTTTATTTTATTCCCATTGTTATATTATAACTATAGTTTTATCTATCTATACAAGGGGTACGCCAGCTACATACGCATTTCCAGGGGTTACGTGAAGCATAAGAGGTTGAGAACCACTGATATATATGTTTTATTTTATTCCCATTGTTATATTATAACTATAGTTTTATCTATCTATACAAGGGGTATGCCAGTTACATACACATTTCCAGGGGGTACGTGAAGCATAAGAGGTTGAGAACCACTGATATATATGTTTTATTTTATTCCCATTGTTATATTATAACTATAGTTTTATCTATCTATACAAGGGGTACGCCAGCTACATACACATTTCCAGGGGCTACGTGAAGCATAAGAGGTTGAGAACCACTGATATATATGTTTTATTTTATTCCCATTGTTATATTATAACTATAGTTTTATCTATCTATACAATTGGTATGCCAGTTACATACACATTTCCAGGGGGTACGTGAAGCATAAGAGGTTGAGAACCACTGATATATATGTTTTATTTTATTCCCATTGTTATATTATAACTATAGTTTTATCTATCTATACAAGGGGTACGCCAGCTACATACACATTTCCAGGGGGTACGTGAAGCATAAGAGGTTGAGAACCACTGATATATATGTTTTATTTTATTCCCATTGTTATATTATAACTATAGTTTTATCTATCTATACAAGGGGTACGCCAGCTACATACAACATTTCCAGGGGGTACGTGAAGCATAAGAGGTTGAGAACCACTAATATATATGTTTTATTTTATTCCCATTGTTATATTATAACTATAGTTTTATCTATCTATACAAGGGGTACGCCAGCTACATACACATTTCCAGGGGGTACGTGAAGCATAAGAGGTTGAGAACCACTGATATATATGTTTTATTTTATTCCCATTGTTATATTATAACTATAGTTTTATCTATCTATACAAGGGGTACGCCAGCTACATACACATTTCCAGGGGGTACGTGAAGCATAAGAGGTTGAGAACCACTGATATATATGTTTTATTTTATTCCCATTGTTATATTATAACTATAGTTTTATCTATCTATACAAGGGGTACGCCAGCTACATACAACATTTCCAGGGGGTACGTGAAGCATAGGAGGTTGAGAACCACTGATATATATGTTTTATTTTATTCCCATTGTTATATTATAACTATAGTTTTATCTATCTATACAAGGGGTACGCCAGCTACATACACATTTCCAGGGGGTACGTGAAGCATAAGAGGTTGAGAACCACTGATATATATGTTTTATTTTATTCCCATTGTTATATTATAACTATAGTTTTATCTATCTATACAAGGGGTACGCCAGCTACATATACATTTCCAGGGGTTACGTGAAGCATAAGAGGTTGAGAACCACTGATATATATGTTTTATTTTATTCCCATTGTTATATTATAACTATAGTTTTATCTATCTATACAAGGGGTACGCCAGCTACATACACATTTCCAGGGGTTACGTGAAGCATAAGAGGTTGAGAACCACTGATATATATGTTTTATTTTATTCCCATTGTTATATTATAACTATAGTTTTATCTATCTATACACGGGGTACGCCAGCTACATACAACATTTCCTGGGGGTACGTGAAGCATAAGAGGTTGAGAACCACTAATATATATGTTTTATTTTATTCCCATTGTTATATTATAACTATAGTTTTATCTATCTATACAAGGGGTACGCCAGCTACATACAACATTTCCAGGGGGTACGTGAAGCATAAGAGGTTGAGAACCACTAATATATATGTTTTATTTTATTCCCATTGTTATATTATAACTATAGTTTTATCTATCTATACAAGGGGTACGCCAGCTACATACACATTTCCAGGGGTTACGTGAAGCATAAGAGGTTGAGAACCACTGATATATATGTTTTATTTTATTCCCATTGTTATATTATAACTATAGTTTTATCTATCTATACAAGGGGTATGCCAGTTACATACACATTTGCAGGGGGTACGTGAAGCATAAGAATTTGAGAACCACTGATATATATGTTTTATTTTATTCCCATTGTTATATTATAACTATAGTTTTATCTATCTATACAAGGGGTATGCCAATTACATACACATTTCCAGGGGGTACGTGAAGCATAAGAGGTTGAGAACCACTGATATATATGTTTTATTTTATTCCCATTGTTATATTATAACTATAGTTTTATCTATCTATACAAGGGGTACGCCAGCTACATACACATTTCCAGGGGTTACGTGAAGCATAAGAGGTTGAGAACCACTGATATATATGTTTTATTTTATTCCCATTGTTATATTATAACTATAGTTTTATCTATCTATACAAGGGGTATGCCAGTTACATACACATTTCCAGGGGGTACGTGAAGCATAAGAGGTTGAGAACCACTGATATATATGTTTTATTTTATTCCCATTGTTATATTATAACTATAGTTTTATCTATCTATACAAGGGGTACGCCAGCTACATACACATTTCCAGGGGGTACGTGAAGCATAAGAGGTTGAGAACCACTGATATATATGTTTTATTTTATTCCCATTGTTATATTATAACTATAGTTTTATCTATCTATACAAGGGGTACGCCAGCTACATACAACATTTCCAGGGGGTACGTGAAGCATAAGAGGTTGAGAACCACTAATATATATGTTTTATTTTATTCCCATTGTTATATTATAACTATAGTTTTATCTATCTATTCAAGGGGTACGCCAGTTACATACACATTTCCAGGGAGTACGTGAAGCATAAAAGTTTGAGAACCACTGATAAATATGTTTTATTATATTTCCATTGTTATACTATAAACATAGTTTTATCTATCTATACAAGGGTTACGCCAGTTGCATACACATTTCCAGGGGGTACGTGAAGGAAAAAAGTTTGAGAACCACTGATAAATATGTTTTATTTTATTTCCATTGTTATACTATAACTGTAGCTTTATCTATCTATAAAAGGGGTACGCCAGTTACATACACATTTCCAGGGGGTACGTGAAGCATAAAAGTTTGAGAACCACTGATAAATATGTTTTATTATATTTCCATTGTTATACTATAAACATAGTTTTATCTATCTATACAAGGGTTACGCCAGTTGCATACACATTTCCAGGGGGTACGTGAAGCAAAAAAGTTTGAGAACCACTGATAAATATGTTTTATTTTATTTCCATTGTTATACTATAACTGTAGCTTTATCTATCTATAAAAGGGGTACGCCAGTTACATACACATTTCCAGGGGGTACGTGAAGCATAACAGGTTGAGAACCACTGATATATATGTTTTATTTTATTCCCAATGTTATATTATAACTATAGTTTTATCTATCTATACAAGGGGTACGCCAGTTACATACACATTTCCAGGGGGTACGTGAAGCATAAGAGGTTGAGAACCACTGATATATATGTTTTATTTTATTTCCATTGTTATATTATAACTATAGTTTATCTATCTATACAAGGGGTATGCCAGTTACATACACATTTCCAGGGGGTACGTGAAGCATAAGAGGTTGAGAACCACTGATATATATGTTTTATTTTATTCCCATTGTTATATTACATCTATAGTTTTATCTATCTATACAAGGGGTACGCCAGCTACATACACATTTCCAGGGGTTACGTGAAGCATAAGAGGTTGAGAACCACTGATATATATGTTTTATTTTATTCCCATTGTTATATTATAACTATAGTTTTATCTATCTATACAAGGGGTACGCCAGCTACATACAACATTTCCAGGGGGTACGTGAAGCATAAGAGGTTGAGAACCACTAATATATATGTTTTATTTTATTCCCATTGTTATATTATAACTATAGTTTTATCTATCTATACAAGGGGTACGCCAGCTACATACGCATTTCCAGGGGTTACGTGAAGCATAAGAGGTTGAGAACCACTGATATATATGTTTTATTTTATTCCCATTGTTATATTATAACTATAGTTTTATCTATCTATACAAGGGGTATGCCAGTTACATACACATTTCCAGGGGGTACGTGAAGCATAAGAGGTTGAGAACCACTGATATATATGTTTTATTTTATTCCCATTGTTATATTATAACTATAGTTTTATCTATCTATACAAGGGGTACGCCAGCTACATACACATTTCCAGGGGCTACGTGAAGCATAAGAGGTTGAGAACCACTGATATATATGTTTTATTTTATTCCCATTGTTATATTATAACTATAGTTTTATCTATCTATACAATTGGTATGCCAGTTACATACACATTTCCAGGGGGTACGTGAAGCATAAGAGGTTGAGAACCACTGATATATATGTTTTATTTTATTCCCATTGTTATATTATAACTATAGTTTTATCTATCTATACAAGGGGTACGCCAGCTACATACACATTTCCAGGGGGTACGTGAAGCATAAGAGGTTGAGAACCACTGATATATATGTTTTATTTTATTCCCATTGTTATATTATAACTATAGTTTTATCTATCTATACAAGGGGTACGCCAGCTACATACAACATTTCCAGGGGGTACGTGAAGCATAAGAGGTTGAGAACCACTAATATATATGTTTTATTTTATTCCCATTGTTATATTATAACTATAGTTTTATCTATCTATACAAGGGGTACGCCAGCTACATACACATTTCCAGGGGGTACGTGAAGCATAAGAGGTTGAGAACCACTGATATATATGTTTTATTTTATTCCCATTGTTATATTATAACTATAGTTTTATCTATCTATACAAGGGGTACGCCAGCTACATACACATTTCCAGGGGGTACGTGAAGCATAAGAGGTTGAGAACCACTGATATATATGTTTTATTTTATTCCCATTGTTATATTATAACTATAGTTTTATCTATCTATACAAGGGGTACGCCAGCTACATACAACATTTCCAGGGGGTACGTGAAGCATAGGAGGTTGAGAACCACTGATATATATGTTTTATTTTATTCCCATTGTTATATTATAACTATAGTTTTATCTATCTATACAAGGGGTACGCCAGCTACATACACATTTCCAGGGGGTACGTGAAGCATAAGAGGTTGAGAACCACTGATATATATGTTTTATTTTATTCCCATTGTTATATTATAACTATAGTTTTATCTATCTATACAAGGGGTACGCCAGCTACATATACATTTCCAGGGGTTACGTGAAGCATAAGAGGTTGAGAACCACTGATATATATGTTTTATTTTATTCCCATTGTTATATTATAACTATAGTTTTATCTATCTATACAAGGGGTACGCCAGCTACATACACATTTCCAGGGGTTACGTGAAGCATAAGAGGTTGAGAACCACTGATATATATGTTTTATTTTATTCCCATTGTTATATTATAACTATAGTTTTATCTATCTATACAAGGGGTACGCCAGCTACATACAACATTTCCTGGGGGTACGTGAAGCATAAGAGGTTGAGAACCACTAATATATATGTTTTATTTTATTCCCATTGTTATATTATAACTATAGTTTTATCTATCTATACAAGGGGTACGCCAGCTACATACAACATTTCCAGGGGGTACGTGAAGCATAAGAGGTTGAGAACCACTAATATATATGTTTTATTTTATTCCCATTGTTATATTATAACTATAGTTTTATCTATCTATACAAGGGGTACGCCAGCTACATACACATTTCCAGGGGTTACGTGAAGCATAAGAGGTTGAGAACCACTGATATATATGTTTTATTTTATTCCCATTGTTATATTATAACTATAGTTTTATCTATCTATACAAGGGGTATGCCAGTTACATACACATTTGCAGGGGGTACGTGAAGCATAAGAATTTGAGAACCACTGATATATATGTTTTATTTTATTCCCATTGTTATATTATAACTATAGTTTTATCTATCTATACAAGGGGTATGCCAATTACATACACATTTCCAGGGGGTACGTGAAGCATAAGAGGTTGAGAACCACTGATATATATGTTTTATTTTATTCCCATTGTTATATTATAACTATAGTTTTATCTATCTATACAAGGGGTACGCCAGCTACATACACATTTCCAGGGGTTACGTGAAGCATAAGAGGTTGAGAACCACTGATATATATGTTTTATTTTATTCCCATTGTTATATTATAACTATAGTTTTATCTATCTATACAAGGGGTATGCCAGTTACATACACATTTCCAGGGGGTACGTGAAGCATAAGAGGTTGAGAACCACTGATATATATGTTTTATTTTATTCCCATTGTTATATTATAACTATAGTTTTATCTATCTATACAAGGGGTACGCCAGCTACATACACATTTCCAGGGGGTACGTGAAGCATAAGAGGTTGAGAACCACTGATATATATGTTTTATTTTATTCCCATTGTTATATTATAACTATAGTTTTATCTATCTATACAAGGGGTACGCCAGCTACATACAACATTTCCAGGGGGTACGTGAAGCATAAGAGGTTGAGAACCACTAATATATATGTTTTATTTTATTCCCATTGTTATATTATAACTATAGTTTTATCTATCTATACAAGGGGTACGCCAGCTACATACACATTTCCAGGGGGTACGTGAAGCATAAGAGGTTGAGAACCACTGATATATATGTTTTATTTTATTCCCATTGTTATATTATAACTATAGTTTTATCTATCTATACAAGGGGTACGCCAGCTACATACACATTTCCAGGGGGTACGTGAAGCATAAGAGGTTGAGAACCACTGATATATATGTTTTATTTTATTCCCATTGTTATATTATAACTATAGTTTTATCTATCTATACAAGGGGTACGCCAGCTACATACAACATTTCCAGGGGGTACGTGAAGCATAGGAGGTTGAGAACCACTGATATATATGTTTTATTTTATTCCCATTGTTATATTATAACTATAGTTTTATCTATCTATACAAGGGGTACGCCAGCTACATACACATTTCCAGGGGGTACGTGAAGCATAAGAGGTTGAGAACCACTGATATATATGTTTTATTTTATTCCCATTGTTATATTATAACTATAGTTTTATCTATCTATACAAGGGGTACGCCAGCTACATATACATTTCCAGGGGTTAAGTGAAGCATAAGAGGTTGAGAACCACTGATATATATGTTTTATTTTATTCCCATTGTTATATTATAACTATAGTTTTATCTATCTATACAAGGGGTACGCCAGCTACATACACATTTCCAGGGGTTACGTGAAGCATAAGAGGTTGAGAACCACTGATATATATGTTTTATTTTATTCCCATTGTTATATTATAACTATAGTTTTATCTATCTATACAAGGGGTACGCCAGCTACATACAACATTTCCTGGGGGTACGTGAAGCATAAGAGGTTGAGAACCACTAATATATATGTTTTATTTTATTCCCATTGTTATATTATAACTATAGTTTTATCTATCTATACAAGGGGTACGCCAGCTACATACAACATTTCCAGGGGGTACGTAAAGCATAAGAGGTTGAGAACCACTAATATATATGTTTTATTTTATTCCCATTGTTATATTATAACTATAGTTTTATCTATCTATACAAGGGGTACGCCAGCTACATACACATTTCCAGGGGTTACGTGAAGCATAAGAGGTTGAGAACCACTGATATATATGTTTTATTTTATTCCCATTGTTATATTATAACTATAGTTTTATCTATCTATACAAGGGGTATGCCAGTTACATACACATTTGCAGGGGGTACGTGAAGCATAAGAATTTGAGAACCACTGATATATATGTTTTATTTTATTCCCATTGTTATATTATAACTATAGTTTTTCTATCTATACAAGGGGTACGCCAGCTACATACACATTTCCAGGGGTTACGTGAAGCATAAGAGGTTGAGAACCACTGATATATATGTTTTATTTTATTCCCATTGTTATATTATAACTATAGTTTTATCTATCTATACAAGGGGTATGCCAGTTACATACACATTTCCAGGGGGTACGTGAAGCATAAGAGGTTGAGAACCACTGATATATATGTTTTATTTTATTCCCATTGTTATATTATAACTATAGTTTTATCTATCTATACAAGGGGTACGCCAGCTACATACACATTTCCAGGGGGTACGTGAAGCATAAGAGGTTGAGAACCACTGATATATATGTTTTATTTTATTCCCATTGTTATATTATAACTATAGTTTTATCTATCTATACAAGGGGTACGCCAGCTACATACAACATTTCCAGGGGGTACGTGAAGCATAAGAGGTTGAGAACCACTAATATATATGTTTTATTTTATTCCCATTGTTATATTATAACTATAGTTTTATCTGTCTATACAAGGGGTACGCCAGCTACATACACATTTCCAGGGGGTACGTGAAGCATAAGAGGTTGAGAACCACTGATATATATGTTTTATTTTATTCCCATTGTTATATTATAACTATAGTTTTATCTATCTATACAAGGGGTACGCCAGCTACATACACATTTCCAGGGGGTACGTGAAGCATAAGAGGTTGAGAACCACTGATATATATGTTTTATTTTATTCCCATTGTTATATTATAACTATAGTTTTATCTATCTATACAAGGGGTACGCCAGCGACATACAACATTTCCAGGGGGTACGTGAAGCATAACAGGTTGAGAACCACTGATATATATGTTTTATTTTATTCCCATTGTTATATTATAACTATAGTTTTATCTATCTATACAAGGGGTACGCCAGCTATATACACATTTCCAGGGGGTACGTGAAGCATAAGAGGTTGAGAACCACTGATATATATGTTTTATTTTATTCCCATTGTTATATTATAACTATAGTTTTATCTATCTATACAAGGGGTACGCCAGCTACATACACATTTCCAGGGGTTACGTGAAGCATAAGAGGTTGAGAACCACTGATATATATGTTTTATTTTATTCCCATTGTTATATTATAACTATAGTTTTATCTATCTATACAAGGGGTATGCCAGTTACATACACATTTGCAGGGGGTACGTGAAGCATAAGAATTTGAGAACCACTGATATATATGTTTTATTTTATTCCCATTGTTATATTATAACTATAGTTTTTCTATCTATACAAGGGGTACGCCAGCTACATACACATTTCCAGGGGTTACGTGAAGCATAAGAGGTTGAGAACCACTGATATATATGTTTTATTTTATTCCCATTGTTATATTATAACTATAGTTTTATCTATCTATACAAGGGGTATGCCAGTTACATACACATTTCCAGGGGGTACGTGAAGCATAAGAGGTTGAGAACCACTGATATATATGTTTTATTTTATTCCCATTGTTATATTATAACTATAGTTTTATCTATCTATACAAGGGGTACGCCAGCTACATACACATTTCCAGGGGGTACGTGAAGCATAAGAGGTTGAGAACCACTGATATATATGTTTTATTTTATTCCCATTGTTATATTATAACTATAGTTTTATCTATCTATACAAGGGGTACGCCAGCTACATACAACATTTCCAGGGGGTACGTGAAGCATAAGAGGTTGAGAACCACTAATATATATGTTTTATTTTATTCCCATTGTTATATTATAACTATAGTTTTATCTGTCTATACAAGGGGTACGCCAGCTACATACACATTTCCAGGGGGTACGTGAAGCATAAGAGGTTGAGAACCACTGATATATATGTTTTATTTTATTCCCATTGTTATATTATAACTATAGTTTTATCTATCTATACAAGGGGTACGCCAGCTACATACACATTTCCAGGGGGTACGTGAAGCATAAGAGGTTGAGAACCACTGATATATATGTTTTATTTTATTCCCATTGTTATATTATAACTATAGTTTTATCTATCTATACAAGGGGTGCGCCAGCGACATACAACATTTCCAGGGGGTACGTGAAGCATAACAGGTTGAGAACCACTGATATATATGTTTTATTTTATTCCCATTGTTATATTATAACTATAGTTTTATCTATCTATACAAGGGGTACGCCAGCTATATACACATTTCCAGGGGGTACGTGAAGCATAAGAGGTTGAGAACCACTGATATATATGTTTTATTTTATTCCCATTGTTATATTATAACTATAGTTTTATCTATCTATACAAGGGGTACGCCAGCTACATACACATTTCCAGGGGTTACGTGAAGCATAAGAGGTTGAGAACCACTGATATATATGTTTTATTTTATTCCCATTGTTATATTATAACTATAGTTTTATCTATCTATACAAGGGGTACGCCAGCTACATACACATTTCCAGGGGGTACGTGAAGCATAAGAGGTTGAGAACCACTGATATATATGTTTTATTTTATTCCCATTGTTATATTATAACTATAGTTTTATCTATCTATACAAGGGGTACGCCAGCTACATACAACATTTCCAGGGGGTACGTGAAGCATAAGAGGTTGAGAACCACTAATATATATGTTTTATTTTATTCCCATTGTTATATTATAACTATAGTTTTATCTATCTATACAAGGGGTACGCCAGCTACATACACATTTCCAGGGGGTACGTGAAGCATAAGAGGTTGAGAACCACTGATATATATGTTTTATTTTATTCCCATTGTTATATTATAACTATAGTTTTATCTATCTATACAAAGGGGACGCCAGCTACATACACATTTCCAGGGGGTACGTGAAGCATAAGAGGTTGAGAACCACTGATATATATGTTTTATTTTATTCCCATTGTTATATTATAACTATAGTTTTATCTATCTATACAAGGGGTACGCCAGCTACATACAACATTTCCTGGGGGTACGTGAAGCATAAGAGGTTGAGAACCACTAATATATATGTTTTATTTTATTCCCATTGTTATATTATAACTATAGTTTTATCTATCTATACAAGGGGTACGCCAGCTACATACAACATTTCCAGGGGGTACGTGAAGCATAAGAGGTTGAGAACCACTAATATATATGTTTTATTTTATTCCCATTGTTATATTATAACTATAGTTTTATCTATCTATACAAGGGGTACGCCAGCTACATACACATTTCCAGGGGTTACGTGAAGCATAAGAGGTTGAGAACCACTGATATATATGTTTTATTTTATTCCCATTGTTATATTATAACTATAGTTTTATCTATCTATACAAGGGGTATGCCAGTTACATACACATTTGCAGGGGGTACGTGAAGCATAAGAATTTGAGAACCACTGATATATATGTTTTATTTTATTCCCATTGTTATATTATAACTATAGTTTTATCTACCTATACAAGGGGTACGCCAGCTACATACACATTTCCAGGGGTTACGTAAAGCATAAGAGGTTGAGAACCACTGATATATATGTTTTATTTTATTCCCATTGTTATATTATAACTATAGTTTTATCTATCTATACAAGGGGTATGCCAGTTACATACACATTTCCAGGGGGTACGTGAAGCATAAGAGGTTGAGAACCACTGATATATATGTTTTATTTTATTCCCATTGTTATATTATAACTATAGTTTTATCTATCTATACAAGGGGTACGCCAGCTACATACACATTTCCAGGGGGTACGTGAAGCATAAGAGGTTGAGAACCACTGATATATATGTTTTATTTTATTCCCATTGTTATATTATAACTATAGTTTTATCTATCTATACAAGGGGTACGCCAGCTACATACAACATTTCCAGGGGGTACGTGAAGCATAAGAGGTTGAGAACCACTAATATATATGTTTTATTTTATTCCCATTGTTATATTATAACTATAGTTTTATCTGTCTATACAAGGGGTACGCCAGCTACATACACATTTCCAGGGGGTACGTGAAGCATAAGAGGTTGAGAACCACTGATATATATGTTTTATTTTATTCCCATTGTTATATTATAACTATAGTTTTATCTATCTATACAAGGGGTACGCCAGCTACATACACATTTCCAGGGGGTACGTGAAGCATAAGAGGTTGAGAACCACTGATATATATGTTTTATTTTATTCCCATTGTTATATTATAACTATAGTTTTATCTATCTATACAAGGGGTACGCCAGCGACATACAACATTTCCAGGGGGTACGTGAAGCATAACAGGTTGAGAACCACTGATATATATGCTTTATTTTATTCCCATTGTTATATTATAACTATAGTTTTATCTATCTATACAAGGGGTACGCCAGCTATATACACATTTCCAGGGGGTACGTGAAGCATAAGAGGTTGAGAACCACTGATATATATGTTTTATTTTTTTCCCACTGTTATATTATAACTATAGTTTTATCTATCTATACAAGGGGTACGCCAGCTACATACACATTTCCAGGGGGTACGTGAAGCACAAGAGGTTGAGAACCACTGATATATATGTTTTATTTCATTCCCATTGTTATAATATAACTATAGTTTTATCTATCTATTCAAGGGGTACGCCAGTTACATACACATTTCCAGGGGGTACGTGAAGCATAAAAGTCTGAGAACCACTGATAAATATGTTTTATTATATTTCCATTGTTATACTATAAACATAGTTTTATCTATCTATACAAGGGTTACGCCAGTTGCATACACATTTCCAGCGGGTACGTGAAGCAAAAAAGTTTGAGAACCACTGATAAATATGTTTTATTTTATTTCCATTGTTATACTATAACTGTAGCTTTATCTATCTATAAAAGGGGTACGCCAGTTACATACACATTTCCAGGGGGTACGTGAAGCATAACAGGTTGAGAACCACTGATATATATGTTTTATTTTATTCCCATTGTTATATTATAACTATAGTTTTATCTATCTATACAAGCGGTACGCCAGCTACATACACATTTCCAGGGGGTACGTGAAGCATAAGAGGTTGAGAACCACTGATATATATGTTTTATTTTATTCCCATTGTTATATTATAACTATAGTTTTATCTATCTATACAAGGGGTACGCCAGCTACATACACATTTCCAGGGGGTACGTGAAGCATAAGAAGTTGAGAACCACTGATATATATGTTTTATTTTATTCCCATTTTTATATTATAACTATAGTTTTATCTATCTATACAAGGGGTACGCCAGCTACATATACATTTCCAGGGGGTACGTGAAGCATAAGAGGTTGAGAACCACTGATATAAATGTTTTATTTTATTCCCATTGTTATATTATAACTATAGTTTTATCTATCTATACAAGGGGTACGCCAGCTACATACACATTTCCAGGGGGGTACGTGAAGCATAAGAGGTTGAGAACCACTGATATATATGTTTTATTTTATTCCCATTGTTATATTATAACTATAGTTTTATCTATCTATACAAGGGGTACGCCAGCTACATACACATTTCCAGGGGGTACGTGAAGCATAAGAGGTTGAGAACCACTGATATATATGTTTTATTTTATTCCCATTGTTATACTATAACTATAGTTTTATCTATCTATTCAAGGGGTACGCCAGTTACATACACATTTCCAGGGGGTACGTGAAGCATAAAAGTTTGAGAACCACTGATAAATATGTTTTATTATATTTCCATTGTTATACTATAAACATAGTTTTATCTATCTATACAAGGGTTACACCAGTTGCATACACATTTCCAGGGGGTACGTGAAGCAAAAAAGTTTGAGAACCACTGATAAATATGTTTTATTTTATATCCATTGTTATACTATAACTGTAGCTTTATCTATCTATAAAAGGGTTACGCCAGTTGCATACACATTTCCAGGGGGTACGTGAAGCAAAAAAGTTTGAGAACCACTGATAAATATGTTTTATTTTATTTCCATTGTTATACTATAACTGTAGCTTTATCTATCTATAAAAGGGGTACGCCAGTTACATACACATTTCCAGGGGGTACGTGAAGCATAACAGGTTGAGAACCACTGATATATATGTTTTATTTTTTTCCCATTGTTATATTATAACTATAGTTTTATCTATCTATACAAGCGGTACGCCAGCTACATACACATTTCCAGGGGGTACGTGAAGCATAAGAGGTTGAGAACCACTGATATATATGTTTTATTTCATTCCCATTGTTATATTATAACTATAGTTTTATCTATCTATACAAGGGGTACGCCAGCTACATACACATTTCCAGGGGGTACGTGAAGCATAAGAAGTTGAGAACCACTGATATATATGTTTTATTTTATTCCCATTTTTATATTATAACTATAGTTTTATCTATCTATACAAGGGGTACGCCAGCTACATACACATTTCCAGGGGGTACGTGAAGCATAAGAGGTTGAGAACCACTGATATATATGTTTTATTTTATTCCCATTGTTATATTATAACTATAGTTTTATCTATCTATACAAGGGGTACGCCAGCTACATACACATTTCCAGGGGGGTACGTGAATCATAAGAGGTTGAGAACCACTGATATATATGTTTTATTTTATTCCCATTGTTATATTATAACTATAGTTTTATCTATCTATACAAGGGGTACGCCAGCTACATACACATTTCCAGGGGGTACGTGAAGCATAAGAGGTTGAGAACCACTGATATATATGTTTTATTTTATTCCCATTGTTATATTATAACTATAGTTTTATCTATCTATACAAGGGGTACGCCAGCTACATACAACATTTCCTGGGGGTACGTGAAGCATAAGAGGTTGAGAACCACTAATATATATGTTTTATTTTATTCCCATTGTTATATTATAACTATAATTTTATCTACCTATACAAGGGGTACGCCAGCTACATACAACATTTCCAGGGGGTACGTGAAGCATAAGAGGTTGAGAACCACTAATATATATGTTTTATTTTATTCCCATTGTTATATTATAACTATAGTTTTATCTATCTATACAAGGGGTACGCCAGCTACATACACATTTCCAGGGGTTACGTGAAGCATAAGAGGTTGAGAACCACTGATATATATGTTTTATTTTATTCCCATTGTTATATTATAACTATAGTTTTATCTATCTATACAAGGGGTACGCCAGCTACATACACATTTCCAGGGGGTACGTGAAGCATAAGAGGTTGAGAACCACTGATATATATGTTTTATTTTATTCCCATTGTTATATTATAACTATAGTTTTATCTATCTATACAAGGGGTACGCCAGCTACATACAACATTTCCAGGGGGTACGTGAAGCATAAGAGGTTGAGAACCACTAATATATATGTTTTATTTTATTCCCATTGTTATATTATAACTATAGTTTTATCTGTCTATACAAGGGGTACGCCAGCTACATACACATTTCCAGGGGGTACGTGAAGCATAAGAGGTTGAGAACCACTGATATATATGTTTTATTTTATTCCCATTGTTATATTATAACTATAGTTTTATCTATCTATACAAGGGGTACGCCAGCTACATACACATTTCCAGGGGGTACGTGAAGCATAAGAGGTTGAGAACCACTGATATATATGTTTTATTTTATTCCCATTGTTATATTATAACTATAGTTTTATCTATCTATACAAGGGGTACGCCAGCGACATACAACATTTCCAGGGGGTACGTGAAGCATAACAGGTTGAGAACCACTGATATATATGTTTTATTTTATTCCCATTGTTATATTATAACTATAGTTTTATCTATCTATACAAGGGGTACGCCAGCTATATACACATTTCCAGGGGGTACGTGAAGCATAAGAGGTTGAGAACCACTGATATATATGTTTTATTTTTTTCCCATTGTTATATTATAACTATAGTTTTATCTATCTATACAAGGGGTACGCCAGCTACATACACATTTCCAGGGGGTACGTGAAGCACAAGAGGTTGAGAACCACTGATATATATGTTTTATTTCATTCCCATTGTTATACTATAACTATAGTTTTATCTATCTATTCAAGGGGTACGCCAGTTACATACACATTTCCAGGGGGTACGTGAAGCATAAAAGTCTGAGAACCACTGATAAATATGTTTTATTATATTTCCATTGTTATACTATAAACATAGTTTTATCTATCTATACAAGGGTTACGCCAGTTGCATACACATTTCCAGGGGGTACGTGAAGCAAAAAAGTTTGAGAACCACTGATAAATATGTTTTATTTTATTTCCATTGTTATACTATAACTGTAGCTTTATCTATCTATAAAAGGGGTACGCCAGTTACATACACATTTCCAGGGGGTACGTGAAGCATAACAGGTTGAGAACCACTGATATATATGTTTTATTTTATTCCCATTGTTATATTATAACTATAGTTTTATCTATCTATACAAGCGGTACGCCAGCTACATACACATTTCCAGGGGGTACGTGAAGCATAAGAGGTTGAGAACCACTGATATATATGTTTTATTTTATTCCCATTGTTATATTATAACTATAGTTTTATCTATCTATACAAGGGGTACGCCAGCTATATACACATTTCCAGGGGGTACGTGAAGCATAAGAGGTTGAGAACCACTGATATATATGTTTTATTTTTTTCCCATTGTTATATTATAACTATAGTTTTATCTATCTATACAAGGGGTACGCCAGCTACATACACATTTCCAGGGGGTACGTGAAGCACAAGAGGTTGAGAACCACTGATATATATGTTTTATTTCATTCCCATTGTTATACTATAACTATAGTTTTATCTATCTATTCAAGGGGTACGCCAGTTACATACACATTTCCAGGGGGTACGTGAAGCATAAAAGTCTGAGAACCACTGATAAATATGTTTTATTATATTTCCATTGTTATACTATAAACATAGTTTTATCTATCTATACAAGGGTTACGCCAGTTGCATACACATTTCCAGGGGGTACGTGAAGCAAAAAAGTTTGAGAACCACTGATAAATATGTTTTATTTTATTTCCATTGTTATACTATAACTGTAGCTTTATCTATCTATAAAAGGGGTACGCCAGTTACATACACATTTCCAGGGGGTACGTGAAGCATAACAGGTTGAGAACCACTGATATATATGTTTTATTTTATTCCCATTGTTATATTATAACTATAGTTTTATCTATCTATACAAGGGGTACGCCAGTTACATACACATTTCCAGGGGGTACGTGAAGCATAAGAGGTTGAGAACCACTGATATATATGTTTTATTTTATTTCCATTGTTATATTATAACTATAGTTTATCTATCTATACAAGGGGTATGCCAGTTACATACACATTTCCAGGGGGTACGTGAAGCATAAGAGGTTGAGAACCACTGATATATATGTTTTATTTTATTCCCATTGTTATATTACATCTATAGTTTTATCTATCTATACAAGGGGTACGCCAGCTACATACACATTTCCAGGGGTTACGTGAAGCATAAGAGGTTGAGAACCACTGATATATATGTTTTATTTTATTCCCATTGTTATATTATAACTATAGTTTTATCTATCTATATAAGGGGTACGCCAGCTACATACAACATTTCCAGGGGGTACGTGAAGCATAAGAGGTTGAGAACCACTAATATATATGTTTTATTTTATTCCCATTGTTATATTATAACTATAGTTTTATCTATCTATACAAGGGGTACGCCAGCTACATACGCATTTCCAGGGGTTACGTGAAGCATAAGAGGTTGAGAACCACTGATATATATGTTTTATTTTATTCCCATTGTTATATTATAACTATAGTTTTATCTATCTATACAAGGGGTATGCCAGTTACATACACATTTCCAGGGGGTACGTGAAGCATAAGAGGTTGAGAACCACTGATATATATGTTTTATTTTATTCCCATTGTTATATTATAACTATAGTTTTATCTATCTATACAAGGGGTACGCCAGCTACATACACATTTCCAGGGGCTACGTGAAGCATAAGAGGTTGAGAACCACTGATATATATGTTTTATTTTATTCCCATTGTTATATTATAACTATAGTTTTATCTATCTATACAATTGGTATGCCAGTTACATACACATTTCCAGGGGGTACGTGAAGCATAAGAGGTTGAGAACCACTGATATATATGTTTTATTTTATTCCCATTGTTATATTATAACTATAGTTTTATCTATCTATACAAGGGGTACGCCAGCTACATACACATTTCCAGGGGGTACGTGAAGCATAAGAGGTTGAGAACCACTGATATATATGTTTTATTTTATTCCCATTGTTATATTATAACTATAGTTTTATCTATCTATACAAGGGGTACGCCAGCTACATACAACATTTCCAGGGGGTACGTGAAGCATAAGAGGTTGAGAACCACTAATATATATGTTTTATTTTATTCCCATTGTTATATTATAACTATAGTTTTATCTATCTATACAAGGGGTACGCCAGCTACATACACATTTCCAGGGGGTACGTGAAGCATAAGAGGTTGAGAACCACTGATATATATGTTTTATTTTATTCCCATTGTTATATTATAACTATAGTTTTATCTATCTATACAAGGGGTACGCCAGCTACATACACATTTCCAGGGGGTACGTGAAGCATAAGAGGTTGAGAACCACTGATATATATGTTTTATTTTATTCCCATTGTTATATTATAACTATAGTTTTATCTATCTATACAAGGGGTACGCCAGCTACATACAACATTTCCAGGGGGTACGTGAAGCATAGGAGGTTGAGAACCACTGATATATATGTTTTATTTTATTCCCATTGTTATATTATAACTATAGTTTTATCTATCTATACAAGGGGTACGCCAGCTACATACACATTTCCAGGGGGTACGTGAAGCATAAGAGGTTGAGAACCACTGATATATATGTTTTATTTTATTCCCATTGTTATATTATAACTATAGTTTTATCTATCTATACAAGGGGTACGCCAGCTACATATACATTTCCAGGGGTTACGTGAAGCATAAGAGGTTGAGAACCACTGATATATATGTTTTATTTTATTCCCATTGTTATATTATAACTATAGTTTTATCTATCTATACAAGGGGTACGCCAGCTACATACACATTTCCAGGGGTTACGTGAAGCATAAGAGGTTGAGAACCACTGATATATATGTTTTATTTTATTCCCATTGTTATATTATAACTATAGTTTTATCTATCTATACAAGGGGTACGCCAGCTACATACAACATTTCCTGGGGGTACGTGAAGCATAAGAGGTTGAGAACCACTAATATATATGTTTTATTTTATTCCCATTGTTATATTATAACTATAGTTTTATCTATCTATACAAGGGGTACGCCAGCTACATACAACATTTCCAGGGGGTACGTGAAGCATAAGAGGTTGAGAACCACTAATATATATGTTTTATTTTATTCCCATTGTTATATTATAACTATAGTTTTATCTATCTATACAAGGGGTACGCCAGCTACATACACATTTCCAGGGGTTACGTGAAGCATAAGAGGTTGAGAACCACTGATATATATGTTTTATTTTATTCCCATTGTTATATTATAACTATAGTTTTATCTATCTATACAAGGGGTATGCCAGTTACATACACATTTGCAGGGGGTACGTGAAGCATAAGAATTTGAGAACCACTGATATATATGTTTTATTTTATTCCCATTGTTATATTATAACTATAGTTTTATCTATCTATACAAGGGGTATGCCAGTTACATACACATTTCCAGGGGGTACGTGAAGCATAAGAGGTTGAGAACCACTGATATATATGTTTTATTTTATTCCCATTGTTATATTATAACTATAGTTTTATCTATCTATACAAGGGGTACGCCAGCTACATACACATTTCCAGGGGTTACGTGAAGCATAAGAGGTTGAGAACCACTGATATATATGTTTTATTTTATTCCCATTGTTATATTATAACTATAGTTTTATCTATCTATACAAGGGGTATGCCAGTTACATACACATTTCCAGGGGGTACGTGAAGCATAAGAGGTTGAGAACCACTGATATATATGTTTTATTTTATTCCCATTGTTATATTATAACTATAGTTTTATCTATCTATACAAGGGGTACGCCAGCTACATACACATTTCCAGGGGGTACGTGAAGCATAAGAGGTTGAGAACCACTGATATATATGTTTTATTTTATTCCCATTGTTATATTATAACTATAGTTTTATCTATCTATACAAGGGGTACGCCAGCTACATACAACATTTCCAGGGGGTACGTGAAGCATAAGAGGTTGAGAACCACTAATATATATGTTTTATTTTATTCCCATTGTTATATTATAACTATAGTTTTATCTATCTATACAAGGGGTACGCCAGCTACATACACATTTCCAGGGGGTACGTGAAGCATAAGAGGTTGAGAACCACTGATATATATGTTTTATTTTATTCCCATTGTTATATTATAACTATAGTTTTATCTATCTATACAAGGGGTACGCCAGCTACATACACATTTCCAGGGGGTACGTGAAGCATAAGAGGTTGAGAACCACTGATATATATGTTTTATTTTATTCCCATTGTTATATTATAACTATAGTTTTATCTATCTATACAAGGGGTACGCCAGCTACATACAACATTTCCAGGGGGTACGTGAAGCATAGGAGGTTGAGAACCACTGATATATATGTTTTATTTTATTCCCATTGTTATATTATAACTATAGTTTTATCTATCTATACAAGGGGTACGCCAGCTACATACACATTTCCAGGGGGTACGTGAAGCATAAGAGGTTGAGAACCACTGATATATATGTTTTATTTTATTCCCATTGTTATATTATAACTATAGTTTTATCTATCTATACAAGGGGTACGCCAGCTACATATACATTTCCAGGGGTTAAGTGAAGCATAAGAGGTTGAGAACCACTGATATATATGTTTTATTTTATTCCCATTGTTATATTATAACTATAGTTTTATCTATCTATACAAGGGGTACGCCAGCTACATACACATTTCCAGGGGTTACGTGAAGCATAAGAGGTTGAGAACCACTGATATATATGTTTTATTTTATTCCCATTGTTATATTATAACTATAGTTTTATCTATCTATACAAGGGGTACGCCAGCTACATACAACATTTCCTGGGGGTACGTGAAGCATAAGAGGTTGAGAACCACTAATATATATGTTTTATTTTATTCCCATTGTTATATTATAACTATAGTTTTATCTATCTATACAAGGGGTACGCCAGCTACATACAACATTTCCAGGGGGTACGTAAAGCATAAGAGGTTGAGAACCACTAATATATATGTTTTATTTTATTCCCATTGTTATATTATAACTATAGTTTTATCTATCTATACAAGGGGTACGCCAGCTACATACACATTTCCAGGGGTTACGTGAAGCATAAGAGGTTGAGAACCACTGATATATATGTTTTATTTTATTCCCATTGTTATATTATAACTATAGTTTTATCTATCTATACAAGGGGTATGCCAGTTACATACACATTTGCAGGGGGTACGTGAAGCATAAGAATTTGAGAACCACTGATATATATGTTTTATTTTATTCCCATTGTTATATTATAACTATAGTTTTTCTATCTATACAAGGGGTACGCCAGCTACATACACATTTCCAGGGGTTACGTGAAGCATAAGAGGTTGAGAACCACTGATATATATGTTTTATTTTATTCCCATTGTTATATTATAACTATAGTTTTATCTATCTATACAAGGGGTATGCCAGTTACATACACATTTCCAGGGGGTACGTGAAGCATAAGAGGTTGAGAACCACTGATATATATGTTTTATTTTATTCCCATTGTTATATTATAACTATAGTTTTATCTATCTATACAAGGGGTACGCCAGCTACATACACATTTCCAGGGGGTACGTGAAGCATAAGAGGTTGAGAACCACTGATATATATGTTTTATTTTATTCCCATTGTTATATTATAACTATAGTTTTATCTATCTATACAAGGGGTACGCCAGCTACATACAACATTTCCAGGGGGTACGTGAAGCATAAGAGGTTGAGAACCACTAATATATATGTTTTATTTTATTCCCATTGTTATATTATAACTATAGTTTTATCTGTCTATACAAGGGGTACGCCAGCTACATACACATTTCCAGGGGGTACGTGAAGCATAAGAGGTTGAGAACCACTGATATATATGTTTTATTTTATTCCCATTGTTATATTATAACTATAGTTTTATCTATCTATACAAGGGGTACGCCAGCTACATACACATTTCCAGGGGGTACGTGAAGCATAAGAGGTTGAGAACCACTGATATATATGTTTTATTTTATTCCCATTGTTATATTATAACTATAGTTTTATCTATCTATACAAGGGGTACGCCAGCGACATACAACATTTCCAGGGGGTACGTGAAGCATAACAGGTTGAGAACCACTGATATATATGTTTTATTTTATTCCCATTGTTATATTATAACTATAGTTTTATCTATCTATACAAGGGGTACGCCAGCTATATACACATTTCCAGGGGGTACGTGAAGCATAAGAGGTTGAGAACCACTGATATATATGTTTTATTTTATTCCCATTGTTATATTATAACTATAGTTTTATCTATCTATACAAGGGGTACGCCAGCTACATACACATTTCCAGGGGTTACGTGAAGCATAAGAGGTTGAGAACCACTGATATATATGTTTTATTTTATTCCCATTGTTATATTATAACTATAGTTTTATCTATCTATACAAGGGGTACGCCAGCTACATACACATTTCCAGGGGGTACGTGAAGCATAAGAGGTTGAGAACCACTGATATATATGTTTTATTTTATTCCCATTGTTATATTATAACTATAGTTTTATCTATCTATACAAGGGGTACGCCAGCTACATACAACATTTCCAGGGGGTACGTGAAGCATAAGAGGTTGAGAACCACTAATATATATGTTTTATTTTATTCCCATTGTTATATTATAACTATAGTTTTATCTATCTATACAAGGGGTACGCCAGCTACATACACATTTCCAGGGGGTACGTGAAGCATAAGAGGTTGAGAACCACTGATATATATGTTTTATTTTATTCCCATTGTTATATTATAACTATAGTTTTATCTATCTATACAAGGGGTACGCCAGCTACATACACATTTCCAGGGGGTACGTGAAGCATAAGAGGTTGAGAACCACTGATATATATGTTTTATTTTATTCCCATTGTTATATTATAACTATAGTTTTATCTATCTATACAAGGGGTACGCCAGCTACATACAACATTTCCAGGGGGTACGTGAAGCATAAGAGGTTGAGAACCACTAATATATATGTTTTATTTTATTCCCATTGTTATATTATAACTATAGTTTTATCTGTCTATACAAGGGGTACGCCAGCTACATACACATTTCCAGGGGGTACGTGAAGCATAAGAGGTTGAGAACCACTGATATATATGTTTTATTTTATTCCCATTGTTATATTATAACTATAGTTTTATCTATCTATACAAGGGGTACGCCAGCTACATACACATTTCCAGGGGGTACGTGAAGCATAAGAGGTTGAGAACCACTGATATATATGTTTTATTTTATTCCCATTGTTATATTATAACTATAGTTTTATCTATCTATACAAGGGGTACGCCAGCGACATACAACATTTCCAGGGGGTACGTGAAGCATAACAGGTTGAGAACCACTGATATATATGCTTTATTTTATTCCCATTGTTATATTATAACTATAGTTTTATCTATCTATACAAGGGGTACGCCAGCTATATACACATTTCCAGGGGGTACGTGAAGCATAAGAGGTTGAGAACCACTGATATATATGTTTTATTTTTTTCCCACTGTTATATTATAACTATAGTTTTATCTATCTATACAAGGGGTACGCCAGCTACATACACATTTCCAGGGGGTACGTGAAGCACAAGAGGTTGAGAACCACTGATATATATGTTTTATTTCATTCCCATTGTTATAATATAACTATAGTTTTATCTATCTATTCAAGGGGTACGCCAGTTACATACACATTTCCAGGGGGTACGTGAAGCATAAAAGTCTGAGAACCACTGATAAATATGTTTTATTATATTTCCATTGTTATACTATAAACATAGTTTTATCTATCTATACAAGGGTTACGCCAGTTGCATACACATTTCCAGCGGGTACGTGAAGCAAAAAAGTTTGAGAACCACTGATAAATATGTTTTATTTTATTTCCATTGTTATACTATAACTGTAGCTTTATCTATCTATAAAAGGGGTACGCCAGTTACATACACATTTCCAGGGGGTACGTGAAGCATAACAGGTTGAGAACCACTGATATATATGTTTTATTTTATTCCCATTGTTATATTATAACTATAGTTTTATCTATCTATACAAGCGGTACGCCAGCTACATACACATTTCCAGGGGGTACGTGAAGCATAAGAGGTTGAGAACCACTGATATATATGTTTTATTTTATTCCCATTGTTATATTATAACTATAGTTTTATCTATCTATACAAGGGGTACGCCAGCTACATACACATTTCCAGGGGTTACGTAAAGCATAAGAGGTTGAGAACCACTGATATATATGTTTTATTTTATTCCCATTGTTATATTATAACTATAGTTTTATCTATCTATACAAGGGGTATGCCAGTTACATACACATTTCCAGGGGGTACGTGAAGCATAAGAGGTTGAGAACCACTGATATATATGTTTTATTTTATTCCCATTGTTATATTATAACTATAGTTTTATCTATCTATACAAGGGGTACGCCAGCTACATACACATTTCCAGGGGGTACGTGAAGCATAAGAGGTTGAGAACCACTGATATATATGTTTTATTTTATTCCCATTGTTATATTATAACTATAGTTTTATCTATCTATACAAGGGGTACGCCAGCTACATACAACATTTCCAGGGGGTACGTGAAGCATAAGAGGTTGAGAACCACTAATATATATGTTTTATTTTATTCCCATTGTTATATTATAACTATAGTTTTATCTGTCTATACAAGGGGTACGCCAGCTACATACACATTTCCAGGGGGTACGTGAAGCATAAGAGGTTGAGAACCACTGATATATATGTTTTATTTTACTCCCATTGTTATATTATAACTATAGTTTTATCTATCTATACAAGGGGTACGCCAGCTACATACACATTTCCAGGGGGTACGTGAAGCATAAGAGGTTGAGAACCACTGATATATATGTTTTATTTTATTCCCATTGTTATATTATAACTATAGTTTTATCTATCTATACAAGGGGTACGCCAGCGACATACAACATTTCCAGGGGGTACGTGAAGCATAACAGGTTGAGAACCACTGATATATATGCTTTATTTTATTCCCATTGTTATATTATAACTATAGTTTTATCTATCTATACAAGGGGTACGCCAGCTATATACACATTTCCAGGGGGTACGTGAAGCATAAGAGGTTGAGAACCACTGATATATATGTTTTATTTTTTTCCCACTGTTATATTATAACTATAGTTTTATCTATCTATACAAGGGGTACGCCAGCTACATACACATTTCCAGGGGGTACGTGAAGCACAAGAGGTTGAGAACCACTGATATATATGTTTTATTTCATTCCCATTGTTATAATATAACTATAGTTTTATCTATCTATTCAAGGGGTACGCCAGTTACATACACATTTCCAGGGGGTACGTGAAGCATAAAAGTCTGAGAACCACTGATAAATATGTTTTATTATATTTCCATTGTTATACTATAAACATAGTTTTATCTATCTATACAAGGGTTACGCCAGTTGCATACACATTTCCAGCGGGTACGTGAAGCAAAAAAGTTTGAGAACCACTGATAAATATGTTTTATTTTATTTCCATTGTTATACTATAACTGTAGCTTTATCTATCTATAAAAGGGGTACGCCAGTTACATACACATTTCCAGGGGGTACGTGAAGCATAACAGGTTGAGAACCACTGATATATATGTTTTATTTTATTCGCATTGTTATATTATAACTATAGTTTTATCTATCTATACAAGCGGTACGCCAGCTACATACACATTTCCAGGGGGTACGTGAAGCATAAGAGGTTGAGAACCACTGATATATATGTTTTATTTTATTCCCATTGTTATATTATAACTATAGTTTTATCTATCTATACAAGGGGTACGCCAGCTACATACACATTTCCAGGGGGTACGTGAAGCATAAGAAGTTGAGAACCACTGATATATATGTTTTATTTTATTCCCATTTTTATATTATAACTATAGTTTTATCTATCTATACAAGGGGTACGCCAGCTACATATACATTTCCAGGGGGTACGTGAAGCATAAGAGGTTGAGAACCACTGATATATATGTTTTATTTTATTCCCATTGTTATATTATAACTATAGTTTTATCTATCTATACAACGGGTACGCCAGCTACATACACATTTCCAGGGGGGTACGTGAAGCATAAGAGGTTGAGAACCACTGATATATATGTTTTATTTTATTCCCATTGTTATATTATAACTATAGTTTTATCTATCTATACAAGGGGTACGCCAGCTACATACACATTTCCAGGGGGTACGTGAAGCATAAGAGGTTGAGAACCACTGATATATATGTTTTATTTTATTCCCATTGTTATACTATAACTATAGTTTTATCTATCTATTCAAGGGGTACGCCAGTTACATACACATTTCCAGGGGGTACGTGAAGCATAAAAGTTTGAGAACCACTGATAAATATGTTTTATTATATTTCCATTGTTATACTATAAACATAGTTTTATCTATCTATACAAGGGTTACACCAGTTGCATACACATTTCCAGGGGGTACGTGAAGCAAAAAAGTTTGAGAACCACTGATAAATATGTTTTATTTTATTTCCATTGTTATACTATAACTGTAGCTTTATCTATCTATAAAAGGGTTACGCCAGTTGCATACACATTTCCAGGGGGTACGTGAAGCAAAAAAGTTTGAGAACCACTGATAAATATGTTTTATTTTATTTCCATTGTTATACTATAACTGTAGCTTTATCTATCTATAAAAGGGGTACGCCAGTTACATACACATTTCCAGGGGGTACGTGAAGCATAACAGGTTGAGAACCACTGATATATATGTTTTATTTTTTTCCCATTGTTATATTATAACTATAGTTTTATCTATCTATACAAGCGGTACGCCAGCTACATACACATTTCCAGGGGGTACGTGAAGCATAAGAGGTTGAGAACCACTGATATATATGTTTTATTTCATTCCCATTGTTATATTATAACTATAGTTTTATCTATCTATACAAGGGGTACGCCAGCTACATACACATTTCCAGGGGGTACGTGAAGCATAAGAAGTTGAGAACCACTGATATATATGTTTTATTTTATTCCCATTTTTATATTATAACTATAGTTTTATCTATCTATACAAGGGGTACGCCAGCTACATACACATTTCCAGGGGGTACGTGAAGCATAAGAGGTTGAGAACCACTGATATATATGTTTTATTTTATTCCCATTGTTATATTATAACTATAGTTTTATCTATCTATACAAGGGGTACGCCAGCTACATACACATTTCCAGGGGGGTACGTGAATCATAAGAGGTTGAGAACCACTGATATATATGTTTTATTTTATTCCCATTGTTATATTATAACTATAGTTTTATCTATCTATACAAGGGGTACGCCAGCTACATACACATTTCCAGGGGGTACGTGAAGCATAAGAGGTTGAGAACCACTGATATATATGTTTTATTTTATTCCCATTGTTATATTATAACTATAGTTTTATCTATCTATACAAGGGGTACGCCAGCTACATACAACATTTCCTGGGGGTACGTGAAGCATAAGAGGTTGAGAACCACTAATATATATGTTTTATTTTATTCCCATTGTTATATTATAACTATAGTTTTATCTACCTATACAAGGGGTACGCCAGCTACATACAACATTTCCAGGGGGTACGTGAAGCATAAGAGGTTGAGAACCACTAATATATATGTTTTATTTTATTCCCATTGTTATATTATAATTATAGTTTTATCTATCTATACAAGGGGTACGCCAGCTACATACACATTTCCAGGGGTTACGTGAAGCATAAGAGGTTGAGAACCACTGATATATATGTTTTATTTTATTCCCATTGTTATATTATAACTATAGTTTTATCTATCTATACAAGGGGTACGCCAGCTACATACACATTTCCAGGGGGTACGTGAAGCATAAGAGGTTGAGAACCACTGATATATATGTTTTATTTTATTCCCATTGTTATATTATAACTATAGTTTTATCTATCTATACAAGGGGTACGCCAGCTACATACAACATTTCCAGGGGGTACGTGAAGCATAAGAGGTTGAGAACCACTAATATATATGTTTTATTTTATTCCCATTGTTATATTATAACTATAGTTTTATCTGTCTATACAAGGGGTACGCCAGCTACATACACATTTCCAGGGGGTACGTGAAGCATAAGAGGTTGAGAACCACTGATATATATGTTTTATTTTATTCCCATTGTTATATTATAACTATAGTTTTATCTATCTATACAAGGGGTACGCCAGCTACATACACATTTCCAGGGGGTACGTGAAGCATAAGAGGTTGAGAACCACTGATATATATGTTTTATTTTATTCCCATTGTTATATTATAACTATAGTTTTATCTATCTATACAAGGGGTACGCCAGCGACATACAACATTTCCAGGGGGTACGTGAAGCATAACAGGTTGAGAACCACTGATATATATGTTTTATTTTATTCCCATTGTTATATTATAACTATAGTTTTATCTATCTATACAAGGGGTACGCCAGCTATATACACATTTCCAGGGGGTACGTGAAGCATAAGAGGTTGAGAACCACTGATATATATGTTTTATTTTTTTCCCATTGTTATATTATAACTATAGTTTTATCTATCTATACAAGGGGTACGCCAGCTACATACACATTTCCAGGGGGTACGTGAAGCACAAGAGGTTGAGAACCACTGATATATATGTTTTATTTCATTCCCATTGTTATACTATAACTATAGTTTTATCTATCTATTCAAGGGGTACGCCAGTTACATTCACATTTCCAGGGGGTACGTGAAGCATAAAAGTCTGAGAACCACTGATAAATATGTTTTATTATATTTCCATTGTTATACTATAAACATAGTTTTATCTATCTATACAAGGGTTACGCCAGTTGCATACACATTTCCAGGGGGTACGTGAAGCAAAAAAGTTTGAGAACCACTGATAAATATGTTTTATTTTATTTCCATTGCTATACTATAACTGTAGCTTTATCTATCTATAAAAGGGGTACGCCAGTTACATACACATTTCCAGGGGGTACGTGAAGCATAACAGGTTGAGAACCACTGATATATATGTTTTATTTTATTCCCATTGTTATATTATAACTATAGTTTTATCTATCTATACAAGCGGTACGCCAGCTACATACACATTTCCAGGGGGTACGTGAAGCATAAGAGGTTGAGAACCACTGATATATATGTTTTATTTTATTCCCATTGTTATATTATAACTATAGTTTTATCTATCTATACAAGGGGTACGCCAGCTACATACACATTTCCAGGGGGTACGTGAAGCATAAGAAGTTGAGAACCACTGATATATATGTTTTATTTTATTCCCATTTTTATATTATAACTATAGTTTTATCTATCTATACAAGGGGTACGCCAGCTACATACACATTTCCAGGGGGTACGTGAAGCATAAGAGGTTGAGAACCACTGATATATATGTTTTATTTTATTCCCATTGTTATATTATAACTATAGTTTTATCTATCTATACAAGGGGTACGCCAGCTACATACACATTTCCAGGGGGGTACGTGAAGCATAAGAGGTTGAGAACCACTGATATATATGTTTTATTTTATTCCCATTGTTATATTATAACTATAGTTTTATCTATCTATACAAGGGGTACGCCAGCTACATACACATTTCCAGGGGGTACGTGAAGCATAAGAGGTTGAGAACCACTGATATATATGTTTTATTTTATTCCCATTGTTATACTATAACTATAGTTTTATCTATCTATTCAAGGGGTACGCCAGTTACATACACATTTCCAGGGGGTACGTGAAGCATAAAAGTTTGAGAACCACTGATAAATATGTTTTATTATATTTCCATTGTTATACTATAAACATAGTTTTATCTATCTATACAAGGGTTACACCAGTTGCATACACATTTCCAGGGGGTACGTGAAGCAAAAAAGTTTGAGAACCACTGATAAATATGTTTTATTTTATTTCCATTGTTATACTATAACTGTAGCTTTATCTATCTATAAAAGGGTTACGCCAGTTGCATACACATTTCCAGGGGGTACGTGAAGCAAAAAAGTTTGAGAACCACTGATAAATATGTTTTTTTTATTTCCATTGTTATACTCTAACTGTAGCTTTATCTATCTATAAAAGGGGTACGCCAGCTACATACACATTTCCAGGGGGTACGTGAAGCATAAGAAGTTGAGAACCACTGATATATATGTTTTATTTTATTCCCATTGTTATATTATAACTATAGTTTTATCTATCTATACAAGGGGTACGCCAGCTACATACACATTTCCAGGGGGTACGTGAAGCATAAGAGGTTGAGAACCACTGATATATATGTTTTATTTTATTCCCATTGTTATATTATAACTATAGTTTTATCTATCTATACAAGGGGTACGCCAGCTACATACACATTTCCAGGGGGTACGTGAAGCATAAGAGGTTGAGAACCACTGATATATATGTTTTATTTTATTCCCATTGTTATATTATAACTATAGTTTTATCTATCTGTACAAGGGGTACGCCAGCTACATACACATTTCCAGGGGGTACGTGAAGCATAAGAGGTTGAGAACCACTGATATATATGTTTTATTTTATTCCCATTGTTATATTATAACTATAGTTTTATCTATCTCTACAAGGGGTACGCCAGCTACATACACATTTCCAGGGGGTACGTGAAGCACAAGAGGTTGAGAACCACTGATATATATGTTTTATTTTATTCCCATTGTTATATTATAACTATAGTTTTATCTATCTATACAAGGGGTACGCCAGCTACATACACATTTCCAGGTAGTACGTGAAGCATAAGAGGTTGAGAACCACTGATATATATGTTTTATTTTATTCCCATTGTTATATTATAACTATAGTTTTATCTATCTATACAAGGGGTACGCCAGTTACATACACATATCCAGGGAGTACGTGAAGTATAAAAGTTTGAGAACCACTGATATATATGTTTTATTTTATTCCCATTGTTATATTATAACTATAGTTTTATCTATCTATACAAGGGGTACGCCAGTTACATACACATTTCCAGGGGGTACGTGAAGCATAAGAGGTTGAGAACCACTGATATATATGTTTTATTTTATTCCCATTGTTATATTATAACTATAGTTTTATCTATCTATACAAGGGTTCGCCAGTTACATACACATTTCCAGGGGGTACGTGAAGTATAAAAGTTTGAGAACCACTGATATATATGTTTTATTTTATTCCCATTGTTATATTATAACTATAGTTTTATCTATCTATACAAGGGGTACGCCAGTTACATACACATTTCCAGGGGGTACGTGAAGCACAAAAGGTTGAGAACCACTGATATATATGTTTTATTTTATTCCCATTGTTATATTATAACTATTGTTTTATCTATCTATACAAGGGGTACGCCAGTTACATACACATTTCCAGGGGGTACGTGAAGTATAAAAGGTTGAGAACCCCTGATATATATGTTTTATTTTATTCCCATTGTTATATTATAACTATAGTTTTATCTATCTATACAAGGGGTACGCCAGTTACATACACATTTCCAGGGGGTACGTGAAGCATAAGACGTTGAGAACCCACTGATATATATGTTTTATTTTATTCCCATTGTTATATTATAACTATAGTTTTATCTATCTATACAAGGGGTACGCCAGTTACATACACATTTCCAGGGGGTACGTGAAGCATAAGAGGTTGAGAACCACTGATATATATGTTTTATTTTATTCCCATTGTTATATTATAACTATAGTTTTATCTATCTATACAAGGGGTACGCCAGTTACATACACATTTCCAGGGGGTACGTGAAGCATAAAAGTTTGAGAACCACTGATATATATGTTTTATTTTATTCCCATTGTTATACTATAACTATCATCATCATCATCATTATCATCCTCAAGCAGCCATGGGCTACGGAGGTCAAACCAGACCGTGCAATTTAGTTCTCCAAGCAAGTCTATCCTGAGCTACATCTACTGCATCTGGCCACTGCACACCAATTCTAACAAGGTCCTGTTTG